>CAKKXW010000001.1:73186775-73331868 GCA_920937365.1 Sphaerophoria rueppellii
AGGCGATCCGTGGCGCCATCTGACAAAGAGAAGCACTACCCGGTGTTCAGGTTTTTGGTTATAATTATTGTCACTAAGAATAAGAAAAACAAGAAATATTCTATGTGTTCGTTTTGTCTTTTATTAAGCATATTAGTTATTTTTTGTTATTATTTATTATTTACTTATTCATTTGTTTTTATGATTCGTTTTTATTTATTTATATTAATTTTACTATTTTTTTTTTTGTTATTCGTTATTTATTTGTGTTAGTCAGTTTACCAGTTATTTGTGAGGTTAGAGTTTCCCAATTGTTTTTTTTGTTGTCGCGTATAAGTGTTAAGTATGCCCCTTATACCAACTTCATAGAGCTCTTTGAGGTAGGGTTTTTGGATCGCGGCTAAATTTTTTTTGTTATAGTTTTTTGGGGAGAAACCTCAGTACAGGGTGCCCCAGAAAAAAAATAATTATATTACTTTTTTTTTCTTTTCTTTAACTTCTTTTGGGAAAACTAATCCTTTTTTTTTATAAAGTAATAGAAAGGTCGATAATTAATAATGTGAACCTTTTTTTTTGAATTAAAATGGTTAAACGACGTTAATTTTGTCTTTTGTTGTTGCTATATCAGAGACAACATGAATTGAGAGACTTTTCCTAGGGGTGCCCAAAGTGGCCGAAGTTTTTGACAGGTGAGGATGTGGTGAGTCGAAGCCGATCATCTGCCATCTTGGGGGGAATCTAAAAATGGCCGAAGATTCCTATGGTAGGGTGGGTAATGGCCTCACTGCACTAACACCAGCAGTGCCTCTGACGTAGAGGTAGTCCGTCCGTCCATTCCAAGTCCTATTTTTCCCTTATGTGTTTAGGCCTGATCTGTGTATTTGTTTGCAGGTGAGGTTAGGTTTCGGGGGCAAGATCCCCCCCGTCCGACGAGCTGACGCCGTGCATCGCAAGCAGGCCGCGTCCCCGGAACTTAGCATTCTTTCCTTTTCCGACCCTAGTATCCCATTCCTAGTTTCCTTCCTCTTCCAAATCTGACTTGTCAGATTTTCCCAAAGCTCCCCTCCTCTTGCCTCGCAACAATCTCTATATTACTGATCTCTGTATCGGTGCTAAGAACAGAGTAGTTTGCTTTTATTTACAGGCGTTTTTCTTTTTTAGTTTGGAGCATTGTATATAGAGAATTTATGTTAAGGTTTTTTTTTTTAACAAGAATGACTCACTGAACACACACCGTCTGTAATCTGCAAACACCATCAGCCATCTCTTTCTAGCAGCTTAAGTCAATCTCCACATTGTCAACAGAAACTTCAGATTGACAGACAAGAATAGAAGGGGAAAAAAACCAGACCACGAGGCAGTTAACTCGTATATTAAGAAAAACCAATAAAGATTAATTCATTTAAAATTGTTCGATTTTATTATTAAGAGAGTTTGGTTCTTTCAGGTGTTTTTCTGTGCCGGAATTTGAAGAATCCCTTAAAATTGTAATATTGGTGTCAGAAGTGGGATCCTGGCAGGATGGCACAAGACCAAAAACTCGAAGAAATCCTGGAAAAATTAACCTTACTTTCAGATACCGTGGTAAGACAAAACACGGAAATAATTGAGCTGAGGAATGAACAACAGAAGCAGCTTTCTGAGTTGCGAACTATGAGTGCTTCGACATTCGTTGAGAAGGTTTTTCAAAGTTCAACACCTACAACACCTAAGCCAAGCGAGCAGCCTCGCAAAGACAAAGCGAACGACGACGACTTATGCAAGAATGGTGACAACGTTGCAACCATCGCAAGTTCATGCAAGATAAAAGCTAAATAGTCGCAGAAGCCAATAAATGGGATAATAACCAAAAAGCTCAAGTTCTCGCATCTATGCTTCGGGGAGACGCTGTGTCAGTGCTCTCGAATCTTAGTGCTAGTGATCGCAGTGATTACGGTAAACTGACTTCCGCCCTAGAACTGAGATTTCTTTCTCAGCAGGCATTTATTACCCACGCAACGTTAAGAAGCAGACGACAGCGTTTTAAGGAGGATTTGTGTGCATTTGGTTGCGATATACAACGTCTGACTCGAGTTGTTTTTAAAGATTGTCCACCTGAAGCCCAGGATCGAATCGCAATGATGCAGTTTCTTGACGGAATAAGTGACCGCTCGATACAAGATTCCGTAAGGGTGACTAATCCAACGACACTAGCTGATGCGTTAAACAAAGCGATATCAATCGAAGCCACGCATATATCTACGCAGACCAGTCATTTAGCTCGTATTGCAGCAGTTGAAGATGGGAGACAAAATCAGAGCCCTTTCCGTCGTAGAGAGAACGTTCGGAACACAGATGATCACTCATCCAATAGCAGGCAATCGGCTTCGGAAAACTTGGAGGGGTCATCGTCGAGAGGCAGCCGGTGACTCAAGCTGAAAGACCTCAAACGTCTCGTTCTTACTTCAGTGATCAGTCTGGTGGATTCCTTGTACCTGTTTCCATCGGTAATGTTACTTGTCAGATGTTGATCGATACTGGATCGTCAACTACCATAGTAAGTCGAGATATTATCCCAAAAGGTACACATTTACAATCGAGCAAGTCCATTATAAAGACGTTATGTGGGAACACTCTCCAAGTTTCCCATGAGTGGCGGACTACGTTGCAACTAGGTAGATTTAAACGGCGTGTTAAACTGAAGGTAGTGGATTTCCCCCTATCTGCCAACACTCAAGGAATCCTCGGCGTCGATGTTTTGAGACCATCTAAAGGCATTTTAGATTTTTCATCAAATGTCTTATCCATTAGGGGCGAAAAAATTCCGCTGACAAGTGAATACAGTTTAACTCCACTTTCCCAAACTGGTGATCAGGGTGAAGATAACATTCGCGTTATTTCCCTCACAATATCCGATTGCGTTGATCTTCCTCCGCGGAGTGAATCATTTGTCTATGCTCAGGCTTCTGGCAGTGCGCCCGTCGAAGGTGTAGTGAACCCTGTTTATAGTGATTTACCAAAAGGGCTGTTGGTAGCAAAATCATTAAATCGCAACGAGGAAGGCAGCATCCTAGTGAGACTCGCAAATGTAGCTGACCACATCGTGAGACTTCCGTCTCAAACCAGAATTGCTACGTTCGAAGAAGCTATCTGCATGGATCCAAGTGACCTTGTTGACAGAGAGATGCCACCGCATCTAAGTGACCTTTTGGAAGCGTCGCAGAAGGATCTTTCACCGTTGCAAACAGAAGCTTTAAGGTCACTTCTACTCGAATCTCGTGATATTTTCTCTGCGGGACCGGAGGACTTGGGGCGAACTAAAATTGTTAAGCACACAATTGACGTTGATTCTGCGAAGCCCGTAAAACAACCACCTCGGCGTCTCCCAATAGCAAGACATGAAGAATCTCGACAAATTATAGATGACATGCTCAAGCGAGATATTATTGAGCCATCTTCCAGTCTATGGGCATCTCCAATTGTCATGTTAAAAAAAAGGATGGGTCTACCCGGTTTTGCGTAGATTACCGCAAACTTAATGACGTAACCGTCAAAGATTCGTTTCCTCTACCTAGGATTGATGAAACCTTGGATGCTGTGGCCGGATCTTCTTGGTTCAGTACCGTCG
This sequence comes from Sphaerophoria rueppellii, assembly GCA_920937365.1. Taxonomy (NCBI): domain Eukaryota; kingdom Metazoa; phylum Arthropoda; class Insecta; order Diptera; family Syrphidae; genus Sphaerophoria; species Sphaerophoria rueppellii. Next base: position 73,190,362 of record CAKKXW010000001.1, read on the forward strand.
ATTGTCAGTCCGGTTATTGGCAGGTAGAAATGGATCCACGTGATAAAGAAAAAACGGCATTCGTTACTCGTGATGGCTTATGGCAGTTTAAAGTAATGAGCTTCGGACTTACTAATGCTCCTGCAACATTCGAACGCCTGATGTCACATATACTGCGTGGTCTTCCAATGGAACAGTGTCTTGTGTACCTGGATGACGTCTTTATTCATGGTAAAAGCTTTGAGGTTATGTTTACTAATTTAAAAGTTGTTTTCAGTCGATTGCGTGCTGCGGGTTTAAAAATCAATCCTTCTAAATGCCATTTATGCCAAAGAGAGGTTCGTTTTTTGGGTCACGTGATCAATGAAAAGGGAGTTCTTCCCGATCCTTCGAAAATAGAAGCCATTATAAAGTGGCCAAAACCAACCAATATTTCTGAAGTGAGAAGTTTTGTCGGCTTATGCACTTACTACAGGCAATTTGTTCCAGATTTTGCCAAAATTGCGCGCCCTCTTCATAAGTTAACGGAGAAGAACACGCCGTTTATTTGGTCCAAAGATTGTGATGAAGCATTCCTGAAACTTAAAAAGTGTCTTACCACACCTCCGATCTTAGGACATGTCCACTGTGGTAGCAAATTTATCTTGGATACTGATGCCAGTGATCGAGGAATAGGTGCGGTCCTCACACAAATTCAGAACGGACAGGAAGTCGTTATAGCTTACTTTAGTAAGGCCCTAAGCAAACCTGAAAAAAATTATTGTACTACCCGAAAGGAGCTACTTTCAATGATCAAGGCAATTGAACATTTTCATGTCTACCTTTATGGATGTGAATTCTTGATTCGAACAGATCATGCAGCTCTCCAATGGTTGCTGTCATTTAAGAATCCAGAGGGACAACTCGCACGCTGGCTGGAGAGGTTGCAGCAATATAACTATCGCATTCAGCATCGCCAGGGTACCAAACATGCAAACGCCGATGCGCTCTCACGAAGGCCGTGCATTGATGAAGATTGTCACCACTGCTCAAATAAAGAGATAAGATGTGATGGTGGATTGGAGATGTCCGTAAAAACAATGTTGTGTATAGACAGCGAATTGGACTCCGAGCAGTTAAAGCTGGCGCAAGCGAAGGATAGTGTTTTGTCACAAGTTCGGGAATGGGTAGATGAAGGTCGCCGACCAGATTGGAGGTGTATATCTGGTGAGAACATTCCTTGCAAAGCATATTGGGCGCAGTTTGCCGCATTGGTTATGAAGGACGGACTTCTTTGTAGAAAGTGGGTTTCAAATTTGCGGCGTGAACCTGACCGCCTGCTGGCTATTGTACCCAAGTCTCAGATACCTACAGTGATTGAAATGTTTCATAACACACCTTTCGGCGGGCATTTTGGATCAAAGAAAACCCTAGAGAAAGTGCGGAAACTTTTCTACTGGGTCGGCGCTGGTCAAGACGTTTCCCTATATTGCAAAGCTTGTGACATCTGTGCGTCAAAGCAAGGCCCGAAAAGCAAGACAAAAGCCGAGCTGAAACTTTATTTATCTGGTGAGCCGTTTCAACGTGTAGCAGTCGACATTTTGGGACCACTACCATCGACCAAGAAGGGAAACAAATATGTTCTGGTATTAATGGATTATTTCACGAAGTGGGTTGAAGTCTTCGCTCTGGTGGACCAAACAGCCGAAACTGTAGCAAGAAAACTGGTAAATGAAGTGTTTTCCCGTTTTGGTGTACCACGGGAGCTGCATTCTGACCAAGGCCGAAACTTCGAGGCTGGACTTTTTCAAGATGTCATGCGAATCATGGGAATCCATAAGACAAGGACAACTCCTTTACATCCTCAGTCCGATGGTCTGGTGGAAAGGATGAATAGGACGATTTTACAATTTTTGTCAAAATTTGTCAACGATAAGCAAGATAATTGGGATGACTGCCTGCCACTGTTTGCCATGGCTTATCGTGCCGCACAACAAGAAACTATCAAACAATCTCCTTTCCGGATGCTTTTCGGAAGAGAGATGAGACTGCCATCTGACTTGCTTTTTGGATCCACACCAGAAGAATTGTCTGTTAGCGATTATTCCAAAACACTGCGAGACCAGTTGGGAGAGATACACGAAAAAGCGAGATACCAGATGCACCAAGTCGCTGCAAAAATGAAGTCTAGGTATGCACTCATAGTATACATAACATCAAATAATATTCGTTTTCAGGTTGGGCAGTTCGTGTGGTTTCATAATCCGAAACGCGCCGTTCGAGTTTGTCCGAAACTACAGTCGGACTGGGATGGACCCTATCGTGTAATGGAGTTAGTTACAGATGTAATTGCCAAGATCCAGAAGTTACCTAAAAGTAAACCAAAGATCGTTCACATCGACCGCTTAGCCCCTTATCGAGGAAGCAATCTTAGCCAGTGGGAGCTCTGGGAGCAGTCTTCCACCTTACACGCTCCAGTCCAAGAAGGGGGGAGTGTAACAAGAATGACTCACTGAACACACACCGTCTGTAATCTGCAAACACCATCAGCCATCTCTTTCTAGCAGCTTAAGTCAATCTCCACATTGTCAACAGAAACTTCAGATTGACAGACAAGAATAGAAGGGGAAAAAAACCAGACCACGAGGCAGTTAACTCGTATATTAAGAAAAACCAATAAAGATTAATTCATTTAAAATTGTTCGATTTTATTATTAAGAGAGTTTGGTTCTTTCAGGTGTTTTTCTGTGCCGGAATTTGAAGAATCCCTTAAAATTGTATTAATATATAATATAATAGACTTTTATTAATTACAAAACTGATATTCTCTTCCATAACAACTTGTTTCCTTCACCATTTAAATCATTCTTAACATTTCTATTCATTGTTCAGGCTCTGTTTAGATGTAAAAAAGAAAAACGCCTTAATTTTTTGCTTTTTTTTTGTTGGTAGACGTCAAAAAGTCGAAAAGGGACATTGACTGTCATCTTCAAATGCAGTCAAAAAAACTGTTATGCTTTGTAGGTAATACACTATCCACTGATCTCTATAATACACTGGATAGTGGATTCCATACAAATTATAACACTTTTCTTGACTCCTTTTGAATTTGACATGGTACTCTTACACTTGTGCATCTCTTTCTATATAAACCGAAAAAGTGAGACAGAGTCATTGATCACTATTATAGAGATCAGTGGACAGAGTGAAGTGATGAAGAGATTGCTTAGTTTCATCAATGGCCTGAGTTTATAATTTAAAATAAATTTACTGAAAAATTGCTATTTTTAACTAAATGGGGCCAACCACTAATTGAAATAAATAACAATAAAATATTAAAGCAGCAAGGTACTTATTATATATCATTTAAGAAGTTCCACAGCACGGCCGTATTTATGTTATTTTTTGCAGCTCTCAGTGGGGAAGTGCTATATTTTGGTATAACTGTTATACATGGATGGTACCTTTACAATTATAACAGTCTTCTATGGGAGTCAAACTTTTTGCTCCTATCCACTATCCAGTTATAATAGAGATCAGTGGTTTTATACTAACTCAGTGAGAATGTGTTAGTTTTCCAATGCTTTTTAAATGGGAGACTACACCAATACATTCGCACTGACCTAGATACAGTGCTCAGGTTTGAGTCAAGGTGGGTGTCCTGGGCTCAGATTTCAAAAATAAGATTCCGTTGAGCTCAAAATTTTCAAAAAAACCGACACATGCAAAAAAATGCATGTAATATAAAAAATAAATACATTATATTGTTTCTTTGCACTTTTAACATATAATTGCACTATTATTTACCAATATTTGTATCAAAAATCTTAAAAAATCTTTAAAAGAACACAAGAAAAAATCGAATTAGTACGTTACTACCCTTACGAACATACAATCGTGCCCTTAGTCTCGTATTTGCTGTGGTGAAGGTTTTGACAGCTAATGTCAACAAAATTTGACATAATTCGGTATGAAAGGTTGAAAAAAAAAAAAACAAATAAGTTATCATAATTTTAAAAGTTCAGCGTTTTAAAAGTGAAGCCTAATATTGGCTTCCCTAAATACTGCAGACGACGACGGCTCTTCCTGGCCAAAAGCCGAAGCCCAAACCAAAGAGACCAATTAAATTGGAAGTCATCGAACCAGAAGAAGATGCTACAAAGCACTTGAATTCGGTCCAATAAGTCTGATGGGCTTTCTGGCTCTGAGAACCTCTCATCGGAAGGATCAAGGTGAAGTTCCTCAATCGCACATGAGCTAATAGAACAACTTATAAATGCCCTTTTTAAGAATATTGGCTGCTTCCATTTCTAGCCCTTCAAATCCTCCCTAAGACGAAGTCCTATTTCAACCGTGAATGCACCAATAACAAACTAACAACAAATGGAAGCGGCCGGAACTAATTCAGAAGAGGCTACAATCAAAAAATCCAATAGACATTAAAATGGATTTTTTACAGATTTTCAAGAATTTATTAAAAACCATGTAAAATAAATTTTAACAAAACATATTCACAGAAAGATTTGTAATTTAAAATGGTCAATTTCCAATAATTATGATCATAACAAACTTCATTAAACTATTGTAACTGGTTTTTACTTTCCATTATTCTTTCGACCGAGTCTCTGATCCTCGAACCATCCCATTTTCTGGAGTAGAAGATTGCCAACATTATTCTCGCCAGTTGACATTACCATAGCTTGTTGTTGTTGTAGCTGTCGTGACTTGTTTTTGGTGATGTGTTTGAGTTCCTTCTCGAAACGCTCTTTGCTGCCATCAGTAGGTGGTGTGTTGTATCACGCCGGCCGTATTTCAAACATGTGTCTCTCTTTGGCTCGGTCACGGTACCTTCAATGAATTATTAGGTTAAAGAGGAGCGTAAGGAAAACACAAAAATAATTCTCGCGATAAAGCATTTTGTTCATCGGAATTCGATACCCCTCTTATCATGTTGTGTATACTACTGTAGATTCTCTTTGTGCAAGTTGGAAATTTTCAAATGCTTTGTCATGATCTCCAGCGATTGAAAGGCTCTCTTGCACAGCAGGCAGGTGAGGTTCTGGAAATCAACGTATTCCTTTTTGCTATCACCCGCTTGATGTTGCAACTGTTCTTTCTGCTGTTGCACTTTGTCCTCGAAGATTTAATCGAAGATGCAATCAGTAATTTGGGGTCGAATCCAATTACACAAATTGGACACAATCCCAAATAAATCCTATGCTTCGATGCTTTGCCATGCATTGGAAAAGGCGACGACGAGACCAATTCATAAGCAGAAAAGATGAGCAGCGGTAGGACGTGCAGAATCTTGTATTACATGTCGGGATTCTCGGATTTCATAAGTTGAAGGAATCTGTAAGAAAAAACACATTCAATCAAAATCTCTTTAACCCTACTTATTTGTCAACCTTGTTCCTTGTATGAAAATAACTCTCGCTCGTATTTATCTTCCATATTCACATTGACGATGACGTCTTCATCCATCCAAATCATAATCGCCCGAATCATTGATTTTCCGTCGCATTGCGATCCAAACATGCAAGACAGACATTCCTGGTGATACATATTGTACAACCTACCCAGTTGTCCAGAGTTGGGCAAACATTCCATTGCGTCAAATACTGCCGAAGATAGTGTAGATTGAAATAAAACGAATCAGGCACAAGAAACTTTCTTTTGAATTTATAAAAGGATTTAAGTTATTTTCCTTACCAGTCAATTAAATTTCATCAGTGCACTGCTTTTCAAGAGAGTTTATGTTTATTTTGGCGTTTGGCCGCCATATGAATTTTTTTTTTTTTTATTTACGAATTTCATTTGTCACTTTGGGCAACAGGAAAAAAAATTTACCCACTGCTCAGTACCCACTTTTTTTTCACCTCTTACACAGATTCACGGACACGAAAAAAAGAGAGGATTTGAGAGTTCACCTCCGATAAATTTTGAGGGTGTTTTCGGCAAGGGAGGAAAAGGTCGTGACTCTAGGTATTTGGGGCTATTCTGCCATTTCTGTTATTCTGTTATGAATTTTCTGTTATGAATCATAAAAGATCTTTTATAATTGGTATTCAGTACCTTTGTATATATATTGGGGGGTACTATCAAGATTGGTTTTCTGCTTGGTTTGACAGATCTTCTGTCAAACCAAGCAGAGAACACACATTACAAACATGTGTAAAAAAAAAGGTTATCTCGGCTTGGAACCAGTTGGCGCTTCAGTCGAATTCCATTTCGATTATACCTGTTAAATGTATATACAAAGTTCAGTACTTCGAACTTTTATAAAATTCTGTTATGAATTTTTCGAAAAAGAAATCTGTTATGAGACATCTGTCATTTATCAGCTGTTACCCAAATAAATTGTTTGTGATTTGTCAGTCTAAACTGAATTGGTGAATGAATTTGTGAATAATATGGATATCCAAGACTGATGGTAAGTTTAATTTCATTTCAATTCAGTTTTAATTTATCTATTTTATATGAAGATGCCATCTTTCCAGAAACCAGCCCCTGCATTTTCCGGAACTGCTGTTTTGAATGGCCAGTTTCCTGAAATCTCCTTGGCGAATTACAAGAACAAGAATGTGGTTTTGTTCTTCTATCAATTGGACTTCACAAGAACGAAATGATGCAAGGGTATGTAATGATTCGATTTTTTAAGAAAGCTTTCAAAACCTTTTCTTTTTCTTGGCCATAAAATAGAGTTTCTAGACGAGCCCAATGCAAACGTCGATGATGACGAAGGTTAAAATAACGAAGACGACGCGACGGCGGCGGCGGTGTTGGATTGAACACTTCAGATAAAAAGCAATTAGATACAAACCACCAAAACAAGAGCCGCGCGACAATTGTTTTCAATTGGCTGCAATATGTGTCAGAAAGTGAATCCTTGCAAATTGCCAAATATATAGATCATAGGTATACCTCCTCTGTGATATAGATGAAGAACATGGAAAACCACGACTGATGGTAAGTTTAATTTCTACTCCATTCAGTTATAATTCATCTATTTGATATGAATATTCCATCATTCCAGAAACCAGCCCTTTCATTTTCCAGAATTGCTGCTTTGAATGGCCGGTTTGCTGAAAAACCTTGGCGGCTGTTTCTCGAAAATTTCTAAGGTGAGTTCTTCGTTTGCTCTTCAAATTCTCTTACAAACAAACTCCATTTTCAGGTTCAAGTGCTCCTTCGTCATAACGAAGAAACCAAAAAATCGTGTCAATAAGAAAACCAAGAAACGACAAAAGCAGCTGGCACAGGTCAAGATACAAGTTGTCAAGGCGACGAAGAAGAAAAAGAATGCCGAACCCTTCAACTTTTCTGGTACATCCACAATTCCCAGGGACTTGTCGAGGGTCTGTTCAAACAACTGCAATCAGGAAACGTTTCGAAGTGAAACATGAATTTGGACGTTATATCTCAGGTCATTGGTATGTATGTTTATCCTCTCCTCTTCAGTTTCAATACATCACCAGGTTCTTGCAGTCGCATCAGCGTCAAGTACGAGAATTCTCCAATTCGCTGCTCTGGCTTCCCACGGACTCGTACCCGGTGATCTTGGAAGCAGTTCTCAAGACAATCGCGAATTATTTCATAACCGAGCGTAATTCCAGCGGTGTGATGGCCATTGGATTGAACGCCACATGAGATATATGCACCAGATGTCCTCTTGCAATGGGTGAGTAATTGCTGCTTCAAGTGGCTATACGGTATCTTGTTTGTTCCAACTTCAGACTTCTTTCCTTTCAGGTCTATTGGATTATTGCCGGTAGCGACATAAACGAACAACATCTAGAAGTTACCAAAACCACTCCGAAATCTTAACATGATCCGGTCTGCAAACAATGATTTTGGAGAAATACAGCGAGAAACATTTCAATGCCGGCGAACAACATCATCTTGGTTCTTGCGCTTACTGGACAATTTGAATTTGAATTCCTATCTCGAACTAAGAAATACCGTAAACATGCCGTTCACATTGCTCTCGTCCTGAACGAGCTGTTTCTGTGAGTAGAATTCAGTTCAAATCGGAAAAATAGACACAATATTCTTGTTGCAGTATCCGTTGACCCGGTTCCGATGAGAAGATTAAATATCGTTCGATTGGTGATGGTGAATGTGAAGAAGTTCGAAATGGCCGATCCCATAGAAGCCCTACGGTACTTTCGTTTTTGCAGAATCTCAAAGACCCATAGGGACGTAGTTTGTTCTAAGTGTGCGTTATAGCGCATGTTAGGAATACGATTGTATTTTTGGTAAAATGCAACAGAATGGTATTCTCTTCGGGTATGCATTAAACAAAAACAAAATCTTTCCAACTTGCTTAAACTTTGAATTATTTCAGAGGACTTTTACGAGGACAATTCGAGTGTGTTAATTTCGTCACCCGAACCGCAACTAGAATGGTTCCAGAAGATGTGGTAAAGAAAGGAATGTGTGAGGATGTCACTAAAATGCTCGAAAATGCTCCCAAGTGGTACACCAAAGTTCAAAAATGGGATCCTTCAGGGAGAGACTACAAGTGCTGGCTAGCGATTTCAGCTACAGATTGCAGATCAATTCAAATAATGCAATAACTTTTTTTGTAACACAAATGCATGTATGATTAATGTTATAAATTAAAATAAAGTATCTATTTATTTATTTTTATTCTATCTATTTATTCTTACTTAAAAATAAATTCTATTTATGGACATATTTGAAAACTCAACCGACGTAAAAAAATCAATTCGTTCCGAATTACTGAAGCGGGTTTGGTGGCTTGAATCGCTGCTGGGTGTTGTGCGCGACCCTTGCTCGTACAAGTTAGAAACGATGTTTTCAATGCTCGAGAGCTCTTCGACAACTCGTTTCATATTGGTCCTAACCAATCGGGGTTCTAAGCAATTCAGCCAATCTCTGGTCCCTGAAAGAGAAAAATCTTTTCACTTTTTGAATTTATTAATCAACAACAAGGTGAACCCCACCTGTGAAATATTTGATCCCTGCTAACGAACACAAGCATCGAGCAGAGTTTGAGCTGTCTCTCGCATTTCACTGCAAATCTCCATTACATGTGTAAGAGTTGCGCTATTTTCCGAATCAATTTCATTAAAATCGTCTCCCCTTGTAATCTGTTGGTAAATTGTTCGTAAATAACATTTTTTATCTTTGTAAGTCAAAAAATGTTCATACCAAAACATGCACTCCGATGTTCCATTTATACTCGTTTTTTCGATGCACAATGTTCCCTTATATACTCTGCTTTAATGTTAAACGACCATTCTGTCTGAATAAACACCAACAGATCTTGCAGAACTCCTCGGACCTTCTTAATTGTCGATACGTACAAATTTGTTATCAAATCTTTTAAATACACTGCAGGTAACACTTTCACTTTTAGCCGAAACCATTACTTAAAACATAAAAACATAAAATATGTATAACAATTTTGTGTACCTATGAACGAGCTGTGTCATTCACGCTTCAAATTTTAAGATTAAAAAATTTATCAACTAAGCTGAAATGCAATATTTAACTGAAAACGGTGAACTTATTGAAATCTTTTATCATAAAAGTCCCAAAAAGTTGTCTTTTATTCTTTTATGATTTTTAACAGATTTCTTAAAAGATTTTGGCTTGCTGAATACCAAATAGGCGATTTATAAAAGATTTTCAGTATGTTCGAATTTTTTGACAGTTCATAACAGTGGTGCGTTTCTGTAACTTGGTGGAGAAGTTCTCTACTGAGTGTGACGTATCATCGACTCTACTGGCTAAACTCTATCGTTGAGAAAAAAGTGTTTCTGTAAGTCGAGAAACTCACCAATTGAGAAGTTTGTGTTGAGTTGACAATTTGACATAAGAGATTGAGAAAATTTGTTTGTTTACATTAAGATTTGTGCTTATTGTTGTGAAAATTGTTAAATTAGAACATAAAATAACTTTATATTACAAATAAATAAAACAAATAACTTATAAATATAATTATTTGCCGTGGTAATTATTTAATATGAATGATATTTTATGTATTGTTTTTTTTTTTTTAACGCTCATGTTCATTTATAGAATTTGTGGAAATGGAATTGTACTTACTTATTCTAGCCGACGCCTACGACCGCTGAAATATGCTGCGCATTCAGCGCCGTTCATTAAGGGATTCCACTGATCCCTTTCAAATACCAAAGCGCGTTTTATTGAATTGTTTAGACTAACGAAAGATGTCGCAATTGTTCTATTGAGCGAAATTAGTCCATTTTTAAAAACGGGAATTAGGAGCACGTACAGTCAGTCCCAAAAGTAAGTACACAATGTGCATTAAACTACTTTCTGTTGCAATAGCTTCATGATTGCAATCATGTTGGCCTTGAAACAAGTTTGATCTGTTGTCCACCATGTATTCAGTTTGGATACATGCAAAAAAGAACCGATATGTAAGCTCAACTCGTTGCTTTGGAGATAGCTTACAAAATTAAACTAATTTTTATGACAAAAGTAAGTACACAGTTAGAATATTCCATTGTAACACTTGCACAAATACACACAATTTTAAAAAAAGGTTAGTTTTTTTTTTCAATTTTACATTTCCTTCATCGGTTTTGATTGTTTTTTATGCAAAATTAACACTTTAATAGGACAAAAGTTGATATGGCTCCTAGAGGCAACCAACTTTCACAAGATTTGAAGGATTTGATAATCAAGCATCATCTAGAAAACAAAAAAATAAGGAATATTGCAAAAAAAATTGATAAAAGCCCATTTACAATTCATAAAATAATAACAAAGTACCAACGTACAGGAAACACTAAAAATAAAGCCCGCAGCGGACGCCCACGTATCTTAACACCTGCAGAAAATCGAATCATTATCCGGAAAAACAAAAGTAAACCTAAATTAAGTGCCCCAAAAATACAACAACAAGTCTCTGAAGAAATTGGTAAGCAATGTAACCCGCAAACTATTCGGCAAATTTCAAAAAGTGATGGTTACAATGGTAGAAACATCAGAAAAATACCTTTTATAAATAAAATAAATAGAACAAAAAGAATTAAATTTGCAAAAGAGCATCTCAAATATAATGCAACATTCTGGAATACCGTTATTTTTCCAGACGAGAAGTTTAACATTCATGGCTCGGATGGAAGGGGTAAAGTGTGGATCTATCCACACGTTCCATTTCATTAAACTAAAAATGATCAAATTTGACATAAAAACAATCAAAACCGATGAAGGAAATGTAAAATTGGAAAAAAAAACTCACCTTTTTTCAAAATTGTGTGTATTTTTGCAAGTGTTACAATGGAATATTCTAACTGTGTACTTACTTTTGTCATAAAAATTAGTTTAATTTTGTAAGCTATCTCCAAAGCAACGAGTTGAGCTTACATAACGGTCCTTTTTTGCATGTATCCAAACTGAATACATGGTGGACAACAGATCAAACTTGTTTCAAGGCCAACATAATTGCAATCATGAAGCTATTGCAACAGAAAGTAGTTTAATGCATACTGTGTACTTACTTTTGTGACTGACTGTATATACCAAAGCATATACGAATGGTAGCTGCATTACACTTTTATGCCAAAAAAAATTGGCCACTTCCTCATCCAGTCCTTCCAGCCTCTTTGGACCTGAAGTTGAAGGCAGATTCCCTGTCTGCCTATCAAATTTTTTAATTGCAGTGTATTGCCGCTTCACCGCCGCCTTCCAGTCAATCCAGCACTTCAAATATAAATTAAAATGAAAAAAAAAAAAATATTTTTTGCAGTTAAGAAATAAAACGGTGGCGGGACTTTAGTCCAAGGGAAATAACACCAAGTTGAATTCTTGGAGTTACGGCCGCTTATTAAAGGGGACATTAATCCATTTTTTTGAGTTGGCGTGATGACCGCTTATGTAAGCGGACATAAATCCAGTTGGAAATATGTCCGCTTATTCCAAATTTTAAAATTGGAAATATGTCTCTTTGTAAACATTCTGTAAAAGGGAAAATTATTAGTTTTTAAAATTATAAAAGCCATTGATTTTCCCTTTTACAAAACGCTATTGAAACGGTCACAATTTCAACCTGAAAAATGTTGAAGTTATGTCGCATTTTGTTTTGGTATTATGTCCTCTTTCATGTGAGGACGTAAGGTCAACTTGAAAAAATGGATTAATGTCCACTTTAATAAGCGGTCGTAACTCCAAGAATTCAACTTGGTGTTATTTCCCTTGGACTAAAGTCCCGCCACCAAATAAAACATACCCTTTTTATTATTTTTGGCGCTGTCAACGCCGGAGAACTGCCCGCACGCCAATTCACGGTGCTCCTTCATTTTTTCCAGTAAATTGGCTTTTTGTGCTTTGGACACCCGTCCGCCAAGTTTTTTCTGAAATTAATTAATAAGATAATTCAATAAATTAATGAAAGTTAATAAAATAATAAGATAATAATGTATAATAATATGATAACAACATAATACTTACTTGCTCGGTTGCCATCTCAACTGCTTGTGATAGTTCTCACATGCTAAAATGCAATCGAGAAACTTCTCTACTAGTAGAGAATTGAATTCTCAACTCACCACACTTACAGAAACACTTCAATTGAGAATGACGTCATAGTGACGTCACATTCTCTACCAGTTGAGAAAAAACCAGTTGAGAGGAGTTACAGAAACGCACCACAGATTTCTTAACAGATTTTATAACAGATTTGGCTTGCAGAATACCAAATCTGTTATTCATAAAAGATTTTTTGACAACTTAAACTTTTGTATGGGAATTCATAACAGAATAACAGAATAAAAGAATAAAAGATTTCGCCGAATAGCCCTAATTATATATTCTCTATGGAAAAAACCACAATGAACAGCAAAAAGCTGTACTTTTCTGTCTAGAACAGTCCAGCACAGTGTCAATGAACACAACTATCGAAATGGAATTCGACTGAAGCGCCAACTGGTTACAAGCAGAGATAACCATTTGTTTACATAAGTTTGTATTGTGTGTTCTCTAAAAAAAGCCAAGGATTAAATAAGTAACAAGATGGGAAACAAGGCTGTCAAAGTGACAGTTGCCTACAAGCTTCGGATCATAGTTACTGTGAAAGTATGCGTGGTTTTACCAATACTATCACAATTTGGACCATAGTTTTTGTGAAAGTATGCGTCTTTTTACACAGTAAATATGGTCCTACCATATTGTTTTTGTTTTTATATTATTCATGTACAAGGAAAGAAAATAAAATGAAAGAAAATGAAAATTGCGGTATCTAGGGAGTGAAACGTAAGTCAGTTTCCCATCTTGTTACTTATTTAATCTTTGAAAAAGGTTTCTTCTATCTTGCCAGAGATCTATGTTTCTTGAAGACTGCATACCAGTGTTCAGGTATAACAAGATGGGAAAACTTGCTGTCAAAATGACATTTGCCAACAAGCTAAGGAGCAGGTTAGCTGTAAGAGTATGCGTTTAATACAAACTCAAAAAAGCAGGTTAGCTGAGAGAGTATGCGTTTTATTGTAATAATGATACAATTGCTTATATAATAAAAGCAAGTTTGCTGCAAGAGGATGTGTATAAAAGAAAATAAGTTTTAAGGTATTTGGAGGGTAAAACGTAGGTAGGTTTTCAATCTTGCTATAATTGATCAGTGCTGTATACTGCTTGCTGAGTTGAGTAGAGCTTATTTTATCGTTGCGGTTGCGTCTCAGTCAGAGTTTTAGAGTACATTTTGAACGGAGAATTACAAGAACGAGAAGTTTGGTACTTTCATAATTGTTATCAATAATATGTTATATATATAAATATTTTCCGTACCCAGTGTATACATAATTTAATTGAGCTAAAATTAAAATACAAAACTCTCAAAAAATTGTGCATGAGAAGTTATAAAAAAATTATAAACATTGAGTGGACAACGCCCTTAACCAATGTTAATAATTATTAACAAAAAAGTGGAAACTGGAAAGAAAATCTTTTTCAATTGAAAGGAAAGAGAACTCGATGACATCATTCTAGGTACCTTGGTTTTGCAATCATAATTCAAGTTTGTGCATTCCTTACGTTTTAATTAATAAGTGAAATTGGGTAACAATAAATTCTAGTAGCAGTGCCTAGCTGTTAAGAAAAAAAAAACTAAAAATTTGTCGTATTAAATTGTCCTGGATACTTTTATTTTCTTTATATTTTAACACAGTCAACGTTCTATTCATATTAGTGTGAGCGAGAGAAGTTGAAAAATTGTGGTGTGTAATACCTATCAATGTGTTGAAAAGGGAATGGCTAGCAGTAAGAATTGGTTCTTAATAGAGAATCAGGTATATCATACAGTACAATATTTTTTATATGGCGTTTTCAATTATTATTGGCAATCTGGAATCTAAAAAAGCATTTTTAAATTCAGAAGGGAAATTCACTTCTTTTCAGAATCAGTTCTGTCACTTTTGCCCAATTGAACGCATTCAGAATGCGTTTTTTAACGCCAATTAAAAACACCATTAGCCTCTCAAACCAATGCTCCCCAGAAAGAACACGAACTACTAATAGCCTCCTAAAGTTTTCGAAGAATGTAAAATTCGTGTTCTGATTCACGAAATTATGTTCTCTAATTGTTTTTAATTCCTTCCAATTGAAATTGGCTCTCTTCTGGAACAAGTATTTTAAGTCATAATTTGGCTACTTCCAGTTTTGAATTGCTTTTAATTAGCGTTAGGTCATCATTTGCTATCAATGTCAGTATGTTTCATTTACTTAAAAATTCTGTGTGCATGCAAACAATGCATTAAATATATACATAAATATATTAAGACCAATGAAAAGCGAAAAAAACTAAATTAGTTGTTTTCAATTTTTATCTGATTCATATGTTTTTTTTTTTGTCATATATTGGTGTTCATTAAACCCATATACTTACTATAGTATGCCAATAATTAAACCTATTGGCTCAGAATTATAGTCCGCTTATAAACAATTTTAAAAGAATTCAGGGCCTGTTGCTCATTTCGAAATCGGAACTTAAATTCATTCTCTACATTAAGTTTTTTAGTATGGGGTTTTAATACAGAACTAAAGACTTCCGTAACGTCCCATACAAAAATGAAAACTTAGTGTAGAACTTAAATTTATGATAAGAATGAACAAACAGTTCTTAAGGCCCAACTACAGCCGCGTTTTTTTCCACTACTCGGTAGCCAGAACAGTAATCAAGTGCGAATAAAACGCTCCAACTCACTTTATCTGTCAAATTCAATTTGTATGGCAATCATTAACATAATATATATGGACGAAGAAAAAAGGTACAAGCTTTGTATATACAGGGTGATTCACGAGCGTTGTGCGTAGAGCGTGTAGGTTGAGTTTAGACAAGAAAAAAAAATCGAAGGGGGGGACGGTCTATTCCCCCCCGTTTAGCCGGGAGGGGCAATTTTCTGAAAAATTGACTTATTTTATAAAAAAAAAAATATTAAAAATCAACGGCTTCGTTTACAACACCGTGTTGTACCTTTTTGGAAAGCTAGAAACATCTTCTTTCATTTTGTTTTTAAATTAAATTGTTTTAACGAATAGTATAAAAAATATTAAGGGTATTCACGTAACGAGATAATATTCTACTTTGCGGAAAAATAGAAAATTCCGCAAAAGATTTAAATGAACACCCCAGCAGAAAATAGTTGCGTAAACAAGGGAAACAAACAGCTGTTTGTTAAACGTCGAAGTGATTTTGTTCAATTCACGTCATTCGATAATTTGTGTTAAAGTGATTCTTTTTTTTATTCTAATTACATTTTAATTTTTGCTCTTCAAGATGCCAAGAAGTAGTTTTAAAACAAAATTCATTCTTTCATTCATTTGTTTGTTGATTCTGATTGATTTTTTTTTTTTTTTTTGTTGATTTAATTGACGAGAACTTCCCACTTATGTCGTTTTCCATTGGTCTTTTTTTGACGTTTCTTCTTCTACCTCCAATGGAACGGGTTATGGTGTATGTGTCATTCTTCGGATGCTTCTGTTTTCAAAACCGAAGAGATCTGTTCTTCTCAGAACCATTCCGTCTGTCAAAGTCAGTCCAATAGAATGGTTTCAGAAGACTTCTGGACTCTTCCGAATGATTCTGGACGACCAATGGAAAACGACATTACGTCAGTTCAGTTGGAGGTTGAGCGCCAAATTAAACGTCGAAATAAACGTCATAAATTTTATCAGGTTTTTTTTCTGCAGTTTCTGCTTCAAATTTGTGAGATAATATTCTACGATTTGCAGAAAATTTTTTCCATACAAATTTTGACAGCTCATTTCTACCGATAGAAAATTCTACGGTTTCTACGGTTTCTATGGGTTTTCCGCGTTTACATGTACCCCTATTAATTTTCAAACTCAAAATTATAAAAAAAAAAAAAAAAATCATTTCTGAACTAAGTTTTTTTCAAAATTTTATGTAATTTTATGTTTTTAAAAATGCAATGCCATTGTTAATTTTTAACCGAAAACAGAAAACCGGATGCAAAAATGTCTCCGTTTTTGAGAAATACAAAATAAACCAGAACCACATTACACAAATTACATAAAATTTTGAAGAAACTTAGTTCAAAAATGATTTTTTTGTTTTTTTTTTTTTAATTTTGAATTTGAAAATTAATATTTTTTAAACTATTCGTTTAAACAATTTAATTTAAAAACAGTTAAAGAAGATGTTTTTGGCTTTCCAAAAAGGTACAACACGGTGTTGTAAACAAAGTCGTTGATTTTTAATATTTGTTTTTATAAAATAAGTCAATTTTTCAGAAAATTGCCCCTCCCGGCTAAACGGGGGGAATAGACCCCCCCTCCCATACGATTTTTTTCTTGTCTAAACTCAACCTACACGCTCTAGCTTTTTGGCACAACGCTCGTGAATCACCCGGTATATTGGAGGGTATCGTTTTTAAAAGCAAATTCTATGAACAACTTGAACAAGCGTTTAATATCATGGTATGACATTGCGGAAGGATTATACCTGTTAAATCTATATACAAAGGGTAAAAGCTACAGCATCGCCATTGGTTCGAAGCGGCCAAATTAATCCCAAGAAATATGTTTGAATTCAAATAATTGAAAAAACAACAAACGTTGTCTGCTCCATTTGACCGTTCTATAAAAACAAAACAAATGTATGTACTTAACACTTTTCACCTTTGATTACTTTGTGTATTTTCTTCAGCAAAAAAATCAAGAAAACAGCGACATCTTGTTTATGTTTTTGTATTCGTTGATTTTTTACAGCTGGAATCGTTCAATTTTAGGCCACCAAATACCAATAGCTCTCTTTACTCTGGAACACGCGTGACGTTGGTAACTAGCAGTCCATATATAATATGTCAATGATGGCAATAGTTACATAAAATATTAAAAACGACATGAGGGTTGCGTCTCGGATAAAGAGAAATAGCAAATACTCCAACCTAAGAACGTTCATTATGCAAATCATTAGTTTAAACGCCATAAGCGCTGCCTTCATTTCAATAATTGAAAGCTCTATCGCCGGCACGAACTGTCAATTTTTTTACTGGCCTTTTATCGACTGCAATCTATGGGAAATTTAGCTATTATGGCTACTGAGTGAAAAAAAAAAATACGACTTAGAATTGCTAAAGTGAACTGTAATGTTTTGTGTAAAGCCCATAATGGCTTAAATGTATGTCAACCGTCCTTTTCCAAATGTTAAGTAGTAGTAATATGGACGTTATAATGATTTCTGAGTCGTGGTTAAATGAATCAATTTCATCTCAGTTGATTAATTTGCCTGGAATGATCGCGTTCTCGAGGTGGTGGTGTCTGCATTTACGTTAAAGATAATATAAAATCCAAAATTGTTTGCTCATCTTTGAAATCACCGTTGGAATTTTTAGGCGTTGAAATTTCGAATGGCAATGAAGTTTGTCTTTTGATGGTTGTTTATTGTCCTTGTTGTTTCAAATAGGATAATGTATGTAAACTTGAAAACACCTTGCACATTTTTAATTCAAAGTATTCTCATATAGTAATAGGTGGTGATATTAACGTTAATATACTTGCCAATAATACAACGTCACGCTATTTTAACTACTTTTGTGAAAATCTTTGTTTATCTATTGTGAATACATTATGGCCCACATGTTTTCAGTCAGTACTTAATCCATCACTTATAGACATTTTTCTTACAACTTCTAAAGAAAGAGTTCTGTGTAACGACCAAATAAGTCTAACATCGGATTTCATTCATCATCTCGTTTTCTGTTGCTTTCAATTTGATAAGAATAATTTGCGTTCCTCTGAAATTTTAAACTACAGATCATATCGTAATTTTAATTTTGAAGATTTTCAATGCTTTAATGGGGCTAATTTCTTTAACGAGATTTTATACACTGCTGATGTAAATGATAAAGTTATATTGTTCAATCAATTGTTACAAGTTCTTTTCTATGTTCATGTTCCGATTGTAGTAAATATGTTAAAAAAAAAAAACAGAGTATGTCCTTGGTACAGTACTGAAATTGAAGCTATAATCAAAGAAAGAGAACGATTTTACAAGAAATTTAAGAAATGCCCTTCTGACAGTAGTGTCACTAATTCGCACTAGGAAGAAAACTTATAGCGTTTTTTTTTGGTCGTCCGGAACTGTTCCGAACGATTCTGAAATCGTTCACTTGGCACAAGATGACAGTTCTTGTTCTGGATAGAACAGAAAAACGATTCCGAATTTGAAGTCGGAATCAAAAACAGAATCACGCATACATGCACACATTTGCACATACGTACTCGCCGCCTTGTTTACAAATTAGAAAATAAAAACAATGTCATGTCATCTGCAATTCTGCATATGATGTTTTACAAATACATAGACATTCAACCATTGGAAGCAAAAAAATTAGTTTGCATGTTCGTTTGGTATCCGGAATCGGACAGTTCTGTGTACCAATTCCGGATTACCAAAAAAACGCTATTACTTTTTGCAAAAACTTGACGTTTCCTTGAATATGAAAGAACTGTGGAAAAACTTAAAAGAAATTGGTGTAGCTAACAATAAAAATGCGTCAGAGTATGCGCTCAACCCTGAGGTAATGAGTTCATTTTATGCTCCTCCTCTATTCAACTTGAATCCTCATATCAGCTTGCCTGCAAATGACGTTGGACACTTTTCATTTAATTATGTGGACGAAAATGATATTCTAGGTGCAATAAAGGCTGTGATATCTAACGCTATTGGTTCTGATAAAGTTACTCCTAAATTTATTCGCTTAATATAACCTATTGTTCTTCCATTGAAACGTATTGTTAATGCTTGTTTATATAGAAGTGAGTTTCCTGGCGCATGGAAGGAGGCTATTGTTATCCCTATTCCAAAGAAGAGTAATCCATGTGAACCTTCGCATTTCAGACCAATAAGTTTGCTACCTTTCTTTGCAAAAGTCTTTGCGCGGTTGATGGCTAATCAAGTTCTTGTTTTTCTTCAATCTGATAATAGAATTTCCAAATGGCAATCTGGTTTTCGCAAAAATCACAGCTGTGAATCTGCCGTAATTTTCGTGTTGCACTTGATAGAAACAAGCTTGGAACGATGGTACTTTTAGATTTCTCAAAGGCTTTTGATTGCATTGATCATCAAATATTAATCTTAAAACTTTGTAATAATTTCAACTTTTCTTACACTGCTCTGAAGCTTTTGAGAAATTATTTGTTAAACAGACCTCAAGCAATAAATACAAATCAAGGTGTTTCAAGCTCGTTTAATGTTAACTGCGGTGTTCCACAAGGGTCGATTCTTGGACCACTTCTGTGTTCCCTCTTTATTAATGATCTTCCTTCATTTGTTCAAAATTGCAACATTCATATGTATGCGGATGATGTGTCGTTGTATATTTTTAGTGATTTGGGTCTAATGGATGATTGTGTTGCTCGTATAAATGAACACTTAATATTCTAAGCTGGGCTAACTCAAATAAACTGCAACTTAATCCGACAAAAACCCTAAGTATGGTATGTTCAAGACGAGAAGTTAATCTTATGGACCTTCCGAATATCGTTTAAATGCTCAAAATATTGAATATGTTAGTAAAGTTAAGTACCTAGGTTTTCAAATTAATAACAAGTTAAGCTGTTGTGATGCAATATCCGAAACCATACGTAGAATTTACAGTGGGTTGCGTTCCTTCCTAACTGTTATTTAATTAATATATTGAACTTTTTGTTGTATAGTTATATTTTATTTTAACTTGGTTAGCAAACTTAGATACTACTAAAAGATTATATCTTACTGTATCTTAGTTGTGTTCATTGAGGTTTTTCTAGATCAGAACAGCACAGCACAGCACAGTTTCGTTAGAAACGTCAGATCAAGTTAGAACAGTCAGTTTAACGTCAGTTGTAAAAAAAAAAAAACAAATTGCAAATTGTGTGAATTTTTCGTTTCTCGCTTATTTTTTTTTTTCATTTTTTGTGTTTTTACTGTGAAAAATATTATTAAAAATTATTGAAATGGAAAATCAAGTGATTGCTAAGATAATACTAAATGAAAATGTTAGTGTTTCAGACACCGATAGTGATTTTTCGTCGGATTCCTCTTCAGATGATTGGAATGAAAGTGCGACGAATGTTATAATCTTTTTTTTGATGAAATGTAAAAGAATTTGATGCATTTTTTTTTTCAATGTATTTTATTATTATCTAATAAAACAAATTAAACAAATTGGCAAAATAACTTTATTTTAATTTTTTCAAATCACGAGAAAAAAACACAAAGCACAGCCAAATCAGAACGTAAACAAACATGACATTTCTCAGGAGTCTGTTCTAACCTGTTCTAACTCAAAAGCAAGAACAGAAAATCCTGTTCTAAACTGTTCTAGGTTTGTCAATGAACAGGAAAGTAGAACAGATCAGCACAGAAAAAACCTCAATGAACAGCAAAAAGCTGTACTTTTCTGTCTAGAACAGTCCAGCACAGTGTCAATGAACACAACTCTTGTGATTATTTGATGAAATACATATACAAATACAAACTTAAGCTAATGTCAAAAAGCCGGAAAAGAGGAGTAATTTCAAGTTCTAGAGGGGAGCATTTTGCTATTGAAGGGAGTTCACGAACAATACATTTTTTTTTTAAAGGATCACTTTTTAATTGGCTAGAAGAAGAAAAAAATCGAGTTTTGACAGCTTTGAATTTAAGTTATGAATGTACGCTTTCACTAGTTCGCCCCATTCTGACATACGGAACAATTATTTGGTGACCTACCCTAGACAAAAAATATAACATCGATAAGTAAAAAGAGTTCAAAGAACTGCCTGCATTGGTACCACGGGAGCAACTAGCGCAACTGATGCACTCACAGTTATTCTGAATTTTTTTCCCATCGACTTTCACATTCACGAAACAGTCTCCTCTAGTGCTTTAAGTAGAACCCTCTGACACGTTATCAACCTTAAGCTTTGGTTAGCAATTTATGGTTAAAATTCCAACTAGGCAAAATTCGAAAATTAATAGCCCTACAAAGGTTTTCGACATCATAGTTTACACTGATGGTTCCAAGATGGAACACGGTGTTCTGGCGGGTGACTTCTCCGAAGAACTTGGTATTAAAAAATCCTTTAGACTGCCCGACAGATGTAGCGTATTTCAGGCTGAAGTTCTAGCGGTTAGACAAGCATGTAGGATTCTAAAACAAGCAGTCAAATCTGACGTAATTATAAAAAAGGTTGCAATCTTTATTGATACCCAAACAGCTATCAAGGCTTTAAACAGGAACCTGACTAAGTCCAGAATCTTTAGAGATTGTGTAATGGAACCCGTGTTCCTCCCTCCTCAACCTTTCGCTACCCTTCACGCTCTTAGGTCTACAGGACCCTAAGAATGATCCAGGTTGCAGGCTGAAAAGGGGATCCAGGCTACGACTGCGGCATGCTTGCTTTTGCCTAAGGCTATGCTCGTCAGAAAGGCGGGGTTCTTGCAGCCGCAGCGCTGGACGTTGTTACTTTTTTTTTCATGCCTATAAAAATTTCAACAAAAGGGTCCAGAAAAATTCCGGGGACCCGAAGATTGAGGAGGGGAAGAGGGTGTAACTGAAGGGAGAACTCGCGCGGAAATCTCCTCTCTATCTCAAATCCCACCCGTCTTCATATCCACCCACCATTATTAAAAAAAAATTAAATAAACATGTTCATTAAGAACAAACAAAAAAAAAATTGTTCAAATTAAAATCCTATTTTTAATTATGTAACAAAAGTTAAAAGAAAAAAAAGAATAACGACAGTAAAAATTATTACATAAGCATTTAAAGAAAACTAATGAATAGTAATACTTAAATTAAATATACCTATTAAATAAAAAAAAATTAAAAATAGCACCTTTAATAATCCAGGTGCACCAGGAAACACAAACAAAAAAAATCACAATTAATGGTAAACAAAAATTTAACAAAAGTTGAAAACAAAAAAAAATTTAAATCCACACACAAAAAAAAAAAAAAAAAAAAACACTGAATGATGTTATATATTTTTTCTTCAAATTCTTCTTTCTTCTTCAATTTCTCCTTTTGCTTCTTGATTCTTCATTTATTTATATATATATTGATCTTGCATTTATTATATATAACGTATTTTTTTTTCCGTGGTTCATTTATTGCACATTCTATGTTTATTTATATTTATAGTTTTGTCATTTTCACACTATTCATTTTTTTGTTTTTTTTTTTTGTTTGTTTTGTAAGCTTTTATATCGTTCTTTCCTTTTTTTTTTGTTTAAATGCCGTTTATTAATTATAGTTTATTTCATTGCACTTATAAGACTTTTTTTATTATTTAAATGCACATTTTTTTTGTTAATTTTTATTTTCTTTTCAAATTTTATAATTATTATTTGATTGTTATACAAAAAATAATACAATTTTCCAACATTTTAAATAAACCAACTAATCAATGATTTTGAATGACTATGAGGAACGGATTGTGGAACACCACCTTGATCGTTCATCGTCAGATCCTGAAGTTGATTCAGAAAGTCGTTCATGTTCGAGGGCTCTGTTGGGCTGTGTCGTCGTGTTTGAGATTGTTGAGAATTTAACGGGTTGTGACGGGGTGTTGGAGCTGAAGCCAATGATTCACGAAGGATTCCGGCTTTTTCGTCTCTCATTTCGGATCTGGTTCGTTCCATTTCCGAGAGAAGATACGGAAATCCTCAGAGCGGCTTGCACCCACTGCTGCTTCCTACGTATTCGCAAGCTTGTCATTTTGTGTTATAAGATTGTTGTGTTATGTAAAACAAAAAAATGTGTGTAATGCTTGCCCCACGTTGGGCGCCACCATTTAATTAAAATCTAGAAATGAGTCAGTCTTGAGAAAAACATTGTGAAGATCATTGATATAAGTATTGTATGTAGTGATTTAAAAATTCAAGCATTATATAATTTGGAGAAAGACGAAAAAAAAAATATTACCAAAATAAAAAAAAGTGTGTGATTTTAATTGAAAAAAAAAAAAATATTGATTATTAACAATCCAGACAATCAAGTGTATACATTCTCACTAATA
Source organism: Sphaerophoria rueppellii (assembly GCA_920937365.1). Lineage (NCBI taxonomy): Eukaryota > Metazoa > Arthropoda > Insecta > Diptera > Syrphidae > Sphaerophoria > Sphaerophoria rueppellii. The sequence continues at coordinate 73,213,822 of CAKKXW010000001.1, forward strand.
AACGGTAGAAAGAAAAAAAAATATAAAAAATTGTGACCAAAAATTTGTTAAAAAAAAACTATACATATATATACATAAGAATTGTGCAACAAATGAACAAAAAAAAAAAAAAACTGCAAATTTAAATACATAATATAAAATATTATGCAAGAATAAAATAAAATTAAATGAAGAAAGAAGATTAAAAATTAAAAGAAGAAATTGAAGAAAGAAGAATTTCAAGAAAGAATATTAATGATAATCATTTAGTGTGGTTTTTTTTGTGTTAATATAAAATATTTTTTTTTTATCATATTTTTTTTTGTTTCCTGGTGCACCTGGATAGAGGTAATTTTAAATAATTAATTTAGTTTATTATTTTATTTGTTTAATAAATTATATAAGTAATTTTTTTTTGTTACTACATTTAAAAACAAAGCATTTTCTTTAAGATTATCTATTTTTTTTTTTAATTTTGATTTTGATTTTTTTTTTAAATTAAATATCTTAAATTTACCTTGAAAAATTTAATTATTTTTAATTATGGTTGAATAATATAAAAAGGTTTGGTCATGGTGAGTGTGAGAAAAGGACAGGTGAGTAAATTCTCTGAGTTCTCTTCCCTACCTTCAGTGACACTGCCTCCTATTCATCTTGGGGTTCCATTATTTTGGAACCCTAATAAAATATGGCATGTTATAATGTAACACTGTTCAGAACTGCGACTGCAACAACCCACACCACCGACGAGCTGTGCAAAAGCAAGCATGCCGCAGTCGTAGCCTGGATCCCCTTTTCAGACTGCAACCTGAATCGTTCTTAGGGTCATGTAGACCTAAGAGCGTGAAGGGTAGCGAAAGGTTGAAGAGGGAGGAAAACGGGTTCCGTTACAATTGCAAGCAAGAGTTTTAATTTTAACGACAATATAAAAATCAATCTAATTAGGGCACTAGGGCACAGCGACATGCAAGGTTGTGAAATCGCTGATTAACTGGCCAGGACGGGATCAAGCCTTCAAATATACCTTGCTGAGGAAGTTAGGATTCCCTTAGGAGTCATGAAAATGGATATTCAAAAACTTTTTTTTTTTTTATCTAACATAAGATGGAAAAGTCTTAAAAACTGCAATATCTCGAGACAGATATGGCCTACTTACGACCACAAACATACCAAGGAACTTCTGAAAAAACCTAGGTTAGACATTGGCCGAATAGTTGCCATTTGCAGAGGCCACAGGCCGGTCGGACAACAACCCTTTAAGCTTGGTATTCCCCACAAAGAATTTTGTCGTAGCTGAAGAGCTTAGCGACTCGCAAATATTAGGATTAGGAACTTGATTCTCTATCTTAACAAAACCAATTGGATTTGTACTCTCCAAATATCTATTATGCATTGTAGTGTGCGTATCTTTTTATAGTTTTTAGGTAACTGCGAGTTTATGGTATCAAAACGGCACAATGGACGCGCTAATTTTGATCCTGGGCAGAGGCTGCCCAGAACAGCCATTCTAACCTACCTGCCTACCCTTTCACCAATGAATCACTAAACATTTTCACTATGGTAAAGTTTACCAACGAACAAAGTCTGCTTTCTGCCGAAATTTAGAGTCGATGTTCACAAATTTAAGAGCGTTAAAAACTAAATTTTCTGTCGTTATTCTCGCCCTAGTAGACCGTGGGAGGAATTGTGTAAGCTGATTTTTGATAGTTTACAATCAAATTCAGGAAAAAAAGAAAAGAAAATTGGTTGTCAACTATCAACTATCAGCTAACACGATTCCACCCCGGCAATAACAAGTCGAGTGCAAAAGTTTGAGTCAACATATTCGTTTAGTGATGTTGCCGTGTCAGTGAGACAGTGGTTAGGTCGAAGTGTCGAAGAAATCGCTGCCGTTTCGGTGTCGTAGCAAATGATCTAAATCAGTCAATTTCAATTCTATGGCGTTCTGAATGGCCAGCATTATCGGCTATGTGAAGTTGGCACCCGACCCCCTAGTTATGTTCGCTCAAATAATGATAAAAATAAATATGTAAGCTTGTTAATATATTATAATTTTATAATGTTCCTTTAAGTTTCCAAGGGGAGTATTTTCGAGTATAGCGGAGTACGGGAGCACACTGAACGCAAAGGGAGTACAAATACTCCCTTAGTAGTAGTTTCGGCAGCGCTGCTTGAGCAATAAGCTATGAAACCGCACTTGAAAAGTTGAACGAAAATTTAACGAACGTAGCTTAAGTACATTATGCATTTGATCATAGGGTCGTGTGTATTCGCTGGTTCATTTACGAAGCGTGCTTGCGTAAGCAATATGCATTATAATTCAGCCACTGTGTGATACTGGTTTAAAATGTAATTTCAGTCATGTCTGAATAAACAATCCAATCGGAACATAAATGTATTATCTACATAAGGTTCTACTTTAATATGGGGATTTTATTTACAACTCAAGAATTCCGGAACGTTTTTTTCACTACTCAGTAGACAGCATAGCAGAATTTCCCTCAGCAAACAAGAACAATTTGGATTGCAGTCGATAAAAAACCAATAAGAAAATGACAGTTTTACCGGCGATAGAACTTTCAATTATTGAAATGATGACAGCGATGATGGCGTTAAGAAGAATTATTTTGCTATGCGAATCTTTAGCTTCGTTCTATTATCCTCACTGACACTAACCCATGTGGGTTACCTCGTGATAATAAAACGATTTGGGTTAAAAATGTTCAAGTTTAAGCTATGTTTTTATCAGAGACGCAACCCTCACGTAAATTTTGGTTTGCTTTTCCACAAAAACCTTGTTTTTATTAGTTGAATTGAATCTGATCTAATGGCTTTATAAAACTGTGGCTTATAGTGTATTCCCACCAACGTGATTTAGCTAAATCTACTTGATTTAGCTAAATCACATAATTAATTACATGTTTTGCCATACATTTTCATTCAATTATAATAACGTGATTTAACTTGTTTTATTTTTAATTAGGTATAAATCACTTCGATGATTCCAGGCTGAATGATTTCATGCTCAAGTAATGAATAAAATTCATTTTAAATTCATTTGTTTGACAGACAATATTCAAATTTTGTGTCAAATATTAAAATATTTTATTGAAAAAATTCAAAATTCGTGTCAAGATTGTCATAAGTGTCAAGCTTAATAAGGAAAAAGTTCAGTGGAAACGCTCATCGTAATTTATAAATCATATGAGCTAAATCAAGTCGGTGGGAATACGCTATAAGAGTGGAATACGCGTTATTTTCTACTAATATGGCTGATATTAATAAATTTTTCTACAACAACTTCTTTCTTGCCTCACTCTTACCATCTATCCGCCATAAGAACTAATTTTTGGGTAACAAAATAAACCCCGATAGGTTGTTGTTTTGTTTACAAAAAATTAACACTAGCCCCGATAACCAAACCTATATAGGTTAGTGAGGATAATAAAACGCAGCTTTTGTATATATTGTAATATTCGGCTTGGTCCGAAAGTTAAAACTTATTCACTATTCAGAAAAAAAAAAAAAAAAAAAACACTTTCAATTATTACTTTAATACACAGTGTCTTTACTTTATAGCAGTTCACATTCAATTGAATTTGCTTCGACACCAAGGGGGTATTTATACAACTCAAATAGGTTCGAGAAACTACTGGGTTCTTGTAGGCGCTGAAACTTCTCGATGCTTAACGAAGCTCTCCTCTTAACCACAAGAGTGTAGGGGAAACTCTAAAGAGTGTATACACAATTACTTACAACTAAAAATAGAACTCTTGCTATGTTATGCTATTCAGCTATGGGGCCGTAAACTACGTCACGCTGAACTTAGCTGTTTTGCCCCCTCCCTCCCCCGGTGTCACGCTTTGTCACACTTGCTGTAACCCCCCTAAAATATTACGTCACAAGTCACAAACAAAGACCCCCCCCCCCCATTAACAATAAAAAAATTAATTGATAGAATACAATATAGTTGCACTATATTGGATAAATTTCTTAAAATGGCAATAAACTTAGGTTTTTAAGTCTAACTTTGGCGAACGTCACGTTGACGTAGACTCCCTTCCCCCCTAGTCACATCTTGTCACGCTCAGCATCCCCCCTAAGTGCGAACGTATTTTATGGACGGCCCCTACAAAACAATATTAGAGTGACAGAGATAAATAGTGTATACACATTACAGTATGTACACATATAGATAGACATACAGAGATATAGAGAGGTAGAGATATAAAGTGTATACATATTACAATATATTTAATACAGCAGAATCTCGAAAAGATGAACAGATATGAAACAGGCCCCGTTCATCTTTTCGAATTGTTCATCTTTCCAAGCATTGAGAGTTATTTTAAGAAAAATATATAGCTTTACATAAAAACATTGCATCTAACAAAATAACAATTCATTTTATCTTTAAAAAACATAAAAGCATAACAAAAATAAAAAAGTTGTTCATAGGAGTTAAACAAAACGGACTTATTTAGACCTTTTTCTTAAAAAACTGCTCTATAGTAGCCTGTCGCTACTTCTGATTTATGCAATGTTTTGCGTTTTTCCGCTCCAGAAATTGATGTTTTACACACTCTCGAAGTGATTGCCTTACTTTTTTTTTTTATTCCAACAATCGTGGATATAGCGATTCCATATTTTGTTGCAATGCTTCGATAAGATATTCCATTTTTTATGTCATCTAACACAGCACACTTTTGTTTGAGGTTTAAAAACTTAACTCTACCTTTCACGGGAGGCATCTTTCCTCTTCAAAATTCACTTTTAAATGAAGAATTTACACAAACTGTGAGCAAACCACGCCCAAAAGAACCGTTACCAAAATTTAATACAGTTACTAAACAATGTGACGACGAAATAAAGGGTGAGAAGTAGAAAAAAATCGTATAAAAAATAAAGCGTTCATCTTTTCGAGTACCCAGATTTCAACCCGTTCATCTTTTGGAACACTGCAATGGTGAGGAAAAAAGCGTTCATCTTTCCGAACTGTTCATGTTATAGAACCGTTCATGTTTTCGAGATTCTACTGTAGGTAAAACAAAGAAATGTCGCCATCTAGTTAGAAGCAGAGAAAGCCATTTTTTTTACATAAGCTGGCATTGAGAAAAAATGGCGTCTATTCTAACTAGATGGTGAGCCATCTTGATAGTACCCGCCGAAAGCGCGAGTCTAAGGGCCCAGTTATAGCTTTCATTGAAATGGATCCGGAAAATGTTTGAATGGATATTTAACTATGTATTCTTTTGAATAGAAGTGCAGATTATATACCAATCGGCTATCACTCCGAGAATTGGTTTTTGACATAAAAATAAATAGTAAATGTAAATAGATTCTTCAAGCTTTTCATTAAGAATCGCAGTCTTTGCATTAGGATGGTGTACGAAATGCCCATCAGTTCACCCTCGAGTACTGTCATGCACAGAGAATAGACTACAAGAATGTGGAACTCTCTTCCACACTTTGTTTTCCCCAGTAATGGCAATGTTCAGAAATTCAAAACCAACCAACCGACATCTCAATTTCACAAATTCTCGCACTGTGTTTTTGCATTTTCTGTTTGCTAATTCTGTTTAAGGTCAAATGGTTTAAAATTATGTACATTTGGCTTTCATATCATTTAAAGTATAATTGAAAACAAATTTTCGCTTTCCTTAGTCTGTTGAAGGTAGAACGTTGTAATAAATTAGGAAATTTATGACATAAGTGCAAGTTTTGGAACTCTGACTTTTGTTTGGTAAGACCGTACTTAATTAAAGGTAAAGGGCCCGTTTGCTCATTCCGAACTTAAATTTATGTTCTACATAAAGTAATATTTACATATGGGGATTTTATGTAGAACTAAGGCTTATTTGCTGATTCGGAACATAAATTTATGTTCAACTTAAAGTTTTCATTTTTGTATGGGACGTTCCGGAATTCGATAAGGTCTACATAAAATCTCCATACTAAAAATGAACTTTATGTAGAACATAAATTTATGTTCCGAATCAGCAAATGAACCTTAAGGTCCTATATAAAAATGGAAACTATAAGCCAACGAGCCTAGCATGTGTGTTAAATATATATTTTTGATTTTGAATTTAATTTGAATTTGAATTTGTGAAGGATACACATATATATTATTTTATGATTAAATATAGTACATGCATAAATAAGTTATACTAATTTGAATTAAAATACATATATAACATACATAGGACATAAGAAACTGAAATACATTTTTGTTTTTGAAGAAAAGTTGAAATAATGAATCATTTTTGAATTTAAGATTTCTTATTTCTAATATGGAGTGCTAATTTTTAAGCTGTTGGTGTGTGTAGGCTGTATAAAGTCGTCCTCTGTAGATGGTAGGCTTTGGTCAACGCGACGAACGATGACGTCATAACGAACCTATAGGTAAGCAGCTGGTTGGTCATTTTAGGGGCTACCTTCGACAATATCGGCCACGAAGGTAGCATTTGGTCGTATCGGACGGATACAAGGGTGGGTTGGCCAGGCCATCATCGACAACACCTGATGAGCGTTTCGAGATTCTAGCAGAGCGTCATGTGGGGACAAAAAGTGAAGTGCTTTAGTTTAGGTGAAACAAATTTCAATTGTTGTAGGGATTAGGTTAGTTTTCTTTGTTAACCAAATGAAGCACTGATCTTACCTGTCCTTAGATGATGCTCACGTACCTCGATTTGTGTCTTCTTCTCTTACCCCTTTTCCTCCTTTTAACGTAGATTTCTGCATCCTTCTCCCATTCCTCTTCCATTTTTCTTCTTTTTATCTTCTCCTGGCACGGTTTTTTTGTTTAGTCGAGCGGGAGATACCTTTAGAAGTGGCAAGAACCAACCCCATCCGACGAGCTAGTCCGTGCGACCACAAGCGTGCCGCTGCCTTCTTCCAAGGTATCAAAGAACTCCCCCGTGTAATCCTGGCTCCTAACAATGGCATACATACATACAATCTAAATAACATAAACAACTTTCCCCGAAAATACAATAAGACAATGATTTCAACTGGCAATTCTTTTTTTTTTTTCAGAATCTAAAGGCGCACTAATTTAAAGTAATATTGACGGATAAATATAAATTTTAAATTATAAACAGAAGATAAAAATGACTACCGATATATCCATTGTTCGTTGGGACCCTAGTCAAGGACCAGGATCTGAATACATAGACGAATACGAGTACGATGGCGGAAATTCTAGTTCACGTTTGTTCGAGCGTTCTCGAATCAAAGCCCTTGCAGTAGAACGTGAAACTGTACAGAAGAAGACGTTTACAAAATGGGTCAATTCACATTTGTGTCGAGTAAACTGCAGAATTGCTGATCTCTATGTGGATATGCGAGATGGCAAAAATTTAATTAAACTTTTAGAGGTTCTGTCCGGTGAAAAATTGCCAAAACCTACAAAAGGAAAGATGCGTATTCACTGCTTGGAAAATGTGGATAAAGCACTGCAGTTTTTAAGAGATCAGAGAGTTCATTTGGAAAATATTGGTTCACACGATATTGTTGACGGCAACGCTTCATTGAATTTGGGATTGATTTGGACAATAATCTTGAGATTCCAGGTAATTTTCATTTTCTTTCAAAATTAATTAACTTTTTTTTTTTGTGAAAATAAAAAAAATGTAATATGGGACATTTCACGTCAAAGGGACAATCAAAAAAAAAAAAAAAAATCATGTTTGAATTTTGTTTTTGCTCTGATAAACAAGTAAACACCTACTACTATACTATCATTGACATAATATATATGGACTGTTAGTCATTTGTCATTTCCATACATTTCATGCGAAGAAAAAAGGTACAAGCTACAACAGCGCCATTGGCTCGAAGTGGCCAAATTAGTCCCAAGAAATATGTTTGAATTCAAATAATTGAAAAAACAACGAACGTTATCTGCTACATTTGACCGTTCTATAAAAACAAAACAAATTTATGTATTTAACACTGTTCACCTTTGATTATTTTGTATATGTATTTTTTTTAGCCAAAAAATTGTGGGGTAGTCCACAATATGCTTGAGGTACAATTTAAAAGAAAATAATTTATTTCTACTAAGCTTTATTGCAAAGAACAATTCAGAATCAGAATCTTACAACGAATAATAATGATAATGAAAAAATATGAAAATATTATTATAATGAAAAGTCAATTAAAATTAAATATGTATGTATTTTCAAAGTCTTTTTAAGCTAAGTGTTTTTAAATAAAGCGTGTTGATGTATGTTTGCATTTGTTTGGGGTTGCTACACTATTCCCCCCTTAAGAAATTTAAAATGTGAAAATAAGAATTGAATTTAATTTGTTTTGTTTTTCTTGAGTATGTTCGAATAGGTTTGTCCATGATTGATCCCCATATATGATCTGGTGTTTGCTTGTCATCGGTGTTAGAACTTGATTGTGGAATATCATCATCAGTCTTGTTTATGTAAGCAGGTTTTAGTCTTTCAATAGAAATATTTTTTGGTATGCCATTGATGTCGATTTTGAAAACACTGTCAGATATTCTTTACAGTACCTTGTATGGGCTGTTTGGGTTGGTCGTAATCCACGCATAAATTCTCGGTGTTTTTCGATAAACATTTTTGGATTTGTAGCATCATCTAAACTTGTTAAGAACTCGCCAGGGATTCTAAGATTTGTGCCATACAACATTTCGACAGGAGTTGCTTGAATATCTCCTTTAAAACTGGTTCGAAGTCCTAGTAACACTGTTGATAAAATTTCAATCCACGGCTTAGGCGAACACATCAGTGCGGCTAATAAAGTTCTGTGCCATCTTTCTATAATACCATTTGACTGGGAATGATATGGTGTTGTTCTTTTCTTTTTGGCCCCAACTAAACTGGCTAACTCTGAAAACATGGCTTATTCAAATTGCGACCCTTGATCGGAAGTAATTGTTGCTGGTGTTCCATAGTTAACGATCCAGTTATCCCACAAGCCTGTCACTATTGTCTGGGCTTTGATGTCTTTCAGGGGGACTGCAATGGGCCATCTGGAAAAACGGTCAATGATTGTTAAGCAATATTTGAAACCTTTGTAGTGTGGCAAAACGATAATGTCCAAGTGGATATGGTCGAATCGGTTTTCAGGAATTATTATGTGTTCAGCTTGTAATTTATTGTGTCTGGACTTTTGATTTTTGGCAAGATAAACATTCTCGAGACCATTTGATTGCATCTCTTCTGATTCCTGGCCAAGTAAACTTTTCTCTGAGAAATTTGGAAGTGCATCTTCCGCTGAGATGAGAAATATTATGGACAACATTAAAAGCAGTAAGTCTGAGAGATTTTGGAATATGTGATCGAACAGTTCCGGTTGAAATGTCGCAAAAAATTTTGATGTCATTTAGAATTTTGATTTCTTGAAATTTGTCATTTCTGGAATTTTTAAGATTATCTTTCAATATAATTTCAATTTTCTTGTTCGAATTTAATGGTTTCAGGATCCAAAGTTGTTGGCATATTGATTGTATTAATTCGTGATAGGGCGTCAGACACCACGATTTCCTCTCCCTTGACATAAATGATCTTGGCCGAACATTGTGAATGTGATATGAAGTCGAGTTGTCTAAGTTGTGTATCAGAAGCTTTTTCTAATTTTTGACTGAAAGCTCTAGTTAAAGGTTAGTGATCTGTTCTAATGACAAAATCATGAACTTCCAATAAATGTTTAAAATATTTTAGTGCAGCAAAAACAGCTTAAAGTTCTTGGTCATAGGTACTATATTTTTTTCTCAGATTCTGATAACTTTCTGGAAAAAAACCCGATTGGTTTCCAAGTTTCGTTTTCAAATTGTTCGAAGCACCTATACCGATATTTGAACCGTCAGTGGTAAGATTTAATGGAGCTGTCGGTGACGGAAATGCCATTGATGATATTTCGGATGCTTCGTTGGCTTTTTCTGTCCAATTAATTTTTGTTTTGTAGTTTTTTTTTTTAGATTCTTTTAAATAACCATGAAGGGGAAGCATTATAACTGCAGCTTTCAGTATACTACGTCTATAATAATTTATCATACCCAAAAATGTACGAAGTTCCATAACTGTTTGAGGCTTTGGGTATTTTAAAATAGCTTCAAGGCGTTCTTTTATTGGGGTAAGATGTTTAAGATTAAGATGTTTACTAATAGTATAACCCAAGAAATTAACTTATGTTTTTCCAAAATTGCATATTTCAAAATTTATCGAAAGATCATTCTTTTTTAAACGGTCGAAAACTTGACATAAATGTTCTTTGTGTTCTACCTCGTTTGTGGACATAACTAAAATGTCATCTATATAAACGAAAACAAAATTAAGCTCTCGAAAAATTGAATCTACATAACGTTGGAACGTTTGACTGGCATTCCGTAATCCAAATGGCATAACAAGATATTCATACAACCCCCAAGGAGTTATAATCGCAGTTTTTTAATGTCCTCTTTGTTCATTGGTATTTGGTGGTAAGCTTTTTCTAAATCAATAGTAGTGAAATTTGACTTACCATGAAGGAGTGGAAGTACATCGCTTATAAGTGGTGGTGGGTATTTGTCAAGGACTGTTGAAGCATTTAACTTCCGCTTGTCTCCACAGAGTCTCCAAGAACCATTCTTTTTTCTAACCATATGGATTGAACTTGAATATGGACTGCTCGAAGGTCTGATCACTCCCTGATGAAGTAGATTCAAAATTTCTTCCTTACCAGCTTTTGCCTTTTCCCCAGCAAATTTGCGACATTTTTTTTGCAAGGGGTGGTCCAGTGTTGATTATGTGATGAGAATAACCGGAGTTTGTTCTGTCAGGACTTACCGTGAATGGCTTCGTTATTTCTATAAATTTTTCCAACTGATCTGAGTATGGCATCTTATTATTAATTGTTGAAATACCGAAAATTGATGTTTGAGTGATGTTTCCGTTCTTGATTATTTTAGTTTTCTTATCAATGATACATTGATTCTTCAAATCGATTCACAATTCAAAATTAGTGATGAAATCAGCCCCAATTATAGCTGTTTGAACATCAGCAATAATGAAAGACCATTTGAAAGCTCGGCGAAGACCCAATGAAAGTGTGAGGATTTCCGTTCCATATGTACTGATTTCTGTTTGGTTTGCAGCAAAAAGTTTGAATTTGCTAGTTTCTAACGGTTTTTTGTATGTTGATTTTAGAATAAGTGACACTACCGATCCAGAGTCAATCAGATATGTCGTTTTCGTTAGTTTGTCAAAAATGTGAAGACGGGTTTCTTTTGTTGGAATTATTTTAATTTCAGAATCTTTATTATTAATTTGACTGTCATTAACCGATTCAATTGATGACAGCAATTTTAGTTTTCCGATTCTTGAGGTTGTTCTAATTGCCAATAACATGGTTGAACGCATGAGTTGTTTCCGAATCTTCGATGGTAATAACATAAGCTGTTTTGTTCGGCCTTGAGGTGTTTGGGCTTGTGTCTTGAATTCGATCTTCTGCGTGATCTGGATGCACTTCTGGATTTTGAGAAACTCACTTCGTTTTGAAGTGAAATTACCTTTTCTGTCAGATCCTTAATGGCTTTATTCAAAACCTCCATTTCGTTGTTTAAATTATTTGAATTTGAATACAAGGATTCTTATGCCCAACTTGATCTCAAATGGCATAAACAGATGAGTTACCATTTAAAAAAAAAAATATTTTATCAGCCATTTCGGCCAAATTGTCCAAACTTGTTGATTCGGGTAAGATAGTCAACAACACCCGACATTGATGAGGAATCTGCTCAAAGAAAAATGTTCTTAAAAACCTTGTGTTACATTGGTTCGAAGCAAGACTTCTGATGTGAGCAAGTATTTCACTTGGCTTCTTACCAATTACATCTTCGCCACGAAAAAGACGTCTGAGCTTTGTTTCAACGCTTTCAGCGTAGCTCTTTATTAATCTGTTTTCAAACTCTTCGTATTTTCTAGAGATGCTGTTATCAATGGCTAAATCTGCAACCATTTTTAAAACATCACCTTCCATATTAACCAAGACTTGAGAAAATTTTTGTTCATTATCCTCAATGTAAGCTTATTTGAATGCTGCAGCTACTTGAGTTAGTATGAGGTTGAGATTTGTCAAAATGAGGGAGTTTAACATGTGTGTTGGGTTGATGTTAAAAAGAATCTTGAACATTAGTCGCCTAATATATCTAATATCTTTAAGCGAGCAATTTCCTCTTGAAGCAATTTGATTTGTGGATTATATTCTTCGTCCTTTTTTTCTTCGTCTTGTTCTTGATCTACGATTGACTTGATAATATTAGAAATGGTTACATATTTTTCATCAATTGTATCCCTCTCTGATTCAGTTCGATCAAATACATCTGGATCATCATCAATTTGTTTGACCAAAATTCTATCTGGAGTTTCGTTAAATTGTCTGTAAAGATTTTTAAGAGATTTTAATTTTGCCTTGGCTTGAAAAACGTTGCGATTTTGATCGCTGAAATAATTTTCAATTTTTGTAATCAGGAGGGTCATTCCGTAACTTTGAAAACGACTGTCGTCCAAACGATTGTCGTCGACGATATCGTCTCAAATTTGCTTAAGTTGTAAGTAAGTAAGTAAGTTGATCGTCATCGTCTCTTCCATCGTTTTTTTTTGCCTCTACATTTTGAGAGCTACTAAAACTCTCAAACTGTGAATGAAATGTCATCGGCTTGTCAAAAAAGACAATTTGAAATAGCTGTGTCCAACAAAATGAAATTTTTTTCCTCGGGGTCTTTTTTAATCGAAAAGAATTTAATGAACAAAAAATTCAAACATCTATGTCTCAATTCAACTTTTTTGAAATAAAAAAACATTTATACACATAATTTATAGGTGTGGAAATGTGATTTACTAATTACTTACCTTTTTTCAACACGAAAAATAAAACGCGTAAAATTCTATTTTGGCATTCTGATTCGAAAATGAACATGCCTTGTGTTTTCTATTCATTGGAACTCGTCTGTTTCTTATTTGTTGTTTGTTTGTTCATTTGTTGGCTTTTGATTACAAATAAATAATTGTTACTAACATTTGGTTGGGAATTTCAAATGGGTTCGATTTATCCCTTAATTGTCTTCGCATTTTTATGATTTGTTTTTTTATCATTCTCATTATTTTGGTTTTCCTAACATAAGTAAATTCATTCGTCAAAACATTTCGATGCACTTTAAAAACACAACACAAAACAAATTTGATACATAACTTACAGTGAGTTGCTATATTTCAATTTACAGTCGCTTACAAGTTTTACATTTTGAATTTTAACCTTCAAATGTATGAAAAACGATACCTACTTAAAAAATAAATAAATAGAGTGGCGCGACAGCTCTTGAAGAGCCAAGGCCTAAGTGGCTTACTCTCATCAACAATTCTCTAGGTGCGTGTGAAGAATTGAGGGGACCTACAATTTAACGCCGATTCCGAACGGCAAAGTTGAGAAGCACTTTTTCATGACAGATGATACTCTTGGAAGTTTTGTCAGTTCTTCGCAAGAGGCAGTGTCCGTGAAAGATGAAATAAAAACTTTGGGCCCGAGTAGGATTCGAACCCACGACGTTCTGCTTAGCAGCCAACGCACCTAACCACTAAGCTACGGACACTACCGGATGCCTACTTAGCTGTCGTTCAAATTCCATCGTTTTGACGACATCGTCTTGACGATAGTCGATATACGGAAAGCAAATGTCGATCTGAAAAAACGATATCGTCTGGACGATAGTGATTTTCAGAATTACGTGAAGCGAGTCGATCGTCGAAACGATATCGTTTCGATGATATCGAGATACGGAATGACCCTACAGGCCCTTAATCGTATTCCTCCGTTGAATGAGCTTCTGAATGTCTTCAGTCATCTTTTTCTTTTTCTTTTTCTGATAAAATGGACTTTTTTCGGGGTCACCAATTATGTGGGGTAGTCCACAATATGCTTGAGGTCCAATTTAAAAGAAAATAATTTATTTCTACTAAGCTTTATTGCAAAGAACAATTCAGAATCTGAATCTTACAACGAATAATAATGATAATGAAAAAATATGAAAATATTATTATAATGAAAAGTCAATTAAAATTAAATATGTATTTTCAAAGTGTTTTTAAGCTAAGGCCGTGTGCGAATTGGGTTAAAAATGGGTTAAAACTTGACGTTTGATTAAATTTTGACACTTCGCATTGAATAAATTGTGTTAAAAATTAAACTAGCTGCGGAGCAGGTTAAAATATGACAGTAGTGGTTAAAAATTCATCCATTTTTAACCACAGTTAATCCAATTCGCACACGGCCTAAGTGTTTTTAAATAAAGTGTGTTATATATATTTGTATTTGTTTGGGGTTGCTACAAAATCAAGAAAACAGCGACATCTTGTTTAAGTTTTTGTTTTCGTTGATTTCTTACAACTGGAATTGTTCTATTTTTGGCCACCAGCAGCAGTCCATATATAATATTTCAATGTATACTATGTAAGGCGTAGGTGTGAAGAAACAATTTTTTTTGTCGTACGATAAGTAATGACTTCTGAGCTTTTAAAGATGTTTTTAAAATGAAGGCATGAATTGTTGGATCTCTATTATCTGTATCAATCGATTTCCTAAAAAAAGCATAAAATGTATTGTTTCTTATAGGAAAAACATTTTAAGTTTTCAATTTTTGTGTCGAATTCTAAATTTGATTTTTTTAACGTATAGTACACCGGAAGTAAAAATTTCAAATAAATCTTATAGCAATATTTAACTCCGCAATAAAGCATCATACGGCAAAACAATTACATATTGAAATTAAGACGTAATGTAATGTTGCTTATTTCATCAAGTCGAGATCTAGCTCATTATATTACTTCTTCTTCTTCTTATGGTGGCGCTACAGTCCAGGTCGGCCTCACCAAACAAACTTCTCCAGCCAGCTCGGTCCCTGGCTAGCTGTCTCCAGTTTCGCACGCCAAGTTGGTTCAGGTCCTCTACCACCTGTGTACTCCACCGGAGTCGCGGTCTTCCTCTTCTGCGACGTCCTTCCGGGTTGGATTCGAAGATTCTACGAGCCGGAGCATTATTTTCCATTCGCTCAACATGACCCAACCATCTAAATCGTTGGACCTTTACTTTTCTGGCTAGGTCAGTGTCGCTGTACAGCTCGTAAAGTTCTTGGTTGAATCTTCGTTTCCATTCTCCATCAATGCAGACAGGACCAAAAATCACTCGAAGAATTTTTCTCTCAAAGCAGCCCAAAGCGTTTTCATCAGATGTTGTCATAGTCCATGTCTCTGCACCATACATGAGGACCGGGATAATGAGGGTTTTGTAGAGTGTCACTTTAGTTGCTCGGGAGAGGACTTTACTACTCAATTGCCTTCTAAGTCGAAAGAAGCAGCGATTGGCAAGAGTGCTTCTTCGTTTGATTTCAGCTCGTTAACCGCTAGACCCATCTTCTTGGCCTCCGTCTCAAGGCTCACAAACGCTCCACTGACATCACGCTGTGTTCTTCCAATTATGTCAATGTCGTCTGCGTATCCTAGTAGCTGGACGGACTTTTGAAAGACTGCCTCTGGTATTGACATTGGAGCTTTGCACAATCTTTTCAAGAATGATGTTGAAGATCGCATGACACGCATCGCCTTGTCTAAAACCTTTTTTGACATCAAAAGCGTCCGTTAGGTTTTTTCCCACCATGATGGAACAGCGTGAATTTTCCATTGTCATCTTGCACAGACGGATGAGTTTTTCTGGGATGCCAAAACAAGACATTGCTCTATATAGTTGGTCTCTATAGACGCTGCCACACGCGACCTTGAAATCGATGAAAAGGTGGTAGGCATCGATTTGAAGTTCCTGGGTCTTCTCCAAGATCTGCCGTTGGGTGAATATTTGATCGATTATGGACTTTCCGGGTCTGAAGCCACACAGATAAGGACCTACCAGGTTATTGACGAAGGGCTTCAAACGTTCACACAGCACGGCAGACAAGATCTTATAGGCGGTGTTAAGGAGACTTATACCTCTGTAATTGGTGCAGTTCAGGGGATCTCCTTTTTTGAGGATCGGGCATACGATGCTGAGGTTCCATTCATCGGGCATGCTTTCCTCCGACCAAATTTTGCAGATGAGCTGGTGCATGCTCCTAACCAAATCATCTCCAGCTGCTTTGTACAGTTCGGCGGCTGCCCGTCTACTCCAGCGACTTTGTTCGACCTAAGTTTAGATATCGCTATCTTCATTTCGTCCATGTCGGGTGGGTGAAATTGTTGGCCTTCTGCACCCAAATTGAATGGTTCTGTATTGCTGACGGAGTTTTGGTCGTCATCGCCATTATACAGCTTGGAAAAGTGGTCTTTCCATATCCTCAGCACTGACTGCGGTTCCACTACGATGTTCCCATGATGGTCTCTACAGGCTTCTTTCGAACCTCGTTCCTGTTGTGACATGCTCCCTTTTTTTCTTTCTGAGAAGTTTATGCTCCTCTCTCTTTTTCTGCTCGTAGAGCTCACGAGCTGCTCGTGTCCTTCTTTGCAGCGCCGCTTTGTATGCCTCTTGTTTAGCTGCATGTGCTCGCCGGCATGCATCGTCAAACCAGGGGTTTCGTTGTGGTGGCCGTGTTAAACCTAGCACTTCAGAGGCGGCATCTCTGATGGCTGCTTTGCAGTGTTGCCACTGGTTCTCCATATTTTGTGCTGGCAGCAAGAACTCCTGAGGAGATATTCAGAGACACGAACGGAAAAGGATCTAGCAATCTCTTGCGATTGTAGTCTTTTGACGCCGAATTTCCTCCAAGCAGTTTCGCGTGTTGGCCTTGATCGTTATATCCGCATTCGTACCTTGGCTACAACAAGGTAGTGGTCCGCGTCGATGTTGGCACCTCGGAATGTGTGGACATCTTGCATGCTAAGGAAGTGTCGTGCGTCGAACGCAATGTGATCAATCTGGTTGACGATGGATTGGTCAGGAGATTTTCATGTTCCATTGTGGATATCGAGATGTTTGAATGGCGTACTTGCTACCATTACGTATCGCCCCGCAGCGAAATCGATTAGTCTAAAGCCGTTATCGGAGGTGGTGTCGTGTAGGCTGTGTCGTGCGATTATTCCATCTAAGATTTGTTCTCTACCCAGCTTAGCATTAAAATCTCCACGAACGATATTAATGTAATAGCTAGGGCATTGAACCTGTCTTTGGTGTCTTCATCCTTTTCCTCAGTGGGGGCGTGAGCGCAGATGAGGCTGATGTTGGTGAATTTAGCCTTGATACGAATTGTAGTGATGCCCTCATTCACTGAGTTGAAACTAAAGACCTTCCTCCTGAGTCGAGTCCCAACTACAAATCCACCTCCAAATAGACGCTGATTTTGTTCCCGGTAGCAGTCGCCGTAGTAAATATCGCAGTTGTTCATTTTACGTAGGCCCGGACCATCCCATCGCATTTCTTGGATGGCAGTTATATCTGCTTTATAGCAGTCAAGGGCTTCCGCTAGTTGTTCGGCTGCATGAGGTCTGTTAAGGGACCTAACATTCCACGTACAAAACCGAAATTTATTGTCCTTAAATCGTTTGCGTGGGTCGCTATCATTAAATCCGTCCGTATCCGAGGCTTGTTGGTGTATCGGAACCATGTGTCTTTATGTGGCCGGGCAGTCACCCCGACGCACTACTCCCAACCTGGAGGGCCAGGTCTTTAGTTTAACTCTAAGACGAAGAGCCGGCCAAACCGCTCCTTATAGGCCTGGGCCTAGGCCTCTCTCTCTTTGCTGCCGCCAACAACTTCCCACTGGGGTTCGAACCCAATCTTCGGTTGAAGGTACTGGGCACCCATGTTCACCACGGGGAGGTGGAGAGTAGGAGTTGATAAACAGAGGTTTTAGTGGACGCTTGTGTCCACTTGAATGCACGTGTGTACCCTTCGAACATCAATGTTTCATATATAATTCCTTATTTCACAAATGTAGTGTCCGTAGCTTAGTAGTAAGGTGCGTTGGCTGCTAAGCAGAACGTCGTGGGATCGATTCCTACTCGTGCTCCTAGTTTTTATTTCATCTTTCACGGGCACTGCCTCTTGCGAAGAACTGACAAAACTTACAAGAGTATCATCTGTCATGAAAAAGTGCTTTCAACTTTGCCGTTCGGAAAAAATTGTAGGTCCCCTTCACAAGCACCTAGAGAATTGTTGATGAGAGTAAGCCACTTAGGCCTTGGCTCTTCAAGAGCTGTCGCCCCACTCTATTAATTTTTTTTATTTCACAAATATTCTTGTATGGTATAAAATAGGAAAATATATGTAGTTGTTTTATGATCTAAATTGTTATCTAGTTTAAAGTTTACTTGTTAAAATATAAATTCAATACTCTTACTTACTTCTTACTTAAGGTGGCGCTACAGTCCGTTGTGGACCTGGGCCTCAATCAACAGTCTCCGCCAGCTAGCTCGGTCCTTAGCTAGTCGTCTCCAGTTTTACACTCCAAGTTGATTGAGATCCTCTTCCACTTGAGTGCGCCACCTGAGTCGCGTCTTCCTCTCCTCCTACGTCCCACGGGAATAGTGTCGAAGGCTTTCCGGGCCGGAGCATTGGTGTCCATTCGCTCTAAATGACCGAGCCATCTGAGTCTCTGGACCTTGACCATTCTGGCTAGGTCCATGTCGTTGTACAACCCGTAAAGTTCGCTGTTGTATCTTCTTCGCCATTCCCCTTCAATGCACACGGGGCCAAAAATGACCCGAAGAACTTTCCTTTCGAAACAGCTTAAGGCACTTTCATCCGATTTTGTCAGGGTCCATGCTTCTGCACCATACAGCAGAACTGGGATGATGAGTGTGTTGTACAGTTTTACCTTAGTTGCTCGAGAGAGGGCTTTTCCACTCAATTGCTTTCTTTGCCCAAAGAAACAGCGATTAGCAAGAGTTATTCTTCGTCTGATCTCGGCGCTGGTGTTATTGCCCGTGTAAATAGCGGAGCCTAGGTAGACAAACTCCTCTACTACCTCGAAGTTGTATGTGTCTATTGTGATGTTCTGCCCGAGCCGTCGGTGTTGGGTGTCCTTCCTCGAAGACAGCATATACTACGTTTTTCCCTCATTTACCGCTAAACCCATTTTTGCCGCTTCTGTCTCAATTCTCACAAAGGCGCCATTGACATCACGCTATGTTCTTCCCATTATATCAATATCATCGGTACGCGAGAAGTTGAACAGATTTTTGGAAGATAGTGCCTCTGGTGTTGACGTTGGAGTTCTGCACTATCTTCTCAAGAACGATGTTAAAGAAATCGCATGACAGTGCATCGCCTTGTCTGAATCCTTTTTGACGTCGAAAAATTCCTTGAGCTCGTTGCCAACCTTGATGGAGCAGCGTGAGTTCTCCATCGTCATTTTGCACAAGCGAACGAGCTTGGCAGAGATGCCAAAACTAGACATAGCTTTGTACAGATCGTGGGTATCGATTTGGAGTTCATAGGTCTTTTCCAGGATCTGCCGCAACATGAAAATTTGGTCGATGGTTGACTTTCCTGGCCTGAAGCCACATTGATAAGGACCAATCAGATTGTTGACGAAAGGCTTCAGACGTTCACATATTACGGCAGAGAGGATCTTGTAGGCGATGTTAAGTAGACTTATTCCTCTATAGTTGGCGCAGTTTAGAGGATCTCCCTTTTTCAGGATCGGGCAAACAATGCTGAGGTTCCATTCATCGGGCATGCATTCCTCTGACCATATCTTACAGATGATTTGGTGCATGCTCCTATCTAGCTCGTCGCCTGCTGCTTTGAACAACTCAGCAGCTAGTCCATCTGCTCCATAAAAATGATATGGTGTTAGTTTTCCAATTTTTCTAACAATTTTAAACGTAAATAAACAAAAAAAAAACCAAGTGGTTCATAGGCCGAAAGGCATTCATTTTAAGAAACTCATGAATTGCTTAGAGAGCCCGGTTGGGGCCAGTAAGTTAAATACATAGAAGATTTTAGATAATAAGCTAGTTTGAATGCCTTTGTCTAGTAATAAGTAGTTATATGTGATTATGAATAAAAAAAAGAATTTTGAAAAAAAAAAGTCCATCTGCTCCAGCGGCTTTGTTGGATTTCAGCCGTGATATTGCGGTTTTCACTTCTTCTAGGTCGGGTTCACGGAATTGTTGGCTATCATCGTGTCCGATGAAAGGTGCCTGTCTGACGGCGGTATTTTGTTCGTCGTCGCCGTTATACAATCTACAGAAGTGGTCTTTCCAAATCCCCAGCATTATTATTATTATTATTAAATTCTTTATTTGATCAAAACTCGAGATACAATTGAAACATTTTACAAGAACATTAGCATGGCAAAATATATATTTGCCGTCTGCCTGAAAATTGACATTTATCGAGAATAAACAAGAAGAAAGTTTAAGATCCATCCAAAAATTTTAATTTACTCTGAAAAACTATTTCGATAATCGAAGGCATGATCAATATAACTATAAAGGTACTTCCAACCGTACTCTACGTTTAAGATTTCTTTTGCTTCCTGGAAATTGAGAAAGCTCTTTGAGAAATAAAGTCTTCGAAGTTCCTGCAGAATCGGACAAACGGCTAAAAAGTGGTTGACATCTTCGTTTTCATTTCTGTTGCAGAGGTTACACCTGGGATTATCATTTCTGTGAGGTTTGTAATTCAAATCAAGCATCTCAGTCTTGCTTTAAACAACGTACCTATTTGCTTTGCAGACAGTTTGTTATTAAAATAATTGTTTACAAACAAAGTGTGATTGAGTTGCTTATAGACCAATCTGCTTGGGGAGGTTTGAGCCCTATTCAAAAACTTAAGATACAAGGAATCATCCACCAGAGCAATACAATCATAGAAACTACCTTTCCAATTAGCAGGAGAAATTGTTCTAAGATTTAGATCAAAACCGTGCGCATTTGCTATCTCATACCATTCTTTGAACGGCGATAAATCCCATTTATCACAGAAAGTGTTTAGTCTATTAATTTGTAACTGTAGTGTGGTGGGGCTGTCCCGCCAAAACAACTAGGTCGTCTGCATAAAGTAGAACCTTAATAAGTAGGTTTCCAAACCTTACACCCCCAGGCAAATCACTGGAGACATCGTCAATAAAAAGGGAGAACATAATCGGGCTTAATGAACAACCTTGGGGCACACCGCTATTAGTTTTGAAGAGACTGGACATGGAGCTCCCATTTGACACAGCAGCGCAAGTATTAGTGAGGAGAAGTTTATCAAGCTTTACAAATTTCGTCGATATATATATAACAATATCCGGGTACCCGGGAAGTCGAATTATTCCAAATTATCCGGGTACCCGGGTATATGCATGGTGCTCACTGCTCAGATACGCACGACGACCACGACGTCGACGGCCAAGATCGGTTTATAGCTTTTCAACCACTAATAAAATCATGAGCCATCTAAAAAATGACAATTTTGTTATGAATTACAAATAATGTATTACAACAAAAACACCGAAACCATACTTATAAACTACATAATCATAATAATCCACCCCCAACCTGCAAATCCTTTAAAAAACATCCATTTGCTCAAACAATTTCAGTTCATTGTATAAGAGAACCGAGTACCCGGGTACCCGGGTACTCGGATACAAGATCGTCTTGTTCGAGTACCCGGGTATCTGAACACTATGCAAATACCCGGGTACCCGAGTAATTTGGAATAATTTGAGTTCCCGGTACCCGGGTATTGTTTCGGGTACCCTGTCAGAATCAAGAGCTCTATTATAAATAACTTTGATGAGCTTAACGTTATAATAAGGAAACAATCCATCCATAATCGCAATCCAAGAAACTCACTGCCCCTATGCCTCTAAACTTAATCCTGCAAAAACAAATGACGCTTACTTATACAACCCTTCTTCTTCTTCTTCTTCCTCGGTTCCAACGCTCGTTGACAATGACACTCCAGTTGTTAGCTCTCTCGCGAAAGCTAACCTTTTTGCTAGGCAGTTCGCCGCCAACTCTTCGCTGCCAGAGAGTATATGACTCCGCCAGTTCTTGAGCGCGTCAATGATTCCATGGGACAAATTTTTTTCTGCACTCGTGCTGTGGCTAGAGTCTTAAAGGATCTCAACATACATAAATCCGCTGATCCGAATGGTATTCCCGCTATTGTTGTAAGTGGCACTTGCATCAATGAGACCGTACATCTCGAGATTCTCGGTATGTGCATTACTGACCATCTTTTATGGAATTAACACATATGCGATGTTGAAAAATTTCCCACAAGATGTTTAGGTTTCTTAAGACCATGCAAGAAATTTGTTTCCCCTTCTGATCTGGCTATCATCTACAAAACGTACATACGTCCTAAGCTTGAGTATAACTGTCATGTCTGGGCTGGTGCTCCAGTGAAATACTTCTAGACAGTATCCAAAAAGAGCATTCAAGATGATTGGTGATCATACCATAGTCGAGTCATTTACATAGCTCGAACATCGGCGTAATGTCACATTCCTCACCCTACTTTACCGATACTTCAACGGTATATGCTCTAGTGAAATAGCCAGTTACATTCCTCCACTTAAGATATTCCACCGTAATACCCGCGCCTCCAGGAATGCCTATCAGTTCACCCTTGAGCCCAACTTCGGATGTACAGTCATGTACAGAGAATCGTTCTTTAACCGTACAACTAGCTTCCACACTCTGTCTTCCCCAGCCATTGCAATATTCAAGAATTCAAAACCAATGTTCACCGACATCTCCTTTTACATCCTCTATCCTTTCCCTAATACTCGCACTGTGCCCTTGGCATACAACAACCCAACCCATTAATGACAGTGCTAAACAAGGCATCACTATACTTGTTAAAAACAAATATATCGCACAAAACCTTAACACTTAGATCAAATATTCAAACTCTAGCCGTCGAAATACAACATAAGATTAAATTCAAATTCATAAGTAAATATTTACCTACCCGCTAAGGAAACTTTCACCAGCAGCGATCTGCACAACATCATAAGGCAAATAAATACACAATTCATTTTCGGTGGAGATTTTAACGCCTGGAACACCCTTTGGCGATCCCCAATAATAAATATAATCGAAGAAATCCTCACTCACAACAACTGCTGCTTATTAAACGACGGATCCCCTACCCACACAACCCATTCACACACGCTGACGTTACTTGCTGCTCACCGGAGCTTCTTCCAAGAACAAATTGGAAAACTTAAGGCCTCGGCCACGCAATAAGCGGCTTAGCGGCTAAGCGGCTGTGTGGCAGCTCAAAGCGACGTTTGGCCAGGCACTGAGGGACTGCTTTTGAGCGATTAGTAGCTAAAATGCCGTTGTCAAGAACAGTTCGCCGTATTTTACTGTCGGAAAATCGTTTGTATGTGTACAAATTACATAAACGTATACAAAAAAGATCCTGAAAAAGGGAGATCCTCTAAACTGCGCCAACTATAGAGGAATAAGTCTACTTAACATCGCCTACAAGATCCTCTCTGCCGTAATATGTGAACGTCTGAAGCCTTTCCTCAACAATCTGATTGGTCCTTATCAATGTGGCTTCAGGCCAGGAAAGTCAACCATCGACCAAATTTTCACGTTGCGGCAGATCCTGGAAAAGACCTATGAACTCCAAATCGATACCCACCACCTTTTCATCTATTTTAAGGCCGCGTATGACAGCATCCACAGAGACGAACTGTACAAAGCTAGGTCTAGTTTTGGCGTCCCTGCCAAGCTCGTTCGCTTGTGCAAAATGACGATGGATAATTCACGCTGCTCCATCAAGTTTGGCAACGAGCTCACGGAATCTTTCGACGTCAAAAAAGGATACAGACAAGGCGATGCACTGTCATGCGATTTCTTTAACATCGTTCTTGAGAAGATAGTGCAGAACTCCAACGTCAACACCAGAGGCACTATCTTCCAAAAATCTGTTCAACTTCTCGCGTACGCCGATGATATTGATATAATGGGAAGAACATAGCGTGATGTCAATGGCGCCTTTGTGAGAATTGAGACAGAAGCGGCAAAAATGGGTTTAGCGGTAAATGAGGGAAAAACGAAGTATATGCTGTCTTCGAGGAAGGACACCCAACACCGACGGCTCGGGCAGAACGTCAGAATAGACGCGTATAACTTCGAGGTAGTAGAGGAGTTTGTCTACCTAGGCTCCGCTATAAACACGGGCAATAACACCAGCGCCGAGATCAGACGAAGAATAACTCTTGCTAATCGCTGTTTCTTTGGGCTTAGAAAGCAATTGAGTGGAAAAGCCCTCTCTCGAGCAACTAAGGTAAAACTGTACAACACACTCATCATCCCAGTCCTGCTGTATGGTGCAGAAGCATGGACCCTGACAAAATCGGATGAAAGTGCCTTAGGCCGTTTCGAGAGGAAAGTTCTTCGGGTCATCTTTGGCCCCGTGTGCATTGAAGGGGAATGGCGAAGAAGATACAACAGCGAACTTTACGGGTTGTACAACGACATGGACCTAGCCAGAAGGGTCAAGTTCCAGAGACTCAGATGGCTCGGTCATTTAGAGTGAATGGACATCAATGCTCCGGCCCGGAAAGCCTTCGACACTATTCCCGAGGGACGTAGGAGGAGGGGAAGACCGCGACTCAGGTGGCGCACTCAAGTGGAAGAGGACCTCAATCAACTTGGAGTGCAAAACTGGAGACGACTATCTAAGGATCGAGCTAGCTGGCGGAGCCTGTTGATTGAGGCCCAAGTCCACAACGGACTGTAACTGTAGCGCCACCTTAAGTAAGTAAGTAATACAAAAAAGAAGACGTTTTGGTGTTCATCAGATCAACCAATTTTTCCGCTCAGCCGCTTACTGCGTGGCCGAGGCCTCAGACGACTTATATATCAGCGACCATTTCCCTATCCTCACGACCATTAACATAGAACGAACGACAAGCCCAATAAAAAAATGCAAAATTTAAAACCGACCAAGCCAACTGGTCGCTTTAAAAAGCCTTAGAACTGTTATCCTACCAAAACATCAGTGATAAAAACAATAATCTGCAATACTCCTGAAAGGAATTAGAACCGCTGCGAATTTCTCCATCCCTCAGACTATTCCAAATGAAGCGCAAACATGCGACAGCTTGGTGGAATCCTGAACTGTCTGTCCTGCGAAAATAAAAGATGATTGCACTGAAAAATTTTCAAAGAACTCCATCAACCCAAAACCTAAGAATTTACAAAAAGTCAAATGCCGCATTTTAGGTGGCTTCTTAAAATAAGCAGAGCTAATAGTTTTTCTGACATGACATCCGTGTCCTCACTGGTGACTTTAGCCCTATTTCTATTAATAATATAGACACCAACAACAAAACGATCACAGATCCAATAAATATTGCTAACCATTTCGCCAAAAACTGGTCATTAGCTTCAGGTAACGCCAACTTTTCTAACGAATTCGTAATAGAAAAAAAAAATCACTTTAAAGCATCCTCCACCACTTCAGGCAACCAACATAATAGCCCAAAGAATAGAAGAACCAATTACAATCATTGAATTCGAAAGTTGCCTCAACAAACTGAAGGAAAAAACCCCTACAATAGCATCCTCAATAACCATGAAGTTCCCCCATCCTGTAAAAGTGCAACTATCATACCCATTCCCAAACTCAATAAAGAGAAACATAAAATTGAAGGCTACCGTCCTATCTCTCTTATCCCATGTCTGTCCAAAATAATGAAAAAAATAATTTGAAAACGTCTGATGTGGTTCGCCGAAAGCTTATAGAGCTCAAAGAGGTTGCATAGATGCTTTGCTTCACATCGACCACACTGTTTCACAAGCACTCTCGACAAAAATCGTAACATATTTCGATATTATCCTTTGACTTTGAAAAAGCATTTGATCGAGTAGGCTTACACATAATACTAAACAAACTTATCAAGTGGGGTGTTGGAAGTATTCGGATACATAAAGTTATTTTTGACAAATAGAAAACTTTGGGTAAAAACCAATAACGTCTTCTCTCCAGCTACCCACTTTTTAACGGTATCTCCCAGGGGTCACTTCTCTCGGTGTTACTTTTTATTATTGCTTTTGATGGCATAAATGACATTCTAACGAGGCATCAACTCTTGGATCGGATCATTGCAGTTATGCAGACGATATTTACATTTTATCCAAAAGTAATGATATAGCTGAAAGTAAAACCTTACTTCAAATAGCGGTAGAAGATATTATCACATGGTCAAAAAACTCAGGCGCAAAATTTTCAATTGAAAAATGCAAATTGCTTCATATATGTCGCAAACAAAATTGTCAGCAACTAGACCTTAGCATAAACAATACTATGATAAATAATGTTAGTAATTTAAATATCTTAGGTCTCATATTTAACTGTAAATACTCTTGGAAAGAACACTGTTTAGAACTTAAGAAATCCCTAGCTGTTCGAACTAATATAATAAGATATTTAGGATAAAGAAAAAGCCATGTACACATTAACACACTTTCTTATATAACGAAAACCCTAGTTCTAAGTAAAATTGATTATGGATTATGTGTATATGGTCACTGCCCAAAGTATGTCTTAAATATCATCAACCCCATCTACCACACGGCAGCCAGAAGAAGCATAAACGCCTTCCAAACTACACCCATAAAAAACATACTAGCTGAAGCAGGACTCCCCAGCATCGAAGAGCGAAGAGACACAATAACATTAAGAATGCTTGTAAAACTTGTTTTCTCCAAGAACTCAATCATCTACAAAGACATCAAGAAAACAATCAACCAAAAACTTGAAAAACGAACTTAGTCCACCATCTCTATGATTTTAAAACAATCAAAGCTCAAAAATTTACCATCCAAAAGAGAGATTTTGAACCTCACTAATTACAAAAAAATACAACACCAAATAGCACATATCGGCAACTATATGCAAAACTTGCTGCTGTATTTAAATCTGATGGTTGAAAATTTATCTTCATCGATGGTTCTAAAACATCAGAAAATACATCATATGCGGTGACCGAAGAAAACGGGTCAACTATAAGCCTTGGTATCCTTCCAGACTTTGCATCGGTATTTACATCAGAAGCTTTTGCCAGTCTCCAAGCGACTAAAGCCGCGGCTAAACTCGCTGAAAAATATGTTATATATGTATGCTCGGACAGTATTTCAGTGATTAATGCAATTCACAATACCAACAACAACACCGAAATCATTTCAGCAATAAGATACCAACTCATAAAACCAAAACATGTTAAACTCATGTGGACTCCTGGGCATGTTGGAATTAGCGGAAATGAATATTCTGACAGCGCAACAAACTCAGTCAAAAACACACCGGTATTCAACTTCAAAATATTCACCAAAACCGATCTCCACAAATATACTGCAAAGCTATCCTATGCAAAAACTATGAATGACTGGAGCCTATATCATCACCACTACAAGGATATAAACCCATTAAAATCTACGCCGACCCTCCTAATATTTCAAAACAAAAAATAACAAATTTTGTTAGACTTCGACTAGGACATACTAACGCATCCCACCAACGCATCCTCAACAAAACCAACCCTCTAATGTGTTCGAACTGCAACACCTGTCTTGATTTGAAACATATTTCGGAACAGTGTCCATTATTACAATCTATAATCAAACAATTTTTTTTAAATGAAACAATACACGAATTTCTCAGATTCCCCAATTTAGCAAATATAAACAACATTGATGAATTTTTAAAAGAAGCAAAAATTGTAATCTAAGCTTAAGGAAAAAATAATAGCCAATATTTTTTCATATTATTAATGCTAAAATAATGAAGAAGGGTTACAAGATGCTTTTTGTGTGAAGTCTGGTTTTGAAATTTCTCTTTTGAATTTCTGAATTTGAATAGTTAAAAAAAATTAACAAATATTAAAACCTTCATAAACTTGTGTAAAACTGCCTACTTATATAAGATAAACTGGAAAATCAGGTATTTTTAGTTTACTAAGCTGCAGTATATAACATTTAAGTTGGCACTCAAGTCACATGACTGACAACAAAAGGAAAATTGATCAAGTATCACCGGAAAAAAAATATTTATCCAATATTTAACATCAATAGGACACCAAAAGTATATAAACTTCACCACACAATGTCGACCTCTAATTCAGACCTAGAAAAAATCAAATCCATTATTGACACGTCGATTAATACAGAACTTTCCAAAGCGACCGCCAATCTTGCGACAAAAGAAGATCTCAACAAACTTAACCTTGAAAACCACTCATTAAGAAAACAAAACCAAGATTTATCCGAAAAAGTTAAGAATTTTGAACATCGATGCTGTTTGCTGGAAGAAGAACTCGAAACACAGAGTCGTGAAATTAAAGGAAAAAATGTAATAGTCACAATTCCTAATGACCGATCTGATCCCCAAGAAAAGATCCACGGTATAACCAAACTTTTGTTGGGGGATGTCACAGCCCAACAACAAATTCCACAAGCGGTAAAACTAAGTGAAAACACCAAAGTTCTCAAGTTCAAACTGGCTCTAATGAAATAGCAACGAAAATGTTAAGAAATTCTAAGAAGTTAAAAGGCACTGGTGCCTACATCCAGCGTGATTTAACCAAACAATCGCAAATCAAACGTCGAATTTTACTTGGATATCGTAAAATCATCAAAAGAGTCAAACCAAATGAATCAATATTATTTAAAAACAACAACTTAATAATTGGTAACAAATCATTTTATTTAAACTATAATAATAATCTTAAATATCAAGATAAAGATGGAGAAACCGAGCTTGAAGATATATTTGGTAAACTTAATTTTGAAGCTGTCAAAGGAACTATGCTGTCAATCAGACGTCAAAATAATTGGTCTAAACCAGATGTACCAGTGATGCCACTTTATTACGAAAACTCAAATAGCAGTACTAGTAGTAGTTTGACCCAAAACTGAGAATTATTTGTCGTCAGCTCTAACAAATATATATCTACAAACATTTTAGCATACAATATATCTGGATTAAATAACAAAGTACTATTTGTAGATTTTTTTAATTATGTTAAGAACTTTGAAATCTTCTTTCTGTTTGAAACACATTTAACAATCGAAAATTTAAGTAATTTTAGTAAATATTTTATTGGATTTAAACTTATTTGGAGTGAAGCAAGTAAAACATTTGCAAGAGGTCGTGCAAGTGGTGGCAGCCTCTATGGTATAAAACCATCGCATCTAAAAACTTACGATTTTGAAGAACTTGATGGCACTACCGTTGTAAAATGTTTAAAGCAAAATAATATGTACATTATACCATTATAAATTGTAATAAGTGGACCTATGATTTTGAAAAATTGAACAATATAATGCAACTCTTAGCTAATAAAAGTGTTCTACTGATTGGGGACTTGAATTCAAGAATTAGTAACTTACAAACCACCATCATGCATACTGTTACAAATCCTCATATACCCAACATCAACCGTACATCTAAAGATATTGTTTGCAATAATAATGGATCAAATATATTGGAACTACTTCAAATGTATGACCTTATTGTGCTCAATGGCTGTACTGAAGGAGATACAGATGGACATTATACATTTGTAGGAGGACAAGGCAAATCAGTTATCGATTACTGTACTGTAAATAATGACTGGACAAGAATAATTAAAAAATTTGAGGTTCAATGTTAAACCTTTTCTGACCACATGCCAATCGTTGTTGAGTTTGATGATGAAACTCCATCTCATCAGAAAAACCTTACCCTACCTCCCAGACTTAAATGGAAATGTGAAGAGAAAAATTCGTATCACCGTTTACTAGACAGCTTTCTTCTAACAAATGAATCGATACCTGAGTCCACAGAAATACTCGCAAATCAAATAACCCATTGCATAAGAAGTTCCGCACCGAAAAATATTTGCAACTTTAAGTCACCATTTAAACAGAAATGGTTCGATAAAGAATGTTTAAACGCCAGGGAGAAATCATTCGCCCTCTTACGTGCCTGCAGAACTTGTAATGACCCTGACATACGAAACTGGAAGCGAATAACCAATACAAGAATCTGTGCTTAACAAAGAAAATTAACTTTGATAATCAACAAGCTCACTTACTAGGCCAAACCAAGTCCTCAAAGGATTTTTGGAGGATAGCAAAGGGATTAATGGTTTAAACTTCCAAATTGGAGTTGGAGTATCTGCTGATGTTCTCTCTATGCACTTCAAACGTCTTCTAACAGACAACTCAAATCTAATGTTTTCGTATGCCGAACCCCTTATTTTCGACGACTTTTTAGATGGTGAGATAACAACTGTGGAAATACAGGCTGTTATAACGAAGTCAAAAAACGGAAAGGCACCAGGCGAGGATGGTATTCCGTACGAATTCTTCAAAAATGCAAATACAAAACTAATTGACCATTTAAAAATTCTTTACAACAACGTTTTCTCGAAAGCTGACATTCCTTCATCGTTTAAGAAATCCATTATATTCTCTATCCACAAAAAGGGTTCATTGGAAAATGTAGAGAACTACAGAGGTATCTCATTCATGAATGTCTCAGCCAAGATATTTTGTGGAATACCTGTGGAACGGTTAGAAAGATGGGTAGAAGAAAAAAATATCCTGACAGATCAGCAAACGGGATTCAGAAAAAACTTTTCAACTATAGATCAAATATTTACGTTATCCTCAATTGTAAAAGCTTTCCAAGCAAGAAACAAGAAAATTTATAGCTTCTTTGTAGATTTCAAAGCCGCCTTTGACCTCGTTAATAGAAGCGCATTATTTTATAAACTGTCACAGTTAGGTCTCTCTACTAAATTTCTAAGAGTCATTCAAAAAATGTATTCTGAAACAAATGCAACAGTCTGGGACGGAAAAGACTTCTCGAAATGGTTCGAAACACAAACTGGTGTAAAACAAGGATGCCTTCTTAGTGCCTTACTGTTCTCTCTTTTCATCAACGACATGGAAAAAGATCTGCCTGGTGGTATACGAATTGCTAATATGATCATAAACGTCTTGTTGTATGCTGATGATCTGGTCATACTCCAGAAAACCTTCAGTTGATGATAAATCGGCAGTCAATTACTGCACAAAATGGGGACTAAAAATCAATACCGAAAAGTCGAAAATTATGGTTTTTTCCGGATCATCTCGAACACAAAGTGTATACAGATGGTTTTATAACGGAATTCAATTAGAAGCTGTGAAGGAAATCAAATTTCTAGGAGTAAAATTGAACCCGTTTCCGAGGCCTGTTGTTGCTTCGCAACTAAACTTTTTTCTACGTGGTCGGGAAGTCACCCCAACGCACAACCCCCAACCTGGAGTACCAGGCACTTGATGTGACTCCAAGTGCAAGAGCCGGAAAAACCGCTCCTTTTACGGCCTCGGCTTCAAATAAGTCGAAGTAGCCCGTAAAGGTGTTCACCAAGTAGTTCGGCCTAACTGGAACTGGAGACGCCACCGTTGATTCCAAAGAAGAAATTCATTCGCTGCCGTCCCTCGGTGGTAGTGCCTTGGTGGGAACACTCCTTCGTTGTGGGGTAATTGGTAGTAACAGCCTACTCCGCTTCGACCTGTCGACCATGGGAGGCCCTTCTGCGAAATCAAGTTTCGCGATCGCATAGCTCTAAGCTTCATAGTAGTAGTTACCGTAAGCCGCTCCGCCACGTCAAGGCTTACCCCGTGGAGGGGTAAACTCGCCTCAAAGATTAACTTACTTCGGAAAGAAATACCATACCCTGCAGGAAACAATACGAATTTTGAACGAAGGCGATTGGAAAAAAACTAGCTAATTATATTAAAGCCATATATAAATATAGAACTTTACTAGTAGCAGAATATTTTGATTGATTGTCATTGAGATTAAAAAAAAAAAAAATTAAAGTTACATCTTAAATAATATTTTGCCAACCGAGCTGACGGCTAAGCCATAGCTTCTTAATTCATTCTTACTTTTAACTATTGTAATAGAAAAATTATGCGAATAAATGAATTTCTTACTTACTATAGTCAATAGCCAATAGTCTCTGCAGCTAGGCTTGTTAACTTTTTTTTTTTAAGCTTGTAATTTTTAATTACTTGTTAATAAATATTAATAATAATAATAAATATTACGATGCATCATACCCATATGATTTAATTTAAAAAATTATTTGTTTTTTTTTTTCAGATTCAAGATATAACAATCGAAGAAGTTGATAACAAAGAAACAAAATCGGCTAAAGATGCTCTTCTTCTTTGGTGTCAAATGAAAACTGCCGGGTATCACAATGTCAATGTTCGTAATTTCACAACATCCTGGCGTGATGGCCTGGCTTTTAATGCAATAATTCACAAGCACCGCCCAGATTTGGTGCAATTTGAAAAACTGTCTAAAGCTAACCCAATCTATAATCTGAATAACGCATTTAATATTGCCGAAGATAAACTTGGTTTAGCAAAGTTACTTGATGCTGAAGATGTTTTTGTCGAACATCCAGACGAGAAATCGATCATTACTTATGTCGTCACTTATTACCATTATTTCAGTAAACTCAAGCAGGAAACAGTGCAAGGAAAACGTATCGGTAAAGTTGTTGGAATTGCAATGGAAAACGACAAAATGATAAGCGATTACGAAGGATTCACAAGTGATCTTTTGAAATGGATTGAAACAACAATCGTATCCCTAAGTGGACGTGCATTTGAAAATTCTCTAATTGGCGTTCAGGGCCAGCTTTCGCAGTTTTCAAACTACCGTACGGTGGAAAAACCCCCAAAATTTGTTGAAAAAGGGAATTTGGAAGTTTTATTGTTCACACTTCAGTCTAAAATGAGAGCAAATAATCAAAAGCCTTATACACCTAAGGAAGGAAAGATGATATCCGATATAAATAAAGCCTGGGAACGCTTGGAAAAGGCCGAGCACGAACGCGAGTTGGCGTTGCGTGAGGAACTTATTCGTCAAGAAAAATTAGAGCAGCTAGCAGCGCGATTTGATCGCAAAGCATCAATGCGTGAAACCTGGTTATCAGAAAACCAGAGGCTAGTTAGTCAAGATAACTTCGGTTTCGATTTGGCAGCTGTAGAAGCCGCAGCTAAGAAACATGAGGCTATAGAAACAGATATTTTTGCGTACGAAGAACGTGTTCAAGCAGTGGTCGCAGTTTGCGATGAGCTGGAAGCTGAGAAATATCACGATATTAAGCGCATTCTTTTGCGAAAGGAGAATGTCATGCGTTTGTGGAATTACCTTCTTGAGCTTTTGAGAGCCCGGCGTATGCGTCTAGAAATATCGTTACAGCTTCAACAGAACTTCCAGGAGATGCTTTACATCTTGGACAATATGGAAGAAATAAAGCAACTATTGCTTACAGATGATTATGGAAAACATTTGATGGGTGTTGAAGATCTTTTGCAAAAACATTCTTTAGTGGAAGCAGATATTAATGTTTTGGGAGAGCGGGTAAAAGTAGTCGTACAAAATTCTCAGAAATTCCTTAGTGATGATCCTGATTCATACAAGCCATGCGACCCAGAGATTATTGTTAGTCGTGTTCAACAGCTTGAAGATGCTTACGCTGAGCTTGTTCGATTAGCTGTAGAAAGACGGATTCGATTGGAAGAGAGCCGTAAACTTTGGCAATTTTACTGGGATACTGCTGATGAAGAGAATTGGATAAATGAGAAAGAACAAATTGTGAGCGTCGATGAAGTGGGCCGTGATTTAACTACAGTAAATCTACTTCTAAGTAAACACAAAGCTTTGGAATCAGAAATTACTTCTCATGACAATCAGTTGCAAAATGTAGCTAAGGTAGGAGCTGAACTAATAACCGAGGGCCACTTTGGAGCGGACCGTATCAAGGATCGATTGAAGGAAATTCTTTCGAAATGGGATCACCTTCTCGATCTAACGAAATATAGGCGACAAAGACTTGAAGATGCCGTTGAATATTTTCAACTTTTTGCAGACGCAGATGATATTGACAATTGCATGTTGGATACTCTACGACTTGTTTCCAGTGAAGATGTTGGTCGTGATGAAGCAAACGTTCAATCTTTATTAAAGAAACATAAAATCGTTGCTGACGAACTTTCTAACTATGATGAAGCAATACAAGCACTACACAAGAACGCAAATAAATTGACACTTAATTCTCCTGAAAAAGATAAAGTAGATGAACGAACTAAAGCTATTGATACCAGGTTTGCTGAATTATCCGAACTAGCGAAATTGAGAAAGCAACGTCTGCTTGATGCTCTTAGCTTATACAAATTAATGTCAGAAGCAGATGGAGTAGAACAATGGATTACCGAAAAAACTAAAATGTTAGACACTATGACTCCTGGCAAAGATATCGAGGATGTTGAAATTATGAAGCATCGGTATGATGGATTTGATAAAGAAATGAATGCAAATGCTTCTAGGGTTGCAGTTGTTAATCAGTTAGCAAGACAATTATTACATGTAGAACATCCAAATTCGAATGAAATACTTGCTCGACAGAATCATCTTAACCAGGAATGGTCGAGTTTGAGAGAGAAAGCTGAAGCGAAAAGAGATGATCTTAAGTCGGCTCATGGAGTACAAACATTCTACATTGAATGCCGTGAAACAATTTCATGGATCGAAGACAAACAAAGAATCCTTACGGAAACAGATTCG
The DNA here is from genome assembly GCA_920937365.1 of Sphaerophoria rueppellii. Classification (NCBI taxonomy): domain Eukaryota; kingdom Metazoa; phylum Arthropoda; class Insecta; order Diptera; family Syrphidae; genus Sphaerophoria; species Sphaerophoria rueppellii. The sequence continues at coordinate 73,248,379 of CAKKXW010000001.1, forward strand.
TTGGAAATGGATTTAACTGGTGTGATGACGTTGCAGCGTCGCCTTAGTGGAATGGAACGTGACTTAGCTGCAATTCAGGCTAAGCTTACTAGCCTAAGCAAAGAAGCTGATGCCATTGAAACTGAACATCCGGAAGAAGCTAAAATAATAAGAGAGAGAATTGCCCAAATTCAACTTATTTGGGAGCAGCTTACACAAATGCTTAAAGATCGTGACTCTAAATTAGAAGAAGCTGGTGATTTGCATCGTTTTTTGCGTGATTTGGATCACTTCCAAACTTGGTTGACAAAAACACAGACAGACGTTGCCTCAGAAGATACTCCTGCTTCTCTTCCTGAAGCAGAAAAACTTCTCAATCAACATCAATCAATTCGAGAAGAAATTGATAATTATACCGAAGATTACAAAAACATGATGGAATATGGGGAAAGACTCACATCCGAACCAGGAACTACAGAAGATCCTCAATACATGTTCTTAAGAGAACGTTTAAATGCTTTGAAAGAAGGATGGGAAGAACTTCACCAAATGTGGGAAAACCGTCAAGTTTTACTGTCACAAAGCTTAGATCAACAGTTGTTCAACCGAGATTCTCGACAAACAGAAGTATTGCTTAGTCAACAAGAGCACTTTTTAAGCAAGGACGATACTCCAGTTAATTTGGAACAAGCCGAAAATCAACTTAAACGTCATGAGGCTTTCCTGACTACAATGGACGCTAACGATGAAAAAATTAATACTCTTATTCAGGTTGCTGACACACTTGTTGAAAAGGAGCACTTTGATTCTGACAAAATTCATAAAAGAGCAAGCACAATTAAAGAGAGACGCGACGGTAATCGTTTGCGTGCCATCGAACAACATGAAAAGCTACGCAACCAAGTAAAACTTCATGAATTTCTCCAGGATTTGGAAGAACTTAATGAATGGGTACAAGAAAAATATGTTACATCTCAAGATGAAACCTATCGAAGTGCCAAGACAATTCATTCGAAATGGACTCGTCATCAAGCATTCGAAGCTGAAATTGCTGCCAACAAGGAACGTTTATACGAGGCTGAAAAAGTTGCTAAAGATTTGATGGAAGAAAAACCAGAATTCAAGGAAGTTATTTCACCCAAACTTCAAGACCTCTCTAAACAGTTTGACGATCTTGAGACCCATACCAAAGAAAAGGGAGCTTTGTTGTTTGATGCCAATCGTGAAGTACTCGTTCAACAGACATGTGATGATATTGATTCTTATATTACTGACTTAGAAAAACAAATCGTAAATGCTGATACCGGTAATGACTTAACTTCAGTGAATATTCTTATGCAGAAACAACAAGTAATTCAGACACAAATGGCTGTTAAAGCACGTCAAGTGGAAGAAATTGATAAACAAACCGAATACCTTCAAAAAACTGTTCCAGATGAGAAATTCGAACCAATTATTACCAAGAAAACCGCTGTTTTGGAAAGATTTGAGCGCATTAAGGCACCATTAGTTGAACGCCAGATGCAATTAGAAAAGAAAAAGGAAGCTTTCCAATTCTGTCGTGATGTCGAGGATGAGAAGCTTTGGATTGATGAAAAGCTACCAGTGGCAAATTCAAAAGAGTATGGTAATTCTTTGTTCAATGTTCACGTCCTAAAAAAGAAAAATCAATCTCTGGCCACTGAAATTGATAACCATGAACCAAGAATTATGGCCATTTGCACAAACGGAAGAAAACTTATTGACGAGGGCCATGAAGACGCTGAAAAGTTCGAAAACCTTATTAAGGAACTTACTCAAAAATGGCAAGAACTCAAGGATGCAATTGATAACCGTCGTAAGCAACTACATCAGTCTGAACACGTTCAACAATATTTCTTCGATGCACAAGAAGCTGAATCCTGGATGAGTGAGCAAGAACTTTATATGATGGTTGAAGATCGTGGAAAAGATGAAATAAGCGCTCAGAATCTAATGAAAAAGCATGAAAATCTAGAACAGTCTGTAGAAGACTACGCTAACACAATTCGTCAGCTTGGTGAGGTCGCCCGACAGTTAACAGCTGATGATATCCCATTTGGCGATAGTGTCGCTGTGAAGCAGTCTCAACTTGATAAGTTATACGCTGGGCTCAAGGATCTAGCTGGTGAAAGACGCGCACGACTCAATGAAGCACTGCAGTTGTTCATGTTAAATCGTGAAGTTGATGATTTGGAACAATGGATTACTGATCGAGAAGTTGTTGCTGGGTCTTCTGAATTAGGACAAGATTATGATCATGTCACCCTCTTGTCAGAGCGTTTTAAAGAGTTCGCCAGGGATACCGAGTCTGTGGGAGGAGAGCGTGTTGCCAAGGCAAATGGCATAGCTGATGACCTCATAAAAGCTGGACATTCCGACGCAGCCACAATTGCTGAATGGAAGGACAGTTTGAACGAATCTTGGCAAGATCTATTAGAACTGATTGAAACTCGTACACAAATGTTAGCCGCTTCTAGGGAATTGCATAAGTTCTTCCACGATTGTAAGGATGTTCTTAGTCGAATTGTTGAGAAACAACATGGAGTCTCCGACGAGCTTGGGCGTGATGCTGGATCTGTATCAGCTCTTCAACGAAAACATCACAATTTTATGCAGGACCTAATGACACTTTACACACAAGTTCAACAAATTCAAGAAGAATCTTCAAAACTTCAAGACTCATATGCCGGTGACAAAGCTAAGGAAATAACAAATCGAGAACATGAAGTTTTACAAGCATGGTCAAATCTTCAAGCAATGTGCGATGCTAGAAAAATGAAGTTAGCTGATACAGGTGATCTGTTCCGTTTCTTCAACATGGTAAGAATTTTGATGATTTGGATGGAAGATGTTGTAAGACAAATGAACACGTCAGAAAAACCGAGAGACGTGTCGGGAGTTGAACTCTTAATGAATAACCACCAAAGTCTCAAAGCAGAAATAGACACAAGAGAAGATAATTTCTCCGTTTGCTTATCTCTGGGTAAAGAGTTGTTGTCAAGAAATCATTACGCATCAGCTGATATCAAAGACCGCTTATTGCAATTGACAAACAGTCGCAATGCTTTGCTTAACCGATGGGAAGAACGCTGGGAAAATCTGCAATTGAGTAAGCATGTGTATATATATGCATAGACGGGCCGATTCACGAGCGTTGTGCCAAAACCCAAACTACACGCTCTAGCTTTTCGGCGCAACGTTGGTGAATCACCCTGTATATATTTATTTATTTTCTTTCCTGATTATTATTATTATTCAACATAATAAAAATTGGAATGTAATCTTAATTATTTCTTTTCATTAAGTTTTGGAAGTATATCAATTTGCTCGGGATGCAGCGGTAGCAGAAGCATGGTTAATTGCACAAGAACCATACTTGTTGTCAGCCGAATTAGGTCACACAATTGACGAAGTTGAAAATCTAATAAAAAAACATGAAGCTTTTGAGAAGTCAGCAGCTGCACAGGAAGAACGCTTTAGTGCACTTGAACGATTGACAACGGTAAATGAATGAATATAATATTCAAAATATGCATTTTATGTAACTTATGTACTCCCGATAATAGTTTGAGCTCAAGGAAATGAAACGACGCCAAGAGTTGGCTGAAGCAGCTGAACGAAACCGAGTACGAGAAGAACTAGCAGCTAAAGCTGCAGCCGAAGCAGCGGAACAAGCTAAACGAGAAGCCGAACAACAAGATTCCTTAGATGCAGCATCACCCGATCCTGAAAACGGTATGTTGTTTGCATTTGTACTTAATTGTTTATTCGTGTTAAATTTTAAAGAAGAAACAAATTAAATTAATAAAAAAAAAAAACAGTTAGTTCTTTAACATTTATATATTCTGTATATGAATGTCATAGAATATATTGTATTTGTATCATTGAAACTAACCTATTGTTAATATAAATTAATACGCATGTCTGGGTCTGAATTTCTTAACTGTAAAGTCATTATGAGGTCATCGCCAGTATTGGAAAAAGATGGTCCGACCACCAACCAACCAGGTAAAAAATATTTGTATTAACATTCAACATAGGGTTTAATTCTCTTTCTTCACAAATAACATAATGCATGCAATTAAGAAAAAAACTCTGTTCATGCATGTTCATTACTTGGTATATATAATATGTATGTTTTTGTCTGACAATTATTTTAAAAAATGATAACTAGATTTCAATGCACTGACAATTTCACGTATTTCTCTATGCTTCTTATAACAAATGTATACAACAATCCTCAAATAATTCACTTCAATAGATTAGTTTATAATCAAAGAAATGGAAAATATTGTTGGCGAAACAGCTCCGTAAACCATTTTAAATACATTCTTTCTGGTTATAGGTGTGTTTTCGTGACTATCAAGTGAAGTTAAGTAGACAAAATATCAAGAAAACGATTCAGATTCAAACTCGATTTTACTGTCAACATTGATTTAAATTCAAATGCTTTCACAAATTTTGACATTTGCCATATTAAATTATTAAAAAAATTTACTACAGCTCCCTCTGATTTTGAAAGAAGGCAATTTACATTCCAAGTAGGTTTTACTTTCGATGAAAAGCTAAAGTAAAAGTCAGACAATTCTTATTGTTTTTTTCTTTGTTTGAATTTTGCTTTACTTTGCTTGGTTGTTTGTTTTCTTTGTTTGAATTTTACATTACTTTACTTGTTTGTCACGAAAACACGCCTTGTATATGTTGAACAGTAACATAGAGTGCGTGGGTTCGGTTTATACTATTGCCTAAAATTTCACCGTCAATAGTTTTGTTTTTTTTTTTTTTTAGAACTGAAAAAGTTTCCAAAAATAGTGAAAAAGTGCTTCTCAACTCAGCCGTTGTGATATTGCATGTCAACTAAACTATTTACACGCACTCGAATTTTTGCAGAATTTAAGCTACTTAAGCGTTGGTGTTTCGGAGCTGATGTGTCACCCTTTTTCTAGTATAAATGCCAACTCCGAAAGGTTTGCAGCCACTTCTTTCGTAAAACATTAAACCTATTGGCCGTTTTGTCAGTTGTTCTCAAGAGCTAGGACCAATAAAAGATGGAATAAAAACATCAATTTCTTAGTTCTTGACCGGGGTACTAAAATTATAAATAATGCTAGTTTTATAAATGTGTTAGTTTGGATGGATGTATGTTTGTTGCTCAATAACTCTAGAACGGCTGAACTGATCAGGATAAAATTAAACACACAGAAAGATTATGGTCTGGAATAGCAAGTAGGCTACCATTTATCCCGGTTAAATGTACGGTATCCTATAGGAATGTGAACATGATTTTTTCCACACAAATTGGTAGTTTAGTGGTCAGAAAGCGACAGAGGCTACTGTTATCACGGTTAACTTGGGCCATAGCTATATAAATGCACCTACTGACAAAAGTCTACGTACACTTAAGATTTGTCAGTAGTAAACAACGTTTTACTGTAAGTTAATTCAAGTTTTATTGAAAAGAAAAAGAGAAAAACTAAAGTAGAACCTCAAACAAACCGAATGGATAGAAAAATAACTATATTAGGACCGTTATATCCGAAATAAATAACACTAATATCAGTGACATAGACTTTTGTCATCGTGTTAAATTCGAAACTCAATCAATTAGTTAACGGTTATTTGGGGAACTGCATAATATCAAGAAAAAAAATTGTACAACGTAAAGCTGGATACTTAGAGACAGACTTGCATGCCTTTCCTTACAAGTAATCTGATGCACATGTTTTAAAAAAGATTTGTGAATGAACTTGTGTACGGAGACTTTTTTTTTACTAAGAGCACATATATATGTATATGTAATAGATGAAAAGTACTTTGTGCTTATTTACTCTGTTTATACACTTGAAAATGATCGATGAATAAGAAGAAATAATTTGTCTGAAAAGTCAGGTGAAAACTGTATAAAAGCGAGAATCTGTGCTTCTGTAGTCAATCTAAGTTTGACTGTGAAGGAAGTTAGCCAAATAGTGGCACAGAATCAATATATCATATATCAAGTGAAAGTGATGACTATTCTCGGTTGCGTGTCCGTGTATTACATCGCCGGCGGCGCCCTCGGAATTTTAAAACGCGAATAAATAATGATTTCGAATCGTTAAATGGCCTACAGTTTCAAGAAAATTGGTATCCCACAAAAAAACTTTTTGTAAAAAACAAGCCAAGCCTCGATGGAGCTGCTGTTTATCTCTAAAAAGTAATGAAATCTAGACAAAGTCATGCCAAGTCTAAGGTTCTTTATTGCAATTTCTTATTATTAAAAAATAATTTTTTGTGACTATTTTCATGTTCATTACATTAGCTTAGAAGTGGAACTCAGTACCATGCAGTTGCCGATGAAAGGGTGTTTGTTTGTTTTTTGCTAGAAATTATGACTACATATTTAATTAATGCTATATTTGTTTGTGGTCCGAACTTGGAGTTCTTATATGTTTCTTCCCGGTGGCCAGGGGCCCTATTCGAATCTGATTTTCGAATCGAACAAAAAAATCATCATCGAGTCTCGAATTATTTCTCATGAGATGTGTCAGAGCGAAAAGAAAAAAAAAGAATCAAAACAAATTACAAAGAAGACGAGAAAGTTCAAATTAATTTTTAAAGAAAAAATATCTAATCCGCATTAGGAATAGAGAGTAAAAAATATTCGTTTTCGAAAATATTTCCTTTCGAACGAATTACAGAGTAGGGCCCCAGGATCCGTTCACGATGCTACGGTTCTCAGAAACAGTGCATCAACAAGTAGATGATAAAATTGGTGGAGGCCATTTCTTAATGCTCTTATATTAAGGGATAGTAGTTATGGACGGAAAAACTGGCTTATTACACCAGCAATCCCCCACAAAATGAAGAACTGAAAAAACTAGAAGGCTTGTCGAAAATAAATTATAGATACATGCAACGTTACTTTGACTTGCACAATACTGCAACATTGCAATTTGGAAATGCGCTTGGAAAATGGAGATGCACCTTATGAAATGGAAGAGAAATTGTTCCGTTACGAATTAAATTTATATTTCATTTATAGTTTTTTTTTTCGCTATCCGGAATTGGTACACAGAACTGGCCGATTCCGGATACCAAAAGAACATATGCAAACAAATTTGTTTCCTTCTAATGGGTGAATGTCTATGTATTTGTGAAACCTCATATACAGAATTGCAGATGACATGACATTGTTTTTATTTTCTTTGTTTGTAAACATGGCGGCGAGTACGTATGTGCAAGTGGTGCATGTAAATTAGATATGTGTGATTCTGTTTTTGATTCCGACTTCAAATTCGGAATCATTTTTCTGAACAAGAACTCAATTCTCACTTCCTATGACAGGTTCATGTGAGTTGCAGATGAAGTCGCTGATGATGGTAAAAGGTCATTAATATTTTCTCCATCGTCGCCGTTGTCAAAATAAACAAGTGCTTGGCTTCCAAATTGTTGTATAAACTTCATATCACTTGATGTTTTAATAGTCAGCCCACGTGCAAATTGATAAACAAATAGTTTGTCGTCAATTTGTAATTTATCACCTCTCACATAGACTTTAACTGCTGGTTTAGTGCGAGAAATTTTGTTCTTATTTTGAACAAGATCTGCCTTTTTTTCGGTACAGCAGTGATTGCTCGCGGTGCTTTATTGTTATACTAGCTGACTCTGCAGACTTCGTACTATAGAACAGTCATTGAAGCATTATTGGTCAGAATTTTTTTACTGTGAACAGAATTGCATGAAGTTTTGGAATTAGGTTCATCTTATCCTTGACTTCAAAAGTGAAAATGATTTGAACTCCGCTTTACCTTGGAGGTGGTTGCCACCCCTTCTCGGGGGTGATTTTTTTTTTTAATAACCTCGGATATCGATAGAAGGCCTTATTTAAAGCAAAAAATCATTTATAAGGTTTTTTAAAAAATCCAATACGTTTCAAGTTATTGGCAATTGAAAATTCGCAATTTTTTCACGTTTTTCATCGGTTTTTTGCAAATATCTCCTGTTATCAAGAACAAAACTGTAGCAGCTAAAACAATGAACAATTTCGTTTTTTATAAAGTATTCTAAGTGCAATATTAAGCTAGATATTAAAGATCAAAGCCGTTTTTTATTTGGTCTGAAATTTAATCTATGTGGTCAATGCCATCTAGCGGCGAGCAGATGCATTTTATTCACTCTAATACAAAAGGGTTTCGTAGTGCTTGAAATAAGATTTAAAATGAGCATTATAAAAAGTCTCTTGAACGTAAAATAAGTAATCTGTATTGCAAATAAGGGGAGCATCTAATGTTTTTTTCTTATAAATCAATGGGTTTCATAAGTGCCATTTCCACCAAAATTGAAATTAATCGTATTCCGCCTAGAATTAATTTTATTATGAAGAGTTTGATAGATACTATCAGTTTGGCTGCTTCCTGACACATATTTTTCAAAAAAATCACGATAAAAAAAAAACACTTTTTTTCATAATATCGCATATTTAGTAAACAACCATTTTCAATTGAAATATTGACTCATCAACACATAACAATGTCAAACTCATATTCTCGAGAAGAGTTAGCGGACATGCACTTCTACGGTTTATTGTTTTTCATTCAAGAAAAATTGCGGTTTAATCATCTTAAGCTCCTAGCAGGTAGAAATCTTCACCGACAGGTGGCCGCGGCTCCCAGGCATAATAAGAAAAATTTCAGGTCAGTTTTCAGTGGTTATCAATGAACAAAATGATTAATCCAGGGAAAATCCAATACTTTTCTACTTTATTGAGGCCTCATAAAATTCCAATTACAGAACAAATATTAAAAGAAGGGTTAATGTTTTATACTAAATTAATAAAACTAAAAGTCGAGATAGGTAAAAATAAAAACAAAGATTTTCTTAGAAAAAAGTGGTCCTGTTTTTTTTTTTATTTCTCCAAAACGAAAAGACATTTTTGCATCCGGTTTTCTGTTTTCGACTAAAAATTAACAATGGCATTGAATTTTTAAAACAAAATTAGTACTTAACTACATACAATTTTGAAAAAACTTGGTTCAAAAATGATTTTTTTTGTTTTTTTTTTTTTTTTTGAAAATTTTGAGTTTGAGAATTAATATTTTTTAAACTATTCGTTAAAACAATTTAATTTAAAAACAAAATGAAAGAAGATATTTCTAGCGTTTCAAAAAAGTACAACACGGTGTTGTAAACGAAGCCGTTGATTTTAAATTTTTTTTTTTATAAAATAAGTCAATTTTTCAGAAAATTGCCCTTCCCGGATAAACGGGGGGGAATAGACCCCCCCATACGATTTTTTTCTTGTCTCAGCTCAACCTACACGCTCTAGCTTTTTGGCACAACGCTCGTGAATCACCCTGTATATAGATTTTTGCTTTAGTAATCACCTTATGTTTCTATTCGTTTTCTGTTTACTGTTTGGTTGCAACCTTATGATTTTGAGTTCAATGAATTATGGTTTGTTTATAAACTGAACAGGGACCAAGTAAGAATTTGTTTGAAATTTCTCATGATTTTTGAAACTAGACTTTGAGGGCTGAGTGCGTTTTTTGTGAAATCTCACATTCGGAATTATTTTGAAAAAAAAAAAACAAACAGTAAAATTGCATATTATTGGACAGTTAAGTACAAATAATAACCAATTATACGAACTCGAAAATTCAGAATGGAGGGGGGGGGGCTATATATTTTTTTCCAATATTTGGCTATAACGTACAATATATTAAATAAGAGTTCCAAAACATTTGGAACATGGTTTGGAACAACTATTATAAGCCGGAACACTTATCAAAGTTTAGAATTTCGGAATACTTTTCTCTATTAATTTTTTAAAATTTGTTAATTGTTATTAATATTTTATTCTAATTCAATAATTTACAAAAGCAAGGACTAATTAAGCGGTGTTATTTTGAATAGCCCGTTATTTCGGTAGCTGTCACTTTTGAAGCTGTCATATTTTGAAATTTGACAAGTAGAAACTACGCCATTAATAAAGATGGTTCGTAAAACTAAAACATTTTTGGGTCGGACCGCAATACAGAAATTCGAACTGTTGGGACAAGTTAGTGAACGTCGCTCAAGAACAACTGAGAATATTGCTGTTGGAGCCCAAAGTAATGAAGAAAACCCAGGTTTGTCCATTCCTCGTCGTTCTTTGGAATTAGGCATTCCACGAACGTCATTACACCGTATTTTGCATAAGGACTTGGGTCTTAAGGCTTATAAAGTTCAGATAACACAAGAAGTAGTGTCCGTAGCTTAGTGGTTAGGTGCGTTGGTTGCTAAGCAGAACGTCGTGGGTTCGAATCTTACTCGTGCCCAAAGTTTTTATTTCATCATTCACGGACACTGCCTCTTGCGAAGAACTGACAAAACTTCCAAGACTATCATCTGTCATGAAAAAGTGCTTCTCAACTGACAAAACTTCCAAGAGTATCATCTGTCATGGAAAAGTGCTTCTCAACTTTGCCGTTCGGAATCGGCGTTAAATTGTAGGTCCCCTCAATTCTTCACACGCACCCAGAGAATTGTTGATGAGAGTAAGCTACTTAGGCCTTGGCTCTTCAAGAGCTGTTGCGCCACTCTATTTTTTTTTTTTTTTTTTTTTTTTTTTAACACAAGAACTCAAGCCGGCTGATCATCAACAACGTCGTGTCTTTGCTGATTAGGTCCTTGAAATGCATGAAAATGATACGGAATTTCATCGAAAAATTATCTTGACTGATGAGGCCCATTTCCACCTACGTCAACAAACAAAACTATCGCATCTGGGGCTCGAAAAACCGAAGAGTTATTGTTGAAAAGCCTCTCCATCCTCAACGCGTGATGTTTGGTGCGGTTTATGGTCCGGCGGGGTCATTGGACCTTACTTTTTTCGAAAATGAGGCTGGAGCAACAGTTACGGTCAATGGATTGCGCTATCGAGAGATGATTAATGATTTTTTATGGCCGGAATTGGATGGTATTGATCTGGACAACGTATAATTTCAACAAGACGGTGCTACGTGCCACACAAGCAATGAAACCATCGATCTTTTACGGGAAAAGTTTGCGGAACGTGTTATATCTCGAAGAGGTGATCACAATTGGCCACCGAGATCTTGTGATTTAACACCTTGCGACTTCTTCCCTGTGGGCCACGTGAAAGATAAGGTCTACGCCAACAGCCCAGCGTCGATTAAAGACCTCAAAGATTTGATTCGTGAGGCTATCGTGGACATAGGGCAGCCACTTTGCGATTTGGTTATAGAAAATTTCATGAAAAGGATATGGTCCTGTAAGCGTGGTCGTGGCGGCCATTTGGCCGATGTTGTGTTCCATTATTAACGGCATAACTTCCTCTTTATAATGAAATAAACATCCGATCATTTATCTGAAAAAATTTTCTTTGAATAGGCGTGTTTTTTTGCACGCGTATATACGCTTAAGAAAATATTTGCATGCAAATGCAACAAGAATAAATTTCTATATCCGCTTAGTTAGCGGCGATAATTATCCACGCTTATGAAATAAGCGGATATAAAAACAATGCTACCATATACCTTTTTCAATGAATTTTCAACAATTTCATTTAATAATTACCCAAGCAAGCTATGATTTTGCTGTTGTTAGGCCGTGTCCGAATTCGATGAATTGTGGTTAAAAATGGATGAATTTTTAACCACTACTGTCATATTTTAACCTGCTCCACAGCTAGTCTAATTTTTAACACATTTCATTCAATGCGAAATGTCAAAATTTAACCAAACGTCAAGTTTTAACCACTTTTTAACCCAATTCGGACACGGCCTTATATTTCAAATCAAAGGAAACTATTGGCTACTTTTCTTCATTCTCTTGGTTTTCTTCTTTGAGCAAGAGATTTTTGTGTTCTCTGGAGAAAAAATTCCCGCTGACGTTGCTCTTCTTTCTCCTCTCGTTTACATATCATCAAGTTGTGATGCCAAATTGCTAAAACAAAAAATTTGTCGTTTTTTTGTGCACTCTTCATTTTAAGCGTATATACGCGTGCAAAAAAACACGCCTAATATAACATCTCTTATTGGAAACCCCTTTATAATTATATTATTTTCATCATTACAAATAAATATGAAGATTTTCATTGATCAAACATGCTTGAAAGGTTTGGGTTAATATTGACCGAAGATTTTTATTACAACCTAGTGTCGGGTTGGGAAGTCTTTTATCTCTCTCTCAAAAGAGGCATTATGGCAAGATTTTGGGGACGCCATTAGGATGGCCGTCGACGAATGCAAAGGCAAAGCACATCCTTCAATAATTGTTACCTAGAAAAAAAATGCGTACAAAATCGAGTCAGTGAACAAGCGACAATATCTCGATATCCTCAAAGCTTGTGATGCCCATGCTGTTCTTAGTTCTGCAATAGCCGTAATCAATTTTATCTTTAGAACTGTTAAGTTTGTTCGTTTGGCTTTTTATTATTTGCTTTGTAACTGTATCTTTTCTTTAAAAAACCGGGCGGACAAGGCAAAACATGTTTTACAACAATGAGAACAGGGAGGATGTGACCTAGAAGTGTTGTTTTTTCAACACCTAAATCTTCATTGGAAGAAAACATGACATAAAACAAATTTCAGAGGCGATCGAAAACATACGCACCAAAAACACCAAATTGATTTTTGGAGAGTATGTTTCCGAGTTAAATGCACTTCCAGAAGGATAAAACAATTATGTATGTTAGATGTTGAATTCTTCTTATACAATGTTCTCTCTTGCTTCAAAATTAGTTTCATATTTTCTATCATCTGTCAAGAAATTTAAATTGTCTTCCAATTGTGCATACTAAGCTTCATTATTAATATTTTTCAAATTTTCCATTCAAATTTTTAGATAAGTCAATGATTTTGATAGCATCTTGAAAAAATTTAATGCGCTCCTGAATAAATAGCAAAGTATTAAATCATCTCTTAGCTTTCCTAGATATCGAAGGAGCATTGCTATCACAACAGCAATGAAAACGCTTTGAATAGAGATATCACCCATTGATCTGATTGGTGAATCGAGGTACCCAACAAGATAGTGTCATTTCTTTATTATTATAGTTAATGTTGTGTGTCTAAGATAATAAAAAAATCGAAGTGAGGAACCTTAGACATGGCACGACTTTGCCTAGATTTCATTACTTTTTAGTGATAAACAAGCAGTCCCATCAAGACTTGACATATTTTTTTTACAGAATGTGTTTGGTGGGATTTCACTTCTTTTTCTAGAAACTTGGGCATATTGATTTATTTTATAAGATTTTCTTATTTGACAGAGTTTCTTTCTTTTTTAGGACTAGTTTCTTGTAGAGCAGCAGTTCTTCGTATTGACGATTCGCGTTCATTATTTATTTTTTTAGGCGGTTTAATTTCTGAAATATTGGCGCGGTTTCTAAGCCAGTTGTACTCGGTGATCGCTGAAGCTTGAGCTTTAATACTCTTGAAGTCAATGTTTATCAGGTGCACCCCATGAAGATTGGTTACTCATGAAAGCGCCACGTAGACTTGGCCACAAGAGAATACGGAGGTGTCAATGTCCATGAGGGCGTTTTTAAAACTTTGACCTTGGCTCTTGCTAATTGTTAGTGTATACATAACATAGACTGGGAATTGTTCCCTGTACACGTATGCCCAGTGTATGTCGATCTCTAATTATTTGGTTGGGCTCTTGTGTGTTCTAATCAGGGTCACCAGGTACTCCAAATCTTCAGTGTTTATAGTTTTTCCTTTTATGTGGCCATTAAATTTTAACTCTGTACCAAATTTCAGTACTCTGAGTTTATGGGAAGTACTAGTTCTATTTTGATGATCATAAGTGAGTGAGTGAGTGTCATGAATGCGAAACTTTGTTTTCGCTTAAGTTCGGAACTAAATGACCTAAAGACTTGAAATTTTAGGTTTTAAGTACTTGATAATAGCTTACTAGATGGCGATTTCGGCCTTCTGGTCTTATCCAGAGGTTCTCAAATAAGGGCCTGAAAATGCGGAGAAATGGTTCCAGTTAAGGATGGTACGGCAGTATTTGCTTCGACAAAACAGTTTAACATTCACCTCATTTGGGCCTCAAAGCATTCCGGAAAATTGCTGATGAGCTCGCCAAAAACGCAATACTGCTGCCCACTGTTAGACAGAGACACAACATATGAGAACCACTTGCCACATGAAAACATCTTCTCAAACAATATGCTCTAGAATCACCAAATGCTAGATGGTCACAAATATGGCCAGGCATATCCTTGAAGCGATCAAAAGGCTTAATTTCCCTGAGCAGACAAAGCAAAAGCTCCACAATTGGAGTTATAACAGGATAATGCCTCATAGGTAGACATGGTGTGAGACAGAGGGTCTACACTGATGACTTCTGTAGAAGCTGCTTGGGCGAGGAATAAGAGGAAACAGTTCAACACCTATATACATGTCCAGCACTCTCTAAGGAAGGAATATCTACCTCACTAAGCCCGTCTTCGATGATAACTGTGCACTGGCAACGCTCGACCCAAGATGTCTCTTATATTTCATTTAAATTACAAAGTGGATTTCTTAAGTTCATAACTGTTCCATGAGTAACTTCTTTAGTGGCCTAAGTGAGTCAACAACAGCTCTTATAACCTAACCTAGCCTTTCGTCTTCTAAGATTAGTCTACATACTATGCATTACTTTCATCAATCATTAACTTTCCTAAGCTACACAAAAAACAACGGTCTTAAAATAAATTTTTAAAATCTTGTACATGAAATCAAAATAAAATATTTATAAATATGTAATTTGAATTAAAATGTTATAATTGTTAAATTCTTGCATTGAAATATGTAGTTTGCGTACCATATAAACCGCACAAATGTCCTAGAATGCATTCGGATTCAGGATTTCGATATCCTAGTAAGTATGAGATTTATTTCATTTATTTCAGAATATAGCAAGAAGTAATATGTGATTTTATTATTGCTTTTTTGTAGTGTACATTGTTCACAATAAGCATTGGCTTTTGCCGTCAGCCAAAAAATATATACTATATAATATATCTATATATGTATATCAATTAATAGTTTGTTATTTGTGTGCGTACGCTAGTCAGCCAACCGGTTGACCGATTCTTAGGGTAGAGAGTTTGGGACATACAAAACTAATACTTTTTCAAATCACAAACGGTGCAAATGTTAAAAAATAGTACTTTTCCCATTACAACATAATATGAACTCATAGCGAATGAAATTATGAACGCGCCACATAATGTACAAGTCAGCACAATCTAAACACAACCAACGATTTTCACCAAAAACCAAACGTACCCTCGAATCACCAGACAGTCACATTTGGAAGCAAAATACAATTATTGTACAAATATACCAGTTTCATATTATGTTTTAATTAATAAAGTGTTTTTTTAATAACGAAGTCAATCGTTACACTGGTGACCTCGCGCTAGAAAGCAAATAAACTTCATTCTTTTACAAGAATTTTGCTCCCATTCTTTTGCAAGAATTCTGCTTCCTACTGCTGATTGAAATTTCTGCACATTGTCGCCGAAAAGATCATGCCGGACGTTCAATTCACACACTCTAACACATCACAAACCTCTGCAACACAGCCGATTGGCAATCTCGGCACTTTCTGACGTTTCTCGGCTACCTCAGTGTTGCCGCAAAAGGCCAAGGTTGTCCAACTGGAAGCTAATATTTTGCCTTCTAAGGCTAACGACGACTTGAAGTATGTACCAGTATGTAATCGCGAAACTCGATCGAAGGGACCTTAAACAAATATCCGCCATCCTACTTAAAACACCAGCAAACATTTAACTATCTCAGGTTGAGGAAAGACTAGTCAATGTGTATGAGGAAGATGAAGAGCAAAGAATGTAACCCCTTATATAAGGCGAGATGGTATGAAATTGTTTTTGTAGACCACTGAAACGTCAATTTTTGTGTATCAATTTTTGTTGAGAGATCATTACGAATGCCGTTGATATCAGCATTAATTTTTTAATATAATTGTTCTTCAAAAATATCCAGCGTAAGAAGACGTGGACTTCGACCAGTGGTCGGGGTTAGTTTTTTTCTCTTATTAGTCTGATTTTCCAATCGCTGATATTACCGCATTGGCTGTATCTGACGCATTCCTAATTATAAATGAATGAATCATATGATAGGGGTTAAAGTAAACTGCGGCCTGAAGATCTATTGTATCCCCTTATTTAGCTGATGAGTTAGTACCTAAGACAACAGCTCATCCTCTAACCTGATATCCCTAAGGAATTTAAGAATTTAGAGTTCTTATATAGATGGAAGATCTTTCTCCTCAATCTGGTAATCACCTAGGTGTTTTAACCATTGGTGGATAAGTGCACCACAATTGAATCTAGAATATAGATAAGTGTTTCATCTGCTTCGTTGCAGAATTTGCATGATTGACTTTCGACTAGTTTGAGGATGCTAAGGTGCCTTTTTAATTTACAATGACCTGAAGGACAACCAGTAGTTATCCTGAGTTTATTCCTGCTTAGACTGATGTAGGTCAAAAACCGCTTTTGGTTGTAGTCACCCAAAAACATCTACGCCTGTCTCAGTCCGGGCAGTTGTTTCTTCTTCTGGTTTCCTTCTATGTTTTCATTTTACTTTTCCTCATTGGGTTGCGATATTCGGTTGTCCTCAGCGCCTTACAACGGATCAAGGCCGAAAATTTGAATCTGCATTTTTTCGTCGATTTGCACAAATTCTCTTTATTTTTTTTCCATACGAGTGTGTACCATCCTCAGGCCAATGGGATAGTTGAGCGTTGGCATCGCTCACTTAAAGATGCTCTCATCGCTCATTCACCTTCCAGCTGGACAAGCTCACTTCCGGCGGTACTACTTGGGCTGTGATCAAAGGTCAACGAGTCCGGTGTAACTCCCGCACAGATGATGTATGGTACCAAATTACGTTTGCCAGTTGATATCTTCGATCTCGGCCTTGTTAAGGAATCTGTCAGCTTTATAAAAGATTTAAAAGAGACAGATGAATTCTGCGGTAGTGTGCGTAGCTTAGTGGTTAGGTGCGTTGGCTGCTAAGCAGAACGTCGTGGGCTCGAGTCCAACTCGTGCCCATAGTATTTATTTCATCTTTAACTAACAAAACTTTCATGAAAAAGTGCTTCTCTTTGCCGTTCGGAATCGGCGTTAAATTGTAGGTCTCCTCAATTCTTCACACGCACCCAGAAAACTGTTGATGAGAGGAAGCCACTTAGGCCTTGGCTCTTCAAGAGCTGTGGCGCCACCCTATTTATTTATTTAACCACTACACAGCTTGTAATTCATTAAGGGGTTTTGGAAGCAAAAGCTGCATTTCAATGATTCATTTTGAGCATCTTTTTTTACTCACGGCTGGGCATTATGCCGATTGGAAACATTCAAGATCAATTCGGTTTGCTAGCGAGCAAAGCGAGCGGAAAAAAATTAAGCCCAAAAGAGAATCAATTTGGGGTGTGAAAATAGAAAAATTCACGCGAATTTTGAAATTGATTCTCTTTTGGACCAAATTTTTTTCCGCTAGCTTCGCTCGCTGCCATTTGTTCCTATAATATGTTTTTTTATTTCTATTTGATCAAATTCTCAAAAAGGCCTTGATGATGTAGATGTACATACCTAGGTGTTAGTTCTTTACTTTTTAATTTCAATCAATACCCAGAGAGAATCAATTTGGGGTGTGAAAATAAAAAAAAATCGCGCGAATTTTTTTAGTTTCACACCCCATACTGATTCCCTCTGGGGCAAAACATTTTGTTCCGCTCGCTACGCAAAGGCGCGATTGACGATTATTCTTTCTCAATTAAAATTTTGTATCAAGTACCTAAATAAATTAAAGTCTATTCTTGTGAGTTCAAAATGTTTTCTTTCGCTACCATTTATTCCAAAACGTCGCAAGTAAATATGGTCACAGGATTTTAACAATGCTAACACTTTCACAATTTTTCATATGACTATATTTGAATGTATGACCTTACCCAGCAAACATTTCCCTTCGAAAATGAATCATTAATAATTCTTACAAGTGAAGAAAATATACGAATATGAATTCATTTATGATTCGATTTGGACCAGAAACATTGGGTAACGTGACACGGATATGAATCTTTTTTACGACTCATTTATGATTGGAAATTCCTTCATTAAACAAATGTAAATAAGGCCCTTATATATTCAGTTAAGCGGACAATAAATGAACCTTTTCTGAATTATATAAACGATTCAAATATGATTCGTTTTAATGAAGGAATATAGGGTTTCAATTTATTCGTTGAAGTTTTTCGTTTGATTTTTACACTGTTTATGCTTACACCACAGATAATAAATTTATACAGATGTCTCACCCTTATGGCGAGAAATGATATATGAAACTGAAAGCTACCAAAAAAAAAGCTTTTTCCAAAAGCTTAAACACATTCACTTAATGCATACAAAATCTATTTTGGCTCATCTCATCTCCTATAAATGAATACTTAGGCAAAGAAAAAAGCTCCCGAAAGCTCCTTGTCTGTTAAGGCTTTGTCTGTTAAGGGCAAAAAATGATTCATTTTTTTCTGCAGGGATGAGACATCTGTATAAGTTAATTATCTGTGCTTACACTTTACTGTTTTTTTTTTTTTTTTTGTTAAATGAAACACTGCATAGTTTTATAATCACTGACGGACGTCCGCACTTAACAAAATCTTTACTGAAAAGAAGATTTTTAAAATTCGTTAAACATTGTTTCGATCTCTTGTCGCGACACGGCCCCGTTATAGTTGGCCCTTCGCAAAAAGAAATACATAATTAAAAAAGAGATCATTCGCAAGTTCGTTTTCCTTTATTTTTATATACAAATTCTTGAGAATCTTCCAATACCCTTTTTGTGCCTGTGAACATTCATATTTAACTCACATACATAAATCAAAATCGAAAGTCAATATGCTCGTTTTGTTTTGCAAGTAAGATTTCGTAGTTTTCTTGTTCATCTTCAAAATATACTCAGAAAAATGAACGCTTTTCGAATACATATTCTACATATTTACTGAAGGAAATCTGAACCTTCACCAAAATGTTTGCTGGGTATGACACATGGCCATATGACCAGGCACCACTTTGTAAGCTGTCAATCATATATCAAGGGGAAAAAAAAATTACAAGCCATTGCAAAGGGGCCAATTTGAGAAATCAGAAAATTCGAGCGATTTCTTCCATACGCCAAGAAAATTTAAGTGTTGACAAATATTTGAACAAAGTTAATATGAATTTAAAAACGAGATAAGACCAAAATGGCCTTGTTTCGTTTTCGCAAATGAAATAAAACCAAATTTAAAATTAGGTTCTATTTCGTTTTCGAAAACGAAATAAGACCAAATTTTAGAATTTTGCGCTTATTTCAATGGGCGTTATTTCACGTCACCCCGTTGTCCGATCAGTTTATTAACTTTTCGGGAAGTACGTTTATATTACCCAAATATTTCGTATTAAAAAAAAAAAAAAAAATATTGTTAAACTGTTTCGTCCAAAATTCTGTATCTCGAAAACGAATCAATCATAAACATATACAACTTTTTGAAGGTGCCATGACATTTGGCCATGTGCCATATGGCCATATTTCAAAATATGGCCATTTGACACTTTTCAATTGTGTCACATGGCCAAATGGTCATTTGTCGATTTGGCAATGTGTCATTTGACCATATTTTTTTGTGTCATTTAGCCAAATGGCCAAATGACGCTTTTCAAAGTGACAAATGGCCATATATTAGAATAGGTGACGTGAAATATCGCCAAACGAAATAAGGCCGAATTCGGAAAATTTGGCAATATTTCGTTTTTAAAAACGAAATATCGCCAAATTCTCAATTTGGCTTTGTTTCGATTAAGAAAACGAAATAATACCAATTTGGCAGTATTTCGCTTTGAAGTAATAAGTATTAAGTCAGAAGTCCTCTTTATGTGGGTCACTATTATAGATCAGTAGTACGGTACGGTACACATAACTAAAAAATATACATATAAAAAAAAACTTATAGAAAAAAAGGACCATTTTTATTTATATTATTTGTCGACAAAATTGACATCAGAGCAATTCATTTTTCAAAGCTGCTGCCGTTTCCTTTAATTTGGAAAATTAACCACCACTCACCTTTATAATGCACGCTTGAGTCTGGAAAGCATGTGCTGCATTTTAAGCTTTCGGCTGAGGATGATGACGATCTGGAACATTTAAAATCGATTTGATTTGACTGGGAGCGTAAAGAGTGGAACAAATTTTGCCCAAAAGAGAATCAATTTGGGGTGTGAAAATAAAAAAATTCGCGCGAATTTTTTTATTTTCACACCCCAAATTGATTCTCTTTTGGGCAAAATTTTTTCCGCTCGCTTCGCTCGCTAGCAATTACTGTACCTGTTTCATTTTTTTTGTTCCAGCTAAAAATCCTTTATTGAAATAATATTTGAAGACATGTGAGACTGAGTTGAGGCTAAGTTTTGCAAAAATAGAACTTTCGTCTGCATACGCATGATTCAAGAAAACTTAACACCCCATCAAAACACATAATGTAAATGTAATTGAATCAGCTCAGTTATTTAAGGTGACAATAAGATGCAATAAGATGAAACTAGATTCAAGTGCAGTGTGTTTGTAGACTGTCCTACTCTCACTCTACACCAAAGTTCAGAAGAACATTTGCGTTGGGAAGAGTTTCCTTTAGGTCAAATGGACTTAGAGCATGCTGTTTGTAAACCTTGAAAATATGTTCAAACTGTCCACTTGGTCTATTGTTTTACAAGATTTATAATACTAATCACGAAGGTTAGGCACCCGAGTTTTATTTCTGCACTTGTCCCAAAATAGTTACTGTGCGAAAAAAAAATACTTATTTAACTTGTAAAATTTTGTTCATATCAATTAACAACTGAATACAGTTTTTGAGTTCAATTAAAAAATGCAATTTATTTTTGTTTTGAATTTTTGCACTTTAAGAACAAGTTTCAAAGTGTCATTTGGCCATAATGGTCAAATGACACATTGCCAAAGCGACAAATGGCCATTTGGCCATGTGACACAATTGAAAAGTGTCAAATGGCCATATTTTGAAATATGGCCATATGGCACATGGCCAAATGTCACGGCACCCTTTTTGAATACTGTATTCCCATATTAATTTTAAGACATTCATGGAAAATGTTATATATACAAAATTAATTAAAAGAGAAATGGCTTTAATTTTTTTTTTTTTTATTAAAAATATTTTTCAAACAACCGGCAGAAATGTTTGAAAGCTGCAATTAACAACACACGTAGATCTATGAGACATATATATGTAAAAAAAAAGTTAGAAATTGCATTTTTGGGGCTGACATCTTTTTGGTGGTCAATACTTTTTTTTTGACGACTAAAAAAGTTCAATTCACTACAATCAACTGCTAAGGTACCCTAACCTATAAAAATAAATAAATAAAAGATTTTTTTTTTTTCAAAAATCGGATTCGGCCAGATTCACAGTGCTCTTCTCTAAGTATGGTTCTATTTTCCGCACTAATAGTTATGAAATATTAACTAAAACAGTTTCCCCTATAAAAACATCGTACCAATGTACATGGTTTTTATTTTTTTGTTATTAAAGTTTAATCGGTTTTAAGGGCATAAAAAGAATAACATGGTGGTGGTTATGATGTAATTATATACATATATAATGGTGCCAGGAAAGTAATCTTATCTTCTACTCTAATCCTTAAACAAATCTTTCTGTTTGTTTTCGATATAAGCAAAAAAAAAACTTAACATATTGAAAAATATAAATTTACTTTGATAAATGTTCAAACAGAAATGCATTCGGAAACAAAACTCCGCACTGAACGTCATAGTCTCGGGGGAACAATAAGAATTGGAAGCCGTTCACGCTCAAAAAGTCCATTTAGAAGTTTTAGATGGAAGCGTAGTTCCTTAAAACTTGATTCCGATGACGACGAAGGTATTTTTTTTTATTCTTTTATGCATGTTTTAAACCTCAACTCAAAATTTAATAAAAAAAAAAAAAGATTTTTGGGTCATGTTTTTCAAAACTTAATATTACATAAAACTTTGAGTTTTTGACCAATAATGGTCAAGAAGAATTTTCAAAGCAAACATAAGAGGGGAGTTGGGACACATTGATACGATTTTCACTTAAACTCCATAAAGTAGTAGCTTATAGCGTTTTTTTTTTGGTCGTCCGAACGATTCCAAATTCGTTCACTTAGCACTAGATGACAGTTATGTTCTGGATAGAACAGAAAAACGATTCCGAATTTGAAGTCGGAATCAAAAACAGAATCACGCATACATACACACATTTGCACATACATACGTACTCGCCGCCATGTTTACAAATAAAAACAATGTCATGTCATCTGCAATTCTGCATATGATGTTTTACGAATACATAGACATTCAAACATTAGAAGCACAAAAATGTTTGCATGTTCGTTTCGTATCCGGAATCGGACAGTTCTGTGTACCAATTCCGGATTACCAGAAAAAAAAACGCTATTACTAAAAAATTACACTTTTTATATTGGTCTGTATAATTTTTTTTTAATCTTATTCAAAACGATATTACTCACAATTTCATTTGCAATAAAAGTTAAAAGCGTTTTTATAAAAGCCAAAATCTCTATCAAACTGCCCCAGACGTGGGGCACGTTAATACATGCATACCACGGGGCACTTTGGAAACTGAAGTTAAACAATTTATTTTTTTCATACAAATCACATTGGGCCTTACTAATAAACAAATTTAAACATTACTTAAATAATAAAGTCGACTCTTAGTTTGGTATCATACCAATAACCAATTTAATACTCAACTTAACGTTAAACTTCAATTTAAATTTTAAAGTTGTGAAACTCATGTTTAAAGTCATATTTTAATGCTCAAGCAAAGTTATTGCTGTCATACTGACAATCCTATTATCGTAATTAATTAGTTTTTGTGAAGAGAAGACCTTCTGCTATCGGGATGGCCAAAGAAGTTTAAAGAATTGCAAACAGAATTGAAAAATCCAGCAAAGATGTCAGCGAGGCCAAACGCAATAACATCCTCCGACTTTGGTGCAAATATTTTTTTTGGAATGCTCCATTATTAAAAAATTCTTCCTCATGAAATTCGATTCAAGCATCGTTTCGGAACACGGAACCTTAGGATAGCGCAGAAATTCGGATCAATAGGACACGTAAAAAGAGTTCAAGCTGTGATGAGCCAAGTGCATTGTCTCAAACAAAATAAGGACTGTGATAATACTGTTGAACTCAATAAATGAACATTAAATCAACATTATAAAGGGTTTTCCAATAAGAGTTGTTATTTTGAATAGCCCACTAATTCGGTAGCTGTCACTTTTGAAGCCGTCATTTTACAAGAAGAAACTACGCCATTAATAAAAATGGAACGATACACGCTTCAACAACGCATTAAAATTATTAAAATTCACTATTAAAAATGATGAAAATTTGGCAGAGGCGGTGATCACAATTGGCAACCGAGATCTTGTGATTTAACACCTTGCGATTTCTTCCTTCGAGGTGCCGTGAAAGATAAATTCTACGCCAACAGACAAACAAAGATGGTATCGAGGACATAGGGCAGCCACTTTGCGATTTGGTCATGGAAAATTTCATGAAAAGGAAATGGTCCTGTATCTAAGCGTGGTCCTGGTGGATATTTGGCTGATGTTGTGTTCCATTATACCATTCCTTTCTCTTTATAATGAAATAACCATCCGATCAACTATCTCAAAAAATGCCATTTTTCTTTGAATATCAAAATAACGACTCTTATTGGAAAACCCTTTACCGAGCTAACGCTAGTTCTTTCTAAAGTTGGCTTCTAGAAGATAGCTTTACTTCGGTTTTCTCTTCAAAAAAAAGATAAAGCTTACTTTTATTTCACAAATTGAAATGTTAGTCCTTTTTGTGCTGGCTATTAACGATGCTCTATCATGTGTTCATAGGAGCGACTGATGATAGCTAAATGTACTAAAACATGGGTTCAACGAATGATTCATTTCGCATTGTGGTGCCAAATGAAAAGCTTTGTTCTATTTCACCCAGACACCCGTTTACCATATGCATTTTGAGAGGTTCTCGAAAGAATTATATAGGATGATCGACTTAGCACATGGATGGAAGCAGGGTCACATTAAATTGAGTCCATCAAATAATTCCAAATGTTACGCACTCAAACGAGCGATGAAACGATCCTGAGTGAAAATTTTAATTATTTCTCTTTTACTCCTCAAAATTGGACAAATGTCTTATTTTCAGCTGTCTATTTGCAGCCGAATGTAGTAGATAAAGTAATAGAGCCTTATTTAGTGAAACACGTTTTTAACTTTTTTATTAGTAACAACACATTTAAACACGGCTTTAAAATTAAAGCAGGCATATAACTAAATGCGTGTTTAATGCTTGTTTATTATCTTACAATCTTATTTAATATATGACACCATTTATTCAAGGCAAAAAATATTTAAAAAATAACTTACGCACTGAAAAAACACGTCTGAGTGTTAACGGATGACAGATAGGAGTGTATATGGTTTTATAGAAATGGTATGATGTGCGCGTGTTTGAGTGGCCTAATGCAATTTGTTTTCAAATAATATCGAATGTATCTATGTGCCCCCTGTTTCAATGTACCCCAACTCTTCCTATTATCTAATTTTCAATTAACTGTTTCTTAAAGCAAAAATTCCCAATGTTCCTTCGAAATCCTAACCACTCGTCGACCCTGTACTTGGTTACACAATGGTGTCGTATAAGATAAAAGTTCCTTGTTCGCGTTTGGATGTGCTAAGAAAGTTTTCCTCCACCCACTGCAAATTTACATCCCAGCAGTAGATCTACCTACTCGACATCCTTCCAAATATTCGGGGTTAGCCAATGGCAATTCCGCTGACATATCCGCCCCCTGAATGTAGTACATTCTGAGCAGTCACAATTGACCTCCATTGCCTTTTCCAAGGTAGCACAAGACACCTAATTGGGCAGAGCTCCAGTGTCTAGTAAAGCTCTTGTTGGACCATGACCTTGCCGTTCACCTTCTCCCTCTATTTTTTAAGGAAAGAACACTTGAATTAATTTTAATATTATCTTCTCTCCTTGCACCTTCCAATTAACCACTCCTTCGCTTGTTGTTATTTTACATATGCGACGACGTTAGGCCACTCTGCCGTCTGCTAAGAGCGTGCCGAAGGAGTAACAGCTCGCTTCCTACATGCTCCTGCACCTTGAAGACTGTCGCTTCTTCCCCCGTGCTATTATGCATCATCCGTCCAGGACATTTTTGTTGAGGCACATTTCTCTGAAATAAACAAATGCGATATACGATTTGCTATTTACTGTAAAGAACGCAATGGAGAGTCGAACCAATCAATGACTAGAAATCCCACTCAATCCAAGAAAAGCAATAAATAAAATACTGAATTGTTCCAACTCAATCCCGGATAAACTGGGAGAACTGCCCAGTGTCGCCAAATAGCGGACATTCTGTAAAAAAAAATAAACATGTAAGCTCTTAGGTTCTTGTTTTTAAGTTAAAGCTGGTTCTAAGCTAAATAAATAAATAGATACCAAATAAATAACTAAATTAATAGATATATATATAACGAACAACATTTTACATCACAAGAGCTTAAAACTTTTTCAAAAACAAATTCTATTAAACACATTTTAACAAAATAAAGCCAATATTAGTCAATCTCAAAGTTAACAGTTATTTTTGTTTAGATACTATCATAAACAGATTTCTAATTGAATATTGTTACACCAAACAATGTTAACCATAGTCTTGAAGTCTGAACAAGCGTTCAAGAGACACCGCCGCCACAGGTAGAAAATAAATAATTCAATTGCTCTAGGAATTATTTCTAATATTCCTACTTCAGATCAAACTCCAAGGGTTGTCTCTAGGAGAACTTTGACACCACGCCAAGAGGACATAGAATATTGTAGTATTCGGTTAGGTTCACACTTGCAATCAAATCACTATAAAACTTATTTCGTCAACACTCGACCTTTACAATTCACCTTTTTGACTTTACAGAATCAATTTATTCTGCTTTGCTTTTCGGCGCTTATTTATACATCACAAATTGTGTTTAAGATTATTTGTCTATATTTCTAATAGATGTCACTTTTGTTCCACTCTGTTATATACTATATACCAGGTGGAATCGTGTAAGGTGATTTGTGATCGGTGATAGTCACAAATCACAAATTTTGTCTGCGTAAGGTGATAGTCACATGTGACAATCACCAAATTGATACTTTTTCTTGTGACAGCTATTTTGTTATCACATTCATATAAAATTGTTCGCGCTTTAAAATTATTGTGTTTTTTTCTAAAATTTTCGTAGAAAGTGAACGTGTCTGTTCTAGTACAATTATTTAAAAAAAAATTAAAATAATGGGAACCGAGAAAATGAATAAAAAAAGAGGTTAACCAGCGAAATAAAATAAATATGTTTGAACTTCCAAATACAAAGCTTGTTTTGTGTTTCCCAAGATTGTTTATATTTTCTGAAAAAACAATATATGTAAACGTTTTCATATTATATCCCCCAAATTTTGGATTGAATGTATAATGTCTATGTATTTATATAACCTCGCAATGAGTCAACAACTGCTGTGTATATGAAATACATAGTACTATCGAGAATCGTGTTTTTTTTTCTTCTCAATACCAACTTATGTAAAAAAAAAATAGCTTTCTCAGCTTGTAACTAGATGGCGCGATGATCGATTTTTAGTTTGCCATATACATACCAAAGATTCTTAGGCCAAAAACGAAAC
The DNA here is from genome assembly GCA_920937365.1 of Sphaerophoria rueppellii. Classification (NCBI taxonomy): domain Eukaryota; kingdom Metazoa; phylum Arthropoda; class Insecta; order Diptera; family Syrphidae; genus Sphaerophoria; species Sphaerophoria rueppellii. Next base: position 73,275,174 of record CAKKXW010000001.1, read on the forward strand.
GTCAAATGTTTATTTTTGGAAGTAGTGCTAAGTTGCGAATAATTTTCAGTGATCACCTTACACAGAAGGAAAATAAAATGTGATCACATTTGATGTGACTATCACCTTACACGATTCCACCCCAGTATACTAATAAAAAAAACTGGGATATCCGTTTTGCGGCTTCAAAAGTAAATGTAAATAAAGCACATTTACATTTTTTTTTTTATTATAAAGTCTGAACGTTGACATTGTGTATTTTTATTTCGTTATTAGTATTTTATTCGTGATTTCATTCGTTATTCTAAATAACGAATAAAATCGACAATGTACCTTCTTTTTATTTGTCTGTTTACCTTCAAATTTTTTCCTTACGTTGCCTTTGGAATTAGACGCTCTAATTTGGTGACGTTATTAATGAAAGTTGTGTTGTGGTGTACTTTTGATTTTTAAAATAAGTGAGCCATTCTAGTGGTTAAAGCATTGTGATGATATGAACAAAGTGTAAGCCTAAAGTTATAAAAATCAAAGGATTCCTAAACTCGACGTCTGCTCATGGCTGCTTATTCTGAAAACCCGTATTTTGATTTTAAACATATTCGGGAAAATAATACAGAACTACAATTGCAGCATACACAAACAAACAAACACCAACAGCCAAAGCTGATGACATAGTATCCCAATATTTTGCTGAAGAACACCGTACGCTGAAAGTCTTGGATCGCTATCCAGAAGTGAAAACTATATTTCAAGAATACGATACACCATTGCCTTCATCTGTATTAGTCAAACGATTGTTTTCATACGCTACCATGATAAACTTTCCAAAAGCAAACAAACTGTCCGACAATATGTTTGAACAAAGAGTAGTGATGAAGTCCAATCTTAGGAGCTTTAACCAATAACTATGTAGTTAACTTTGTTCTACCAAATTTCTGATTTATTTTATTCGTTATTCGAATAACGAATAAAATAATTTATTCGTCATTCGAATAAATTTTCTTCTAATAAATGAAATTATTCATTATTCGTGAATAACAAATAAAATGATTATTTATTATTCGAATAAATTTAGCCCAACCCTACGTAATTTAAATGACCTCCACGCGAATTGTTGCAAGCATCGATTCTCTTGAGGTAATTTTCACTACTTTTTGACACATAGTGGGCGGTATCTCAGCCATAACTTGAATGTTGGTTTGTGAGTGCTCAAAAGTTAAAGGTTTATCTGAATAAACACGGCCTTTCGTGTGTGCATGATCTTGGTCGCCAGTTGATATCGCTACGACGAGAAATTACGCGGCCAGGAAATGTCTCTTGCAATAAAGCCATATTCGCTCGAGTTATGTGGCATGTGGCACCGTCTTGTTAAAACCACTTATTCTCCCAAGTCGTATTCTTCAATAGCAGGCAAACAAAAAGTTGGTGATCATATGACCATAACGCTCCGAATTGATAGTGACAGTCGTTCCATTGCCGTTTTCGAAGAACTAAGGTCCAATCACACCTCTGGACCAAAGAGAGCGCACCAAACAGTGACTTTTTGTGGATGTACTGGCCTCTCTTCAATAAGATTCTCTTAACCCCAAATACGACAATTTTGTTAATTAACATACCCACCGAGTGAGAAATGTACTTCGTCGCTGAAGAAATTTTTTTCGAAAAATCGCCGTCCACCACCTGTTCAAGCATCCATTCGACGTATCTACCACGTTGTGAATGGTCAGCTGGCTTCAGTTGTTGTGTGAGCTGGACTCAATATGGATGAAGGTGCAGATCCAAATGCAAAATACGCCATAATATGCCGTAAGACAGTCCTAATTCCTGACAACGACGACGAATCGACACATTCTGGTCTTTGGACACTTTCACTTCAACTCTTCTCTTCAACTTTCTTTACAATTATGCCAATTGCTTGCGTAGTGGGACGATTATGTAAAACATAATCAGAATCACCATTTTTGTAGTAGGTCTTAAGAACTGGTATGCGTTGGACGATAGGTAAGCGATCAATTTTCTTAGATGTCAGACTTTCAACTGAAAATAAAAAATTGGTTTAACAACTTAGTTTGTCAGAAATGTCGAATTCCAGTCCTATATTTTTGAAACCGCAAAATGGATAACCCGTTAGCTTTTGCTCAGTTCTTACCAATACGAACACATTATCGCTCTTGTGTTTCAAAAAGGAGTGTATACAGTTTTTTTACTTCAAATTCACCCTTTTACAAATCAAATTCACGCTTTTACAAACCAAATTCACCCAGTATTTGTAAGCGAATTATTTGAAGAGCTAGAGAGACAAAATTTAAGCCATGTGTGGTTAATACTTGATAATGTTGGTATTCACAAAACGGACGAAGCTCTCAACCTTGTTGATCAACCTAGTCATTCGCTTAATTTTTACTGTAATTCTTAAGAAGTTTTTTTTCGAAAATTAAACTTCATGTAAGAAACTTACTAACTGATTGAGATAGTAGATACTTCTGAGGAGACGGTAACTTCCGAAAATTGTCACAATTATTACATGAATATGTATGCAGAGTAACCCACTGCAGCTGCAGGAGAAGATTTGTAATAGTATTCTCCAGTCGTTGTGGATTATCTGCAAAACTGCCCCCAAGTGTCTTTTAATAGTGTAACAATTGAATATAATAAAATCTTAGAATTTATGTCTCATCTTAAAGAAGACTTTTCTGTTGGGCCGGATGGAATACCACCCGTAGTTCTCAAAAAGTGTAGGTCAGTCTTAGCACTTCCCTTGCGTAATATTTTTGATCTTTCATTGAAATCAAGTAAATTTCCTGCAGTATGGAAGAGTGCCTTTATTACTCCCGTTTATAAAAAAGGTTATAAAAACAATATCTTTCGATTTCTAAACTCTCATGTATTCCAAAGTTGTTTGAGCAATTAGTGTGTGACAATTTGGCATTCAACTGTAGGAATTGTATATGCCATCAACGGCATGGCTTTATGCAAAAACGATCCACAGTTACTAATATGGTTATTTTTTAAATAAATGTTTAGATGCTTTGGAATGTGGCCAAGAAGTAGATTGTGTTTACACGGACTTCTCGAAGGCTTTTGATCAACTATCTCATGAAATTATCAAGTTTAAATTAAACTCTTACGGCTTCCCACTTTTTTTTAATGTCAAGGATTGTTTCTAACCTTGAGAATAGATCTTATCAAGTTAAATTCAGAAATACTTACTCTAAATCATACTTGGCCAAATCAGGTGTTCCGCAGGGGAGCCATCTGGGGCCCCTTCTCCTTATATTAGCTATCAATGATGCACCGTTATGTGTAAATAATAGCCAGATTGTCATCTTTGCTGATGATATGAAGATATATAAAAATAAAACTTCTGCAAATGATCACATTTTACTTCAAAATGATATTAACCGCTTTACATTATGGTATGAAAAGAACAGTTTAAATCTTAACCCGATAAAATGTCAAACGATGACCTTCTCTAAAAAACGTTCACCTTCATCTTATGACTATATCATTTCAAACCACACTTTAGCTCGCGTTCTTACTGTTAAGGACCTAGGAGTTCTTTTTACACATAATGTAGATTTTTCTGAGCATATAAACGGCATAGTCAATAAAGCTAAGCTAATTCTATGTTAGGTTTTATTAAGCGATGGGCAAAGGAATTCCGGGATCCTAATGTCACCTGTGTTTTGTACAACAGTTTGGTTCGTCCCCATCTAGAATATGCATCGCAGGTGTGGTCTCCTTTATATGATATTCATATTGAAAGACAGGAATCTGTGCAACGGAATTTTACTCGTATTTTGTTAAAAGGGTTTCAGTGGATTGATCCCCTAAATACCCTTCCATACGAAAATCGTGTGTCAATCCTTAATATGCAAACCCTACAACAGAGAAGAAATAATAATGATATTGTAATTTTCCATCAAATTATAACTGGAGTCACTGATGCTCCTGACCTTCTCTGTAAAATTTTGTTTTGCTCTCGAGGGGGAAGTTATAATCTTCGTAGTCAGGATCTGATTAAGATCCATATTCACCATACTACTTATGGAATGCATGAGCTTTTGACACGTATGGGTAAACTTATAAACTGGAACTCAAAACTTGTTGATTTTAATTTAAGTAAAATTCAACTTAAAATAATTTTAAAACCAGTGTCCCACTTTCTTAACGTTTTATGTTGATTTTGTAATGTTTTTTTTTTTTTTCTTTATTTTATGTTAATTATTTGTGTGTTGTGTTATTTGTTTTAGTTTCGTTATGTGCTTACTAACAACTAACACCACACTAAGTGATGAGCCGGTGGTGTAACACAGTCTCTGCGTTGGCAAAACATTGGTCGTAATATGGTGCTTGCTATAAGCCTATACGACCAATTCTGATGGTGTGAAAAAAAAAATATTTTTGAATAAAAATGAATACAATAAAAATTATATTTTTTATCTTACATAAAAACGATCATTTGTGATTTTATTTTTACAAATACTGCGTGAATTTTATTTGCAAAAGGGCGAATTAGATCTTTCATTTACTTACAACAACAACTGCAAAATTATTGTAAGATGTTAAGTGCAAGATATTGCTTTTAAATTTTTGTTTCTCATTTCTAGTTATGTATTACCATATAATAAACCCAGGAACAAAGTTCTGGAATACCAATTTGTAATTTTTCCTTTTAGTTGTGGCTCTTTTTTTCACTATAAAAAGTATAAATCTTAATGTCTTAACGTAAAACGTGGTTTATAAGTATTATTAGTGTTTGCTAAAAAATTTTACTACTGAGCAATTTTAATATTGATTATGCATCTGAATTAAAAAAAAAAAAAAACTTCTTGTTAATGTTTACTTTATTTTACCAAATCATTCCCAATCTTTTTTAACAAAGATTTTTTCTTCTTCCAATGTTTTAATTATTTTCTATTGAGTAGAAAATCGTCTTTTTTAAGTAACAATTTTTTAATCTTTAATTTTTCTGTTTTTTTTATGCACAAACTGTTAAACTTCTCTAACTTATTAATTGTTTTACTTCCATAAAGAACGAACGAGTCAAGCTTTCGAGGAAGGCGTTGAAGGCTATCTAACCAGAAAACATGAATGGGAATCGACAACCAAGAAGGCCTCAAATCGATCATGGGATAAGGTAGGCGATATATATATTTTTCTATTATGCATATTTTGATGTATAAATACTTATAAATTCGAGGAATTAAATTGAATTTATTAAATACTTAATACAAGCATATCTTAAATCTAAGGTTAAAAATTTAACTTGATTGACATTATATTATTGTTTAGGTACATAGTCATAAAATTATAAATAAGTTAATTTGGTAAGCTAAGAAGAGAATTTTTAAGTAAGGATTTGGAAAGGCAGGGGTCAAACATGTCTAAATTATTTGCTTTACGTAGCATTCTGGTCATAGGCTCATTTTGGCCATATATAGTCCGGTGAAAAGGGAGATGAAAAAAATTAACCGACCTCAAGCGACGTGGGTTGATATTAATTGAAATCTTTCTAAGCAAAGATGGGCAGTCAATGTTTCCGGTTAACAGCTGGTGTATAAAAATTATGTCAGCATTGTTACGGCGATAAATAAGGGATACATGCTCAACAGAAGAAGGCGAGACTCATAGGGTGGTAAATTAAATGGATCTTCCCATCCAGAACCAAGGTCACGAAGGGTAAAACGAATAAAATTACGCTGGACAGCTTCTATCCTATGAATATGAACTTGATAGTGAGGACGCCAAACTTGGGATGCATATTCAAGTACAGGTCTAACGAACGTTATATAAAGGGATTTAGTGACATATGAATCACAGAACTCTTTAGACCAGCGTTTAATAAACCCTTAAGTGGAATTAGCCTCATTAATAATATTGTCGATATGCGATTTAAAATTCAATTGGGAGTTAAATAATATGCCTAAATCAGAGATCGATGTTACTCTTGGAATAGATTCACCATTGATAGTATAAGTTCTACAAGAAACTGTAGAACACTTACGAGAAAACATTATAGATTGACATTTATTAATATTTAGTTCAAGGTCATTCACTTGGCACCAAGTACTAAAGTTATTAATATCAGTTTGGAGTAGGTCAATGTCCACGGAACAACATATTTCTTTGTAAATTTTCATATCATCTGCTCATATAAGTAGTTCAGCATTGGAAATAATTTTTTTAACGTCATTGGTGGTCAATATAAAAAGAAGAGGTCCGAGGTGGCTACCTTGGGGAACACCAGATGTTGCATTAATTTCCGTTGAAATGCTATTTCTAAACAAAACCCTGTACTGGCAATTATATAAGTAAGATTGTATCCATGAGACAATAAGAGATGGAAAGCCGATATTATTAAGTTTAAACAGAATAAGCTTATGGGAGATTTTGTCAAAAGCCTTACTAAAATCTGTGGCTATGGAATAGACGTCCTTTCCACTTTTTAGAGCGAAAAGATAGGTTTGCAGTGGAAAAACATATTGTCATAGATTATACTTTCAAAAAGTTTGGGAATGCAAGAAAGTTTTGCTATGGGTCGATAATTAGTTATTTCATTCTTGGGCCCCTTTTTGTGAACAGGAATAATAAAAGCTTCTTTCCAAACCTTAGGAAATATACCTGTTGAAATTGACAGTTGATAAAATACTGTTAAAGGTACTGCTAAACTGTAAACACATTTCTTTAGCACTATTGGAGGAATAGCATCAGGACCAAAAGAGTAATCGTCCTTGAGTAAATTTATTTTTTGTATCACGATATGTGTAAATGTCGATATTAATTGAGCATAAAGATGTTTGATTGCATGTGTTCATGTAATTAAAATAATTTTCATCGATTTCGAAATTGTTGGAAGAAAAAGATTGACTGAAAAATTCAGCAAAATGGTTTGAGATTGTAACAGGATCGGAAGATGATTGATCATGTAATTTAAAGACCGAAGGGTAACCGTCGGACTTTCTTTTACTGTTTATAAAGTGAAAAAATTCTTTCGGGTTGGATAAAATATTTGATTGCATCTGAGATATATAGTTAAAATAAAGGCTTGAACAAATTGTTTTTTGTTTTTACTCCATAAATCTCCAAAAAAAAAAATAAGGATTTATAACAGTTTATCATTACCTACTCTTCATATCATTCCTATAAGCACGTACTCACACCTAATTTTCTACCTAATTGACTTGTGTTGTTGATGAATGACGACGACCCACGACCACCGAAAATCTATTTTCCATATTCCAACTCCAGCCCCCAATAAAATAATAATTCATCAAACACTCTACCAAATTTAATTTTTGCATGCATAAAAGAACAGTGCCCGTGTGCGTTGGCTGTACGCAGAATGCATGGATTCGAATCCTGCTCGTGCCTAAAGTTTTATTTCATCTTTCACGGGTACTGCCTTCTGTGAAGAACTGACAACACTTCCAAGAGTATTAATCTGTCACGAAAAAAGTGATTCTAGACTTTGCCGTTCGGAATCGGTGTTAAATTGTAGGTCCCCTCAATTCTTGACACGCTCTCAGAGAATGGTTGATGAGCGTAAGGTGTAAGCCACTTAGGCCTTGGCTCTTCAAGAGCTGTCGCGCCACTCTTTTTTTATTAAAAAAAAACAATGAAACCAAACCTTGCTTCACGAAATTGCGAAATCCCAAAACCAAAATATATATTCATTTCTCGATTACTGCCCGAAACAAAGCCTGAAGACATATTGGCTCATTTGGTCGATTCAAAGGCTATCACCATAGTGTCCGTAGCTTAGTGGGTAGGTGCGTTGGCTCAGTCGATCTCTGACTTTCGAGCAGGAAAGACTTAGGCAGTGGAGTTTATTTACAAGTGTGTGAAAAGTTAGAAAGTTATAAGTAGCTAGTTAGTCACTAGATTTTCAACTAAGAGAATAGCACAGTGCTAGAGTGTAGGCTCGAGAACTCGAGGTCGTGAGTTCGAGTCTCAGCATAGATTGAGTTTTTTTTATTTCAATTATCAATTGAGATGATTAACTTAATCATAGAGAAGGCGGCAGGGGCATCAAAAAATGCCTCTGTGAAATCATCATCGGTTGCTAACCAAGTAGCGGAAAAAGAGGAAAATCCCGCAAGCGGCAGCAACAAAACCAAGAAAAGGAGGCGGAAACTAAATCCAACTCCAAATTTGGTTACCAAAAAGCAACACACCATCTCAGACAAGCTGCAATCTGGGGTGGATGACACGTCAAGGGCAGCAAAAGAAACGGCATCGAAGAAGATCCAACAGCAGATGGAAGAATACTCTTCTGATGACACAATTGAGTACATGTCCGGAGAGGGGGAGGGACTGTACAGGTCCGGCGGCAGCAATATGTTCGAGGGGCTGTCCTCTGACTTAACAGATGAGGAGGTGGAAGAAGTGCTTCTCACAAAGCAGGCAAGCATCGATAAATGTGAGAAGATGATCAGTGCGTTAAAGGAGGAGATCAAGCCCCTGCTTCTCCACCTGAAACAAAAACAGGAGGCGCGCCGCGAAGAAGAGGCAGCCGAATTGAAACGGAGGCAGCTCCAGAGAGAGCAACAGCTACAGCTACAGCAGCAAAAACAACAACAACAACCACAGCAGCAAAATAAACAAAAACAACCACAGCAGCCGCAACAGCAAAGGCAAGCTGCCAACACAGGGGCGGCACAACCAGGCCCCAGCACATCGGGGGCCCCCAAACAATTGGAGGCAGCAGCACCACAGCTGCCCGCAACACCAGCAACAGCACCAGTACCGGCATCAGCACCAGCAGCAAGACCAACATCACCACCACCAGCAGCATCAACATCGTCAGCAGCAAGACAGCAACACCAGAAGCAGCCACAGCCCACTAGGAAGAATAATAAGAATGTGCCACCTATCAGGACCCACAAGATAGACCTGGACGACGTAAAAAAGGTATGTAAGTCGGCCACTAACGGTAACTTTTTTATAAAGATTATAAATGAAAAAGAAAAACGGTATTCGGTGCAATGCTTCACATTGCCCGAATACAATTTGGTTAAAGACTTCTTGACGGAGGCCACAGCTGAGTTCTTCAGCTTCACGCCTCGAAGCGGGAAATTGAAGACGCCTAAAGATCCTAGCTGTGAATGTAAATTCACTGATTAGGATTGAACGCCGAGCTAATTTGTTCCAGTTGTTGAAAGACCACAGTCCCGATGTCTTCATGGCTAGCGAAACCAAGCTAAACCAGAAACATAAACTGACTAACAACAATTACAATATCGTAAGAAGGGATCGACCCGACTCTACTCAAGGAGGCGGTGTTGCCATCTTCATACGAAAGGGCATTAATTATAAAGTCATATACAACAATGATTTGCGAAAGCTCAGGTCGCTAGAAGTTTGCGTCGTATGCATCTCTCTCACTCAAGGGAAGCGGATGTATATGATTGCGGCTTATGCGCCTGAAGCTCCGCAGGCTAACATCTTTATTTCAGAGCTCGAGATTCTTTTCAGAGTACTAAAACTGAGCTTGGAAGAAAACTACTTCGTTATGGCCGGAGATTTGAACGCCAAACATGAAGATTGGGGAAATCAAACAAATAATCCAAGAGGTAATCATCTGTTTAATTTGATGAGTCTTCACAGTATTGAATATGGTGTCGACCTGCTGGCTACTGAAAGGCCGTCGTTCCCAAGGAGCGGTTCCTTCCTGGACCTTTTGCTGTACGATACCAGACTGACAATAACGGACAAAGTGGGTAATCACCCTCGAAACTGTTTACAGACAGTCGAGTACGACAGTGATCACTGTGGCTTGGCTGCTGTAATTCAGATTCCGAACGAGCGCGTGGAGTTGGATGAATATGTTCCAACGTATTCTTACAATTACAGTAAGATGCGCTGGCCTCGTTTCACCAACGCCCTAGCGAGAGAACTCCGTTCGAGTGACATAGCCCCACCAAATAACAGAAACCTTACGAACAACGAAATCGACCAACATCTACAACAGATGGACGAAACGATAAAACGAACGATGGAACGGACAATACCGAAGTACAAGGAACGCGACCAAAACGACGTCTACAGAAACGCGACTATAGACGCACTTCACAGACATAAAAGTGGACTACTGACAAGACTGAAAAACTTGTACAGACGCTTCACAGACCCACACGACCTGGAGATTAGGGCACTGAAGTCGTCGATCAAAAATGTAAATCAACTGATTAAAGAGAACTACAGACTTTCTATCAACTTGTTTTGGGACAACAAAATTCGGGCCGTTAATTCTAGCGACCCGAGTATGTTTCCCCAAATCAATAAGATATTTAGAAAAAAATAATCAGAACGACCTTCCGTGCCTGAAACTCCAGAGAACGATAGAGAACAGAGACGTACTCCTGACAGCGCAAATTGATCCTGAAGAAGCCGTCTTGGACGATGACTACTTTGTGATTGAAGATCCGCAGGAGAAAGTGGAGACAGTTGGTGCTGCTTTCCAACAAGTGTATAAGGTGAATGCTTGCACTCGCCCGAACCACGACCTGGAGAACAGAGCCTTACTTCACCACTTCTACCTGAGGAATGATATGTCGCAGTGGCGATCCGAGAACCGCGGTTTTACACGGTTTGATGACGACCTTTTAGCAAACGCTATAATCGCCGAACGAACGGGGGCAAGTCCCTTGCTCATAACGAAGGTAGAACTCCAGTTCATCTTCGATTCAATAAAGAACAAGAAGTCAGCAGGTGTCGACGGTATATCCAACATTGTACTAAGACACTTACCGATTGAGGCAATAGACATCTACACCACTCTGTTCAACAACGCGCTGAATAATGCATATTATCCAGAGCGTTGGAAGACAGCTGTGGTTCATCCTCTCCCGAAAAAGGGAAAGAACAACCACAATCCGGCAAATCTTCGGTCGATAAGTCTTCTTCCAAGCATCAGCAAGGTATTCGAAAAGATAATCAATAGGGCTCTGGCTGAGTGGGCTGCGGACAACAAAATAATTCCGGATAACCAGTTCGGGTTCAAGGCGGGACATGACACCATTCATGCCGCGTCTAAGCTCGTTTCTGATATCCAATGGAACAAGTCCAAGAAACAATGCACGGGTGCTGTTCTGGTTGATTTGGAGAAGGCCTTCGACACCGTATGGTTAGAAGGTTTGTACCTAAAACTCACCAGACTAGGCATCAGTAAACCATTGTTGTATATGCTTCATGATATGCTCAACGGTAGAAAGTTTGTTGTCAAAAGTGGCCTTCTACCACCACCTTTGAAATTAAAAACGGTCTTCAACAGGGAGCGGTGAACTCGCCGATCCTCTTCAGCATTTACACCAGCGATCTGATAGGTAGCCTATCCCAGGCAATTGCGTATGCCGACGACCTGATTGCGTACAGAACTGCCCCAAAGGTCGAAGTCATTAGAATTCTCTTGCAACGTGACTTCGAGAAGATTCAGCGATATTGCGATGACTGGAAACTGAAAATAAATGTCCAGAAATGCGAGACAATTCTGTTCCGGACCTCGTTGGCCGGGGCCACGAGGGATACCCGCAAGAATTGGCGCAAGATGGTCATCGTTGAACCTCACGGAGAGCGATTAACGAGCAAAAGTGAAGTGAAGTACCTCGGTATTTGGTTGGACCAGTATCTGTATTTCGACAGACATATAGATGCTGCTCTGACTAAGGCCAGAGGAGCCTTCGCTCTGACGAAACTGCTGTTTTACAGCAGTCGGCTTGACCCCAGAGTGAAGGTAATTTGCTACATGGCCCTCATACGGCCGATGATCGTTTATGGCTGTCCAGTGTGGTTCAACGTTGCACCATCTCAAATGGAGAAGATTCGGGTGTTCGAGAGGCAGTGTCTTCGGCGCTGTCTTGGTTTGCATCGGACTCCGGAATCTTCTTATGTACATTACTATTCTAACGAGGTTCTGTACAACGAGGCTCGGATCAACAGGATTGACAATTTCGTGATAAAACTTGTTCGGGGTCACATTGCGAGAGTTATGACTTCGACAAATAATTTGATCTTTGGGGCGTTCTATCCGAACGACGAATATTTTGATGTAGCACGCTTGAGCGGCTTCATTCCACCAGAGGCATTCCTCTATTTAGATAGATGCGGTCTGATACAGGACAGATTGGCGATGCCGCTAATCTACCACGTCAGGCGAAGAACCGTCGATCGGCGGCTCCTTTACAGTCGAGACGTCCTCGCACAAGACGGAGCAGAGCTCCTTCGGTTCAGTAGGGCTGTGTCCGAACGGGACCGAATCGATAAAGGAGAACCAGTTCTGGTGGCTTCAGTCAGCACTTGATAATGAGTAGTCGGGGTGGCGTTTTGAGCCTTGACCGACTTACATACTTGTTTTAGTTTAAGGGTTTTGGGTTTATGTTTAAGTAGAGTAGGCATGGTGGCATAAACATTGACAAGGACAACAAATATAAAAATAAAAAAAAAAAATACAAGATATGAAAAAAAGAAAACAACGAAATAAATAAATAAAAAAAAAAAGCAAAACAAAAAAAAAAATGTAAATAAATAAAAAAAAAAAAATAAAAAAAATGAAATAAAAATGATAGAGATTTGCTGCTGTGGTTGTTTTAGTTAGTAAGTAGATGTTAGGTAGAATAGGTAGTTTTAATTAATTTTAAGTTTTATTTTTAAGGACCTAATTTTAAGTAGCATGTAAGGAAAATGGAAATGATATGGTGTTAGTTGTTTTTTTTTTTAATTTTCTAACAAGAACAATAAAAAAAAATTAATTAAATAGTTCATAGGCCGAAAGGCATTAATTTTAAGTTGACCATGAATTTCTTAGAGCGCTAGATTGGGGCCAGTAAGTTAAATATAAGATTTTAGATTTTAGATCAAACACTAGTTTGAATTCTTTGTCTAGAAATAAGTAGTTTTAAGTGATAATGAAAAAAAAAAAAAAAAAAACTTTGGGCCCGAGTAGGATTCGAACCCACGACGTTCTGCTTAGCAGCCAACGCACCTTTTTTTTTTTTTTTTTTGTAAAATTCATTTTTATTCATTTTCACTCAATACTACTTATTACTAGACAAAGAATTCAAACTAGCTTATGACCTAAATCTTATATTTAACTTACTGGCCCCAACCGGGCGCTCTAAGAAATTCATGGATTACTTAAAATTAATGCCTTTCGGCTTATGAACTATTTTGTTTATTTTTAATATTCATTTCTTGTTAGAAAAACTTGAAAAACTAACACCAGATCAATTTTATATTTGTTTCTTACTTGCTACTTAAAATTAGGTCCTTAAGAATAAAACTTAAAATTAACTAAAACTACCTAGTCTACCTACCAACTACTTACAAACTAGAGCAACCACAGCAGTAAATCTTACATTAACGATCATAAACGATCATCGGCCGTATGAGGGCCATGTAGCAAATTACCTTCACTCTGGGGTCAAGCCGACTGCTGAAAAACAGCCGTTTCGTCAGAGCAAAGGCCCAAAGTTTTTATTTCATCTTTCACGGACACTGGCTCTTGCGAAGAACTGACGAAACTTCCAAGAGTATCATCTGTCATGAAAAAAGTGCTTCTCAACTTTGCCGTTCGGAATCGGCGTAAAATTGTAGGTCCCCTCAATTCTTCATACGCACCTAGAGAATTGTTGATGAGAGTAAGCCATTTAGGCCTTGGCTGTTCAAGAGCTGTCGTGCCACTCTATTTATTTTTTTTTTTTGAAGGCTATCACCAAACCTTCAAGCCTTAATTTTTCTAAAATAAGTAACCGAATAGTTTTGTAGCCTCATTTAAAATCATTGCCCCTAGTTCTTTTTTTGATCCCATTTGTAAACGTTCCTGGCCTCCTAACACTTTAGTTAAGGAATTCACTGCTCCTTTGACAAAATCACGTCCCTCAACTTCAAGCCTTAATTCAAAACTCTCCCTCTACTATCAAAATGTTAGAGGACTTCGTAGAAAAACTATTTCTATTTATAAGAATTCTCAGGCATTTCCACATGATGTTTTAGTTCTCTCTGAAACCTGGCTCAACGCCACAATATTTGACACAGAGCTCTTTGATAAAGAGTTCTCAGTTTTTCGGAAAGACCGTCATGAGGATGCTATGAACTTAGTTGGCGGGGGTGTCCTCATCGCTGTGAAAAATAGTCTCTCATCTTCCCTTGTTGTTTTCCCATTTACAGTTAATATGGAACTCATCTGTGTTAAGATAACCCTACTACAAAAATCAATATTTGTATTAAATGTTTATACAGTCAGTCACAAAAGTAAGTACACAATATGCATTAAACTACTTTCTGTTGCAATAGCTCTATGATTGCAATCATGTTGGCCTTGAAACAAGCTTGATCTGTTGTCCAACATGTATTCAGTTTGGATACATGCAAAAAAGGACCGTTATGTAAGCTCAACTCGTTGCTTTGGAGATAGCTTACAAAATAAAGCTAATTTTTATGACAAAAGTAAGTACACAGTTAGAACATTCCATTGTACCACTTGCACAAATACGCACAATTTTGAAAAAAGGTAAGTTTTTTTCCAATTTTACGTTTCCTTCATTTGTTTTGATTGTTTTTTATGCAAAACTAACACTTAAATAGGACAAAAGTTGATATGGCTCCTAGAGGTAACCAACTTTCACAAGATTTGAAGGATTTGATAATCAAGCATCATCTAGAAAACAAAAGCATAAGGGATACTGCAAAAATAATTGATACAAGCCCATTTACAAATTATAAAATAATAACAAAGTACCAACGTACAGGAAACACTAAAAATAAAGCCCGCAGCGGACGCCTACGTATCTTCGCACCTGCAGAAAATCGAATCATTATCCGAAAAATCAAAACTAAACCTAAATTAAGTGCCCTAAAAATACAACAACAAGTCTCTGAAGAAATTGGTAAGCAATGTAACCCCCAAACTATTCGACGAATTTTAAAAAGTGATGGTTACAATGGTAGAAACATCAGAAAAATACCTTTTATTAATAAAATAAATAGAACAAAAAGAATTGAATTTGCAAAAGAGCATCTCAAATATAATGCAACATTCTGGAACGTGTGGATAGATCCACGCTTTACCCCTTCCATCCGAGCCATGAATGTTAAACTTCTCGTCTGAAAAAATATCAGTGTTCCAGAATGTTGCATCATATTTCAGATGCTCTTTTGCAAATTCAATTCTTTTTGTTCTATTTATTTTATTAATAAAAGGTATTTTTCTGATGTTTCTACCATTGTAACCATCACTTTTTAAAATTCGTCGAATAGTTTGGGGGTTACATTGCTTACCAATTTCTTCAGAGACTTGTTGTTGTATTTTTAGGGCACTTAATTTAGGTTTAGTTTTGATTTTCGGATAATGATTCGATTTTCTGCAGGTGCGAAGATACGTAGGCGTCCGCTGCGGGCTTTATTTTTAGTGTTTCCTGTACGTTGGTACTTTGTTATTATTTTATAATTTGTAAATGGGCTTGTATCAATTATTTTTGCAGTATCCCTTATGCTTTTGTTTTCTAGATGATGCTTGATTATCAAATCCTTCAAATCTTGTGAAAGTTGGTTACCTCTAGGAGCCATATCAACTTTTGTCCTATTTAAGTGTTAGTTTTGCATAAAAAACAATCAAAACAAATGAAGGAAACGTAAAATTGGAAAAAAACTTACCTTTTTTCAAAATTGTGCGTATTTGTGCAAGTGGTACAATGGAATGTTCTAACTGTGTACTTACTTTTGTCATAAAAATTAGCTTTATTTTGTAAGCTATCTCCAAAGCAACGAGTTGAGCTTACATAACGGTCCTTTTTTGCATGTATCCAAACTGAATACATGTTGGACAACAGATCAAGCTTGTTTCAAGGCCAACATGATTGCAATCATAGAGCTATTGCAACAGAAAGTAGTTTAATGCATATTGTGTACTTACTTTTGTGACTGACTGTACATATTCCTCCTAAAAGTCCAATGTCTGTGTTCACTGAACTTTCCTTAACCTTAGACTTTGTTTGCAGTATTGCTTATCTTGACAGCTGTATTCTTTTGCTAGGTGATTTCAATCTTCATCTTATTGATTGGGTTCCCTCTGAAGACGATTCCTATTTTGAAGCTACTTCAGTTTCTTCTCAACTGGAGCTTCAATTGTTGGATAACATTTTTTCTTCTAATTTACAGCAAGTAAGCTGTATCAAAAATAAAATGAATCGAATACTAGACCTAGTATACTCAAATAACTTACTTTATTCCGGTATAACCATCCAGCAATGATATTAGGCGTGTTTTTTTGGCATCGCTATCTGCAGCCAAATTCGATTTACCAAAAAAACCTATCCGCAGTTGCCCATCCGCAGCAGTTTTATTTTATTTTTAAGTTGGTAGACTTCTCTAGCTGCTGGATAATAAAACAAAAACAAACAAAAACCGAAATTTATTCAAGATTATCTTTGAGTTGTTTTAACGTAGGTGTAATAAACCAAAGTAAATTGCTTAAAATGGAAGATTCACCTTCTTTCCTTATTTTCCTTTTGTGCATCCATCTGCATTTGTTCAAAGTTTGATTTGTTATTTTGGTTTTACTTTCGGATAAGTTTTTGACATGTTGGGGTATGTTCGTATAGATTTCTTCAATCGTCGTTCAAGAAACAAATAAATAAAAATAAATAAAACAATAACAAACGTCAAACAGAGAAGTGTGTTTGAAAGTGTGTGTGCTTGTATGTATGTGTGAATTTTGATACAAAACAAGATTCAGATTTTTGAATCTCGAATCCATTCCTTTTATCTCAAGTCTCAAATAGATCATGAAATCTGAGATTTTTCCACTTTTTCACAAATTTGACTCTAAAGCACCATTCACATGAGCACGACCAACGAACGACGAATGAATGAAGAAAAGTGATTTTAGATACGTTTGGAGCCGTATTTCTTTACAAATTGCCAACAAAACGATAGAAGTGAAGTTAATGTTTGATTTGTGATGCATAAATTAAATTTTTAATCTCAAATGTTAATAAATTTGAGAAAACAAATTTATTCGTCGCGAAAAGAATTGTAGTTGATACGAACTGCCAAACTCTATTCGCGTTCCACATCATCCACACTCCCAACGAACAAAATGTTCACGCGCGTCTAACCTCAAAAATTGTTCTTGCCTTGTGTTTTGGTTGTTCATTCGCGACGAATTAAAAACTCTCATGTGAAAGAAATGTCAAAATCGACGAATTTTCGTTCATTCGTTGGCCGTCGTTCGTGCTCATGTGAATAGTGCTTAAAGGTATGACTTCAACGAGCACTTTTTGCAAAATTTCAAAAATTGAAAATTTTCAAACTTTGTTTGTGACAGTTTTTCCACCCCAAAAATAAAAGAAATGATGCAGAAACCTTTTTTTTATGTCAAAAACAATTTTTGTACTTTTTTTTCCAAATTCAAATGGCGCTACAAAGAAACAAAAACTTTTTTTTTGTAAATTTCGCACTTTTTGCAAAAGGTGACCGTTGTAGTTATACCTTAAATCTCACAAATAGAAAACGACATTACAGAAGAAAAATATTAAACACCATAATGCAACTATATGTGACTCGTTCCTTGATTTGGCCGTTCCAATTTTAATTCAAAATAAACTATAATAAAAGAACGCACTTAAAATGTTTTGCACTCCGCGAACACAGCCTTAGAGACTCTTTGAGTTATCCGATTATCCGAGTTACCAACCTAAGAAATTCATTTTTACTCCAATCGAGTATAGATACTCGAACAAATTTCAATTTTTTATCCGCAGTCAGTTTTAAGTTTAAGTTTTATCCGCAACTGCGTGTTGTATTTGTAATACATGGAAGCTCCAACTGCAGATGCGGATAGCTGTGCCAAAAAAACGCCTATTGACGCAATTAATTGCAAATTTCTATTCTTTGCTTGTGAGTTGCATTAAAGAGGCAGTTCCTAAGAAAAATCAACCCACTCTTACACTTTCAGTCATGCTTGGTATAAAGAGCTAAAAACACTTCGTAATAAGAGAAATAAGGCCTGGAAAAAATACCTCAAATCCATGACCTTCGAAAACCAAGTACATAGTTTATATTTCATTTTTTGAAGAATTTAAAAAACTGTCTTATGAACTTTATAGTGAATATTTACTTACTGCAGGATGCTCTCTGACGTTTGACCGGCAAAGTTTGTGGAAATACATTAATTCGAAGAAGAAATGTGATGTTTATCCAATGAACTTTACTAGCAGTAATGTAGCCCTCAACTTAACTTCTGAAATTTGCAAATAATTTCAGCAAATCTTTTATCGATTCCCCCGCCGCGCCGTTGTTGATAAAGATTTTTTTCAGTATTTACGTAGCTGTCCACAAGTATTGTTTAACAACATCTCAGTAGAGACTGATGACATTATAAACATTATTTCTCTTCTGAAGGATGATTTTTCGAGTGGTCCAGATGGTATTCCATCTGTTGTTTTAAAAATGTGCACGACTGGGTCGTACGAACTTGCTCCTGCATGCTAAAACTAAATATTTATGATAATATAATGAATATTAAAATTTGAAAATGTACCTCGTAAATACATTTAATTCCAAAAATTTAAATGCCAAACAAATTCAAACCTTATTCTTGATTTACTGAATTTTTTTTTTTTGAAAATCGTCGGAACGGTTTTTTTTTTTTAAATTAATTTTGTATATATAAAATTTTTCAAAAATGTCTTAAAATTAATTTGGGTATGCAGTTTTCAAGACCATATAAATACGCATATTATACTTCAATTTGGATTTTTAAAATTGATCCGTTTTTGAGATACATAATTTTGAAAAAAAAAGTTAAAAATATTTTTGAATACAAAATATTATTTGAATAATATATACGTACCTTCAAAAAAAAAAACTTACGCTGATCGGACTTTCATTTTTCGAGAAAATCTAATAACAAAAAAACGGTTCTATGGGAGGTACCGTTTTGAAGCAATACAAAAATTTTTGTTTACTTAAAAAAAATAAATGTTTAAAAAAATAAAACTAGAGTAAGTTTTAAAAAAATCGTAGGAGCCGTTTTGGAGAAAATTGAAATTTTTAGTTTTTGGCCAAAAAATCGTATGGTGGCTACCCTAAATTTTGATCTTAAAGCAAAAATAAAAAAAATGGGTTATGAGTTTTTCTCAAACCTCTAATTTTCAAATTTGAAGTCAATGGGACCAGTAGTTAAGGCTGTAGATGCCTGTAAACTTCCCGGCAGACAGACAGACGGAATCGCCCTACCCACTTTTTTCGACTTCTCTATCATCGTAATGTCATATCTCATCCTCATCTCAAATTTTTTTTTTTACGAATTCAATACTTGCCATATATTCGCAAAAGTAAAATAGTCGCAAGTAAAAAAGTGTGTGTATTTAAAATTAGGAAAATTTCCATCAATTTGGAAAAATGCTTATATTATCTATACCAGTCTATTTGAAGGGAGATAAGGCCAACATCACCAATTATAGACCAATATCTAAGCTCTCCTGCATTCCTAAGGTGTTCGAACAAGTTATTTGTGAAAGTTTGGCATTTCATTGCAGGAACATCATCTGTCTCCAACAGCCATGCAGAAACGTTCTCCTGTCACAAATCTTCTTGTTTTTATAAATCAATGTGTTAGCACTTTGGAATGTGGTCAGGACATCGATTGCGTCCATACAGATTTTTCGAAAGCCTTCGACCAACTCTCTCACGCCATCATAAAATTCAAACTAAATGCATATGGCTTCCCCCAATTTTCATCACTTGGATTCAGGGTTTCTATCTCTAAGTCATTTTTTGCTAATTCGGGAGTTCCGCAGGGTAGCCATCTAGGACCTCTACTTTTTAATTTAGCTATAAACGATGCTCCGTTATGTGTACGTAATAGCAAAATTCTCATCTTCGCAGATGTTATGAAGATTTACAAAAACATCTGTTCTAGTAATGACCACATTCTTCTACAAGATGACATTAATAGTTTTGCATTGTGGTGTGAAAGAAATAGTTTAAACCTAAATCTAATAAAATGCCAAACAATGGCCTTTTCAAGGAAACGTGCACCGTCTTCATATGACTACGCTATCTCACAGCACATTTTAAACCGTGTAAATTCCGTGAGAGATCTTAGAGTTTTCTTTACCCCAAAATTAGATTTTTCTGTGCACATTAACAACATCGTGAATAAAGAAAACTCAATGCTTGGATTTATAAAGCGTTGGTCAAAGGAGTTCCGCGATTCAAATATAACCCGCGAGTTAATTTAATATATAACTAATATATTACAGTAATCCCCGCTTAGTTGCACCTCACTTAATTGAACATCCCGCTTAATTGATCGAAAAAAATGGCTTCGAAAATGTCCCGTATTAGTAGTAAAGCTTTTTAGACGGTTAATTGAACCCCACTTAGTTGAATTACTCGCTTAATTGATCTTAAAAATATGCAGTAGAAAAACTAAATACATGGACATTTTTCGGATAATTGGAAGGACAAAAAAATTATAAAGTTTGTTCTGCAACACTGCTTTGCACAGTTTGTTGATGTTTAGAACAGAAGAGTACAGCTTTTTGGTGTTCATTGAAACATTTACTGTTCCAAACTGTTCTGATTTGGTGTTCATTGAGTCTGTCTAGAATAGTTTGGAACAGTTTGGGACAAGATTTTCTGTTCCATCTTTTTGGGTAGAACACATTTTGTGTTCTTAACTGTTTCCAAACTCTTCTGACATTTCTCATGAAGCGGTGCTGTACTGTGCTGTGCTGTCTTTTTCTCGCTGAACAAAGCTATAATATAACAAACCTAAAAATATTATTCTTTATTAATGTTATTCCCTACACGGCAAACACATTATTGGCGAACATCGTTTCGTGTTGATTCTTGAAAGTTTGAGGATGTGTCGAAAAGAGAAGCAAGTCATTTTATCTTTATCTCATAGAAAAAATTAGATTTCGTCGCGATCATCTCCCTCCAGGGCAAACTACGAAACGGGCGGACACGAGAAAATAGAAACCAAATTTCAACACCGAACAGTTCGCAAGCCATCCCCTACCCCTACACGACGAATATATAGCGCACACAAACATGATCGGGAAACATGTTCGTCGTTTAGGGCTTCCTTTAATTCAAGGGGAAGCACTAAAATTGTCAGCACTGTCAGTACAGCGAACTGTACATATGTATAACAAACGAAAGCTAGCTATTGTTTGACTGCTATTATACGTTGATCATGTTTCATGATTTTTCTTCGAATTCTCTTTTGAAATTAAGTAAGGACTCAAATGTTGTCAGCACTCTTTATTTTAGACTCCTTGAAATGAAATTAACATCCTTTCTCACTTTTTCTGTTCTCTGGATAAAAATTCCCGCTCACGTTCTTCTTCTTTCTCCTGGCGTTTTCACACCTTTAACTAGTGATGCCAAATTGCTAAAACAAAAAATTGGTCGTTTTTTTGTGCACTGTTAATTTTAAGCGTATATAAGCGTGCCACCTACTGAACTGTTTATAGAGTGAATTTCTGGGACCAATATTTTATTTTTTAGTTGACCTATTCGTACAATTATACGGGGTTCAATTAACGAAATCCCGCTTAATTGACATATCTGTTCAATTAAGCGGGATTTCGTTAATTGAACCACCCGGATAATTGACCGAAAAATCTGACAAAATGGTCTGTGCAATTAAGCGGGGAATACTGTATTAATTTAATATATGACAAAATTTGTGCTAAAAGTTCAAATGGTAATTCTACAATAGAACGTTTTCACTCAACACTTACAGAAATTATTCGAATAATACAAAGACAAAACAAACAAAAACCTATTTCAGAAATAATCGATGAAGCAACGTTAACATACAACAATTCAATTCATTCAGTGACAAAATTAACTCCTTTTGAACTAATTTCTGGACACATTACCAAAAATAAACCCTCTGCTAATAATGGTAATATAAAAACAAAACAAGATTATCTAATAAACCATATTAAGGATTATGATAACCTCACTAAAATTATATATGAACGAAGTTTACTAAATAAACATCATTTAATAAAAAAATTAAATGAGAATAGGAAAGATCCTCCAAAATATAATACAAATGATATTATATACGAAAAAGATGATCGGAGAAATAAAGTTGCTCCTAGATTTAACAAACATATTGTCACAAAAAATAACGATTTAACTATAGAAACAAATAAAAGGAAAGTACATAAACAAAAGATTCATTCTAGATAAATCAATTTCAACTATTCAACTATGTTTAACCAGAAAGTAGATAGATATGGGTTTAAACAAACTCTTTTTGTATTTTATTATTAAAGTATGATTGTTACGAAGTTTAATTTTACTAAATATTTTATTTTAATATCATTATGTAACCTTTCTCTTAAGTAACATCATTATTCTTAGGAGGGAGGAGTTATATATTAAATTAATTTTGTATATGTTTACTTGTTTATATGTTCACTTGTTCAATCATATGTGGATATTTGATACGTTGATCAAATATTATATGTTTTTAAATTATTATAATCATTATAAATCAAGACTTGAAATAATAAGGACCTCAAAAGGAATTTAATACATAATTTTTATTTGGAAACTCGCTATGTTCGTCCTTAGAATACGCTTCTCATGTTTGGTCACCTCATTACAATATTCATATTGAGAAGCTAGAATCTGTTCAACTCTCCAAATGGAAACGATGTCAAGTAGACGAAATAACAATGACATGGTATTCTTCCATCAAGTTATTACTGGTGTAACAGATGCACCGGAATTACTTGGCGCTATATCTTTCAACCATCGGGGTGGTGGTTATAATTTTCGTAGGAAGCACTTGGTACATGAACCAAAACATCGTACCAACTATGGTTTCTATGAGCCCTTGACACGTATGAGTAGGCTTTCAAACTGCAACTCAGACTTATTTGATTTAAATATAAGTAAGAATAAATTAAAGTCTTTGCTCAAGACCCGTGTTCTACACTTTTAAATGTTTTTCTGTTTACTTAATGTTTGTAATTATTAGTTATGCATAAATCTTGTTTAGTTCTGTCTTGTTTTTGTTTCATCCATGTGAGTATTTGTTATGTAATGTTTGCTTACTAACAACTTAAACTGCAATAAGTGATGAGCCGGTGGTATAACATAGTCTATGATGTTGGCAAACCATTGGTCGCAAGACTGTGCTTGTTATAAGCTCTCTTCGGCCGATTCTCATAGTGTAGAAAAAAAAGGAAGAAAAAAAAGAAAATATATAATTAAAAAAAGAATAATTCATCGATTAAATATAATTTGATTTTAGAATTAATTGATTGATAGGCAGAAAAGTTAGAAAGAGAAAAGAAAAAAGATAAGAAGAGTTTAGAGGAGAAGATAAGCTTAGCTAAATTTAGTTAGTTGCTTTGGTTCGAAAAGAAGATTTTAATACTACTTTGGAAAATGCGCATGTCACTAATATCCCGCAGATGAGTGGGAAGTGAGTTCCAGAGGCGACATGCAGCGATTAAAAACTGCCTTTTTGAGGTCAAACACGAAAAGCGTGGCAAAATTACTGATGTTGATGTGTTCGATTTTGACATTCTGATTTTTTCGAAGAGATATGTTGGTTGACGTGTTTTCAAAATTAAAAAAAAATAATATTAATGTTCCAAGCTTCGTGAAGTCATTTAGAGACATATTAAGAAGAGTCCTTTGCAAATGTGAAATGTGGTCGAACCTTCTTAACCCAAATATGTAGCGAATAATACTATTGAAGGCTATGTTTAATTTTTTTTTTGCTGATAGAATCGCAGTTGTAAAAAAATTCGCATCCATGAGTGAGAACAGGTATTACTAGGGTCCTTGCAAGCATTAGTCTTGTTTTAAATGGAGTGATGGCTTGGGCGGTCCACAGTGTTCTAAGTGTTCCGTAAATTTTACCTCCCAGTTGGTTGATGTGATCATTCCAGGTCAACGTTCTATTAAAAATTACACCAAGATTTTTAATGGAATTTACAAATTCTAAAGGGTTCTCGTTTAGAAATATGGAAGGAAAGTAAGTTAAATCTAATTCTTTTCTAGATATAACCAAACATTTGCATTTGCTAGCGTTGAGAATCAACCCATTGCAAGAAGCCCAGTAGGATATCTTCTCTAATTCTTGGTTCAAGGTGAAAGCGCAGTCGTCAATTAAACCCAATGGACAGCTTTTATAGATTTGAATGTCATCGGCATAAAAATGTTTTGATGCTTGATCTATAATGAAACATCTCATTCACATATAATCAAAATAGAAGGGGGGATAAAATTGTACCTTGGGGAACTCCTTGTGGAACCGGAAGAAAATCGAAGAGCTTTTCGGTTAAGAAAACGGCCTGCTTTCTATCTTTCAAAAAAGAGCACAGCAGCTTAACAGCTTCTGAAGATGTGTTGAATCTGTGACGCAGTTTATTTAGAAGTATCGAATGATTCACCATGTCGAAAAGTCTAGTTGGACTAAAAAAGATACATTACCTATACAGAGTTCCGTCCTAATGTCTTCGATTATTTTAGTTAGGGCCGTTATACAGCTATGGTGTGAACGAAAACCTGATTGAACATCAACTAAAAGGTTGTTGCGGCTAATGGAGTTACTAAATTGTTTTTGCATTATCTTTTCAATGGAAGAATAGCTTTAATGAATATTGGATTTAAATCATTAGCACCAGTGGCATTAGACTTCATACTTAAGCAACTTTCAACTTTGTCTGCGGCGTTCACACAATCGAAACCGATCAAAGTGTCTGTAGAAGGTTGAGGTATGGTATTGAGAGATACGTGATCTCTGGGAGTTATTGCAGGTGATAAAGCAAATTTAGTGTTAAGCTCATTAATATTCATTACTTACTTACTTAAGGTGGCGCTACAGTCCGTTGTGGACTTGGACCTCAATCAACAGTCTCCGCCAGCTAGCTCGGTCCTTAGCTAGTCGTCCCCAGTTTTGCACTCCAAGTTGATTGAGGTCCTCTTCCACTTGAGTGCGCCACCTGAGTTGCGGTCTTCCTCTACTCCTACGTCCCTCGGGAATAGTGTCGAAGGCTTTCCGGGCCGGAGCATTGGTGTCCATTCACTCTAAATGACCGAGCCATCTGAGTCTCTGGACCTTGACCCTTCTGGCTAGGCCCATGTCGTTGTAAAACCCGTAAAGTTCGCTGTTGTATCTTCTTCGCCATTCCCCTTCAATGCACACGGGGCCAAAAATGACCCGAAGAACTTTTTTCTCGAAACAGCCTAAGGCACTTTCATCCGATTTTGTCAGGGTCCATGCTTCTGCACCATACAGCAGGACTGGGATGATGAGTGTGTTGTACAGTTTTACCTTAGTTGCTCGAGAGAGGGCTTTTCCCCTCAATTGCTTTCTTAGCCCAAAGAAACAGCGATTAGCAAGAGTTATTCTTCGTCTGATCTCGGCGCTGGTGTTATTGAACGTGTTTAGCGGAGCCTAAGTAGACAAACTCCTCTACTACCTCGAAGTTATAAGTGTCTATTGTGACGTTCTGCCCGAGCCGTCGGTGTTGGGTGTCCTTCCTCGAAGACAGCATATACTTCGTTTTTCCTTCATTTACCGCTAAACCCATTTTTGCCGCTTCTTCCTCAATTCTCACAAAGGCGCCATTGACATCGCGGTGTTCTTCCCAATATATCAATATCATCGGCGTACGCGAGAAGTTGAACAGATTTTTGGAAGATAGTGCCTCTGGTGTTGACGTTGGAGTTCTGCACCAGAGATTAAAATGAATACGTTCAAATATATTCAAATACATCACAAAATTACTCAATGATCGCTCAGACTTGATCGTTTTCCACCCCTATTCACAAGCAAATTGCTCACAAGCATTTTTGCTCACACACATTCAAATGTTTTCGAGCAAGCAGAATGAGTACATTATATTCACAAGTCCTTTTTGCTTTTTTCACTCACAAATAAAATGACTTGTGAGCGGATGATTTGCTTGAACTTGCTTGAACTTGCTTGAACATATTCAAATATTTTGAATACTCAAACTGACTGAGTACTCAAACTGACTGAATATATTCAAACGACTGAGTGTATTCAAACCGACTGAGTATATTCAAACGACTGAGTATATTCAAACCGATTGAATATATTCAAATCGTCTGAGTATACTGAAATGTTCAAACAGATTGAATAATTGTGAGCTTGGATGAATATTTTCTAACTTGATTCTAGAAAAAAAATGAGGTTGATTATGAATGAGGACTTGTTTATTGTAAGTTTTTTTTTTTTGTTTTTTGTTACGATGTGCATAATGAAATAAAGGATTTATCAATGACTGAGTGTAGGCATTTAATATAATGGTATGAATATGAATATGAACATAAATATGCACATAACGTAATTATATACTGAATGTTTTAGATTGGCGTGAACTATTGAAGGAGAACTTGTTTATTATTTTTTTTTAATAGTTCCGGCCATACAAAAATTAAATGGATTACATTTATAAAAGTATAACCGACATAATATGCAGGTTTGTTAGGAAGTGAGGAAAATGTATTTTTGTTGCATTTTAAGGAAAGGTTTTAAATTTGAAATAATATATCAGAGGGTTAATTAATGAATACCAAATGGTAAATGAATGAGTAACTCTTGGAAAAAACGTTTTCGTATTTCAAAATATCAGGTAGTTAAAATTCAGGGACAGACTAGCATTGATTGGGTAAGTTCTTAAATACTGTGTGATTGTGTACCTGGTATAGATGCATTATGCATTCATATACCATTTTTTACCCACCATAAAATTAGCAACGACGCACTTTATTAAATACTGAAAAAAATATAATGTCCGTGGTCAAGTTGTTTGTTGAAAGTGTTAGGTAATTTAAAGATCGTCAATGAAGGAGAAGGAGATACAAATGCATTTAGGTTTGAACAACTCAGCAGCTAGTCCATCTGCTCCAGCGGCTTTGTTGGATTTCAGCCGTGATATTGCGGTTTTCACTTCTTCTAGGTCGGGTCCACGGAATTGTTGGCTATCATCGTGTCCGATGAAAGGCTCCTGTCTGACGGCGGTATTTTGTTCGTCGTCGCCGTTATACAATCTACAGAAGTGGTCTTTCCAAATCCCCAGCGTTGACTGCGATTCTACTATGATGTTCCCTTGTTTGTCTCTGCAGGCATCGGTTCTTGCTCGATGACCTTGAGCCAGCTGTTTAACCTTTCGGTAAAACCTCCGAACTTCATTCCTGCTGTTGGCTCTCTCAACATCCTCGATCTGACGCTTCCCGTGCTCTCTCTTTTTTCTCCTGAGAAGGCGGCGTTCCTCGCTCCTCTTTTGCTCGTAGAGCTCACGAGCAGCTCTTGTCCTTCGATGCCGCGCCGCCAAACCAGGGGTTTCGTTTTGGTGGCTGTGTGAAACCCAGCACATTAGAGGCGGCATCTCTAACTGCTCTCTGACAATGTTGCCACTGGTCTTCGATACTTGATGTTGGCGGCATAGGACTCCTTAAGAGGTTACTTGACACTCGATCAGAGAAGGATCTGGCGATCTCTTGCGATTGTAGCCGTCCGACGTCGAATTTTCTTGCAGCATTTCCTTGTTTTGGCCGTTGTCGGGATATTCGTAGCACTACCTTGGCTACGACGAGGCAGTGGTCCGAGTCGATGTTAGCTCCTCGGAAAGTTCGAACATCTAAAATGCTGGACAAGTGCCTTCCGTCGATCGCAATGTGATCAATCTGGTTGACGGTTGATTGATCAGGAGATCTCCATGTACCTTTATGGATGTTGAGATGAAGGAACCAGGTGCTTGCTACCACAACATTTCGCCCCGCAGCAAAATCGATCAGCCTGAATCCGTTATCGGAAGTGGTGTCGTGCAGGCTGTGCTTTCCGAATGTCCCACCAAAGATGTCCTCCTTTCCCAGCTTCGCGTTAAAATCGCCGAGGACAATTTTAATGTCATAACTAGGACATTGCTCATACGTTTTGTCAAGCTCATAGAACTCGTCTTTGGTGTCGTCCTTTTTCTCCTCTGTGGGGGCATGCGCACATATTAGGCTAATATTGCCGAATTTAGCCTTGATTCGGTTTGTTGTCATGCGTTCGCTCACGCATTTGAAGCTCAAGTCTTTTTGCCTGAGTCTGCTTCCCACGACGAATCCGCATCCAAAGAGTCGCTGTTGTTGCTCTCGGTAACAATTACCATAGTGGATGTCGCAGTTTCTCATCCTCCTTTTGCACGGTCCATCCCATCGTATTTCCTGGATAGCGGTAATATCTGATTTGTAGCAGTTGAGGGTCTCCGCTAACTGTTCGGCAGCACGCGGTCTGTTAAGGGACCTAACATTCCACGTGCATATCCGAAAATCGTTGTCCTTTGTACATTTGCTTGGGTCCTCTTCAGTGTATCCGTCCGTTTCCGAGGCCTGCTATTGCTTCGCAACTAAGATTTTTTCTACGTGGTCGGGAAGTCACCTCGACGCACAACCCCCAACCTGGAATACCAGGCACTTGATGTGACTCCAAGTGCAAGAGCCAGGAAAACCGCTCCTTTTACGGCCTGGGCTTCAAATAAGTTGAAGTAGCCCGTAAAGGTGTTCATTAAGTAGTTCGGCCTAACTGGAACTGGAGACGACATCGTTGATTCCAAAGAAGAAATTCATTCGCTGCCGTCCCTCGGTGGGAGTGCCTAGGTGGGAACACTTCGTTGTGGGGTAATTTGTAGTAACAGCCTACTCCGCTTCGACCTGTCGACCATGGGAGGCCCTTCTGCGAAATCAAGTTTCGCAATCGCATAGCTTTAAGCTTCATAGTAGTAGTTACCGTAAGCCGCTCCGCCACGTCAAGGCTTACCCCGTGGAGGGAATAATTATTCATTGCACCTGTAAAATCATTTCTTTGTTTACCAATTCCAAGCTTATGGAGATTGTTCCATAGTTTACGACCATCAGATTTTAAATCCAGATGGTTAGAGAAGAACTGTTGTTTTGCGCGTTTTACCTCTTGGACTACTTTTTTTCGGAGTGATTTGTACAGCTCACGAAGCTCGTTAACACGAAAACCTTTCCTGCGTCGATACGCTAGATCACGCTGATTTATAAGTTTTTAATCCTATTGTAAGCCATTGTTTGTTTTCGCGAGTCCTAGTTTGTGTTCTCAATAGATCGTGTTCATTAACTTGGTCATCTGGTGAGGACATTAGGAAAATGTCATTCCATTTAATCATGTTTATATCATTTTCAAATTGTGTTCTATTGATATTCTTAAAATCTCAAAACTGAACTCTAGAAATCACTTGGTTTGCACTTGAATTAAAATCATGTCATTTACATGTCAATCATGTCAATTACAAAAAAAATTGATAATCTAGATTTGTGAAAATAGAAGTTAAAAATTAGCACGAATTTTTAACTTTTATTTTCACAAATCTAGATGATCCATTTTTTTTTTTAATTAGTCATCCATTTTTCGAAAATTGGTGAGTTATTTCTTCAAACAAGTTATATTATTCGAGGGACAAGAAAGTTAAAAGTGTTAAATTTGCTAATCTACCTTAATTTTCTTTCAGTTATAAATGAAACGGCTAACTTACATGTTCTGAATGGGCAATGTAAATAATCAATAACTGCTTACAACCACATGTTGGAACAATTGAAAATGTCGTGTCCATTAAATAATGACGTTCTGATGGTGTTCTACAGAATAGTTGTTTTGTAGAACGATTTTCCACTATCATATTTTGAAACTCCATAATTGCCCATTACGATTTTATTGCTGAAAGCATCTTCAACGTCTGTTAAGGAAGTAGGAGATTTTGGCAATAAAGTCGCCTTCAGCCTATTCATATGGCGCTTAACGCTAGCGTATTGTACTAATCCAGCTGCTTGCGTCATTTCTTGACGCATTGAATCGAAAATGTATTTGCATGTCGATCCTCTTTTCTGTGGAACAGTGCAGCTATTCTTAATAGAATTCATTAACTTCATTTTTTTTACCATTTTCGCTTGATCTGGATGGGGATGAATGGCCTCACTTATTTGTGTAACTTTTCTTAACACAATATCGTAAAAAACTTCAGATTTGCAGCTTTTTACATAACAAGTAAAACGATGCACAGTTTTATACACACATTTTTTAACAAATAATTGTTTTTCTCCTGGCAAATATAGTAATGTACTGTTTTTCCGAAACCCGGGCATAAACTCAAAAGAAGTGTCTTCAACTTTTTTCATATTGACGAAAGCTTTGGACGGCTTAAGAATCGAAAATCAAGTGACTCAACAGAAATCTGGTCTTGTTGTAAGGTACTTATTTTAATAAAAAAATTAAAGGGCTGCCATACCCTAAATTTCTTTAGTCTGAAATATCAGAGAGAAATTTGTAAGTGCGTTTGTGATAAGAAAAGTGTATGTTCATCAGAAATTGTTTGCATTGCCAAGCAGAGAAAAAACTGAATAGAAAGTAGGGAAGCACTTCCATTCTTCAGAAAACACGTTTCCAAGGCCGTAAAATATCGTCAAGGAGTAAACATTATGTTTACTATGAACTTTTAAGTACAGTACTCGCTTTCAATCAAAACATGGAATTATGTCCCACTTAGGTGGGACTTAAGTCCAAAATCGGGACGTAAGTCCATTATGGACTAATGTCCCGTGGTGTAATGTCCCTGCCCCACACCTCCACCGCGGTTGCATCTATCTGAACGAAAGAATCATATCCGCTTAGAAAATACACGGCATCTTTCACAGATGCAGAGAACCACGTTTCGGAAACACAGACCGCAACGATTTGCGAATCTTCAAAAAATAATCTAAGTTCATCAATCTTTTTATCAAACTCTGAGCATTGATATGAGCCACCCTGAAACCGTCACGTCGACAACTCAAATTTAAAATAGTACGCAATATAACATCACTGGTGTAACCTGTGGAGCCCATCATATGTTCACTCAACTCTGAAACGAGTGGTCGTAGGGTGAGATCTTAGTAACATGCACATAATATATTGGGGAATAAAGCAACTACTTTTACAGAATATGATAATAAATAAACATTGGTGAAAAATTATATTAAGAGAGAGCATGATAAGAGAAAGAATAGAAAAGGTGAAAGGTAATAATAGTAATAGGAAGAGTAAAGATAGTAATATTTCATACATTAAAAAGTTTTTCATCATGTTGAATGCTGGTGAAATTCTTCTTCTAAATCTTCTTGATTGCCTGTTACAGCAGATGTAGCGAGTATGGTTTTCAATGTTGTATCGTTGTTGATGTGTATTGTCTCTCCTTCCTCGCGCTCTTTAACGTAAACAGCACCACAGCGTGTATATACTTAAGTGAGAACGCCGCCGTGCTTGAGACGCATTGCTTGTTGGAAAAAAAAAAAACGGTTTTTAGATGTCAAGCTTGCATGCAGGTAGATCTTATTTGCTTTTTTCCCTTGCACATTTATACCCGTGTCATCAAGATGCAGTGCTCTTTTGTGTGTTTTGTGAAAGAGAGCAACAGATTTTAGCACCAAGTTCCTTTCACGTGGCGAACTAAATTTTAGTATGATTGGAACGTCGTCGTGGATGTTATCATTTTCACGTTGAGGTCGGAAAGCTGCTTTTTGAGTGGGAGGTACACATTCAACCACGTCGCAGATGTGGTTCAAGATAGAATGAAAGTCTTCATTTGGCAATTGAGGTATACTGAGTAGAACAGCATCAGATGCGACCTCCCTACGTTCAGACAAGTCACATCGTTGTTGTACATCAGCTAAGTCTTCCCTAAGTTCACAGACAACACCCAAGTGATGGGATTCTATTCTCTCCGTTCGTTCTGTAAGGGACTCTATCGTCTTATTTGTGTTTTTCATGAAGGTGGCCACGTCTTCTTTAATTTGTTCAAATCGTTGGACGAAAATTAAACGTACATCTTTGATTTCTTGTGCCAGTCTATTGACGATATCGGTTGATTGGGCCTTTATCAGGGAGTCCATTTCAGATCGGGAGATTGCAAACGTAGGCGACCTGGGTTCGCTCTCTCTGGTGGGGGTGATGTGGTTACAATGGTAGCGGCAGTTAGGTTGGCAGAGGTTGTTGCAGTGTTGGTTGGATCTTTGATGGGAGCAGTTTTCACAGTTGATTTAGATTTAAAGAGATTTTAATTAATTATTGCGGGGGAATTTTTTTGCTGAGGGAGTTGTTATTTTTATATTTTCAATTTTTTTGGAGGTTGCAGGTTTGCATTCTCTTTATCAGAGGAGCGAGTTTTAAAACCAGCCATTATTTCAAAGAGAGGGGACACAGAACCAAAGAAATATGAATTTATGGAGTCAATGTACAGAAAAAAAGGCGCGTGATACTTTTGAAAATTAATTAATTTTATTTTGTTAACTGACTGCACTTTGATTTCTGGTACAATTTTCCAGTTTCAATGCAGTGAGATCGTCTTCGGCACACACTCTTGGACTTTTATAGATAA
The DNA here is from genome assembly GCA_920937365.1 of Sphaerophoria rueppellii. NCBI lineage: Eukaryota > Metazoa > Arthropoda > Insecta > Diptera > Syrphidae > Sphaerophoria > Sphaerophoria rueppellii. The sequence goes on from CAKKXW010000001.1 coordinate 73,307,585, forward strand.
AGAAACAAAATATGACCATAAATTAAGCTATTTTGCCGGACAGTACTGTCAAACACATCTATTCACTCATGAGGTTGTCATGAGAATGACAATAAAAATCCAATTTTCAAATCACACGAAAAATAAATACAACTACCTGACAGTTAAATCACAATTGAAATGAACTATGAATAGACTTATTTACCAAAAGAGAATACCCACATATACATCCAGCGGTCGTCTGACAACACCAACAATAATTCATTACCAACATTTTTCCGGACGAACGGTCGACGCCGGCCGTTGTCCGATATGAAATCAGCAATTTATTCCGCTCATTGAAGACACAAATTCCAATAAAACCAAGTTCTAAGGCACCAGACTCTCGAATTCGAGGGTCCAATTTTATCGAAGTTCTAACTATAACAAAGTTCAAAATCGAAGTTCTAATGCGTTAGAACTTGGTGAAGAATTGACTTAGAACTCAAATGAGTTCTATAATTTCACTAAACCGAGTTTTAAGGGCTAGAACTTTGTCAAGAAATCGGGCGTTATCTTTATAAACTGAAAACATGGTGTCTTCACTTTATTATTTCTAGTTCTGGAATTGTCACGTTTCTTTCTTCTTTTCACGAACAGAACATCATTTGATGCGGATGCTGAGCCGTTATCAGAGTTTTTTTCTAACAGCTTTGACTCAACTATAAACGCCTTCCGATACGCATCCGCCAACTTTAACGTTTTGTCCTCTTCACACAGTCGCTCGTAAATGGATCCAGTTGTTCCACTTATAAATGTGTTAAGAACAAATTGTTCTAAGCAATCTCCAAATTTACAGCTCAACGCATTCCTCCCCTAAAGATATTCAACCGTAATACCCGCGCCTCCAGGAGTACCTATCGGTTCTCCCTTGAGCTCAACTTCGGTCGTACCCTCAAGTATTGAGAATCGTTCTTTAGCCGTGCTACGCGAATGTGGAACTCCCTTCCACACTCTGTCTTTTCAAATCATTGCAATGTTCAGGAATTTAAGACCATGTACACCGGCACCTCCTCTCCAACCCCTTTCCTCTTTCCTAAAGCACTCAATGTGTCTCTGGCATAATAAGGGCATACAAAACCCCTTGAGTGTGTGCTAATTATAAAAAAAAATATATATATATTCGGGCAAACCACGATGCTATGGGTTATTTTCCGCTCTCGAAACACTATTATAGCTGGCATATAGTGCTTATTAAGCATCTCGCATAGTTCTCCGTATGATTTTCTTCCCGGAATAACAGGATCACATAAACTCCGCACAATAGAATACGATTCGGCACCCAAAAATTTCAATAAAATTGTTTTTTTTGCTTATCTTCCTCTATTTCTCCTTCTTCAACTTTGAACTTGATTTGCTCCAATTTGAAAAATTGGCTTTTAACTAAAGTTGAAGCACTTTGGTTCTCAGTATTTAAAATTAATTTTGCAAGACAAACAAAAAAATTACTTTTATTTTTAACTAACCACTCCTCGCCAATGAGGTGTATCGGACACCAAAGAAATGAAACTCACTTGTCGACTGCTAACAATGTAATGATTTTTATTGATGATGAAAAAGAAAATGATAACTGATTTGTCAGTAGAGAGAGTACACGAAAGTATGAGAATACATAACTGAATACATAACACTGTAGATTATAGGATAACTAATGAGAAGTCTGTAGTGTTACATCTCACAAAGATATGACATATGAGTCCATATATACTCGGTAAGACGTGAATGCGGATGGTCCGACCGATGAGAGCGCACACCCTGGCTATAATTTTTTCTTATTACTATAAAAATTCCTTCAAATTCAAACTTAATATCTCAGTATATTCTAAACCGATTTGTTTATTATTTAGCAGTTTCCTCCACGAATGTAAAATAGTGGAACTGATTATTTTTCGTATGATTTATTGATTGGAAAACTTTACAAACGGGATTAAAAAAAAAAAAAGAAAAAAAACGAGGTTTAAAAAACCAGTAAGAGGGAAAGATGACTGTAGAGGTCTTGAAATCGAGTAAGAAATGAACTGTGGTTCTAAGCCGAAATTAACGGATGAAAAATCGACATGGAATAATTTTTCGCGCAACATCGCGATTTTGAAAGTAAAGGGGTATGCTCATTTTCGGCCCTGAGTCAATGAGTTTGGTATCAAATTAAAGGTTGTTCTAAGCCGGATATATCTGCGATATTTTGGAGATAACTCATGGGACATCCGAGATATTTGAGATTGAAGTTCCAAAAGTGCAAGCATTAAAAATCAGCACTTTTTAGACATAAATGCTAACATCTTTGGATTTAAAAAAGCTAAGAAAATCAGAGTGGTATTAAATTAAAAGTGTCAAACATATCTTTCAAGTGAAATATTAGTTATATTTAGATAATTTATGTACTTACTTACTTGTGGTGGCGCTACAGTCCATGTCGGACCAGGACCTCACCCAACAAACTTCTCCAGCCAGCTCGGTCCCTGTCTAGCTGTGTCCAGTTTCGCATGCCAAGTTGGTTCAGGTCCTCTACCACCTGTGTGCTCCACCGGAGACGCGGTCTTCCTCTTCTGTGACGTCCTTCCGGGTTGGATTCGAAGATTCTACAAGCCGGAGCGTTATTTTCCATTCACTCAACATGACCCAACCATCTAAGTCGTTGGACCTTTACTTTTCTGGCTAGGTCAGTGTCGCTGTACAGCTCGTACAGTTCTTGGTTGAATTTTCGTCTCCATTCTCCATCAATGCAGACAGGACCAAAAATCACTCGAAGAATTTTTCTCTCAAAACAGCCCAAAGCGTTTTCATCAGATGTTGTCATAGTCCATGTCTCTGCACCATACCTGAGGACCGGGATAATGAGGGTTTTGTAGAGTGTCACTTTAGTTGCTCGGGAGAGGACTTTACTACTCAATTGCCTTCTAAGTCGAAAGGAGCAGCGATTGGCAAGAGTGATTCTTCGTTTGATTTCAGCGCTGGTGTTGTTGTCTGAGTTGATAGCGGATCCCAGGTAGACAAAGTCCTTAACTACCTCGAAATTAAAGACGTTTACTCCAAGACGTCGATGTTGGTAGTCCTTTCTTGACGACAGCATTAACTTGGTCTTGCCCTCGTTAACCGCTAGACCCATCTTCCTGGCCTCCGTCTCAAGGCTCATAAACGCTCCACTGACATCACGCTGTATTCTTCCAATAATGTCAATGTAGTCTGCGTATCTTAGTAGCTAGACGGACTTTTGACATTGGAGCTTTGCGTTTGCACAATATTTTCAAAAGCGTCGGTTAGGTATCGATTTGAAGTTCCTGGGTCTTCATTTATATATTTTGAGATATTTTCAATTGAAGCTCTGAAAAACAGTAGTTTTTTGACATACTTTATGCAATTATATCTTTTAAAATGCAATGACGACCTTTATTTTTTTTTGGTACCGCCTAGTTCACAACCTTTATTTTTGTATACAATTCATCGGGATTTCTTTAACAATATCTTCATTTTTACAATAATAAATAAGACATATGTTATCAAAATTCATAAAAAATCTTATGGCACTAAATAAAATATAAAAATAATTCGTATTGTAATGGTGGAAAAATTAAAACAATGAGTAAATAATTTTTTGAGAATGGTAAGAAAATTGAAAGAAAAATAAATAATTCTAATGGTAATGGGCTTGGCAAAACATAGGTAATTCTAATCTGAATCATTACTTATCCAAAAGTTATTTAAGAATTTAGAAGGGAGTCTTAAATTACTTTCATATCTTTCTCAACTTAAAAACCATATCATAACCAACCGTTCTTCTACCTACTAGGAAAATGCAGTAACATTGAACTGCCGCTTCTCTGTCCTATTGTTGCTTTCATTAACATACTTAATAAAATTAATCTGACATTAAAAAATGAAAACGGGCTTTTACTTTTTACAAAATATCTTTCCATTTCCAAAACGATTCGAAATATGAATATATAAAATAGTTATCCAAATCCAGAGCCAAGCGCAAGTTCAAAAACTAATTTTGAAAGCCTATTAAGTGTGTGTTATCAGTGGTGTAACTATAGATATGGGGGCCCCAGTCAGATTCTTAGCAGGGGCCCTTCCCAGAAAAATATTTTTTTTTTTTATCTATGTGGTATTCTATGCGTACAAATGATGTTGAAAAAAAAAACACAAGTTTTAATCACTTGAAACACTTTATTTTTTTGATATAATGCTCAAACAGTGAAGAAAATTGACAGTTGAGTTCAAGATTTAATACGCTTTACTTTCAAATCAGCAAGCTTTTGAATAATTTGACCCAAGTTATTTCTCATACGACTTGCTACTTCATTTTCAATTGAGAGAATACTCAAATAACTCAAACGCTCTTGCCCCATGGTACTACTAAGATATGATTTAATAATTTTTTAATATTGAAAAGGACCTCTCAGCTGTAACAATCGTGACCGGAATGGTTAAAATCAAAATCAAGGCTGTGTAAACTTCTTGAAAACTCCAAAATAAAGCTGAATTTTCAATAATTAATAAGCCTGCAAGTTGCTTGACAGAACTAAATTTTTCAATTTGTTTGCTGAGACATGATCGAAGAGAAACCAATTGTTCTGGAAATTTGTCACTAATATCTTCAGCATAAATATTCGCAAGTATTAAAGCTTGAATGTAGAGGTTTTTTTTTTTTTATAATAGGCACGCACTCAAGGGGTTTCATTCCCTTTTTATGCCAAAGCACAGTGCGAGATTAGGGAAAATGGGATAGACGGACAGGGTTAAGGATGAGGTGTCGGTTAACATTGGCTTTGAATTCCTGCACATTGCAATGACTGGGAAAGACGGAGTGTGGAAAACAGTTCCACATCCGCGTAGTACGGCTAAAGAACGATTCTCTGTACATGACCGTACGACCGAAGTTGGACTCGAGGGTGAACTGATGCTCATTCCTGCAGGCGCGGGTATTACGGTTGAATATCTTAAGGGGAGGAATGCAACTGGCTATTTCTCTAGAGCATATACCGTTGAAATAACGATAGAAGAGGGTGAGGCATGAGACATTACGTCGGTGTTCAAGTGACGTAAATGTCTCAGTGATGTTACGGTCACCAATCATCTTAAATGCTCTTCTCTGGATGCTGTCCAAAAGACTTAAATACGTTGCTGGAGCACCAGCCCAAACGTGGGAGTTGTACTCAAGCTTTGGACGTATATATGTTTTATAGATGGTAGCCAGATCAGAAGGGGAAAAAAAATTCTTGCATCTTCCTAAAAAACTTAAACATCTTGCGGCATTTTTGGCGACATCGCATATGTGATCATTCCATAAGAGGTGGTCGGTGATGCACATACAGAGAATATCGAGATGTTCGGTCTCATTGATGCAAGTGCCACTCATGGACAGAGGCAAGGGGGGTATATCTCGCTTTAACGATACAAGACAGCATTGAGTTTTCGAAGCATTAAACTCTACACGGTTTTTAAATCCCCATTGTACAATGCTGTTTAAGTCAGAGTTTAATGAGCTTATCATATTTAGCCGTTGCAGTTCCACATCTGAAGAGGAGGGATGTGAGTCTGGGAACGAATATGAAAAGCTAAGGGTACTATCGTCAGCGAAGCAATGAATTGGATTAGAAGTTGCAGACAAGAAATGATTAATGAAAATGAGAAAGAGGGTCGGAGACAAAACGGCAAGGGCTCCGCACACCAGCATTTATTTTGTGAGTTTCAGACTTGAACCCGTCCAATACAACTTGTATAGAACGGTTCGAAAGAAAATTTCTAATCCATCGAAGGAGGGGCATATCAATACCGAAAGCACGCATTTTCGATAAAAGAGCCTGGTGCCAAACTCTATCAAATGCCTTTGAAATATCAAGTGCAACAATCTTACTTTCTCCAAAATGATGTAAAGATTTGTTCCACTGTTCGGTGAGATATGCCATCAAATCACCAGTGGACCTGTTGCTGCGAAAGCCGTACTGCCGGTCATTAAGAAGCTTTCGTTCTTCAAGATATTTCTTGAGCTGATAATTTATCAGCGTTTCCATGACCTTAGAAAGAAGGGACGTTAGTGCAATCGGCCGATAATTGGAGGGAGATGAGGATTCGCCTTTTTTGGGTATAGGCTGGACAAATGCTGTTTTGCAACTGCTCGGAACGAGCCCAGAAGAATAGGATAGATGGAAAAGCTGACGCAAGGGTTTTGCCAGCGTTGAAGAACACCTCTTCAGAACAATAGCGGGGATGCCATCCGGGCCAGCGGATTTGTGTATGTTGAGATCTTTTAGGACTCTCACCACAGTACGAGTGCGAAAGAAGATTTGTCCCATGGAATCATTGACGCGCTCAAGAATTGGAGGAGTCATGTCACTCTCTGGCAGCGAAGAATTGGCGGCGAACTGCCTAGCAAAAAGGTTAGCTTTCGCGAGAGAGCTAACAACTGGAGTGTCATTGTCAACGAGCGTAGGGACCGAGGAAGAAGAAGAATTCTTCATATTTTTTACAAATGACCAAAAATTCTTACTGCCTTTGGTATTTTTTGCCTTAGTTTTTGGTCATATAAAAATTTGGTCCGTCGAATATGGACATTGCAGGCCTTCCTGGCTTGTTTAAACTTATTACGGTTTTCCTCAGTAGGGTTGGCTTTGTAACAACAACCTCTTTAACTCTGATAACCTCTTTACAGCTCACATCAAACCATGCGTTCTCTTTGGGTTTGATGCTTTTAACCCTATTCGGGATAAAAGTTCTCATTCCCAGAAGAATTAAACTTGTGAGCATATCTGCACTGGAATCTACGTCACTGTCGAGGAAGCATAGTGACCAGTTAAAGATCCTAAAAAATTTATGGAGAACGTCCCAGTCGGCTTTCTCGTACTGCCAAACGGTTCTCCTAGGCGCTCTTTCTTTAACTGGGCTTTTTTGACAAGAGAAATTTGCGGATATGACACAGTGGTCAGATCGGCCTAGAGGCGATAATACACTCATTGTATATTTATCAGGGTCAGAGGTAAGGAACAAGTCAAGAATGTTTTCTGTTTGGCTGTCAATGTCCGGTACTCGAGTGGGCTCGTTGACCAGCTGAGCGAGATGGTTAAACTCAGCAAAGATCTCAGCACACACTCCTTCGGGTGTTTTCTTGCTCGAATGGAGAAGCCAGGAAGAATTGTGTACATTGAAATCGCCCGTAATAACGATTTAAATGCGAGGATACAAGGAAACAATTCTTTGGATGGAGTCGGACAGTGAGTCAAATTCGTTAGAAGTTGAAATCCTGTCCAACTTTGGGCTTCTATAAAGGAAACAGTAATGGATGATGTGCTTATTTACGGAAAATTTGAGCCATGATGAGAGCTATACTGTGGTTGAAATTGGTAAGCAACATCACTCCTAATATAAACGGCGAGGCCATGGTGGGAAAGGAATAGTGGCACTAAGTTATACCCTTGAATATAAAATTCAGTAGGATCAGTAGCCTCACCTACTTGGGTTTCACTTAGTGCCAAAACAGCTGGCCTGTTTGAAACAGTGTGGAGGTACGTCGACAGAAAATTCGTTCTTAACCCACGAATATTAGTATAATCGACCCTGAAATTCTCAGCCATTGCAATACTTAAGAAATTTCAAAACCAAAACAAACGAGTTCTAAGAAAATTATTGAATTGGATCTCAGACTTCTTTTCGACTTAGCGCGCCTGCCAGTGTTATGCCTTAACAGAGACGTGAACCGATCCGACCCTGGAATTCAAAACAATAATTTTCTATTCGTCTGTTGTTGGAGACATACCATGTACATACATTGTATCAGCACAAAAACGCATTGCAATGTAATGCACATGATAAGGCATACAACTGTTTGTGCTAGGAAAGGAAAGAGGGACAGGTACTCACTGTGCTGTGTTAGGCATTGTGTTGTTGTTTTGGGTGTGCTGTGCTGTGCTTTTGCACTTTTTTCTTTGTTTTTGTTTGCTATTGCTCTTTCTTTTATTATTTTTTTTTATTGCAGGTTTAACACTTATATGCAAGGTGGATTGTTGTTTTTCGGTTATTTTATGCAATGTTATTTTTTGTTTTTGTTTTATTGACTGATTAGTTTATTGTTCTTTTTCTTTTTTTATTTTATTTTCTGTTTTGGGTTGATTTTTTTTTTTTTTTTATTTGTTGTATTTATTTTTTTGACGGATATGACAAAGTACGACGGACACGACGAAAATTTGACATGACGAGGGGAGACTAACGGAGCAGACGACACGCAACACAGGGGGAACCTTCCCCAACGAGAGCACTGACAACACTGTTTTTGATTGATCCATCATTTTTGTTTAAATCTGAGGTTGAAGTACCCGAAAAGTTTTAATTACGTTCTTCAACCTTTCAAATCGATTTAATAATTTATTGCAAATAATAGCTGCGTTTTATTATCACCATTATCCAGATCAGATCATTGATTTATATGTGTAACAACAACAAATTGAAATCCTGCTTTTGACTTGGATCAATTTTTGTGATCCAAAAATTAGTTCTTCTTCCGCACACAAGTTGAAACGTTGGTGTATATTTTCAATAAAAACTGTGCTGCCACTTTCACACATTCATCTATCCGGTGATGAAATATTTTTCAATTACATAGCAAAAACGTTTGTCCTAAAAAAAAAAAAAACAACACAATAATCGTTGAAAAAAAATGTCGTAGGGCAACTTCGATCAGAATGAAAAAAAAAGAAATACAAACATCTGCCAAACTCGAAGTAAAAGAGAAATTGATAAAAGAAGCTGTTTTATTTTCATGATCTGATCCAGATCAGATCATCGTGATAATAAAACGCAGCTAATATCAAAACATCCATGGAAAATATTAATATGGAATCGTGCTTGTGTGAAGACGAAAGACTTTCTGATGGAGGTCTTTCGTCTTCACACAATTCTTCGAAATATTTCTTGGTTTTTTTGATGCGCTCAACCTCGACTTTCCAATCAGCACTAAGCTTAATCGCCTGTGACTTTGCTTGCTCCCTCATAGTCATTTCGAAAATTTTCTAGTGTTTCATATGCTTGCTCAATTAAGGTATTTGCTTGAGAAAGGTCGACGTCTGGCTTTTGTAGAGCTTGTAACCAAGTTTGTTGCTGTCAGAATTTTGTGTGCAAAACAACTTGAAAAAGAAATTCAAAATTTTAAATCTCTTTGCGTTAATGCTTCACTTCTCTCGGTTCTCAACTTACCGATAAGAATGAATTTGGAAAGCGCCTTCAAAATATCACAGCACCTGAAAGAAACAGCTTGTAGAGCATCGTTCCGGGATACCGATGAATTTTCTGAAAGAAAAGTCGATAATAAACACCATCTCTTAATACTGTTCGCAAAAAAGACGTAAATTTGTTCAATTGTTTTAGAATTTTTGGATCTCTGGTATTGCACAGATCGAAGCATAATTTATTGAGAACAAGGTTGAGTCTATGCTCTCCACAATGAACATGTATGGTTTTTTTTTCTCCATCAAGAATTTTTTTTTAATTTTCTTCTGTGTATATGATATTTATTATTGTTTTTCTTGCCAGCTTAGGGGCCCCCTGCAGCTCTGGGACCCCGGTTTCTGAAACCGGTAAGACAGGTGGTAGTTACGCCACTGTGTGTTATAACTGATAAGCATATGCAAATTCTTTAAGGCCCCTACAAATTATGATGCTGTTGGCGTTCATGAACTTAACATTACCAAAAAAACAATTTGTGATATACGATTCAAATGGAAATGAAAACGGATTTTCGGTAATTACAGAATAGACTACCTTAATATTTTCACAAGTTTTATATTTCTTGGGTTATAAAAGAAAAATGGAAGCGACGCGACCGCGACGTCGTAATTTTTTTAAGGAAAATGTTTTGTTTCTTTTAAGTCAGAACCCTGAGAAATAAAATAAAATTGTTTAACTATTCAAGTAACATAAAAAAATGTTTTTCGTTGATAAAACACCATTTGTCGGGTCGGCTAGTTATTTTATAAAATATATACCAATTATACTTTCCAGCCTATACGTATGCTTGGAATTCTACCACGTAATAATTTAGAATATATTGTTAAGGGTAAACCTGCTGGAAGATTGTTGGTTGGGTCCTTGGTTATTATAAGAGCAATATACTCCCCGTCATAAAAAAGTGCTTGTTTCAATTGAAAAGCGGCATAACTAAACAAAATATGGTCATTATAATTAAAGCGGGTTAAAGAAACATTTATAATCGTAAAATATATTCGCCTTCTATTTAAATTGTTTTCTATAACAAAATCTGCTAAAATTTATAATAATAATAAATAAAATAAATAATAAAAATAGAATAATAATAAAGTATTGATAATAATCACAATTCTATTGTGATAGGCTTATGCCATCACATGGTACTCTTTTAACATTTCAGAGATGAAGGTCAAAATCAACTCAGCTTCTTCTAAGTTTTCAGGAACTGTTTTATGGTATTGCTCAGGACTTTTAAGTACCTTTTTAAAAAATTCATGTTTACATGATTAAATATATGAGAATAACTAAGAAAGAAAAACTTCATAATGTTTTCGTTTGAGGCATAGATTTTGAAAGATTTGTTTGATTTGTCAAAAATTATAAAGGAAATTTCGATAAATTCTGTATGAAAATAAAGGTTGTGAACTAGGATACCTAACGAGCCAAAAGAAAAAAATTTCAAAAGATATTGTCGCACAAAAGTTTGCCTTAAAAAAGCTGTTATTCAAGGCTTCAATTAAAAATATGTCAATATTCAAGGATTTGTGAATCTTATCACACCTTAATGTACGTTTTTGAATTCGTCTAGACTATTTTATGTAGAAGTCCGTTGAAATAAACATTTATTTTTATTTGCTTACGTCTTAAAATGAAATGAAAAAATTGGATATCTATAATAAAATTTTAACATTGGTGCTGTGCTCAAAATAATAATAATAAAAAACTTATCATTGTGCTCTTATTTGTATGTACAGTTTTTTTTAGTTATAGAATGTGCTTCTATAAGTGAAAATTATTGCGAGAGTGCGAGTGCGGTGCCACACATTCCGGTGCATCCTTGCTTGTGCTCCGTCCCACTCACCCTATAACCACCTAGGTTATTGACGTCACACGTGAATGTGGCATCACGACCTTGTGCCACAGTCACATTTTCCAATGGAAATACAAAATCCGGTTCAAATGCAGCTACATCGCACTCACCAATACAGTTGAATATGAGCAACCCCATCAGCAGCCTCCATCCTATGCTTATGTTAGATAATGAATACCAAGTTAATCCTCTTACCAAGGACATTCGCGTTCGGTTGCAACTGAAGAGCAAATTCGTCATCTTGAATTTCCTTTAAATACCATTGCTATTGATCATATCATCTGAAGTCCTTGCTGGCCTCAATTTTCATTTGTAATCTTAGAAGACCTTGAACCCCCTTAAGCTGGGGTACAGCCTTTGATATGAAGAAACATCACACACTTGACTTTTTTTTTTCTTGGAAAAGGAGGCTGCGAACAGTGTTTTGGTCAATTGCAAACGTGGCATAGTAATGTGCTGCGACTTTTTCTAAATGAAATTGAACTCATAGATTTTGAAGTCCTCTGGCTTATGAGTGATGATGCACACGTCACACAGGAACAAATTATAGTGAACTGTGGAAAACCGACTTTATAATATCAGTCTGGAAACGATTCGAGTTTATAAGGCCAATATCAGCCAGAATTTCAAAAACTATATGTCTATCTCACCATCAAGAGAAATAATAGTTTACCCTATTTATTTGTATTGGTCAACTTGAGTATATAATACTTTCTTAGACATTATTTCTTGTTTCCCTCATGGATCCATATTAGGGCCGATACTTTTTCAGTATTGATATAAATCTTCTATTGTGATCGATATTTCTCGTTTGTCCATCTTTTTTCTGTACTATATAAATCCATGTTGTATCCGTTGTTTAGTGGTTGTGTGCGTTGCCTGCTAAGCAAAACGTTGTGGGCTCATATACTACTTGTGCCCATAAAAGTTTCTCGGTTACTACCTCTTGCGAAGAACTGACAAAACTTCCAAGAGTATCAATCATGTATCAGAATCAGTCATGAAAAAGTGTTTCTCAACTTTGCCGTTCGGCATCAGCGTTAAAGTTTAAGTCCCCTCAATTCTTCATACGCACTGCAAGGAATTGTTGATGAGAGTAAGCCACTTAGGCTTGGCTCTTCAAGAGCTGTCGCACCACTGTATTTATTTTTATTTTATTTTGATAGGTTTGGTTGTATATTTTATTTATTATTTTATTATTATTTTTTATTTTAAATTCATATAAAGTTCAAAACAAACAGCATTCAAATATCTTAATCTATTGGTTTGGTATAATATACCGTCTACCAGATTGACATTTCGTTTTCGCAGTGTTGAATTACTAACTTATAACTTAATAAAATACTAATATAAAAAAGTAGTAAGATGTTCAAAAGTTGCCTTCAATTATTCGTTTTCTGTATCGTAGTGCATTTACAGTATAATTATATAGTAGATCCCACCCGCGGTCACCATTCAAAATGCACAACACATCCTCCTTCAACAGTAAATTAGCTCCAAAGTAGATCCTTCGAAATTCTCTCAAAATAGGACAATTTCCGATAAAATGGTATACATCTTCTCTCTCTTTAAGATTGCAGAGGTTGCACTCGATAGGAAGATCGGATCGATGTGGAATGAAATTTAGGTTTATTAGTTCACCTCTTAATTTGAAAATTGTATTGATTTTTGCCGTAGAGTTCGAGTTTACAAAATACGTTTTTTCTTGTAGATTATGGTTTAGTTGACTGAAGTAAGCTCGATATTGTGAGGAATGAGCTTCATTTAGAAACATTTCATATAGATGTTTACCTGTTTTTTCCAATATTTTTGAAAATGCACATTTATAAAAAGAGACATCTTGCACGTTTTCCCATTCTTGAACACAGTTACTTCTTGTTGACAGTAGATAGGAGAGTATTATTTTTGGCAACCTTCTTTCATCCATCATCATAACTTTAGTAACGTAATTAAAATGTAGTTTTAGTGTATCCAAGAAGAGTGGAGGCATCCCTGTCTCGATATGGATCATGTAGTTAGGTGTGTTACTTGGTAGTTTGAATATTCGTTTGACGCAGTACCGCTGAAAAACTTCCACTGAAGTAAACGAATGATAACCCCATGCTTGAGCTCCATATAAAAGAATAGACGTTGCAGTTGCACGAATAATTTTTTGTTTGACGTGGTGGCTTAAATATTTGTTTCCAATACACTTTCCCCAAACTGAGCCGATTGCACGTTTTGCCTCTGCAAGTTTTGCTTCAAAATGATTTTTCATGTTAAGGTTGGCTGTGATAAGGATTCCCAAGTACTTATACGCTCTAACAACTTCTATACTCTCTCCTTCAAAATTCCATTGCTCACTTCTTGCGTATCTTCCGCCACCGTTTCTAAAAATCATCATTTTAGTTTTTGACAAGTTTACAGACAAATTCCATTTTTTACAATAATTTGAAAGTCTATTTATCATTAGTTGCATACTGTTGGTAGTTTCAGCAAGGATAGCAATATCATCAGCGAACATTAATGCAGGAATCCATGTTGAATTGATTTTGATACCACCTCCTAAGTTTTCTGTTAAATCGTTGATAAACAATACAAATAACAATGAACTCAGTACGCAACCCTGTTTAACACCCATCGTTGTTGGAAACTCATCCGAAACACAATTTCCGTCCCATACCATTGCTAAGTTGTCCTCGTATAAAGCTCTCAAAATGTTTATAAATTTGCTTGAGATTCCAATTGTGAAAAATTTATAGAATAACTCTTCACGAGGTACGGAGTCAAACGCAGCACGATAATCAACAAACAGAGTATACAACTTTTTGTTCTTATATATATTTGGGCAATGTTCATTAGCGAAAGTATTTGATCTGTTGTAGAGTAATTTTCTCTGAATCCTGCTTGAAATTCATGAAGGACTTTTTTCTTTTACCCAGCGTGTAAGCCTGTTGAAAAGGAGGGTTCCAAATATTTTCGCTGATGAATTTAAGAAGGATATTCCTCTGTAATTTCCAGGGTCTTTATAGTCTCCTTTTTTGTGCAATGGAAAAATTATTGATTTTCTAAAGGAAGCTGGAATATTTCGTATAATTTGTTATACTCTTTAGTGAGAGCTATTACAAAGTCTGCTGTGCAGTTTTTGTAGAATTCAAGCGGGATTCTGTCTTCACCCGGAGCCTTGTTATTTTTCGCTTTTTTTAGAATGCTCTGTACTTCATGGGGAGTGAAGGGTGTATCTAAAATGTCATCGCTAAAGAGCGGAGCTGCGTATTGATGTGGCACAGATAGTTGGTCAGTATTAAGCAGACTCATAAAATGTTCTCGTAACTGTTCAGCATGAAGACTTGGTGCAATTGCTAGCTTTCTTACGTCTTACCGCTTTCCAGAAATATGATGAACTAGCTGAGCTAATTGCTTCTACTCTCATTAATTGAAGGGTTTTCTTTTTTGATTGGCAAATTTTCTTGTATTCAATGTTTGCTTGCGCATATAAAATTTTAGAACTTTGAGAATTGCTCTTCCTGATTTTTTTTTAGAAATTTAAACGATTTTTGTCTTGCAATTTTACAGTCTTTATCGAACCATTCCTGTTTATTCCAACGTTGCATTTTAGCTATAATTGGTTTTGAAGGAGCTGCTTTCTTGATTATTTCGGCAAGATCTTCAATAGTAGGAGAATCATTTGTTCTACCTAAAATATCGAGTTGGTTATTCAAGTTAACATGGTATTGATTTCGACATTCTTCTTTCCAATGGAGTTTAGGTAGCAGGTTGAGTAAATTTTCCTTATTTTCTTTAATGCAAGTGACTGGTACTTTTATGGTAACTTCCATGGGCATGTGATCCGAGAATGGTTTTAATCCGATTTTGAAGTCATCGATAATTGAGATGAAGTTTCCAGCGGCAAGACAATAGTCAATGACAGAGGATGCTGTCCCCCGTAGAAATGTGAACTCACCATTAAGGTCTCCATTACAACTTCCGTTTAGAATCTTACAGTCAAAAGCATCAACCATATCTATTTTTTTGAACCTTTTCTGTCACATA
This sequence comes from Sphaerophoria rueppellii, assembly GCA_920937365.1. Lineage (NCBI taxonomy): Eukaryota > Metazoa > Arthropoda > Insecta > Diptera > Syrphidae > Sphaerophoria > Sphaerophoria rueppellii. The sequence continues at coordinate 73,322,700 of CAKKXW010000001.1, forward strand.
CCTCATCTTTAGATTTTCTGCTGTAGCTTATAAGTGTGTGAGTATATCCACTCACAAAGTTGTTTTGTGATAGGCCTATTCTTCCATTGAGATATCCGATGATCATTACATCCGTAGAGTTCAAATTTACTAGTTGGTCGTTAAGTTTTTCGAAGTCAAGTTCCCAGTGACTGCCATTCAAGTAGGTAGGTACAATGAAAAATATATTTTTGTTTTTCTCCAATTTAAAATTGTAAGTTTCTTCCATATTTTCGATTACAATATCTACACCTTGAATGTTCTTTTTATACGCGAAAAGCTCCCCACCACTACCTCTTCCGAATATATAGATATATTCAATCAAACTTGGAATTCTTTGCTTGTAGGTTTAAAACAAATAATAGGAATCTTGCAATTTAAAATTTTTGAATATTTTGAATATATTAATTCATCTAACATGCAAACAGTAAATTGAAAATAAAAATAATTAATCTCAGTTTAATAAAATAATTGTTCTTGCCTCCTTTTATTTGTTTTGTACATATTATAACATTTCTTCTTTTATTTTTTTTTTTGCTTTTTCTTGTATTTAAATATTGTATGTTCATATATTATTTTAACTTATTAATACATAACATATATTTATTTTGTCCTGTATCAAAGGTACTATAAAAGACTCAGTCTTTTTTTGTACACCATTTGAAATAAAATTGAAATTGAAGGTTACAAGGAGCGTAGTCTGCTTAGGAATAACCTAATATTGTTGAGAGAATAAGCCATTATTTTAAGAATAAGAAAATATTTAAAAAAAGAAGTTTGAAATTCTATGTGATTTATGTGTATGGAATATAAACACTGTTTATATTTAGTTTTTCGGTGAAAAAATAAACAGGTTGGTAACTTAAATGTTTTGGCTACACATACTCGCTTTATATACTTAGATTAGGTTAATTAAGGTAAGGCTATGTGGGCTGACAGTTAGTGTTGTTACCGTTACAATTAGATCAATGTAGAACCCTGGTGATAGCCCGAAGTATTGTAACTCCTGAAAAAGTTATTTAACCTATCAAATCACTGAGCTATCCAGAGGACTTGACAAAGTTCAGTAGGTGATTGCCTGGGAGTTCGCCTAATAATGGCACCGGAAGTAAGCGGTGTTTTCGTGCTCTTTTTCGTTGCCGCAGCTCTACATAATTATGTCGTCTGTGCTTCAATTTGTGGTAGCCAAGTAGGTTACAAGCTTATGAGGTATTTCAGGGAGGGTTTTTTAAGAAGTAAGATTCTATCGGATCGGTTTTTATGATGTTTCATCTACCATTTTCTTTTTGTATGATATTGTTATTAATATTTCCTTTTAATTCGCATGGAGGGATTCTGATGTAATGGTCTATAGGAGAAGGAGTCTTCTCTTCCAAGCTCATCCGCTTTTTCGGTTCCACCACCCAGCAAAGTCTTACATTATACTGCATACCAAGAACCCTTAGCTCTTCGCGATAGCAAGAAACAAGCTTTGACTTGATTTGATAAGCATAAATTGCTTTTATTGCTGCTTGAGTATCAATGAAAAAGGTGATATCGGCGTGTGATATCGCAATCGTGGCAGCGTTTTTCACAGCCGAGATCTCGGCTTGGAAGACACTGCTATGGTCTGGGAGCCTGAATGAACTGGCAAGGTTAAGGTTTTCTGAGGAGAAACCTGCCCCCACTCAAGTAATCATTTTCGGACTATCCGTAAAGATGGTAAAATTCGATTCATTATAGTGTAAAGAAAACTGTTTTCTCAATCTTGTCTATAGGGGAAGCTAGTAATAAAGATTTTTTTTGAAGTCTAAGTAAGGGATAAGGGGTCATGAACATGTAATCTTTACAGATGTTGTTGCCAACATATTTTGTAAGAATCTAAGTATGGCTGTTTTGTTCGAAGAGCGCTGTTTGCTGCCGATTCTTGTACAAATAAATCTAAGGAGGCGAGGTTCAGGATTGTTTCGAAGCCCGCAGTTGGGGTAGTCCTCGTTACCCCAGTACTTTTTGTACTTTGTTAAGGGTTTATAAGTTTGTGGATTTCTCCAGAGCTTTCCACCAAACTTCCATAAGTTAGAATGGGTCGAACATTTGCGGCGAATATCCACATGATTTTATTAGGATTTAGTCCCCAATTTCTTCCAAGAATCCTATTACACGAGGAGAGTGAAATCATGGCTTTCTTATACCTTTCTTGAATGTTTGGGCACCAGTTGAGCTTCTTGTGAAAGATAACTCCGAGATATCGGAGATCTTAAGTGGGGTGCCATCAATCTTTGGTATTTCGTATTTCAAAAATTTCTGTTTTAAGAGGGTTTAATTTAAGATTGCATCTCTTGGTCCAGTTACGGAAAGCGGTTTAAAATTGTTTGCTTATAGTGGTCAGGTATTTACCTGAAGCGCTAAATCATCGGCGTATGCTTTAATCCTGACACAATTGTCTTTGAGTTTGATGAGAACCTCGTTCATCACCAAGGTCCAGAGAAGAGGTGAGAGATATGTTCATCTTTATATCTGAGTTGCCTAGTTCGAAATGGATGTACCTGTTGTTCAACATACACATGATCCATTTTATAAACGTGGCTTCACTCCTGCACAGTGTAGGGCGGTTTCTACACATCTGCCTCCGGCTGTAGATAGCTTGGGATATACATATCTCTCTATAATCTCTCAAGTGTTTTGAGTGCAAAAAAGGTGAGACTGATAGGTCTGAAATCTTTTGGTCCTGTGTAACTGGGCTTACCAGCTTTTGGTTTGAATACGACTTTGACTTCACGCCGTATCTTAGGAACATACCCCAGCTTAAGGCTATTCTGGAATATTTTAATCAGAAGTTGAATAATAGTTTCACTGTGTTAAGATTTGTATCAGTGCTGAGCTGACCTATGTTCTTAACAATCTCTCTGTTGAACAGAGTTATGAATGAAAAACCATTAAATTAAATTCTTGGATTTATAAAGCGTTGGTCAAACGAGTTTCGCAATCCAAATATCACCCGCGCTCTATACAATTGTATTTGGTTTTTGCAACGAAAAGGTGGGAGGTGGTTACCTCTGTTAGCTACCGCATATATATTCCTTATTCATAATTATAAGGACTAATCAAGACAAATGACCAACCGCAAATGAAATTTTTGCTTTGCAAATAATTGAAAAGCTTTTCAGTATTTGAAATGCAAAGTGCAAAGCTTAAACGTTTGGTGAAACGAAGTCGAAGAATTCTTTGCAAATTCACAAAACTTTTCACTTTTCAGAAAAGTGCTTTTCACTTTGCAAATTTGTGGTTGGTGAAACAAAATTTGCAAAGAAGGATTTTTTGTTTACTTTTCAAAAAATTAATTTCCTCTTTGCAAATTAGCGTTTGGTGAAACAGAATTTGCAAAGTTGAAGTGAAAAGTTGCAAAGTGAAAAGTGGTTGGTGCAATAGGTCCCAGATTTGGTCTAAATGAATGCATTATTGGCAAAAAGTTTTATCAACATGATATAAATCCGTAATATATAAATGTGTTGTTGATTAAAAGTATTAAATTGTGAACAAAATTGTCTTGGATCTTGGAAATTAGAAAGAGTTAGTGCCAAGGGGAGTGCCAAAATCAGATTTTTTATTGATTCCCTTTTTAATTTCTCCAATTAACCGGAATTGCGTTACCAAATATAACGTTTATCTAACGATTTAATTTTCGTTTCCACATTCTGTAAAAGTTTATGTCTCATCCATTCGTCCAACCACGGCTTTAAGGTATTTGTTGAACAAATTATTGTGCTGGCTATCATCGCGCGTCTCGCATCGCTGTTGTCAGACATAGACCTGTTCATAACTTAACCCTTTACAATTCAATAACAATATAGAAAGATGAGAACGAAGAATGATGTTTTGGCTGTATCACTTTTTAGGCAGCTTGGTCAAGAAAATGAAAATACGACCAAAGAGATCACATCAAATTTATTCCTTTACTTTTTTTTATTTTTATTCAAATTTTCTATGTGGATGCGAGTCGTACGACCGCGTGTGTTCTTATACCTTTTTTATACACCATCCAGAATTGCACTTGCGCTTGGCAATTTCCTTTTCATTTGTCGTGAGAGCGTAGAACACCTGAAATCCAATTGATACAACAGCAATTGAATTTCTATCTCGAGATATTTTTTTCCATACAATCTGACAATTTTAATAATTTATTTGAAACATTTTTTACTGAATGTATAGTAGATCATCATTGGTTTGGTACTTTTTTGACAGAGATCTAACATAACTATGCTATGTTGAACAAATTTCTATAAATAAGAATTTATTCAACGTAACATAAGTGCCTTATTCATAGCATATAATACTGTATAGAGGCGTATAAGGAGGATCTAATAAATAAGGCTGTATATATTAACAGTGGTTATACTTAATTATGTATTTCATTTTTGTTATACTTATCAAAATTTTAATAAAAGGTTACCAGCGGTCTCTCAGACCTAGTAATAAAGTATTTGTTCAATGCTTTACTAACCTTTTTTTTTTGTTGGCAATCAAGTTTGCAACGGGAAAACCGAAACGCGCTCTGAAGTCGACCTTCCTGAGCAGTTGTATGGACTTGTGGGTCAATGTAACCTCCACTTCGGTGCCTTCGCTGATTTTTTTTACTCTAACCACTTCCCAATCCTGGCTCAGCAGATCACTGTTAAGTGAGAGGATTGGACCCTTGAACAAAAGTCTGCCGGTAACGGTCTGCATAGGTACCTTATCTCCTTCAACTCGATCGGCACCCTGCCATGGATCTGACGTGCTTGTGAACTCTCGAAGGCATTCGAGAGTCTCGTCATTCTTGCAGTTCACCACCTTGAAATCGTGGATTGTCGTGAGTTTACGGAAAGGTGGCACCTGTCTACTATTAACGATAGCCTTGTTGATTTCCTCCAGGATTCTTAGTTCAAGGAGTTGCCATTCATCCTCCGTTAGCCCGCGTTAGCATCGGAAATCTTAATCCTCTTTGTTGCGTTGTTCTGTGAAGAGGCGGTTGGTGATTTGCTGGCATTCCTTGCCCTTTTGGAGGAGCATGGCGCTTCTTATGGAGGGGAGGTGACTGCGTTTTGGGAAATAGTCTAGCTCGCTATTGTCGATCGTGCGTTCTGTTCTGTCATTTCCGTCGGTGTAAGTAAACGCTATTTGGACTTCTCTAGTGCTAACTTCTCCTTAGCCGTAAGAGACTCAGGAGTCCTGTTGGCAAAGCGTCGAACAATCCTCTCAGCAGCGGTGCGTTCTGTCGTCTTCGTATTTCGTTCTCGCTGAGTGTGCCAGTTCTGTGTTGTTTTGTCCTGTCGTATAACTGTTGCAGGCTGTCGATCGTTGTATTAATCGTACGGCTTTCGAGCTCAGATATAGGGGTTATGTTGAGGTTACCCTGTGAGCAACGGCCCACTAGGTTAACCTCGCACTCCCTTTTTTTTCTTTGCCTCACCAGGGGTGCTTTTCTCATTCGCCTGACTAATCAGACCCCTAGGTTCCGGAATTAGTTTGGCGGATGAGTAGGTTGACTCCCCGGTGGGGCAGCACGATCTGATCAGTTTTGTCATTGTTCGCTACTTGTTCTTTATTCGTTACATTTTCTCTGTTCGCTAAGTATACTATGCCCTTTGAGGTCTTAGCACCCTTTCCCGCGCTAAGGGTCAGCGTAAGCAGCAGGTGGTCCTATCTGCATCTTACCACTCAGATTTTTTAGATGTCAGGTTATCCTTCTACTTCTGACATCTGATTCCAGTCCAGTTTCCCAAACCTTTTTGAAGTACGCTTGCAGTAGGAGAGAGTTCGATATATTAGAGACGATAGAGCTAGCAACTGCGGAGACCTCGCTGGCGTCGTCGCATCGTCCTCGACGTCAATCGCACTAACTAAGCCAAAGTCGGCAGCTGTGGCCTCTACCGACCTTTTTTTCCTATTTGTTAGCCTTTAACTATTTTATAAGATATTCTATTTTTTTTCAGTAACTGAGCATTCGAAATGAATAAGTAAAATAAATAAGGTAATTTCGTCACTTAGAAAATATTCCCCCCCACCCCTTTACATATGTATTTGGTGAACGTTCGTGAATGAACCTGTACATATCAACTTCAACATTTCATTTCTTACTGTTACTACCATCATTTTTGTGATTATTATTACTGTATTTGTTACTTGATGACAAACAATTCTAGGCCTAATTCGAAAAAGACCTTTATTTTCCACTTAAATTTCTGATATTAAAGATAATAAAAAAATATGAAATGTTGTAATTGTATTGTTTAATTTACAATTTTCTTTTTAGGTTTATTTAGTTGCTCGCGCAGGACGTCTCACGTTCTATAAAGAACAAAAGGGATACAAATCGAATCCTGAAATTACTTTCCGTGGTGAACCCGGCATGGATTTACAAGGTGCCTCCGTTGACATCGCCAGTGATTACACAAAGAAAAAACATGTTTTGAGAATAAAGTACTGAATATTATTACAGTTATCTTATTTTCTTATATAATATTTTTTTTTTTTTAGACTTTCTAATGGCGGTGAATTTTTATTACAAGCACATGACGACTCTGAAATGAGTCAGTGGGTGAACGCGTTGAAAGCACAGAGCGATCAACTATCAGTTGCTGAAGGCCGATCCCAAACTCTTCCAGCTACATCGCAGAAAGATGAGCCAAAACGGCGTTCATTTTTTACTCTAAAGAAAAAGTAAACAATTTAACTTAATAAAGATATAAATTAAATAAAAAATTAGGTGTTTAAGACTTCACATAAATGCTAATGTTATTATTTTATTTATCAATTACTTCTAATATTTACTGAACAATAATATTATCTTTTATTGCCTGCCCAGTTCAGAAGTTCATTTAATTTACTACTTTATGTATAGCTCTTCAAGCATTTAAATACATAAACATATAAAGAATATGTAGTTATGTATACATAAAATTAAACAAAATATTAAAATTATATACTATGACTAGTATTGCAGTAATAAAAATGCATTATTTATTTCCAACTTAACTTGTATATGTTGATGACCGCTTAAGAGAACGATGCAATGATTGCATGGTTCAATAAAAGATAACATTTCTTAGCACAGAAAGCTCTACTTTCCTTTACCGGATTCTGAATTTGTAGATGAAAATGGTCTCAATCGATAGATACGTGTTAGTAAAGCACAAATAAAGTGATTTTTTTTTGTCGAAAATTAATATTTCTATTTTTAATTAATTAAATAAAATTGCACTTTTTGCACAGAATTCACGATTTAATGTCATTTTTAGTACCGGCAAACTGCGTATATGCGTATATTTGTAGTGTCCGTAGCTTAGTGGTTAGGTGCGTTGGCTGCTAAGCCGAACGTCGTGGGTTCGAATCCTACTCGGGCCCAAAGTTTTTATTTCATCTTTCACGGACACTGCCTCTTGCGAAGAACCGACAAAACATCCAAGAGTATCATCTGTCATGAAAAAGTGCTTCTCAACTTTGCCGTTCGGAATCGGCGTAAATTTGTAGGTCCCCTCAATTCTTCACACGCACCTAGAGAATTGTTGATGAGAGTAAGCCACTACGGCCTTGGCTCTTCAAGAGCTGTTGCGCCACTCTATTTTTTTTTAAACTGCGTATATTTATGGGATTTTTTCGGGCAGGAGTTTTCTTAAATATTTCCCTTGTAGGACATTTTGAGTTTTGCATATATATACCCAGTCGTCGAGCCGCTTGCAGCAAGCGCGTAGCCAGAGTCGTGCACTCCACATCGTGGGCTAAAATCTCTTTAGCGGCGAAGCCGCCGCATATACTTTCTGTTTGCTACAAAAAGCTGCAGATTTTAAACTATTACTCAAACTGATATTAAAATGCATTTCGTCATGATAAGATAATAATTTTAAAATATCATCCGAAATTTTTAACCATGAGTGCAGATTCTAACATTGGGTTAATCGTTAAATATTCCTCGTCTGCCGACACTAACATTCTTCAACCTGAAGTTGTTTCCTCAGTATTCGACAGCTAAAGCAAAGAAATAACTAAAAAAAAAAAACACAAAAACACGAAGAGAATGCGGTAAAGAAAAGCCGCCCTATTTCTATTACACAGAAATAAAACAAGAGGTGTACCAAAATATGCTTCATAAAAGTAATTTTTGTAGTGTAATTATTAAGTTGGATCTATTTTTCTGTCTAATGTAACGGCATGGCTATTATATAGTATAAAGAACTTATTTCCAAGAGTTGCCACCTTGTTGTACAACTTTAGGTTTTCCTCTGACTCCCTTTTGTATCCGGTACACGACGTCGTTGATTTTTGTAATGACTGTATATGGACCTTGCTAGTCCCGTTGACAACCCTTTATGTCGATGGGGATTGTAAAGCCACACTCGATCTCCTGCTTGGAACTCTATTGTTGTCGCTCGTATATCGTAGCGTGTCTTCATTCGGTCACTGAACATCTTTATTTTCAACCTGGTATCGTCGTGGATCTGAAGGAGTATTTCTTTAAGTTCATCCATGTAGTCGTCCTCGGCTTGCGGCTCCGATGAGGGACACCCAAATTTTATTTCCCTCGCCAGTCTGATGTTCTTTCCCATCAAAATCTCTGACGGTGTATGGCCAGTTGAGCTATGCCTTGCACTTCGATACGTCATCAAAAACAGAGGAATGTGTTGAATCGTTCGACCATGCCATCAGATTGTGGGTGGAGTGGTGTTGTTCTTGTCTTCTTGATGTGAAGAAGCCCACAAACTTCCTGGGGCCCTACTCTGTAATGCGTTTCGAAAGTCAATCCGATGCGAATCTGATATTCGATTCGTGTATGAATTCGTACTCTGTAAAATGTTCGAATCGAACAAAACAATCATCTAGTACTTTTTCTATTAATAGAATAGATTTGCCGAGTCTCGAAATATTTCTCATGTGATTTGTCAAAGCAAAAATAAATAAATAAAAATAAAAACAAATCACGAACAAGACGAGGAAGTTGAAATTAATTTTTAAAGAGAAAATATAAAATTCAATAAAGTTAATAAAATGGATTCAGTTGTGCTGTGGATGGATGAAGAAAATAGAGAAGAACGTGTAGAACGTAAACAATACGCGATAAATCAAATATTTTTGAAATGAGTGATAAAAGGTAAACATAATGTGTGAGTTATTTTCCCTTTTAAATCATTGCTTTTGT
>CAKKXW010000001.1:73332368-73405497 GCA_920937365.1 Sphaerophoria rueppellii
TTGCTTTTATATTTTGATTATTAACATGTGTATATAAATGAAAAATCTAACAGTAACAACTCCAGGAATAAACAAAAAACTTCTCGCAAAGTTCAGAGGCCCTTTTGAGGTTGTTAACAAGTTAGAAAATGATCGGTATTTGATCAAAGATTTGGAAAATTTACAAATTTCACGACTTCCTTACGCAGGTGTTTCATGTCCTGAGAACATGAAACCTTATGTTTCGGTTTAGTTAAATGTTTATTGCTTACTCTCCTATGTTCTAAATCTGAAAATTGTTTGAAAATCCCAGCTCGACTCTATTAAAACTTACAAACGATATTTATTTAAATGTTCTAAATTTTTGAGTTAAGTACGATTCAAGTTCGATTTAAGTTTGATTCAAGTTCATGTCATGCTTTCATGACATATATGTACTGAGTTTTGCGTTCCAATTAAAATATTTATAAAAAAAAATGTATTCGAAATTAATTGTAAACACAAAAAAAAAACAAAAAAAATGTATGTTATAACATCAATCGAGGTCGATTTTGAATTCAGGACGGCCGTGCTGTAAGAGATTACTTTCAATGCTTTACTTTACTTTAATGCCAATAAGCTGAAACACCCTATATATATCTTGCTATGTTTAAGAAATATTTGGCACTCGTAATGAAGCCACCATGAAACGAAGACGTACCGTGTGTTGTTCTCATTTTTTGCATGTATAATCTTATACCTTGCATGTTTAAAGTCTTTACACTTTCTTATTTTAAGTAATTTTAAATAATTTCTACAACAACCTAATTACCGTCGTAAGGGAAAGAGGCGTGGGAATAATTAATTAATTAATAATTATAATATAGGTAAGTAGTCCGGTCAAATTAGACCAAAATATAAGAGTAAAGTTACATAAATTCCCACCAAGCTGAAAATCGGTAAGATTGTTTAAAATATCATTAAAAACCAAATTTGAAAGTTCCTCCTCTTTCCCCTGTAAGGAAAAAATTTTATTCAAGGTTAAAGGTAAAAAAAATGAGTTTTTCGCGATTTTCAGCAAACCGGTAAGTTTTATCATAAAAATATTTCAAACAAAAATTGTAGATCATAAAATTATCCTATAAAAATTAATTAATACTTTTTTTTTCTACGAGCCACCGTTTTTGAGATATAATACGCACACGTTTCTTCGCCACCCATGAGGTAGTGTATTTAGCGCGTTTTTTATTATTTTTTTTTGTGGTTTCCCCAGTAGGCCTATTCAACGGGTCAGTTTTGATCCTGTTTAATCTGAAACTAATGAAAAATAATAGGCGCAAATTTTAAGTCAGCCCTCGTTTAAGCAATAAAGTCGCCTCTACTTAAAGCACTCTTAAATTTTTTTATTTTTAAACACTTTAAACGAGTCTTTTAACTAGATTGGACTTTAAACAAAACAATGTGTGAACTCGCCTTAATGTGACAGATCAACAGGAAATTTAAATTTAAATTTGTCAGAATTTAAATGAAGACAATAACTACAATTCTTTGAATTTTCTGATTTGAATAGATAATTTCCAGTTGTGTTTAATATATAAATAAAAATGAAAGATGAAAAGGTTTGTTTTTAGGTTATTTATTAGCAATTATAAAATTTGTTCATTGTCCTATCATATAACCGCTTTTAGTCGAAGCGAGACCGTGAGCAAAATTGGGATCGGACGGAAAAAGAATTCTTCCGGCAGTTGGTTGAAATGCATCTCAAGACAATTGAAGATAAAGGTATGTAAGTGAGAAGAAAGACACAAGCTTCGGCTTCAACTCAAGTGATTTGTTGCAACTAAAACAAAAAGCTGATGTTGAAACTTAAAACTACACATAGATATCTCATAGTCCGTTATCCATTATGTGATGTATATATGTACATTCCTTCATGCGATTTTGGGGATTATAAAATTCATTTTAATTTAGTTGGATTCGGGTCGAGTACAGCCCGTACCAGGACGACCATTCCAACAATTTTCTCAGTATCAAAATGGATGTCACATAGCTATGCTTAAATTTGAATTGGTTTTATTTTTGGCTTAAACAAATCAAAATTCTTCGAAAATCTGAAAATTTGCAAAATCTGCTTCCTTACCAAACATTTTTTTGTATTTAATGACAAACTTCAAAAAAAATCTATGCTTTAAAAATATAAACGAATGATTTCCCCCTTTTAAAGTTAGACGACTACTTTAACGATAAAGTATAACTTTAAGTCATTTAAAAATAAGATAAAGTCGACCTTGAATCTAAAATTTATTTTTAGAGTCGACTCCTACTTTAAAGTGGATTTAGAGTAGGGTTTAAATGTTTTAAAATTTGCGCCATAGGCGCAAATTTTAAGTCAGCCCTCGTTTAAGCAATAAAGTCGCCTCTACTTAAAGCACTCTTAATTTTTTTTATTTTTAAACACTTTAAACGAGTCTTTTAACTAGATTGGACTTTAAACAAAACAATGTGTGAACTCGCCTTAATGTGACAGATCAACAGGAAATTTAAATTTAAATTTGTCAGAATTTAAACGAAGACAAAAACTACAATTCTTTGAATTTTCTGATTTGAATAGATAATTTCCAGTTGTGTTTAATATATAAATAAAAATGAAAGATGAAAAGGTTTGTTTTCAGGTTATTTATTAGCAATTATAAAATTTGTTCATTGTCCTATCATATAACCGCTTTTAGTCGAAGCGAGACCGTGAGCAAAATTGGGATCGGACGGAAAAAGAATTCTTCCGGCAGTTGGTTGAAATGCATCTCAAGACAATTGAAGATAAAGGTATGTAAGTGAGAAGAAAGACACAAGCTTCGGCTTCAACTCCAGTGATTTGTTGCAACTAAAACAAAAAGCTGATGTTGAAACTTAAAACTACACATAGATATCTCATAGTCCGTTATCCATTATGTGATGTATATATGTACATTCCTTCATGCGATTTTGGGGATTATAAAATTCATTTTAATTTAGTTGGATTCGGGTCGAGTACAGCCCGTACCAGGACGACCATTCCAACAATTTTCTCAGTATCAAAATGGATGTCACATAGCTATGCTTAAATTTGAATTGGTTTTATTTTTGGCTTAAACAAATCAAAATCTTCGAAAATCTGAAAATTTGCAAAATCTGCTTCCTTACCAAACATTTTTTTGTATTTAATGACAAACGAATGATTTCCCCCTTTTAAAGTTAGACGACTACTTTAACGATAAAGTATACTTTAAGTCATTTAAAAATAAGATAAAGTCGACCTTGAATCTAAAATTTATTTTTAGAGTCGACTCCTACTTTAAAGTGGATTTAGAGTAGGGTTTAAATGTTTTAAAATTTGCGACATAGTCTTGAACGCCAGTTAGTAGTGAAAACACGTGTTTATCCTAACCTATATTGTGCTGTTTTGAGTTCTATAACAAAATGTCAGATTATTGTTTTATTTGCGCTAAACTTTTAACTCAAAGTGAAATTGTAACTGTTGAACGTGGTATGAAGTCATTAATTATTGCAAGTATCGAAAGAGCAGATGAATTTTCGGAGTATATAAAAAATCAAAAATCTGTGACAATACATGAAAGTTGTCGTAAAAATTATACTCAAGTCTTCTATTGCTGCAGCTAATAAAAGACAACGTGAAGAACTAGAAGCCAGTACATCCACAGAAAGTCCTCCTCGTACTAAATTACGTTCGAGTGAATCACCGTCAAGTAAGTACACTTCAATTTAAAGATTCAATTCTGGAAATAGCTCAGACTGGACTTAAAATCGATAGTCCTAAAGACGAAGCTACGAATCGGGCAATGGAGGAAATATTAACTTACATGCAAAATAGCGATGACTGTCAGTTTACTTTAAACGAATTAAAGAATATTTGCAAAACTACGACTTAAGATAACAGAAGGATTAAGCTACGATTAAAACTGAAGTATGTTGATTACACTTATTATCACTAAGAAATCGGGAGCATCAACATTCATATGCAGCAACAGGTCCACTGGTGATTTGATGGTTTATCTCACCGAGCAGTGGAACAAATCTTTACATCGTTTTGGAGAAAGTAAGATTGTTGCACTTGATATTTCAAAGGAAAATGCGTGCCTTCGGAATCGTTGAATCCCTACTTCGTTGGATTAGAAACTTTCTTTCGAATCGTTCAATACAAGTTGTATTAGACGGATTCAAGTCTGAAACCCACAATATAAATGCTGGTGTGCCCCAGGGCTCCGTTTTGTCTCCAACCCCCTTTATCATTTTTATTAATGATCTCTTGTCTGTTACTTCTAATCCAATAAATTGTTTCGCTGACGATAGTACCCTTAGCTTCTCATATTCGTTTCCAGATTCACATCCCTCCTCTTCGGATGTGGAACTGCAACGGCAAAATATGATAAGCTCATTAAACTCTGACTTAAACAGCATAGTCCAATGGGGAATTAAAAACCGTGTAGAGTTTAATGCTTCGAAAACTCAATGCTGTCTGGTATCGTTGAAGCGAGATATACCCCCCCCCGGCGACTGTCCATGAGTTGCACTTGCATCAATAGCTGTGTTTTATTATTCTCACTAACGCATATGGGTTAAATTTTTGCACACAAAGCAACAACAACCTGTAACCCCGATGCCTATCGGGGTTTATTTTTTAACTCTAAAATGTGTTCTTACTATGGCGGATAGATGGCGAGTGTGAGACAAAAAAGAAGTTATTGTAGAAAGATTTATTAATATCAGCCTAATAATTAAAAAATAAAACGTATTCCACTCTTAGCTACAATTTTATGAAGCCATGGAATAAGAGTCAATTCAATTAGAATTAATAAAAACAAGTTGTTTGTGGAAAAGCAAAATAAAATTTATCAGGGTTGCGTCTCGGAAAAAAACATAGTTTGAACTTCAACCTTCATAACCCAGATCGTTTTATTATCACGAGGTAACCCATATGGGTTAGTGAGGATAATAAAACGCGGCTAATGAGACCGAACATCTCGAGATTCTCGGTATGTGCATCACTGACCACCTCTTGTGGTCCGAGAACATACGCGATGTCGCCAAAAATGCCGCAAGATGTTTGGGTTTCTTAAGACGGTGCAAGAAATTTTTCTCCCCGTCTGATCTGGCTATCATCTATAAAACCTATATCCGTCCAAAGCTTGAGTACAATTCACATCTCTGGGCTGGTGCTCCAGTAACTTACTTAAGCCTCTTGGATGGAATTCAAAAAGAGCCGTCAGAATGATTGGTGATAGAGAGATCACTGATGCGTTCTCCACTTTAGACCACCGTCGTAACGTTTCGTGTCTCTCTCTGTTTTATCGTTACTTTTACGATAAGTGCTCTAGAGAAATAGCCAGTTGCATTCCACCCCTCAAACAATTCAACCGTAATACCCGCGCTTCCAGGAATGCCCATCACTTTACACTCGAGCCCAACCTCGGTCGTACGCTCAAGTATAAAGAATCGTTCTCTAGCCGTACTACGCGAATGTAGAACTCTCTTCCACACTCTGTTTTTCCCGATCATTGCAATGTTCAGGAATTTAAAACCAATGTACACCGGCACCTCCGCTCTAGCCCCTTCCTTCTTTCCTAAAGTACTCACTGTGTCTATGGCATAAAAAGGGTATAAGGGTATATAAGGGTGCGACCCATGGAGTCCACACTACTAAATTCCTAGAGTAGAAAAATGAGTAAAACATTAGTTGTTTTTGTTGTATAGTTGACGATATACACGTACGTTGGTTTAAAAGCCAAATTCTATAAAACTAATGGTTTTAGGACACACTTTAAGTACATTGAATAATAGTGGCACCATCTGCCAAAATTTGGTCGTACCAACTCGTGGACTCATGCACAACTAATTTGCAGAGTAAAACAAAGACTATACTACTTCTGAATATTGTAGTTTTCTATTTGTAAAAGAATTTTTCTAATCGGAATAGTATATCCGAAGATTAACATTTATATAGCAAACCAGCGTTTGGTGGGTAAGCTAGTAATCAAATATAGTCAATGATACTCCTTAATATTGTTTGTTTCTTACCCTAACTATAAGATTTTTTGCACTATTGTTGAAATCATTGCAGAAATTATCATAATTTTCATTATATTAGGCTGTCTTAGATTTTTGATTGCCATTAAAAAACCGCTAAGCCGATTTCGCTCAAAACCTAATCAGCTCTTAACAACACAATACCGCGTCGAATGAGACCAATTATGACATTACGATGAGTGCTTCGCGAGATAATCGAGCTGAAAAAACGTAACGCACATACGAACACACATACACACACAGATATCATCAATAAATCGCTTGATTCGGATTCTAGTGACCTCGAAACATGGAGATATGCAAAAATTGGAGATTTACAAAATCGGACCCATTAAAATAACTTTCTCTGGGAAGTTAAAAATGAATAAAACAGAAGAACGATTCAGAGTCCTAGAAGCAGCTGCAGATATCATTCGCGAAGATATTCAAACCGCAGTGTTTGATAATTCCAACTACCCTCCACCAGGTCGCATGTTTGAAGATTTAAATAACGAAATCCCAGAATCGTTGACATATTTTGTAGAACGAGTGATTTTAAAGAATAAACGATCAAATTTAGATCATTTAAAATTAGTATGCACAAATATTTGCTATAGTATCATGACTGCTGTTCCACCAAGGTCCTCCAATTTTTCATCGTCCTTCTCATGTCCTATCACCAGAAAGTGGCACACTCATTCAATACGTTGCCGACAATGCTGATATTAACGTGAATACGCTCGACGGCAATAACAGACTCCACATAATAGATACTATTCAAAAAATTACTCCTAAAAAATCAGTTTTACTAGAAGAGCCTATGCCACGAATAAAAGAAGCTCTTTCATCAAAAGATTTCAAAGCAAAAGCTCATGTGCCGATACCGATACAGATCTATCAAAATGACGGTGCAGTAGGTAACAGTAAAATAAATGTTACAGATTTTGTTCATGGAACTGAAACGGTATCTTTCCTCAATAAAGCTGATGCAGTATGGTTTTATGGGAAATGGAAAAATGAGTCTTACATGGTTGGAATGGTTTTATTGAACGTTTAACAAATAATCATATAAATTACTCTAAATCTCAAATTTCATTTTAACCGTTTATTTACCAACCAGCCAGTAACTATAATACTATCTATACGACTTTACTTTGTGCATTAGAGAATACAAAACGGTATGGCCACAATGTATGCATCGTGACTTTCGAACAGCGCTAAGTACACTATCTCATAGGTGGCGAGGAAACGTGTGCTTTTTAAAAAAGTTGTAAAAGTTGTAATCTCAAAATCTCGTAGAAAAAAAAGTATTTAATAATTTTTTGTAGATAATTTTATGATCTAAAATCTGCAGATTGCAGACATTTTTCCCTGAGTAGATCATCTTGTTGCGCTTCCGATAATACTCCTTAAAGTAATAGTGCTATATGTTCTTCCAAGTGTTTTAGAATTGAAACAGTCTCTTACTACAAATATCTTGGAATAACTATTGACAACAAGCTTAACAGGAATGGCCATACCTTGGCTTTAAGAAAATATCTACTGTCATCGACGTATATCTTTTACCACTTAAGAAACGTTTGCAGTAAAAAATTCTTAGAGACAGTATATTATAGTTTAGCTCAATCAAAATTGCAATACGGAATCGTTTGCTAGGGTGGATCAATTAAAAACTATTTGCAACCTTTGTTAATTACTACTATATAATTAGAACTATATGAAAAAAAAAGATTAGAACATAGTTTTACGTTATTTGTCAGGTCGGGTATTCTTCCTCTTAAACATCTTTACTTTTATAAAGTCTTAAACATTTTCTTTTGTAGGTACGGTTAACTGCAGACTCTCAGTACACCAGTTTATGGTTTACGTAGTGGATTTGGCTGAAATTCCTCCTCATAACACTCGCAAATTTCTTAACTTTTTCACTTCAGTAGCCCTAAGATTATTCAATACCTTACCCTTTGCTTTACTTACCATGTGTTCAACTCATAGATTCAAAAAAGAAATTAAAAAATGGCTTTTCAACTACGACTTTGCTGAAGTTGACAAAATTATACAAAGGAGTTGGCCCATTTTCCTATGAAGTCTGGACCCAGTGCGTTCATAAACGAAATTGGTATCAAATGAAAGCTGTAGTAGAGTAGATTGTTGGTGTGAAATATTTTCAAAATCGTTGGTGGGGTTTTCGAGATATTTGGGTTTAAAGTTGGCTTACTCTGAAAGTGAATTTTACTCACTTTTTGAGAAAACAGCTTATATCGTGTGATCTAAGGCACCTAGGAAAACAATTTCGGTATCAAATGAAAGGTATATATTTTGCCTTTTTAATATATTCAAAATTATTTGTCCACATGAACCGCACATTCAAATATTTAGTAATTACTTTTTGAATATTAAGTTTTTTTCACTTAATTTTTGAACAACATTATCTCTAAAAGATCAAAGGTGACATACAATTTTTTTTTGCATCATATTAAAGATTTATGTCTCACCTTTCATTATATATACATAATTAAGGACCCTTTCTCACAAAAAAAATACTTTTTTACGCACTTACTTTAGGAAGATTTTTTGTAGCCATACATTTTTTAATACTATATATATATGAGGAATTTTGTGAGAGAAAATGACGTTTTCATATTAGACAAAGGTTTCAGGGATGCTATTTTAAGCCTTGAATCCTATGGGTACAAAGCTTACATTCCTGAAACTTTTTTGGAAGGAAATACTCAGCTGACAACAGCTCAAGCAAACAGGACGAGGTGTATTACCATGGTAAGGTGGGTTGTGGAGGTTGTTAATGGACGTTTCTAAAGAGATTTTAAACTGTTCCGCCAAAATTTTTTTAATTTAGCATCTCCTCATTTAATGGACGATTCTAGAATTACGGCTGCTATTCTAAACAAGTTTCATCCATTAATAGAGGACAATCAAGATTCCTAACTATTTGGGGGATTTTGTTAAAGAAAACAACCTTAATAGAACAAGATCAGTGTTTTGTCCAATCAATGGCCATATTCCGCATTTGAATAATTTTCCCTTGCTTGATTTGACAGAGCTTCGAAAGATTTCACTCGGAATTTATCAAATCAAGTAAGCACGTTCTTATTGTGGAGAACATCTTAAAAATAATGGAAGCTTTATGATAGAAGTTTGTGAAAACCTGATCCAAATTAATAATGCACAAGCACATCCAAGCCTAATGGAAAACAATAACTATTTAGTCAGGGGTCGTATTAAATCTCGACACATTAGTCAGAAAATATATTTTACATATATCCTTTTAAGTACTGACTCAAGCGTAAGAAATAGTTGCGACGCAATAAAAGCTTACTACTGCAATTGCCTTGTTGGCATGAGGACAGTAGGTTGTTGCGCTCACGTTATGAGTATTTTGTGGTACTTGGGATTTGCACGTCACCAGCACGTCACCAGCACCAGCTGAATTTTTAAATAATATATTAGTATAATATGAAGAAGATTAAACTAAAAAAAACTTGTATGAGTGTAAAACTTAGTTGTAATCAAAATGAATATTAAAAAAAATAATAAGGAAAAACAAATAATTAACATTATTTATGTTTTTTTTAAAGACTTCTTCAGAAAAACGAATGAAAATGGTAAGTTTTCTTAAAAGAACTATTTCTTAGAAAAAGCATGGTGCATATTATCTTGAATGGCATCACCTTTTTATAAAATACATTGAAGATTATTTACTATAGTTCAATATAGTATTAAAAAATGTATGGCTACAAAAAATCTTCCTAAAGTAAGTGCGTAAAAAAGTATTTTTTTTGTGAGAAAGGGTCCTTAATTATGTATATATAATGAAAGGTGAGACATAAATCTTTAATATGATGCAAAAAAAATTGTATGTCACCCTTGATCTTTTAGAGATAATGTTGTTCAAAAATTAAGTGAAAAAAACTTGATATTCAAAAAGTAATTACTAAATATTTGAATGTGCAGTTCAGGTGGACAAATAATTTTGAATATATTAAAAAGGCAAAATATATACCTTTCATTTGATACCGAAATTGTTTTCCTAGGTGCCTTAGATCACACGATATAAGCTGTTTTCTCAACAAAGTGAGTAAAATTCACTTTCAGAGTAAGCCAACTTTAAACCCAAATATCTCGAAAACCCCACCAACGATTTTGGAAATATTTCACACCAATAATCTACTCTACTACAGCTATCATTTGATACCAATTTCGTTAATGAACGCACTGGGCCCAAAAGTGGGCCATGTCCTTTAAATTAACCCGCCACCTTATTGTTTATATAATAAAAACACTACTGAATCTCAATTTACTCCACAATCATATCGTAATAATATTTTTGTACTTTCTATGTTTTTTATGTTAATTACATCTTTTGGCACTATCGACAATTGCCTATAAGCAATAGACCAGGCGCGGATCCAGAAATTTTTTCTGGAGGGGGTCACAGGATAGAAAAAAATTAAAAATAAGAAAAGTACCAAGAATAACCAAATACACAAAGCAAACCAAATTTCATCAATTAATAAAAAAAAATTCATTACATAAATATATAAATTTATTGTGTATATACTTACATTTATAAACTGTTTAGGGATATAAAAAATGTAGGTAGGTACTCTCAAAACTAACAGCCCGATTCTGAGGACCCTCACTGACACCTCACAAGTCACAAGTTGAGGTGAAATGATTTTTGTGACTTTTTTCGTATTCTGGTGCAGAGTCACAACTTGTGACAGTCACAAAAATTTTCAAATTTGTGATTTCGATTTGAGGTTCCATGTTTGAGAAATTTTTTACAATATGACTGGTCATTTACTGCTAAGAAAAATATCTTTTACCTTGCATTTTTTAATTTCAAAGAGTTTTTTCACTTCTTAGAAAGCAGAAACTCGAAAACAAATAATGAATTATTTTGATTTCAACTAGACAGGTGAAACCAGAGACAAAAGAAGATCGGATACTGACTTACGTTTTACCCTCCGGATACCACAAATTTTATTTAACCATTACCTCGTGTATATGAATAAATGAGAAAAAAAGCAACAAAAATCAGGTGGTATGTCGAAGTTTACTGAGATAGTATTGGTAAAAACACGCAAACTCTTGCAGTAAACTTGTAGACATTGTCATTTTGACAGCTTGATTTCCAATCTCCCTTTTGACTCATCTGTGGTTGAAACAACAATAATTTTACTCACCATGCTGAGTTGAATATTGTTGTCAGTTTTCTTGTGACTGTTATTTCAGAATTCCTATTTGTAATCGAGTCACAACTATCCTCACAAGAAATCAGTCAAAAGCGCTTGTGACTTGTGACTCGTCACAACTGCAGAATCGGGCTGTAAGAAACATCTTAGCCAATAAATATTTTTATTATGAATTTTCTTCTGAAACGTTTTCTCGTGTGTTTTCAAATGACTTGGCGCCTTTTATGGTAGCGTGGCTAACTTCACAGTTTGCAATCAAAACATTGAAAGAACAACAGTCCATTGTTGATTTCAGTGTCGTTGGAATCAAGATAGTTTTTATTGAATTTTGCAATAAAAAAAAAGAAGGTAACAAAATTAAAACCAGAAAATAAACAGCAAAAGTAAGAAGATAAAACAAGGATTCATTTGACGGATGCTTCAATGCTTAATTACCGTACCCGATCACAGCAAATCAAATAAATTTTAATTGAGGTGATGTTTTTTCATAGACACCCCTATCGCAGAGTTCCTCGTAGCCGAACGTAGAGCTCCGCTACGAATACGAAAAAATTATAATCATAAGTCCCGAACGAAATCAAAAGAGGCATTGTCAAATACAAATCAATTATTCTGACTTTCGGAATCAGTTGACTACTTCAAAACTTGAAATTCAAAACAAATTAAATTTCTACGACGTGTATTCAGAGTAAATTTTAGGTTTTTTTTTTACTAAAGATGAATTTGATAGCAATTTTTTTGTATTTCTGTATTTATTCGGCGCAGTCACCATTTACAACATCATCAATTTTTGATTTTGCGGATCTGCAACATGTAAAAAACAATTAACTCCAAAAAAACGAGTGAATTGGATGCCATTTGTTGGCATTTCCAGCCCAGCCATTTTAAATACAGCTTATTCTATGAAGGTCCAAAAATTGTGCTTTAACTTTTCTCTTTCTAAAAAAAATGTTTGTATCTTCCCATAAAAAGTATATTAATGAGGACTGAACTATTTACACAGTTGTTTATAAAGGAAAGTTAAGATGAATATGTGGCTAAATTAGTTTTTTTTTAATGTCTCAAAAAGATTACCACTTTTATTTGTTTTACAGTTTTTTCAACATTTTCCATTGGTCGTGTGGATTGGTTCTACAGTTAAAAATTCTGGTTCTAGAATTTTTTTCAGAGGGCAGAAAAGTAAGTTAATTGTGGTCATTTGGTTATTTCCCGGTTCTTAAGTTAGCAAAAACTAGGTTTTGTTTGTTTGGTTTTTTTTTTCTATTAGGCTTGCAAAATATCGATTTAGCTCTATTTTTTTCAAATGCGGCCTGTTTGGGGGGGTCATGAACGCATTTTTCGCTATATCCGTTCGATTTACGATATTTTGGTCTGCTTGTTAAAATTTCAATGTCCATTTTTTTTTTTTTTTGAAAACTCTTGAAATTCGAACGAGTTGATAGGCATGTTATCCACAACAATTTGTTTAGGTATTCCATAGATTAAAAAGACTACCTCCAACTTCCCTATAATTGCAATAGCAGTTTTCTTTGTTAGTGGTATATTACATCAATATATTTTGAAAAGAAATCCCATATAACAAGATATGATTTTGAATTATATTCCATAATATCCATGCCGATATTTTGAAATGGACCCTTAGGTAACTGTTGATTTATTAAAGGTTCTTTTATGTTGTTTGACCTTAACTTTTGGCAAGTTTTGCATTTTGCTATTAGATTTTCAATTGCCTGGTTTAAACTTGGCCAATACAGAAGTGCACGTGCTGTAGCTTTAGTTTTTTCTATGCCTAAATACGACAAGTGAATTTTCTACAAAACTGACAAATATTCTACTTTCAAAAAAATATTAAGCCATCATCTTAAAATAAATTATCTTTCACTTGCCAAAAGTACTTTAACTTTTCGGGAAGCTTACTTTTATGCGAAGGGCATCCATTATAACATTATTTTTAAATCTTTTAAAACATCATCTTCGTCTGTCTTTTGTCTGTATAATTCTTTTTTATTTGTGCTTATATTGACAGTATGAATAATTTCATTCAAGCACTAGGTTTTTATAAAATTCGATAGAACTCTGATTACGCGATAGCAAGTCAGAAAGAACCATTTTCTTTCCAGGTAAATACTCAACATTTAAACAATATTTTTCTAGCTTAAGTTTCATTCGTTTAAGCCTGGTAGAGGTAATCTTACTATATTCTTTTTCCATTATGCTCAATAACGGTTTGTGATCGGTGACTATATTTATTTTTCTACCGTATATTTAAAATGCCATTTATTACATGCAAAAACCACTGCGAGGAATTCTCTTTCTATATTTGCATACCGATTCTCAGTGTCAGTTAGGCTGAAAGAAGCAAATGAGACTGGCCTACCAATCTGCAAAAGGCATGAACCAAGTCCGTTTAAAGATGCCTTTAAAATTGGAGCCTTTAAAATGCACTCTTTTATTTTTTGGAGGCACTTGTCATGAGCGCCGCCGTCCCATTGAAAACAAATGAGTAGATAACTCAGCTAGATTCGGTTTGTTATCCCTCACGTTGTTAGTAAAACCTAACAGTTTTTGCAGGTCATTTTTATAGTTTGGAGCTCTAAGCTCTTGACTTGTTTGTCATCATCAAGTGCAATCCCATCTTTGCTAAATAGATGAGATTGAAACCTAATTTGCGTTTTCTTATATTGAACTTTTTCTGGATTAAAAGTTACATTTCTCTCTAATGCTCTATTCAGAACCAAGTTAATTATTCGGTCATGCTTTTCAATGCTTTCTGTTGCAATGGCTATGGTTATATCATCGATAAAATTAGGAATGCCTGCAAAATTGTCTTCGTTAATTTTTTGAAAAACTTCTGGAGCCGTTTTTAAGGCCAAATGGAAGCTTCTTATACCTATAAGTCCCGAGAGGAATGCTAAATGTGCACAAAATTTTTTAGTCTTTATCCAACTCGATGTGAAAATACGCATCTTTTACGTCAAACACCGAAAAAATCGTTTATTTGCGAATATTGTTTTAATCTGATCAAAACAAGGAATCTCATGAAAATAGTCCTTGATTGACATGTTTAAATATTTTGGATCTTAGCAAATTCTAATTTTATTCGGTTTTTCCACAATAACAATATTTGAAACCCAGTCACTAGGACTAGATTTGTCACAGCTCTCTATAATACCCATAGTATCTCTAGTTCTTGTTTCAATGTATCTTTTAAAGCCAATAGAATGCGCCAAGCAGGCTTTGCTACAGGTGTTGCGTTTTCTTTGACATCGATATGAAACTTTTTGTAACAGCAACCTAAACCCGAAAATCCTTTTCGGTTTTTTTTTTTAGAACTAATATCACCCACTTTCTTTTCGTTGATTTCGTTAACTTTTTAAATGAGATTTAAACTGATCCTGGGTTTCCAGGCCTAAGAGTGGCACTCTCTCATCTTTCACGACAAAAAAATCTATTAAGGCAGTTTGATTATTAACCTCGCACTTAAGTTCTACTGTACCTAACGTTTTTTTATTTCAGTTCTGTAATATGCTGAAAGCTTGAAGCAGTTCTGAGAAATAACCGTACCTTCAAGTTCTATTAAATATCTGGCTGGCAATATATTTACCATCGCGCCCAAACACACGTATTTGCACCCTCGCTAGACGAACTTGCAATCTAGCCATCATACCTGCCGCGGTCTTCGTACTCAGGAGGTGAAATCATGGACCTGGAAATTTAGAAAGGAAAGATGTTTCCGAAGTACATATTCCCCAGTAAGTGAACGTGCTGACCTACACCTTCAAGTGGTGCCTCTGAGAGGTTCTTGTCAATTTATTGGCATGAACCTGCGGACGTAGGCAGCTTTAGTCTAATGGAATTGACGGATTGAAACAGGACGTATAATGAAGATTGATGCGATCCTTAACAGATAATATATCTAAGGATATATTAAATGAGGAAATACGATCAACGAATACCGAATGTGGATAGACGTTAATGAAATTAGACGCCCTGTTGGGTATATCTCTTGATTGGCTGGTTCATCCCTTCAATCAAAGTGGATATACTTGACAGAGGGTGAGCGGTGTCCCTCATCTGCCAGTTGATAAAAGCTGCAAAACTCAAAAGATCACAAAAATGAAACAATGTCTGTATAACGAATGGTTATACAGAACCAAAATGTGACACCAACCCCTCACCCAGGGGCAATTGGGTACCGCGGGTAGTGAGGATTTGCCACCTCACTAGTGGGATGGACCTTCGCGGGGGTTGTGGTTGTCTGAGTTTGGCCTCAGCTGCTGTTCGCAAATCGCGGTTACGGCTCTTCTTTCGGTGACTGAAAGTTGAGTGCAGTTTCCGTGACCGGACAACGGCTCTTCTTTCGGTAAACGAGGGTTGAGTGCAGTTCCGTGTTTTGCCTGAATAGTAGTCTAGAATCAAACCAAGATGAATAAGGGCTGGCACTAATTCAATTGGTACTGGTGTGAATCCGGTTGCAGGGTACCCGCTTCTTTCTTTTGAAAGTTGAGGTGTGCTTTTGTAGCTGGTGGATCATCAGGGTGAATGTCAACACTTATAAACGACACCTGTGTGAGTGGTCACACGTCAGATAAGGCTTAATTGCTAGGTGCTGACGTTAATCAATTCATGCTTCGGTCTTCGTACTCAGCTGTCTTTTCTGGCTTCTTATCTTCGATGTTTTTATGTGGCTTTTCTTACAACGAATTGATCGGTGACGTAAAACTGGCAATTTTTTACTGCGACATATAGAATATATGGCAAATAATGAATTCGTACAAAAAAAAATTTTGAGATGATGATGAGATATGACATTACGATGATAGAGAAGTCGAAAAGTTGCTCCGGCGATTCCGTCTGTCTGTCTGTCTGTCTGCTCCTTGATCGAACCCTCCTAGTGGGTGCCGGGCGGACAATGTCACCACAGTTTTGGTCTGTAGGTGTCAGACGGTGATAGCTAAGGTTAGATTGGATCGCTGTGTGGTTCTGACTCCCTCTATAGCACAACTCACAGAAATCCTCTCTCACCATAGATCCAAGGTTCCTAGTTTCAGTGGTGGTGTGAGCTATTAAATCCGTGCCCAAGAATTAAAGGTTGAGGGATAAATCAACCATGAACGAGCTCAGCCGGAGGCCTGTGGTGGGTAACGGTTTTTTTTGTGTTTATACCTTCCCTCGGTATGCGGCTCTGCCGAGGGTGACCTTCTTTTCCGCCTTACTCGTGGGAATCAAATCGAACACCCTCATTATGTCTTCGTCCAATTTATGTGTTAAAATTCCATCCATCGAGTCCGAGGATGAACTCCTGGCTTCCAGTCAGGATACCATTGTAGGTAGCTCAGGGGAAGCTAGAGACGCTAGCACCTCAGAGCAGGCTACACTAAGAGGTAACACGGGAGGTACTAGTACCCCTGTGCTTCAGCATCCCTCTCAAAAAACGCCCGCAACTTCAAGTAGCAAGGCTCGCCAGAGCAACGCTACCAAGCCCAACAAGCACTCTCCTGCGGATCAGCTCAGGATCAAGTACAGGAAGGCTACTTTCATTCTTGGCAAGATTGCCGAGAACGAAAAAGCCGGAAAGGTACACGAGCGTGATGCTGCCGACAAAATCAAATATGAAAAAGTTGTTGAAGAATTCAACAGTCGGGAGAAGAGTGCGCCACCCAGCAAAAAAGAAAAGTCCACCAAGAGGAACAGGTCTCTGGAGGAGGAGAAGCCACCTCAAAAGAGAACCAAACTTGGTGGCAATGCCAAAAAAGAGACTCCGAAGGTGACGGCGCAACCGCGCGCCTTGAGCGAGGTCGTCAGAGACAACCTCCAGGTGGCGATTGTAGATGAGCTCTCCACAGACAACAGAGCTCTGATGTCAGCGTGGAACTCAATCGAGGCCAAACTTTCGGAACTAGTATTCCAGTACACCATCTCAGCGAAAGAAGGTCCCTATCCGAGCTTTGACTCCGGCGAAATGCTCAGGGGGTACAAGGTGATAAGGTGCGCTGACGAGTTTTCGAGGGATTTCCTTGGCAAAGGAGTTGCTAAGATTAGCAACGACTGGAAGGGCTTGAAGCTCAAGCTTATTCCAGCCAGGGATGTTCCTAGGAAACCATTGGCTCGTATCTTGTTGCCGCTCATGAGTGTTAAGCCGACAGGAGTGGAGCTAATTAGGAGCCTTCAAAGACTGAATCCGCAGATTCCGATGAATGACTGGGCGGTCATCAAAACGGAGGAACCGCGCAAGAATAGCGCGGTCTACCTTCTTAGGATCTGCGAGGCAAGCCGCAAAGCCCTGGAAGAGGCACAACATAAGCTGAGGTTCGGCATCAAAAGTGTCTCTATCAAGATTCTGCAGAGTCAGGAAGTCGGCCCCACCCTAAGTGATGATATTGTCGAGGTAGACGACGTCACCATGCGGGTTGGAGCCCCCAGCGAGGCGCTGGATCCTGGTCCTGCAGTCCCGCCAAATTAAAAACGATGCACTATGCGCCATCCAGGTTAACCTGAAGCACTCAAAATGTGCCACGGATAACCTGAAGGTTTTCCTCAGAGAGGAAAACATAGATGTGGCACTGATTCAAGAGCCTTGGGTTAACGGCCTCGAGGTTAGAGGCCTTAAGGTTAACCAATACGACCTTTTTTACAAGCCCGATAACCAGAATCAAGGTAAGCCTAGAACTTGTATTTTAGCTAAAAAACACTTAAAAGCTTTTCTGTGTCCAAACTTTAGCACCTCTGATTTAACAGTGGTTAGGTTAGAGGGTAGGCAAGCGGAGGGTCTGATTCTAGCCTCTTCGTACATGGCGCATGATAGGGAGTCACCGCCTGAGGAAGTGCGATTGCTAGCGGCAGAGGCAAAAGCTAGAAAAACAAGCCTGCTCGTAGGAAGCGATGCCAATGCCAGGCACTCAATCTGGAGCAGCTCTGAAATTAATGACCGAGGTGAGTCTCTCTTTAATTACATTATTGAATGCAACATGACTATTTGTAACAGGGGTAACACTCCTACTTTTGTCTTTCCGAGTACGGATAACACAGAAGGGTGGGAAGATGTTTTAGATGTTACTTTTGTCAATAATTACGGTAAACTCTCCATCGAAAATTGGAGAGTATCTCTTCTTAATTCCTTTTCTGATCATAGATATATTTTATTTGATCTTAAATTCGAAATGGAAACTCCTTCCCATTATAGAAATCCCAGAAGAATTGACTGGAAGAAATTTAGTCAAACCTTTAGCTCAAAGCTACGTAATATAACGAACTCGAGTTACGAGTCGGTTACAGATCTTGAGTTAGAGATTTCAAACTTCGAAGACTCTATAAACACTGCCTTCAAGGTCTCTTGCCCGATAAGATATAGTAAGAAAACCTTTCCACCTTGGTGGAATGATGACTTATCTAATCTGAGGAAAATTACAAGAACCATTTTTAACATCTGCTATAAGCATAAATTTTATCAGCCTTATAAGGACTGCTTGAGAATTTACAAGCGTTCTATAGCTCAAGCCAAAAAACAAGGATGGCAAGAGTACTGTCAGTCCATCGAAGATATCAAAGATTCGGCTAGGCTTAGTAGGGTTTTATCGAAAGAACATTCGAACCCCTCATTTCTTAAAAAACCAGATGGAAGCTGGACAGCATCTCCAATGGAGACATTAGAGCTACTAATGAATGTACACTTCCCAGGTTGTGCAGAAGAACCACCCGAATCTAATCTGACTCTCAACATGCTAACTTCCATAGAGCATGTCAACGCCCTTATAACTAGAGAAAATATAGTCTGGGCTATTAAAACTTTCTCGCCATACAAATCTCCAGGCCCTGATGGAATACTGCCTATAATGCTGCAAAATCAGCTTGAATTGGTGGTTCCACGGCTTGAGAGTATCTTTAAAGGTTGCCTCTTGCTTAACCATGTCCCTTGGTCTTGGAGACAGGTAAGAGTGGTTTTCTTGCCAAAAATTGGTAAAAGAGGGCATGAATCTGCCAAAGATTACCGACCTATAAGCCTTACTTCCTTTCTTCTTAAAACCCTGGAGAGAATCGTAGAATCTCACATAAGGAGTATTCTGAGTAGTTGTCCCCTATCTAACTCGCAACATGCCTACATGAGGGGCAGATCTACAGAGACTGCTCTTCATGAGGTAGTGAGAACGATAGAAAACTCGATTCATTTCAAGGAATATACCCTAGCTACCTTCTTAGACGTAGAAGGAGCTTTCAACAATGTCCTAACTGAATCCATCGCAGAATCACTTGCAGACTTCGGTGTAGAGAACTACATTAGAAGGTGGATAATATCCATGCTAAGTAATAGGAGGATTCAATCAAAGTTAGGATATTCAACGTGCACCAAATATGCCAGCAGAGGAACACCCCAAGGAGGTGTACTGTCTCCTCTTTTATGGCTTCTGGTCATGAACAGCATTCTTGTGAAATTCGAGAGTAGTGGAGTGAAAGCGGTTGCGTACGCCGATGATTTGGTCATTCTAGTTTCAGGAAAATTTCCAAGCGTGATCAGTGAAATCACTAATATGGCTTTGAAAAAAGTAAGCACTTGGGCTGCGAGCTGCGGACTAGGTGTTAACAGTAACAAAACCGAGTTGATGCTTTTCACCACCAAAACCAAGGTACCACCCTTCGCTCTACCTCGGTTAAACGGACAAACACTATCATTGTCTTCCAGTGCTAAATATCTGGGCGTAATACTAGACACCAAATTGAACTGGAAGCTTAACATTGAAGAACGGGTAAGGAAGGCGTGTGTCGCCTTCTACGCCTGTAACAAAACATTCGGCAAAAAGTGGGGCCTCCAGTCAAAAATGATAAAATGGACATACACGGCGGTTGTAAGACCGATACTTGTTTATGGTTCCATTGTGTGGTGGCCCGCTCTCAGCAAAGCTTACATAGTAAAAAACCTTACAAAGGTGCAGAGAAATGCTTGCGTGCCCAACAGATGCACTTAACGTCATCCTGGACCTTCTTCCGATTGACCTCTTTATTAAATATCAGGTGTCCTGCAGTATCTTGAGACTCAAAGAAATAGGCTGCTGGAAATCTAGATCCTACGGGCACTGCAACCAAACAAGCCTTATACCATCAGACATCCTATCCACAACCACCGATTACTGCATCCCTACCCTAGACACCTCAAAGAAGTTTAGAGTCTTGCTCCCGTCAAGAATCGACTGGGAGGAAGGTGATGTGACGAAAGACTTCGACACAACTATCTTCACGGATGGTTCAAAGATGGAATGCGGTGTTGGTGCAGGTGTCTTCTGTGAATCTCTTGAGATTTCAAAATCCTATAGACTTCCCGATTTTGCCAGCGTATTCCAGGCAGAATTGCTAGCGATAAGGGAAGCTTGTAAAGCCCTTAGAAACATACGACAGAACCAAAATGTAGCTATACTAACAGACAGTCAGGCAGCTATTAAAGCCATAGATTCTGCTTTATCATCCTCTAAACTGGTCAAGCAATGCAAAGAGGCCCTCAAGGAACTTGATATGAGCGTCACTCTAATCTGGATACCGGGCCATAGGGGCTATGAGGGAAATGAGAAAGCAGATGAGCTAGCCAGGCAAGGATCAGCCCTTCACAACTCACTGGCAGTGAGAGTATATGCTCCTCTTGGAGTTGTGAAGGGCAACATCCTGATCAAATACACATCAGAAGCAAATCATAGGTGGAGTAGTTTAACGAGCTGCGTTATATCTAGGAAAATCTGGCCCGCCTATAACAAGCCAAAATCAATCAATTTAATTTCCAAACCAAGGCATGACATAGCCAGGATTGTCGCTACCTGCACAGGGCATTGGCCTGTAGGGGAGCATGCGGCAAAATTGGGTATACCACATAACTCTTTCTGCCGTAGCTGTGAGAACCAGGAAGAAAAAGAAACGGTCCCACACTTTCTATGCCATTGTCCAGCCCTGGCTAGGAAAAGAGCACTCCATTTAGGTAAAGAATTCTTCAACGGCATTGAGGAACTCGCAGATTTCAAGATCAAAGATCTGATCTCTTACCTCAATAATACAAAGTGGCTTTAGCGCCTCCCGCCCCTCTTTATTTCTCCCTCATTAAATGGCACTATGAGATAATAGGCCGTAGGGTAGGAGAATAATACCAATTCATATATAGGAGACTGTGTGTGGTCACACGTCAGAATAAGGCTTAATTGGCTAGGTGCTGACGTTAATCAATTCATGCTTCGGTCTTCGTACTCAGCTGTCTTTTCTGGCTTCTTATCTTCGATGTTTTTATGTGGCTTTTCTTACAACGAATTGATCGGTGACGTAAAACTGGCAATTTTTTACTGCGACATATAGAATATATGGCAAATAATGAATTCGTACAAAAAAAATTTTGAGATGATGATGAGATATGACATTACGATGATAGAGAAGTCGAAAAAAGTTGCTCCGGCGATTCCGTCTGTCTGTCTGTCTGTCTGGAAGTTTACAGGCATCTACAGCCTTAACTACTGGTCCGATTGACTTCAAATTTTAAAATTAGAGGTTTGAGCAAAAACTCATATCCCAGTTTTTTTTTTTTTTTTTTAAGATCAAAATGTAGGGTAGCCACCATACGATTTCTTTGGCCAAAAACCAAAAAACCAAAACTTTCAATTTTCTCCAAAACGGCTCCTACGATTTTTTTTAAACTTCCTCGAGTTTTATATTTTTAAACGTTCATATATTTTATGCAAAAAAAAATTTGTATTGCTCCAAAACGGTACCTCCCATAGAATAGTTTTTTTTGTTACTAGATTTTCTCGAAAAATGAAAGTCCGATCAGCGTAGGTTTTTTTTGAAAGTACGCATATATTGTTCAAATAAAATTTTGTATTCAAAAAAAATTCAAATTTTTTCTTGGATTCTTGAAAAATATTTTTAATTTTTATTTCAAAATTCTGAATCTCAAAAACGGATCAATTTTAAAAATCCAAATTGAGGTATAATATGTATATTTACATGGTTTTGAAAACTGCATACCCAAATTAATTTTAAGACATTTTTGAAAAATTTTATATAAGAAAAATTAATTTAAAAAAATAACGGCTCCGACGACTATCAAAAAAAATTCCATAAATCAAGAATAAGGTTTGAAGTTGCTTGGCATTTAAATTTTTGGAATTAAATGTATTTACGAGACACATTTTCAAATTTTAATTTTTTTAATAAATTCTAATTATTTTTATATATTAAGTTTTTTTTGTGCGTTAAGTAAGAGTATAATCAGAATTGCTTACAGCATAATATCTCTTATTTTAACACTACTTTTTGCAATTCCCCCCCCCCCCCAAGCAAGTCGCATTTGAAAAAATAGAGCTAAATCGATATTTTGCAAGTCGAATAGAAAAAAATCCAAACGAACAAAACCTAGTTTTTGCTAACTTAAGAACCAGGAAATAACCAAATGACCACAATTAACTTACTTTTCTGCCCTCTGAAAAATATACTAATATGTACCAGAATTTTTAACTGTAGAAACAATCCACACGACCAATGGAAAATGTTGAAAAAACTGTAAAAATAATAAAAGTGATAATCTTTTTGAGACATTCAAAAATAAAAAATTCCAAACAGAGAAAAACTCAAGGATTTATTCAAATGGAAATATGTAACAGAAGCAAGAAGGTAAATGGGTAAATAGGTAATATTTCAGTTCCATTTCATCTCTACCAGCTGAGCCTTCGATAAAACTAATTTAGCCAAATATTCATCTTAATTTTGCTTTATAAAAACATGTAAATACTTCGTCTCATTAATATACTTTTTATGGGAAGTACAATATTTTTTTTTTAGAAGTGAAAGTTAAAGCACAATTCTTTAGATTCATAGAATAAGCTGTATTTAAAATGACTGGGCTGGAAATGCCAACAAATGGCATCCAATTCACTCGTTTTTTTTTGGAGTTAATTGTTTTTTACAAAAAATTGATGATGTTGTAAATGATGACTGGGCCGAATAGATACAGGAATACAAAAAATTGCTCTACTTGATTTCGTTCGGGACTTAAGGGGCCGACCCATAGAATCCGTCAATCCATCAGCGTCAATGCATTTGTTGCTGCCAACGCATTTGCCGGATATAACCGTCCCATAGAATACGTTGTAAACTTTGACAGTCTCATTTTCTTGGTGTACAAATTATTCCCAAAACCGCAAATCTGAACAATAAATTTTAAATTGAAATATCAAAATAGTGAAAAAATTATTTTCTTGCACATAATTTTGAGAATTCATTGCTTTTCCTTGTTGCTTTGGGAACACATTGAATTGACTGCTCGTCAAATTCAGTTGTCAACGGATCAACGAAAGCAAAAAAGAGAATGTTAAGCAACTCTATCCGTCGTATCCGTCACATGCGTTGCTTATGGGACGAGTTTCATTAAAACATGTATATTCTATGGTGCTGTCAGTTGAAAACGTCAACGCTGATGCACTGACGGATTCTATGGGTCGGCCACTTTATGATTATGTCTATGAAAAACATCACCTCAATTAAAATTTATTTAATTTGCTCCGATCGGGTACGGTTATTAAGCATTGAAACATCCGTCAAATGAATCCTTGTTTTATTTTCTTACTTTTGCTGTTTATTTTCTGGTTTTAATATTGTTACCTTCTTTTTTTATTGCAAAATTGAATAAAAACTATCTTGATTCCAACTTCATCCAGCTCCACACGCTCGTTTGGAAATAAAAAAGAATTTTTTTTGACAAGAATGCAAAAACCGCAGAATTTTGAAAATCAGGATTTTGAAACCAGAATCATGACCCGCTGCCGTAAAAAAAACATAACGGCCTGTAAATAGTTTCAAGCCTTTCCTTGCGGATGTTTACCGTTTATAACTAAGATTTTGTTTTTTTTTATTTTCAACAAAATTACAAGGGTATTCACAATCTAGGATGATAATCATTGCAAAAGTGCAAAAATAAAATCGTTTCATTTTAATTGTTTTTTACAATTCGATAAAAGTGGAAAATACATTATCTCAGAAACCAACGTTCATTTATCGCAAATTTCGATCATTTATCGCACTGCGACTTGACTATAAATAAACCGTACGCTTATTTTCAAGGTGTTTGTTTACTTGAAAAAAGAAAATATTTATCACGGAATCAACTGGTTGCTAAGTTTGGAGAAAACCTTTTCCCATCTGTAAACAATACACGAACAACAACAACAAGACATCCAAATCCAATTAAAAGAAAAAAACTAAAAGTGCCAAATGGGTTGTTAAGGAGAGGGCGTTTGTTCTTAAACGATGATCAGAATGTTAAAATCGTGTAGTTAATAAATTCTGGGTAAGTTGAATGAAGGAGGTCTGTTGAGCGAGTTTGAATTTTGTGTCCAATCTAATTTAACCAATCTGCACTGAAATTTTAAAATACAAATGGACTTTAGACAAGAGGTTGCAATGAAGTATTTGACGTAAATTAGTTGAACGTGCGCGATTATCGCTTGTATGGTCAATATAATACAGAAAAAACCAGAACGAATTCAGTTGAATACCGGTCAAGAAATATAACCGTTACACATCGCATTTGGAGTAAACCTTAAGGCGAAAATTAATTATTTATGGCAATTCCATGAATTGATTTTTAAACTTACACAGCCAGAGCCCAGAGTAGAAACAAATAACGATCAGTTGCAGAATGCTTTATGTACTTTGAGGTTTGAAATTAAAAACGTAAGAGAATAGTGCTATAAAGCTCTCCAAATTTTTTAATGAAAAACATTGGCTTACTTTTAATTTTGTTGGGCGAAGATGGGACTTTTGAAAGGGTGTAGATATCCGCTTTAATCAACAAGGATAAATTATTAGATTTTCGGACGAGTTTGTGCATGAAAGTGCGCCACCGTGATGAGCTCAGTGAGGGATGAGTTCGATATAAAGTTGATTAATCGATAAATCGATTGATCGAAAGGTTGATATGAAACATTATGATTTGAATTTGAACTGATATAAAATCTAGTTAATGTTGCCACAATGTGGTTAATTGTTAATAGTTCCGCCAGGATTTTTTTCTGAAAACACAAAAAAAAGGAAATTGCAAACGTTCTAAAAATAAGAACAACCATGGAATTGAAAGAATAGAATAAACGAACACGAGTTAGAAATAAAAGAGAAAGATGACGGATATTTTTTGATATTTAATTTTTACTTGCGACATATAGAATATATGGCAAGTATTGAATTCGTAAAAAAAAAAATTTGAGATGAGGATGAGATATGGTATTACGATGATAGAGAAGTCGAAAAAAGTGAGTCCGGCGATTCCGTCTGTCTGTCTGTCGGAAAGTTTACAGGCATCTACAGGCTTAACTACTGGTCCGATTGACTTCAAATTTGAAAATTAGAGGTTTGAGCAAAAAGTCATATCCCAATTTTTTTATTTTTGTTTTAAGATCAAAATTTAGGGTAGCCACCATACGATTTTTTTGGCAAAAAACCAAAACTTTTTTTTCACAAAAACGGCCCGAACGATTTTTTTTAAACTTCCTCGAGTTTAATTTTTTTAAACATTCATGTGTTTTATGTAAAAAAAAAAATTGTATTGCTCCAAAACGGTACCTCCCATAGAACCGTTTTTTTGTTATTAGATTTTCTCGAAAACTGAAAGTCCGATCAGCGTAAGTTTTTTTTTCAAAAGTACGTATATATTGTTCAAGTAATATTTTGTTTTCAAAAAAATTTCCAATTTTTTTTTGGATTTTTAAAAAATATTTTTAACTTTTTTTTCAAAATTCTGTATCTCAAAAACGGATCAATTTAAAAAATCCAAATTGGAGTATAATATGTATATTTACATGCTCTTGAAAACTGCATACCCAAATTAATTTTAGGATATTTTTGAAAAATTTTATATATAAAAAATTAATTTAAAAAAAAACGGCTCCGACGATTTAAAAAAAAAAAAATCAATAAATCAAGAATAAAGTTTGAATTTGTTCGGCATTTAAATTTTTGGAATGAAATGTATATACGAGGTACATTTTCAAATTTTAATTTTTTTAATAAATTCTAATTGTTTTATTTATATATTTTTTTTTTCTTTTGAGTTAAGTGTAAGCTGTAAGTAAGAGTGCAATCAGAATTGCTTAAAGTATATCTCTTATTTTAACACTACCTTTTGCAATTTAAGTAATCATAAATATTTAGTTTTAGCATGCAGGAGCAAGTTCGTACGACCCAGTCGTGCACATTTTTTTATTATTAAAACCGGGGAAGCCTTGCAAAAGTAGGGGAAAAACCACGGATCATTTCAAACAAAATAGAAGCAAAATCGAAATACAATTAGTGAAGATTAATTAATTCGACCAAGATGGACCGTTAAGGTCTTATTTAAGATATAAGAAAAATGAAAACGCGATCAACAAAAAAAATCAATAAATTTTTTAAAAATATTTCAAGATAAATACAACCTTTTAAACCTCCCAAACTCCAAATTCTTCCTATCCTTTTGAATGAAAATTTCCAAGAAAACAGTTCCAAAATTTTAGCTTGCTGTAACCTTTCAGATTATACTCTGCCTTTTCCAAGTCTCAAATAAGAGTGACGTTAAAGGCTAAAACACAAAGACGCTTTAGCTTCAGCTTCGCCTGAAGTTTCGTACGTAACGTGACTCCAAACGGAAGCTCTAGTTCAAATATAGTGAACTTTTGCTTTGTCTTTGAAACAGCGTTACCACTTAAAAAAAAATGGAATCGAAATAGATTTGGGAACCAAGCGAAGTTGATTGAAAATAAGCGAAACATTATTTTAAAGTAGTGTATATTATACTGGCGGTGTATATATTGACGCAAAGAGGGATATACAGTTGTTATCAAAATGTTTATAAAGACAGATCTACTGCTGATGTCACTTATATATTTTCCTGATGAAAATAGGAGAAATATGATGAAGGCGTGCGATTTTTCACTGTAAACTGTAGGCATAAAATTATGTCTTAATGAGTTAATCGAAACGGATTTTAGAAATAACAAGTAAAATCGAATTACATTTTTGCTGAGTGAAGTAGATTTCAAAAAATTCTTGATGGTGCGAAGCAGGTAGTAGATTTTCAAAGTTTAAAAAAAAAACTAAAAGAGTAAAGTGGCAAAGCTGTTTTGGAGGGATGATGATGTGATGGAGGGAGAATTGTCATTCAAAGCAAATTCAAAGGGAGTGCATCGTAACGCAGGCGAAGCTGAAGCTGAAGCGCCTTTGTGATTCGGCCTTAAGGCCCATCTATGTCCTAATTCGCCTACTCTTGTTTTTGAATTCATGCTTCCACCCCATCTGGAGTGGGGGATCTTCATCACCTACCTCATCAACGGCCAGTCATAATTGGCTCTGTTGAGAGCCACTTGTGATAAGATATCGCAGTCCTGCTCACTCGCCCTTCTTTCTCTCAAATTTTCGAGTCATCCCGAAAATTCGCCGACTTTGGACGATCCTTTTTATATATAGTCCTATAGTACCTGCACGCTGACGATTCGATCGACGCGACACGAGTGGCATTTGCAGACAATTTCTGTATAATTTTGAGAACATTCTCTGAGTCCTCTACACTGTAGCTCTTTCACAGAATGTACTCTTAACGTCTTAACTCTTAAGAGTCAATTTGATACTGAATAATTCAATGTCATGTCAATGTCTATTGGTGATGGTTACTGGGACGGTGAGATGGGATTGGACCATTGAATAAGAAGTACAGGAAGGGGTCTTATGAACAAGAATTGAAGCATTTTTCAAAGTAGTGTGAGTTTCACAAACACAAACACATTACAACAGGGCTGGTCTGCAGTTGAATAGTTAATCTCAGGGGCGCCAAGCGCAATTTGATTAAATCAAGATTTCATCGATTTTGCTTCAACTTTTTTTTCAATCTCAATTCTTCTTAGGAAGCATGGTGTTTTAACACTAAAGATGCACTGCACGGTTTTTAAATTTTATTTTTTTATTTTCCAGTACATTTTCTTGATTTTTCATTCATAATTCATCACATTTATTACGCCTATTGTAATACAACCAACAAATAAAAACGTTTCGAAACCCGATGGAGGAACTATTCAAAACAACCGTGCACACTACGGGAACTCAACGAATTGCAGCGCCTTACCATCACGAACAGAAATAATACACCCCTGAACTCGACTGACGACACAGTCAAAGTTTGACAGCACATACCTTAAAACTGACAGCACATACCCTAAAAATGGACATCATCAGACATTTTTGTTGCTTCACTCACGTACACTGTACATGTAGCTAACACCGCTTCCTGTACTTCTTATTCAATGGATTGGACATAGAGCGTTTTTTTTTACAGTATGTATGTTTGATATATATGACAGGACAGTGTATTTGTTTTGTATATGGGTAAGGGTTATTCGAATAAAAGGAAAGAGAACAAAAAAGTACGGAATATAATTTTATGATTGCCACATTGGCAAATGAATTTGAACGGTTTAATTTTTTTTTTTTTATTTTCAAGGAATGTTTATAAGGATAGCAAATATTTTCAATGGGAATTGTTTTGTTTTGGTAAGTGATATTCTATGTACTGCTTTTTTGTACAAAGAAATTATTTGAATTTATGAATGTGTCTTATTCATTTTCTTTTTCTTTACCAATAAATAAAAAAAAACAACGTGATTCAGCAAGGTAGCAAGTGTAACCACCCCTTTTGCCATTGGTTCCGATTAGGCCGGATATGTTCCCGAAATTACTAGCTACAGTCGCGGGTTCTTGAACCATTGGGTGATTACAAAAAAAATCCAGCCGTTCAATGTCTCCAAGGTGGAAAGAGACTTGCGAGCTATGTTGCCTTAACCCCCCCTGCCATGATTGCCTCCCTCGCCAGGGCAATCCCTTTTTCCGCTTCTTCGTCTCCTCATCCTCCTTTCCTTAATTTCTTATTCCATACTCATTTTGAATAAAAAGGCTTCAAAATCCATTGAATATAAATATAAAAATCATGTTTTATTTAATTGAGTGATTATTCTAAATCGAAATTGTTCAAAACTATTCAAAGTAATTCAAGAAAAGAAAATAGCTTTCAAAACAATAATTTAAGATTGAAAATAAAAAAAAAACAAATGAACATAGTTGGCAATCATTAATCCATATCCCAAAATCCCATTTCCGTATAATATAAATCGTCTTCGATTTATTACAAAGGTGGATTAAACGATCTCTTTTGGCTTAAAATTCAATTAATCGTTAAAAACACTCAAAACTAACTCGATCGCAATGTCACTCAATGTTAAAGACTGTTCAATACAAGCATAAATATGTACGCAATAAGTATTCATTAAACGACTCACCGTTTTTCTAATCTGCTTTCCGCTGCTGTGGCCACTGCTGCTGGATGCTGGATTTTTGATTTTAGTTGAATATAATAGTTATTATGCGAACAAAATGTACATACAATTGAATAGACTTATTGTAAGTAACTTCGCGATAATTTAAATAGTACGTTTCGCGAAGTATATTACCCGAAACAAAACTTTATATATGGGTACTTAATATATTTGCCAATTTAGTTTCTATTGGAACTAATTAATGAAAATATTCTGCTCAATAAGGTTTAAATGACAAGATTTGGATAATAAAAAAAATTAACTATAAAATAACAAAATAATATCAAATTTCAAAATTAAAATTAAAAAAAAAAAAGTTTGGTCTTGGCGGGTTGCGATCCCGTGGCGGAAAATCCGTTGCGTTCCCTTTGTCGGCGCCTGAACTGATCCGGCTACCAGGACTTGTAATAATCGTTGGTGGCTTTTCAGACTTTATGCGGAGCCACTGTCCGATGCCTTGGTTTGTCGATTGCTTGATTTCCTTAGTTTTTCTGCTTGCTTTTTCCTTTGATGGGTGATTTGGATTAGGTAAATCGACTTAATTTGTCGTAAAATAAAAATATGTCCATAATGAAATATATGGGTACACCTACATATATTTCACTTTCAATTGAACTTGAATTTTTTCTTTGAACTATTCAAATCACTATATACGAATTCGCAATCGCAACTAACACTCCCTTGTTCTGGTCTGATCAGAATAAAATTTTCGATCGACAATACCTTGCCAGCTACCCAAAATTTTAGAAATCCCTAGCGGTGGAGAATTTCAAGGAAAAGAAGCTTTACTCTCAGCGGTATTTTCTTTAGTTGCACCACTACACCAATCCCCAAAAGTCTCTTCACATGCCTCCCAATCCAGCACCGATGAATCCCTGTTACGTTGACATTGACATTTTACGTAACTACTTTGGTCTCTGTTACACGTATTTTACAGGATTTTTTTGTCAACATTTCACAACTTTTGTGCCTGAAATAGCAACTATCTACAGGTAGCTCGCAACTTAGTTGCATACTTTTAGGGTGATTTAAAATTTTCGATCGTTACTTTCTTGGTTCGAAATGGGAAACGGATTTGAATCTTATTAATCTCAACCGCCATAATAACATTGGTAACACAAGCTTGTCGTCGTGGTCGTTTTATCATGTTGCCAAAATGCTGGCTGATGTGGATGTCCTAAACAAGAAAACGAAGAACAAAATCTATGTGGGTAATTAGGTATGCGTTATTGTTATGCTTGTGTTTTCTAACACGTTCTTAATTTCTATTATTTCAAATTTTTAGGAGAAAGTAGGGGGTTTGGGTCGAAGTTCTGTATGGGCCAAAATTCGGATTCCAAAATTCTGTATTCCAAAATTCATTATCAAAACAATTTTTCTTTTATCATTTACAGAATTTAGGAGTACAGATTTTTAATGTTTTCTATGCAGAACCTTGAAGCGTAGATTATAATTCTAACGTAAAGGATCTCTCTCCAACCAAATTGCATATGGTTTAAATTAATCACATACCTTGATAACACATTGCGTTCGACAGCTTAAGTTAAGTGTTATAAGTTAATCGTGATAAATTGAATTCAGAAAAAATGGCAAATATTAAATTATTAAAATCTAATAAAGGAAAGGATTGATTGTGTGTCGATGGTTTTATGTTCTACAACGGAAGAACAACGAAAAAAAAACATTTAATTGGGCGTGCGCTAAGCGAATAAAAAATAAATATTAAGCTCGTGTTGTAACAAAATTGATTGATAATGTGCGCACTATAACTAAACAATCGGGCAAAGATTCGCATGAGCCATTTACAAACGATTGTGATACTGTAGCCGCAAACAATTCAGTCAAGTCCTCAGTTCAAAATAATGCTTTTAATTCAAGCCAGATTATCCAAAAATCTGTATCTGAAACACACATTTTTGTAAATTGATCTACAGGCAATTAAAAAAACTGTTCATAACTGTGAGTTTTAATGTAGAGATTTGGAATCACAGAATTTCTAAAAGCAGAATATTGGATTTGCAGAATTTTGAAAATAAACAGAATTTTGGATTTACCGAATTTTGAAATACAGAATAATAGAAAAGCAGAATAATGGAATACAGAATTATGTTCATACAGAATTTTTTCTTCAGATACAGAATTTTGTTCATACAGAATTTTGGAATAGAGAATAACGACCCGTTCCCGAAAGTAGGAAATGCATGAACAGATTTTTTTAATGTCCCAGGTCAAGTTCATTCCATTTATGCGATCGATGTTGTCGCAAAACTTTTGTTTTAGTACGTGATATACTTTTTTTTGGAATAAGAAATAAAGAATTGCAAACACATTTTATTCATTTTTTTTTTCTTGTATCAAACAAACAACGTGATTCAGCAAAGTGGCAAGCTTGTCCACCTTGCAGGCTGGTTCAGAGTATATCTAATAATGGGATAATAGGGACACTCTTCCACCACAAATGACCTCTACTTATACAAAAATAAGGCCGAAAATACAAAAAAAAAAAAGTTCTAGTAGGAAAGAATAGTTCAAAAATATTAGGATTAGAAAAATTCGAAAGAATTAAAGAGTTCACATCAAATACAGAGCGCTAATACATTCGTCTGCTTGTGTACGATACATAAAATCGGAGTTTCCCAAAACACTTTTTTAAAGGAGGCTGATGGTCTGTATATGTAGTAGTGTTCTTGTTTTTTCTCCTCACAATCTGAAAAGGAGTGGAGTGACCAAACTAATCTATTTTAAGATCACTTTATTTTGTATTTCAAGTAATTGCTTATTTTGCTAATAAAGCCATATAATTCAATACATACTATAAATATTTTACTCTAGAATAAAAATTAACAAATGTATGGGTTGTGATAACTTCGTAACATATAATATATTACGATTTAAACCTCATACATGCCTCATACATACAACAACCCTTGTAACATGTTTTATTTGATTGAACTAGGTCACACTAATTGAGGGTTGAAACGAACAATTTTTTTATGGCATTTTTTCGCATATATAATATACATATCTGCTTATCAAAATGGTTAAGTGCTCCTATAAAAATTGTCTCGATAAATTCGAGAAATTGAGAAACCTAGGTTTGCTGCCTATGTCTGCCTATGGACGTAACGTCCATCCAGAATCGTCAACTCCTGCTTTGTCTTTGATTGACATGCCAATCAATGCTTCTCGCACTTATATGCGAAACTATTCCCTGCAACCAGTTGACTTCAACATTCCAGTTTCTTCTTCGCAGTTCCCATCTTCTGGTCTGCATTCATATAAGGCGCCCTAACCAAAGCAAGGTAGAAAAAGATGTTTTACTCCAAGAAGGATTTTTGACACCCCGAAGAGAATCAAAAATGACTTTGTACGGAAAGAGGAACAGAAGACGTTCATAGGCAGAGACAAAAGGAGATCGGAAACTGACTTACGTTTCACTCCCTAGATCCCGCAATTTTCCTATTCCTTCATT
This sequence comes from Sphaerophoria rueppellii, assembly GCA_920937365.1. Classification (NCBI taxonomy): domain Eukaryota; kingdom Metazoa; phylum Arthropoda; class Insecta; order Diptera; family Syrphidae; genus Sphaerophoria; species Sphaerophoria rueppellii. Next base: position 73,365,422 of record CAKKXW010000001.1, read on the forward strand.
TTCTTTTTCTTCTCGTCTACATGAATACATGTGAGTTACAAAAACAAAGAGATGAGGTGAGATTTTTCTATTTTTACATTTCTCTTTTGTTTATTTTCGCATTTTCAAATTTATCATGGATTGCTAGATTGAATTTTGAAATTGTCAAACACGTTTTTCTTAAACTCACCACGAAAAGACTAGAACGTATGATTTCGGATGCGTTCTGAAACTTAAGACCGAAGACATATTTTTGTGTGCCTTACTATTAGTATGTTAAGATGCAGAAACGCATTCAAATGTTAAAAAATATTTGCGTAAGATTATAGTCCGCAAAGAACAATGCTAAGAGTATTAAGTGTTAGAATATTCCGATTCGCTAATCACGAGATTAAGCGAAGTAGATTAAGAACATATCTCGACGTTTCTTAAATTTAGGGTAGAAAAAACGTAGTATTATACTAAAGTTCTATAATTCTAAGTTTTAAGTTATAAATTCATATTTAACTGCCAAAATTATTCCTCTTTGGTGAATCGACGGATTGAAGAACTGTCACTTTCACAGCCTTGTTTTCATTTATTTATTTTTCTTCCAACACATCAGATATACATATTTCTGATGACAAAAAAAAAGTGATATTTTTCCACTATTCCCATATTTAATGATACATTTTTCTAATACCTATTACCGGCCCTTTATTGGACTGAAGCTTTTTCTTTATTTTCATTTATGTTCAATTTTGATGTTGGAAATTCAACTGCTAGATGCCATTTACTGTTTTTACGCAATTTTACTTTTTTGCTATCTTTCTGAACATATCCCTCTTCTGCTCATTGTTACTCACCTTTCGTACGTTAAAACTACAAATTTTCAAATTTACCGGTTAATTTTTTCCCCAGATGGGGTGCCTAACTTTACTGCATACTCTTGCAGTAAACGTTGACCGCAGCTTGTAGGCATTGTCATTTTGACAGCTCGGTTTCCCATCTCCCTTTTAAACTAATCTGTGTTCATAGGATCCCAATTCCTTCACAAGACCAATGCTTCATGGTTCCTTGTGAGACTCCTCTTTATAAGTCGCCTTCTCTGAGCACAATCTGGCACTGGCATTCCGAACTGCGTCTAGCAGCCGGAATGAAACCATGCTTAAGGACAAAGCAATAGTTATGAGTCCCCTAGACTTTTCCAAGTACCACACAAAGGCAAAAATCATGAAAACTTGGTTGACTAACATTAGTCAGCAAATGAGGGAATGTTTATCAACATGCTGCTGTGAAGGGCTAGTCATATTTACTCTCAAGAATACAAATAAGGACCTTAGTAATAAGTCATCTAGTAAATATATTAAAGTAAAATTATCCATGTGATTTACATTTTTAATTGTTAAAATAGTGCGTAAACAAATTTTGTATGTTATATATTATTATATATCTGTACATTAGTTGCAATAATAGTATGTAATACAAAAATATTTATTTATTTTCTGTGATTGTGTTAATTTTTTAAATGTAAATTGGCAGATAAATATGTACCTAAAATAAGCAATTATGTACATGGATTATGCCTAATGGCAATGGGGATACATATTTTCTACCTCCTGGGTAATGTAAAAAAGAATACGATTTTGAGTAAAAAAAATATTTCAAACATTCTGTTAAGTTTTTTTCTTAAATTTAAAATGAGAGGTCATCATAGAGTTGTTTCGAATACTGAACCTGTATAATAATAAAAAAATTCCAATTCATTGAAAACTGAATAAATGTATGTACCTTTCAAAAATATAAAAATTTATTCAATTAAACCCGGTTCATACTTTAGCTAATCCAACACCTTTTTTCTAAACAGCAGGTTGTAGGTACTTTCAAAACATTTTTTTTAGTATTCAAATTCAATGACATTAAAGCAGTGACGGATTAAGCGTTGAGAGCGCCGACGTAGGCATGCCTCTCATCGGCGCCTTTACATTAGAAATAACTCGTATTATTCTTGACCGAAACTGCTGCACTGCGTGGTTTTAAGAGTTGGCGAAGCGAGTTGTCAAGTCGAATCACTGAGCTGAGTTTGCAAACCGAGTTGAATCTGTAAGTGGAATTGCTCAGAATCGATTTTTTTCTCAACATAAGTGGTAAGTGCGGTGCGAGGTAATAAGCTTTTTTCCTTAACGACCACGTATGAACTACCATTATGTGCCACTTCATCAAATCACTGCGCCCTTTGTACCCACGCGCCCAAGGCACATGCCTACTTTGCCTTAAGGATAATATGCCACTGCATTAAAGGTTCAAAAACAAGGAATGATCCAAATATTCAATTTGAAAACAAATTTCTGCAGCCTCAACCTCAATATTCTATCGAATAGCCAGGCCTTTACATGTAGTTAAATATTAAAACTGTATTGATTTTCTCGCACACATTATGAAATCCTGCAACAAAGCATATCAATCAGAGTATATCTAATCAGGCGTAAAGACACTCTCTACGTGGTTTAATTTTTTTTCTTACATTTTTGGTCTCCATACTTGGGAAATAGACGGTAAATCTTAAGTGTTGAGGTTGTATCGTGTAGCAATGAAAGACAAAAGTAATATAGTACTTAGCAAATATCTTATTAATAAATCTTTACTTTATAAATTCTTGTAAGGATTACTGAGCTTATGCTTCGTGGGCGAAAGTTAAGGAAGAAGTGTGATCTTACAATTTTTTCTTGTTAGGCCGTGTGCGAATTGGATGAACTGTGGTTAAAAATGGATGAATTTTTAACCACCTCTGTCATATTTTAACCTGCTCCGCAGCTAGTCTAATTTTTAACACATTTTATTTAATGCGAAGTGTCAAAATTTAACCAAACGTCAAGTTTTAACCACTTTTTAACCCAGTTCGCACACGGCCTTATGGCGTTTTTAATTGGCAATCTGGAAGTAAAAAAAAGCATTCTGAAAGTGTTCAATTGGGCAAAAGTGACAGTTCTGATTCTGAAAAGAAGAGAATTTCCCTTCTGATTTAAACGACAGAATGCTTCTTGTTCGATTCCAGATTGCCAATTAAAAACGCCATTAGTTAATATTTTACATATGTATTTAATTTTGACGTTTGGGACGAGATGCGTTCCGAGTTATAGCAAATTTTAATCTTTAAGGGGTCGCCACACTACTCCCCCGCTAAATGTTTACATTGAATAGTTAAATGAACAATTATAATTTGTATACATAATTAACTTTGGTACCGTATAGGAATCCGTACATTTCGTCCTGACTTAGTTGTAGCAGGTGTCTCATGACGTCCTGCATGAGTAGGAACCTTGGTTGGTAAATGCGTTACGTATTGTATTGGTGACGTAGCTGGTGTATCTGATATGTCCGGTGGTTGGTTTGGTCTAGCTGGTGGTGCATTTGATCTTTCTGGTGGTGTATTCGATCTGGCTGGTGGTGTATTTGATCTTTCTGGTGGTGTGGTATTATCATCATATTGCGCAAATGCTGTCTTCAAACGGTCGATCGAGATTTTTGATGTGCGATTCTGAAATTGAATTTTAAAGTATTTATTACCTTTTTCTAAAACTTGGAAAGGACCATCATAGGACTGTTGCAATGGTGGTTTGACGGAGTCATTGCGAACAAAAACATAGCTGGCGTCCTTGAGGCTCGGTTGTATGAAGGTTTTCGGATTGCAATGTGCAGACGCTGCAGTTGAAGCTATTTTTGCCATGGACCGTCTCAAACTTTTATCAAATTCTGTTTCTCATGAAATGTTTTCTTGCTTGCCGAAAAAGTCACCTGGTAATCTTAAAGTTGTCCCGTATAACATCTCAGCTGGTGTGGATCCAATTCCAATGTCCTCTTTGTATGTTGTATGTTAGGCAATATTTCACACCAATTTTATGTTTGATGACATCTAATAGCTGATTTAAGAGCACGGTGCCATCTCTCTATCATCCCGTTTGATTGGGGATAGTATGGCGTTGTCTTGAGATGTTTGATGCCAAGAAGACAAGTAATTTCTTTGAAGATCGTACTCTCGAACTGTCTTCCGAGTTCGGTGGATATTCGCGAGGGAATTCCAAATCTGGATATCCATCCTGAAACTAAAGTCTTGGAGACGGTTTCAGCCGTATGTCCGGTAGCAGATATGCTTCAGGCCAGCGTGAAAATCTGTCGATGCAAGTCAGTAGGTAACGATTTCCTTCCGACGAAGGCAATGGACCGACGATATCTACGTTGATGTGTTCGAAACGGTGAAGCGGCGGATCGTATGATGTTAGCGGTGCTTTGTTATGCCGATGTATTTTGCTTTTCTGACAGGGAATGCAGCATCGCACGAATTCAGCTATCTCTTTTCGCATTCCCGGCCAAACATATCGTTCTCTTATAGGTCTTGATGTTGCCCTAGCTCCTGGGTGTGAGATATTATGTAATATCTGCATGACGTTTCTTCGTAAAATTTTTGGTACAATTGGCCGAACCCTACTCTCAGAAATGTCACAATAAATTGGGCATTTTGCTTCTGGAAGAATAAGCAATTTAATTATTAAGGAATGTGAACCACTTTTACCTTCTTTAAGTAGCCATTGTAGCTCGTCGTCTTTGTTTTGTTCTGCGGCTATGTCTTCCGGGCTCATAATGGTTTTGTTGACCTCGGATATTCGCGATAGAGAATCGGCGACAAGATTCTCAGCTCCCTTGATAAAATGGATGTATGTGCTGAACTGCGCGATGAAATCCAACTGTCTGATTTGACGAGGCGACGATTTTTCCATCTTTTTCTTGAAAGCATAGACCAGCGGCTTGTGGTCCGTGTGGATGCTGAATTGTCGACCTTCGACAAAGTGAAGAAAATGCTTGACACCCAAGTAAATGGCCAAGAGCTCACGGTCATATGTGCTCTGCTTACTTTGTGATTGGGTTAGTTTTTTTGGAAAAAAATCCTAAAGGCTGTGCAACTCCAATGACCGTTTGGTGCAAAACTGCTCCGACTGCGATGTCAGAAGCGTCCGTAGTGAGAGAAAGTGGAGCGTCGATTGCCCGATGTGCCAAAAGTGTAGCATTGGCTAAGTCCGATTTGCATCTTAGAAAAGCGTCCTCAGCCTCGGGTGTCCATTTTACTGGAGTCGAATCATTCTTTTTGTTGCCCTTCACTAAACCTTGTAGCAAAATTTGGTTATCTAAGGTGGAAGGTAAGAAACGACGATAATAATTAATCATTGCTAGAAATCGTTTTAGCTCTTTGGCTTTAGTAGGCTTTTTAAAATCCTGAATAACTTTCACTTTTTCCTCCAGTGGCATTATTCCTTCGCTGCTGATTTTGTGTCCCAAAATTCGAACAACTTCTTGGCCTAAAACGTGCTTGGAAGCATTTATTGTTAAACCATACTCACTTATCCGTTGGAAGACTTGACGCAGGTGCTCTTTATGCTCGTGTTCGTCTCTTGATGCGATGATGATGTCGTCGATATAGGCAAAGCCTTCAAATCCTCTAAGCACTTCATGCATATGACGCTGGAACGTTTGGGCTGAGTTTCGCATGCCAAATGTCATGAAAAGAAATTCGAAGAGGCCGAACGGTGTTATAATAGCCGTCTTCTTAATGTCATCTGGCTCGATTGGTATTTGGTTGTACGCTCTCTCCAAATCGATCGTAGAGAAAATTTTTCGACCATGCAAAATCGCTGAAACGTCTTGAGCAAAAGGCAGAGGATATCCAGCTACTAATTTTATTTCAACTTATAGACATTTTGTAACCTGCTTGTAACTAGTGTAAGCCTTAGGTCGCACCCACAATACATTTTAGTCGAACAAACCCAAAATATTACAGTTTGGGAAATCAAACACAGTTTAAGAGCGATTGTTTTACACAGAAGTGCGTTTTTGCGCTGACGATAGTTGACTATAGTTTTTATGTCAAAAAGAAAATGGTTGATGTGTCATAGTTGAAATAGTTAGAAATAGTTGAAATCATCCAAAAACGCTTTTTAGTTAGGTTTGGTTGATCTGTCAAACAAGAAAAAAAAAATCTTTTGAGGTTACATTTTTCTTTTCTTTTGATCATAACAATTTTTGTTGCTTTAAATTTATTTCAAAAATTCAAGAATGATCTTGATATGGTAAGATTTTAAAGCCAATTGAGATGAGAAAATATTTATTTATTTTTGAACAACCCACAGCAAGAAAAGAAAAGAGAAAGAGACTGAAGACCACCCTCCATAAAGAAATCTTCAAGCTGTTTCAAGTAAGCCAGCTCCTGATATTCTCCTAATTGCGGCTCCCAGATTCAGTGAAAAACTCTCAATACCAATATCTAGCTCGTGATTTTATATAAATAAACGAAAAAATCTTTATTCTCCGAAACTAAATTAACATTTTTTATTGGTGACAGACAAACATAAAAACAATGAATTCAAATATGTATGCCGATTTCGTCCTCCAATCATTGATTTGGGTTTCCTTATGCTTGACTTCTGCGGGAGCGTCATTGAGCTTCCTCTCCGATGATCTTCATGATCTTCGTAATTTCCTCCCCAGTCAGCTCCATTTCTTCTCATGCAGAGCAACTTCCATTTGCCGTTCGTACCGACTGACGTTCGAAAATCATTATGCTCTTGGGCAGTGGCCAACTTGTACTCCAAAACCATATCCATGTCCTCGAGTTTTTCGATTACTTTTTGTAAACTAACCGAACGTAGACGCTGACTGTTTTGGCCATCTTTGGCGGCCTGCAAGTCGCCACGCAGTTGCAGTTGAAATAAGAGTGTTAGCGGATTGCAGTATAGCCAATTCGATTGGAAGGATTTTTGACCGGTGAGAGAATGATTCTTGAAATTGGTTCTGAATTTTAAGCCACTTGGAAATGCGATCATTTCCTTGGTGTGTATCTCCTCGTAGTGACTGAGCATTTTCAGTTTGACTTGTGAAGCTTTAAAATTTGGAAGAGTAACCTTATTTTCCTTATATTTTTGTAATGGAATATTTTTAATTCAAGACGAGCAGAAATCTTTTGATTGGAATTAAATTTGCGGCGGCACGGATACGGACAACTACGACGGTAAAAAATGCACGAGCAGAATGTTTTTTTTTTTTATTATTCCAGATTGATAGTCATTAAAAACACCATTAAACAGAAAAAAAAAGACTTTGACACATCAACCATTTTCAACTCACCTCCTGAGTAGAGTTGGGAATAGTTAGAAATAGTTACGATTTGACACTTTAACACTGACCGCAAAAACGACAATTGTGGTTACGAAACGTAACTATTGGCGTGCAAAAACGAGAAATAGTCAACTATAGTCAACTATAGTTAACTATAGTCAGCGCAAAAACGCACTTCAGGTGTTGTCTTCGCGTTGAGGGCTCTGTAATCGCCACATGGCCTCCACGTTTCGTTGCTTTTTCGAACCATGTGCAAGGCACTTGCCCAGTTGCTTTTCGAGGGTCGGCGAATTCCTCTCTCCATCAAGAAACGAAACTCTATTAATTTTTCGCTATTTAATCTTCGAGCACGGGCAAATACCGGCGGGCCGTTTGTCTCGATGTGATGCGTCGTGGCTACACCTTTCGTTGATGTTCGGGCGTTAAACTCGGTGAGGTGCTTGAATTGTGCTAGAAGCTCTGCAAAGGGATTGTTGATGTTATATGTGGTTATGCTCACTTTATTACCAGAGGTTGTTGCAGCTCTTGACGTGACGTTTGTGGTGCTGTCGATGATTTGGTTGCGTTTTAAGTCGATGAGAAGTCCGAAATGACTTATAAAATCAGCTCCGATGATCGGCCTGGAAACATCTGCTATGACGAAAGTCCAAGTGAAAGCGCGACGAAGTCCTAGATCAATAGTCAAATTTTTCCTTCCAAATGTTTTAATTTCGCTTCCGTTTGCTGCAAATAAACTAGAATTAGACAGTGAAAAACGATCATTGTAAGTTGCAGGCAGAACTGAAATGTCAGCTCCGCTGTCAATTTTTGCAAATGTATTGGTCAGTGTGTTCACTTATATTGTTGCTGACCAATTCATTATTATTCAGTTTTTTGATGCCGTTTGTTTAAATTCACAAGGTTCGCGACAGTTTCTGGCCTCTTCTCCGAATCGTCTGTGGAAACAGCACAAGCCATCCCTAGATTTCGACTGACGGCGACGATGAGATGAAAAATTTCGGCTGTGACTACGGCTTCGATGAGTTGACCTTCCCCTCGTATGCTTGATTAGTTCGTTTAGCTGACATGTGATCTGATTAATTTGTTGCTGCAGGTGTGAATCCGAATGAACTGTACTTTCGTTTTTAGACCTAACTGTGCTCTTCTTGTCGGATGACGATTGGTGTTGATTTATTGCAAAGCAGTCTCTGAATTCACCTACCTCCATAACTTTGTCAGCAAGCGTCGCTAGTTGAGTCAATTCTTCGTTGGAGGCTTGCAAAATTGCTCGCACTTGGCCTGAAAGTCTTTGAAGCCAAAGTGATTTCAGAAACTCACCACTAATTTGAGTTCCACCTAAGCCACGAAGTTCGTTGAGGAGTTGTGACGGATGTTTATCACCCAAGTCGACCTCGGAAAAAAGTTTTTTTATTTTTTTCTGCTCTGAATCACCAAAATGTTCGATTATAATCTTCTTCAGATTCAAGTATTTGTCGTTCGCTGGTGGAGAAAGAACAGCATCGGAGATTTGAGTGAGAACCTTCGACTCAATTGCACTAATTACGGTGTTGAATCTGGATGTGTCGCTTTTAATTCGTCCAATGTTGAATTGCGCTTCAATCTGAGCAAACCATATTTCAGGTTTCTCATGCCAAAAAGGTGGTAGGTATTTTGACAGTTATCTTTGAAACAGTTTGATCATCCGACCCGTTATTCCCGTTGACTTGCTGTTGTCACTGTTGTTGTGAGCCGCCTACACGATCATCCCATTGCACTGTATCGTCTTTTACCTCTCTATCCGGCATGTTGAATTAGCTCGAAGCAGTAATCACTTACCAGGTTGATTAAAAAATCAGAAATTGGTATAAATAAAGATGTACCCAGATTTAATCGTTGAGTGTGTTTTTATTAAAAAAAAGTGCTACTCAAATAAAACTCTATTAATTTTCGGGGTCACCAATTGAGGTTTTATCGTGTAACAATGAGAGACAAAAGTATTATAGTGCTTAGCAAATATTTTATTAATAAATCTTAAATTTATAAATTCTTGTAAGGATTACTGAGCTTATGCTTCGTGGGCGAAAGTTAAGAAGAAGTGTGATCTTACAATTTTTGCTTGTTAGTTAAGAGCTGAACAGAATGCAGTCGCCAGTCGCCCGGCGACTAATCTGACAGCTGTCAAAAATTCGCCTTCCAAATCGCTGAAGAAATTTGTGAACACAATGCAGTCGCGCGACGAGCTATCAAATATGCCTATGATAACAAAACAAAACATTATTAAATATTTTTTTCTCCATTTTTTTATTCATTCAAATTAAAAGAATATATTTTGTGTTTGGTGCATGAGCATGCAATGCATTTGCGCATCGGATATATTCCATAGTAATTCGTCACTTCTAATTAATTACATGAAAACTCCTGTAATTTCTTATCCACACAAAAAATTAATATCTGCAAAAATTCCTTGAGTTGAATCAACAAATAAATTGCTATAAGAATACAAGGAAACAACAGCACGATATAAAAAAAAAACAAACGTCGAACTCGTCGCGCGACTAAGTTGAAAAAAGTTCAACTTTTGGGCGACTAGTTCGGCGACGAACGACGCATTGTGTTGCTAATGGGCGACTGCCATACAAAATTCTCATTTTTGACAGCTGTCAGATTAGTCGCCGGGCGACTGGCGATGCATTCTGTTCAGCTCTTTAGTATTTTACATATTTACGTATTTAATGTTGACGTTTGGGACGAGATGCGTTCCGAGTTATAGCAAATTTTAATCTTTAAGGGGTCGCCACAATGTTATAGGGAGAAGGAGACAAAACATAAGGAATACAAAAAAACAAGTGGAAAGATGTTAATTCGTCCTAAAAAAAATAACATAAGAAACTTGTTCTTGTTCATTTCGACCCCCAATTAGTGTGACCTGATTCAATCAAATAAAACATGTTGCATGAATTGATAATTGAAGTTTATATCGTAATATATTATATCTTACGAAGTTATCACAACCCACACATTAGTTAATTTATACTCTATACAAAATATTTATATTTATATTTTGTATTCATTTATATGGCTTTGTTAGCAAAAAAAAAAGGAATTACTTGAAATACAAAATAAAGTGATCTTAAAATAGACTAGTTTGGTCACTCCAATCCTTTTCAAATTGTAAGGAAGAAAAACAAGAACACATGTACAGACCATCAGCCAGACCAGCATTTTGGGAAATTCCGATTTTATGTATCGTACACACTATTCATTCCAACTAGAATTTTTTTGTTTTTAGCGATTTTTATTGTATTAGATATACTCTGATCAGATATCAATAGCCAACTTCCTTCATAGGTACAAAATTCATAAAGGCATTTAAATAACATGTGTTTGCTGCCTCTTTTGTTATTGCCTTTGCATTGCCTTCCTTTTATTCTCTGCCATGATTCTATTTGTTTATTCTACTCTCTCATTTGCAACCAAATTACCAAACAAGAAAAGTTGCCTGTTCCCTCTCTTTTCTTTGCTTAGTTCTTTCTGTAAATCTGATTCTCTGAGCGCGACTGTCATGTCGGCTGCAAAAAGAGAATGACAGCAAGTTACAAGTGGCGGTTTGACGGCAACAAAGTGCGTAACAGAATTCAACAATCAACTAGAAAATACTTCCATATTTTCCCATTGTCAAAATTTGAGTCCCTGTCTATTGTGAATTATATCTTCAAGAATTTGAATGCTCTAAAATACATACCTTGATAATTTTGATGATTTCCGAAAGCTGAATGGGAAAGAGAAAAGTGGATAGAAATTCTTAAATTGGATGGAATAAATTATAAGTCCGTTGTTTGTTCAAAACACTTTCATGAAACTGATTCTATACTTGATGGTGCAAAAAAACAAGAAAGTTATTTATTTCCGCAATGCCATATGTCTGACCATGATATTAAACGCTTATTCCAGTTGTACATAGAATTTGCTTTTAAAAATGATAAAAATAGGTTTAGTAAACGTGATGAATTACGGATGAAAAATGAAGAAAATGATGATCAAAAAGTTGAAGCAAAATCGATGAAACCTTGATTCAATCAAATTTCGCTTGGCAGCCCGAGATTAACCATTCAACTGCAGACCAGCCCTGTTGTAATGCGTTTGTGTTTGTGAAACTCACACTACATATGGCGTTTTTAATTGGCAATCTGGAATCTAAAAAACATTCTGGCGCAAATTTATAGGCGCAAATTTATAGTCAGATAAATATAGCAGATACTATAGTTTTTGACAATTATAGTCGAAATAAAACCAACTTTAAAGTTAGTAGCTGGTGCTAAAGTTAATACCGAGGAAAGTACCTTTTAACTTTTAATATCGACTTCAAGGCTCTGTTCTGTGGGGTAGCATAAAATTATAAAACGATTTCAGTTAGTTTTTTCGAAGATTTCAATGGCGCAAATTTATAGTCAGCTCATATTAAGTTACTTTAGTAGATACTAGTTAAAACCATTTTAAATTTAAAACCAGCTACTAATTTTATTTCAACTTATAGACATTTTGTAACCTGCTTGTAACTATGTAAGCCTTAGGTTCGCACCCACAATCCACATTTTAGTCGAACAAAAAAACCGCAAAATAATACAGTTGGGAATTCAAACAACAGTTTACAGAAGCGATTGTTTTACACAGAAGTGCGTTTTGCGCTGACGATAGTTGACTATAGTTTTTAAGCAAAAAGAAAATGGTTGCTGTGTCATAAAGGTTGAAATAGTTAGAAATAGTTGAAATCATCCAAAAACGACTTTTTAGTTAGGTTTGTTGATCTGTCAAACAAGAAAAAAAAAAATCTTTGAGGTTATATTTTTCTTTCTTTGACATACATTTTTGTTGCTTTAAATTTATTTCAAAAATTCAAGAATGACTTGATATGGTAAGATTTTTAAAGCCAATTGAGATGAGAAAAATAGATATTTATTTTTGAACAAACCCAAGCAAGAATAAACAGAGAAAGAGACTGAAGACCACCCTCCATAAAGAATTCTTCAAGCTGTTTCAAGTAAGCCCAGCTCCTGATATTCACCTATTGCGGCTCCCAATTTCAGTGGAAAAACTCTCAATACCAATATCTAGCTCTGATTTTATATAAATAAACGAAAAAATCTATATTTCCCGAAACTAAATTAACATTTTTTATGGTGACAGACAAAAATAAAAACAATTATTTCAAAGAAGTATCCGATTTCGTCCTCCCAATCATTGCTTTGGGTTTCCTTATCTTGACTTCTGCAGGGAGCGTCATTGAGCTTCCTCTCCAAATTGGTCCTTTTCTCCTGTGATCTTCGTAATTTTCTCCTCCGTCAGCTCCATTCACCGCAGCGTTCAATTTCTTCTCATGCAGATAACTTACCGTTTGCCGTCCTCCTAAGCGGACTGACGTTCGACAATCATTATGCACATGGGCAGTGGCCAACTTATCCTCCAAAACTATGTCCATGTCCCTCGAGTTTTTTTCGACGACTTTTTTTTGGTAAACTAAACCGAACATAGACGCTGACTGTATTGGGCCATCTTTGCAGCCTGCAAGTCGCCCACGCAGTTGCAGTTTAAATATAGTTTTTCGGATTGCTATAGTCAATTCGATTGAAGGGTTTGGTGACCGGTGATAGAATGAGATTCTTGAAATTGGGGCGCTGAATTTAAGTTCCATTTGGAAATGCGATAATTTCCTTGAGTGTTATCCCTCGTAGTGACTGAGATTTTTTCAGTTTAACTCGCGAAGCTTTAAAATTAGAAAGGGGAAGCTTATTTCTTTATATATTTGAAATTAAAAATTTTTTAATTGAAGAACAACAGAAATTTTTGATTGAATTAAATTTGCGGCGGCACGGATAAGGACTACTACGACGGTAAAAAATGCACGAACAGAATGATTTTTTTTGAGTCATAAAACCACCAATAAACAGAAAAAAAAGACTTTGACACATCAACCATTTTCAACTCACCTCCTACTAGAGTTGGGAAAAATTTAAAATAGTTTACAGTTTTGACACTTTCCACTGACCGCAAAAACGATCAAATGTGGTTACGAAACGAAACTATTGGCGTGCAAAAACGAGAAATAGTCAACTATAGTCAGCGCAAAAACGCACTTCAGTTTAGACAATTTTGTAGGAGAAATCAGAATTGAAACCGTGAAAATTCTGTGTTATTAAAGAAATTAATTTGGGAAAGTTATTTATTAAAAATATAACATAGGAAATATTTATAAATATATTTTTTTTAAAGCATGAAAGGGAGTCTAATTGGAGCCATGAGCCATGATGAATAGGGAATGTTAAGGCAATTGGTCAAAAAGCAACTTTCACTACCTAGAACAAGGGCAGCAATGCGAAACTAATCCTGTTGGGATATTCCATAGAATTGTAAGGATGCAGGTGTAGGAAGCCCACGATAAGTCAAAGGTTCTTCTTCTTCAATATGAAGGTTCTCAATCTTATAAAACCTACATCGAGAGTAAAATTCGTCTTTGTCGAGGTCATCAAAAGGATTTGTCCGGTTTTTATACACTTTCGGTTTTCGATTAAGCTCATAATCATTAAAAATATTGAAATCTTCGAAAAAAACTATCTGAAATCGTTTTATCATTTTATGCTACACCACAGAACAGAACCTTGAAGTCGATATTAAAAGTTAGAAGGTACTTTCCTCGGTATTAACTTTAGCACCAGCTACTAACTTTAAAGTTGGTTTTATTTCGACTATAATTGTCAAAAACTATAGTATCTGCTTAGTATCGACTAAAATAATTTTAAAGCCTACTTTATCTGACTATAAATTTGCGCCTTGGTTTTAAAATCAGAAGGGAATTCTCTTCTTTTCAGAATCAGAACTGTCACTTTTGCCCAAATGAACGCTTTCAGAATGCTTTTTTTTCAATTCCAGATTGCCAATTAAAAACGCTATTAGAAGACCCCTTCCTGAACTTCTTATTCAATGGGTATAAGTGATCAGTGATCTAGACAGCCACTTCAACCTAACCTATCAAACGAGTCGAATCACATAGTTGGACGTCAAGATTATAGACCGGCTTTATAATTTAAACATATTTTCAATATAGGACACAATCGCCGAAAATCGAACAAGTGTTGTTTTTTAACAATATTTCGCATTGTAAAAGTAGTTGCTTTTAGATAGATCACCTTCAAAGGACTTAGTTTCGGCGTTTTATTCACGTATTATTATGTTTCTAATTTCAAAAGATCAATCGATTTTCTTAACACTTCCATTTGAAACTGTACGGCGTTACACTTTTTAGAGAGCGTCTCGCTACTAGAATCAAAGGTTCGCACTATGGCTTTATGTTGTTCCTGAATCTCATTTATCGTTTCTAATAGTTCTAGAAGTTGTTGCACGTCCTGCTCCTCACCAAGTAAATTTTCAAATTCGCATAGCTGGTTGTATATGGTTTGCAGTTTTTTATTTGCTAGAGTACACTATCCTTAAAAAGAAAATGAAGAATTAGATCAGATACAATATTAACCTTTGCGAGTTTGTTATGGAGTGATAAATGTCGGTACTAACACCGCAAATAGAAAAGAATTTAAAAAAAAACCAACACATCATAACTGCACTCGTTTCAGGCACTTCGATAAGCAGTTTACCCATATTTGGTGTTCCTCCATGTTTATTTAAAACAAGTATTATGTCCGTTTATTTTCTTTTTCAGCTCAACAAACACGGTAAAAGAAAGCCGTCGCCGTCATGAAAGGTTAAAGACACTGATCAGTTATAACAAGATGGGAAAGCTTGCTGTCAAAATGACATTGCCAACAAGCTAAGGAGCAGGTTAGCTGTAAGAGTATGCGTGTTATACAAACTCAAAAAAACAGGTTAGCTGCAAGAGTATGCGTTTTATTGTATAAATGATACGATTGCCTACATAATAAAATGAAAGTTTGCTGCAAGAGAATGTGTGTATGAAACAAATAAGTTTTGGGCCGTGATCACTTTATAACAAGATTGGAAACCTATATACATTTTACCCTCCAAATACCGCAAAAGTTATTTTTTTTTCATACACACATACTCTTGCAGCAAACTTGCTTTATTATGTAGGCAATTGTATCATTATTACAATAAAACGCATACTCTTACAGCTAACCTGTGTCTTTAAGTTTGTATTACACGCATACTCTTACAGCTAACCTGCTCCCCTAGCTTGTAGGCAAATGTCATTTTCACAGCAAGGTTTCCAATCTTGGTATAAGTGATCAGTGGTTTTGGGCTATTTGGATGGTAAAACGTAGGTAGGTTTCCAATCTTGTTATAACTGATCAGTGACATACTATACATATATATTAAGTCAATAGAAATGGCATTCGACTGTAGCGCCAACTGGTTACAAGCCAAGAAAACCATTTTTTTGCATAAGTTTGTATTGAGCAAAAAAAAATGTTTGATGAGACCCATTGATCTCTATAATACACTGGATAGTGTATCCATACAGAAAAATGGACTCCATTTGAATATTGTTATAAAGTCGAAAAGGGAAAAATTCGTATAACAGTATAGCAAATAAACGACAAAGAATCCCTTATCTATATATTACTGATCTCTTTATCGGTGCAAAGAACCGTTGTACCGATTTGTCGTAATTTTAAGTTACACTCCATACCTTCTCCCTTTAATTTTAAGCCGTAAATGTTCTTTTTGGTTCTTGTTCATCAAAGAACTTTATGGGGGCCACTGGGCCCACATGAATGAGTAATTGCAAAATTGATAACAAGAACCAAAAAAAAAAAAAACCATTTGTTAGCTTCTAAGTAGTTTTTAAGTTAAAGCTTGTATTAAGCTAAATAAATACACTGATCAGTTATAACAAGATGGGAAAGCTTGCTGTCAAAATGACATTTGCCAACAAGCTAAGGAAGCAGGTTAGCTGTAGGAGTATGCGTTTTATTATAATAATGATACAATTGCCTACATAATAAAGCAAGTTTGCTGCAAGAGTATGTGTGTATGAAAAAAAAATATGTTTTGAGGTATTTGGAGGGTAAAACGTAGGTAGGTTTCCAATCTTGTTATAACTGATCAGTGCCTTTGTATATGGAACAACAAGTACTACCCACTGATCTCTATAATACACTGGATAGTGTATCCATTATGTAATAAGAAGTACAGGAAGCGGTAATAGCTACATGTACAGTGTACGTGAGTGAACCACTGATCTCTATAATAATAGAGATCAGTGGAGTGAACCAACAAAAATGCCTGATGATGTCCTTTTTTGGGGTATGTGCTGTCAATTTTTGAGGTATGTGCTGTCAAACTTTGGCTGTGTGGTCAGTCGAGTTCAGGGGTGTATTGTTTCTATTCGTGATGGTAAGGCGCTGCAATTCGTTGAGTTCCCGTAGTGTGCACGGTTGTTTTGAATAGTTCTTCCATCGTGTTTTGAAACGTTTTTATTTGTCGGTTGTATTACAATTGGCGTAATAAACGTGATGAATTACGGATGAAAAATCAAGAAAATGTACTGGAACATAAAAAAATTAAACATTAAGAATCGTGCAGTTCACCTTTAGTGTTAAAACACCATGCTTCCTGGCAAGAGATATTACCTCAGGACATCCGTCATAAAATTGCAAAAGAACTGCTCCTAATGCAACAGGACTTGCATCAGCAACCAATGGTGTTCGTTTCTTGGGGTCAAAATAAGCTAGAGTCAGTATTTTAGCAAGAGACGTTTTTAATCGCTTGAACGCACTTCTTCTTTTTCACGCCATGTAAAGGGAACATCATTTTTTATAAGTTTCCATAATGGTTCAGCTGTATCGGCTAAATCTGGAATAAATTTTCCCAAATATGTGACAAGCCCCAAAAAATTTCTTGTTTCTTCTTTTGTGTTATGGGACCGAAATTCTAAAATCGTTTTCACGTTGTCTGGATCCGCACTTATTCCAGCTGTGGATAAAAGATGCTCCAAAAACTTTAACTCATGAACCTTGAAGCAACACTTGTCTCTGTTGAGAATAAAGTTCATGTCCTTAAAAATTGTCAAAACCGCCTGTAGCTCTTTGTCATGTTCTTCTTCAGTGACCCCAAAAACAATAACGTCGTCCAAATAATTTAATGTATTTTGACAAGGACCCAAAATATTTTCCATTATCTTTTGAAATATCTCAGATGCCGAGTTTACTCCAAATAACAACCGTTTATAACGTTGTTATCTCTCGACTTTTTTCAGCCAGTTGATAATATGCATTTTTAAGGTCTAAACGTGATAAATATTGAGCACCTTTCAACTTGGTCATAAGTGTGTCAAAAGTAGGTATTGGATAATTTTCTCTCATAATGGCTTCGTTTGACCAGCGCATATCTACACACATACGGATTTCTCCATTCTCCTTAAAGACCAAAACTATTGGTGAAATCCATGAACTTGGACCATACACAGGCTCAATAATGTCCTTTTCTAATGCCTTCTTCAGTTTAGCTTAGGTTAGGTTAGGTTATATGGGCTGACAGTTGATATTGTTACCGTCACACTTAGATCAATGTAGATCCCTTGTGATACCCTGAAGTGTTGTAACTTCAGTGGTTTAACCAATGAATTCTATGGTTAATCGAGCCATTTGGTGGACTTGATAAAGTTCAATAGGCGATTGCCTGGGAGTTCAGATAGGTCTTCTAGTTCATTGAAGAAATAATTGCCTAAGAATTTTGATCTAGTACGGCAGAGTGCTGGACAGTGGCATAGGAAGTGAGCCGTATTTTCGTGCTCTTCCTCATCGCCGCAGCCTCTGCATATGTCGTCCGTACTAAGCCCCATCTTCTTTTTGTGGTAGCCAAGTAGGTTATGTCCCGTTATCACACCTGTGAGGCATCTTAGGGACGGTTTATTGAGAAGTAAAATCTTATTTGATTTTATCTTGTCATAATGAGGCCAGAATTTCCTGGTGTTACCGCAGGTTTCTAGTAGGTTCCATCTATCATTTGCTTTTTGAATGATATTATTACTAATGTTTCTTTTTAGTTCGCATTGAGGGATTCTGATGTTATGGTCTATGAGAGAAGGATCAAGTACCGAGCCTTCTCTTGCGAGCTCATCCGCATTTTCATTTCCTGGCACACCACTGTGACCGGGAACCCAGCAGAGTCTTACGTTGTGCTGCATACCAAGAACCCTTTAGCTCTTCGCGACAGCAAGAAACAAGCTTTGACTTGATTTGCGTGGCAGAGATCGCTTTTATTGCTGCTTAGCTATCAACGAAAAAGGTGATATCAGCGTGTGGTATCGCCATCATGGATATTTGATTAGCAGCGTTTTTCACTGCCAAGATCTCAGCTTGGAAGACGCTGCTATGGTCAGGAAGTCTGAATGAACTGGCAAGGCTAAGATTTTCTGAGTAGAAACCTGCCCCTACCCCAGTAGTCATTTTCGAACCATCGGTAAAGATGGTAAAGTTCGATTCGTTAGTGTAGGGTACACTGTTCTCCCAACCTTCTCTATTAGGGAAACTGGTAGTAAAGCTTTTATTGAAGTCTAGATAAGGGGTCATGTAATCAGTACGAACGTTATTGCCAACGTATTTTGTAAGGATCGTGGTATGGCCATATTGACTAGATCTCCAAATATTGGTCTGACTAAGTCTAAGAGCGCTGTTTGCTGCTGATTCCTGTGCAAATAAGTCTATGGGCGTGAGATTTAGGATCGTTTCGAGACCCGCTGTTGGGGTGGTCCTCATTACCCCCGTAGTGCTAATGCATGCCATTCTTTGTACTTTGGTAAGGGTTTTAAAGTTCGTGGATTTCTCCAGAGCTTGCCACCAAACCAGACTACCATAAGTTAGAATGGGTCTAACTATGGCTGTGTACATTCACATGATTATCTTAGGATTTGGTCCCCGATTTCTTCCAAGAATCGTATTACACGAGTAGAGTGCAATCATGGCCTTCTTGTATCTTTCTTGTATGTAAGGACCCCAGTTGAGTTTCTTATCCAAGATAACTCCAAGATATCTCGCTTTTTCTGAGAGTTTAAGTGAGGTGTTTTCAATTTTTTGCAATTCGAAAGAAGGGATTTTCCTTCTATTGGTGAAAAGTACCAGTTCTGTTTTCTGGGGGTTTACTTTAAGACCGCATTTCTTGGTCCAGTTATTGACCGTAGTTAATGTGTTTTCTAATTGTTCGCTTACGGTGGTTAGGTATTTTCCTGTCGCCAGAAGCGCTAAATCATCGGCATATGCTACAACTCTAACACCACTGTTCTTGAGTTTGATGAGAATTTCATTCATCACCAAAGTCCAGAGAAGAGGTGAGAGTATTCCACCCTGTGGGGTTCCTCTAGATGTGTAAATTTTTATATTAGAGTTACCTAATTCAGAATGGATTTGTCTGTTTTTCAACATACACGTAATCCATCTTATAAGTGGGGGTTCTATTTTAAAGTCAGTGAGTGCTTTTTCTATGGCACTGTTGTGGACATTGTTGAATGCTCCTTCGATATCAAGAAAAGAAGCCAGGGTATATTCTTTTACCTCAAGCGACTTCTCTATTGTTCTGACTGCACAGTGTAGGGCAGTTTCTACACTTTTGCCTTTTGTATAGGTGTGCTGAAATGGTGATATGGATTCCGGTTTTAAGTTGCTACGGATATGCATATCGATTAATCTCTCAAGTGTTTTGAGTGCAAAAGAGGTTAGACTAATTGGTCTGAAATCTTTTGGTTCTGTATGACTGGGCTTGCCAGCTTTTGGTATAAAGACGACTTTGACTTCACGCCACTTCTTCGGAACATATACTAACTTTAGGCAGTTTTGAAAGATGTTCATTAGATGTGGTGTTATGATACTGCTGCTTTTTTGCAGCATCAAGGGGAAGATGCCGTCTAAGCCTGGAGATTAATAAGGAGAGAAGGAGTTTATTTATTTATTTATTTTATTTATTTATTCATTTACATCAATAAGAGTTTAACAACTGCAATTAGACTACCGCAAACAAATAACCTTAAGATTAAAATAATATTAATAATAATTAAAAAAAAAAACAAAACAACAATATAATTGACTATGAATTTAAAAGTAGGAAAGAATATCTTCTGAAATTGCAAAATGCAAAAGAATAATATTTTTGAGCTGTAATCTACTTAAATGAAAGTCAAAATCAACATAATTTGAAATAAAGTTAGTTTCTCTAACACAACGAGTTATAGGTTCATTTAGTGCGTAATTTACTCTATGCTCACTTTCACGGAATAAATATCCCTCTCTTAACTGACGTGAAGGAGCGTATAGATTAATAAGAGACAGTAAAAAAGGACAACTAATTTTATATGATAGTAAATCGTTCACGAACATTACTGAAAACATTTTTCGTCTATTTTCAAGAGATTGTAAGCCTAAAAGTTGGCATCTTGTTGAGTACGAAGGGATATCGTTGTTCAAACCCAACTTCCATATTGCAAATTATGTAAATCTCTTTTGGACTGATTCGATTCTGTTAGCATTAATATTGTAACATGGATTCCATACCACACAACAGTATTCTAAAAGAGACCTGACGTAGGAAGTGTAAAGAGACTTAAGGGCAAACGGATCTCTAAAGTCTCTCGAGTTTCTTTTAATAAAACCTAGCATAGAATTCGATTTAGATACTATGTATTCAATATGATTGATAAAATGAAGCTTCGAATCAAAAATGACACCCAAATCTTTTTTCGTAATTACTCTCTCAAGTACATGATTATTGATCTTATAGTCATACATAATTTTATAATTATTGCGACAAAATGAAAATTGTTGACATTTAGTATCATTTAAAAATAACTGATTGGTCAAACACCAATCTGTTAACCTATTAAGATCATTTTGAAGAAGAACACAATCAAAATGAGTCTTAATACAACTGAAGAATTTAAGATCGTCGGCAAAAAGTAAACGATTGGAATTCAAAAATATATCAGGTAAATCATTGATGAATATTAGAAACAGTAAGGGACCAAGAGGGCTTCCTTGGGGGACACCTGAGGTCACAGTGAAGGGAGGATGAGGTTCGGAGGAGCGAACAGCAATCAACACCCCTCCTCCTCTTTCAAGTCCAGTCGTCTGGGAACATCTATCTTTACGAAAGAGTGCATAGTCATTGCTGTTGCAAATTTCTGCATTGTGATGATTGTAAGAGAGCCAAGTTTCGGTGATAGCAATAAAGTCGTAATGTAGGGATGACAAAGACAGGAACATTTGTTGCATTTTTGAGCGCATTCCTCCAATGTTTTGATAATACCCGCACATATGATTGAGTTTATCATTCAATTGGCAAAAATTTGGTCGTGGATAATTATCTGAATTAGGCAAAGAAGAAATTAATTGTTAAGCCGTAGTTGATGACGACGACGACGACGGCGGCGGCAAAGGCTGTTGCTGTTGAACATCAATTTGGTTGGAAGGAGGTGTTGGCAGAGACAGTGGTGCGTGCGTTGGCGTTAGTGGTCGTGTTGTCTGAGAGGTTGATGTGGATGGCAGTGACGGCGGCTGAGGTAAAAGCGGTGGCGGCGGATGAGAATCATTCTCACGCGTCACAATTTTTTTTATTTGAACGAAGCATGGCCAGAGGGCTGAATCCATAATAAGAGAAAATTTAGAAGCGGGAACACTCAATTTAAATGTTACAAAATTTAGTTTTGATAAATCGGCATCTTTTTTTATCAAAGCAAAACACTTGAAATGATCAGACGCAATATTAGTTTTTTGAGATATGTGATTAATAATATCATCTGGTTTTGTGTCTTTATTAAATTTAGATAGGTGAATCCATTTATATTTCGGAAAAGCGTAGCTGATGAGTCAGTGCCAATAATTACGTTCTTAGCAATAGATGAATTTGAAGAGTTTTTATTAGAGGACACTGACTTCAATTTTGAGACATTATTATGATGCGAAGGTTGAGTATTATCGTCACAAGGTTCACATAAATTTGCAATTGATTGAGATGAATTAGGTAAATCATCGGGAGCACTTTGTGTATTGATAATCTCCATGGGCACAATCGCGGTGGGAGTGAAAGGGGCTTGACTCTGAGAAACGATTGGATTAATCAGCGGTATAACATTGTTTTTTTCCCCGGAATCATTGTTATTGATCGCTTTTGCTGATTTTTTACGCGGGGGAGAGTCATTAGAAAAACATAATTTGAGAGCACTTAGGTCTTTTTTAATCTCACAAACATTTTGAGAGAGCTCATTTAAATTATTGAATAAGGTGGACAAATTCATGCTCAAGCAAGAGTTACATTTTCAGAAAAGATTTCGATTAATAAATGATTTTTGAATGTCATCAGAAAATTGTACGCAACTTTTATGAAAATGACGACCGCAGTAAAAACCGCATTCGATTGAATCATGACTTTTTGAACGTTTAATGGCTAAATCACAAATCGCGCAGATTTTAGACATTTTGAGAAGTAATCTGCCCAAATTAACTTTTCTTCCGTTATAATTTCCCCAGGCATTTCAAGAGCCGAGTATGTGATGTTTGTTGACTCGTTATCTAGGTCTGCGTTACATCCAGGGAAGTGTGTTCGAACCAGGAGTCTTAGACTTTCCTGACAGGATTCTGTCCATTGGTTATCAGGTCCTTTTAAGGAGCCTATGGGTGTATTAGCTTTGGAGAGGATCGCCCTTAGTCTCGCTGAATGGTTTGTACATTTAATGCTACTACAGAAGTTTCTCCATGAGCTGCGTTTCGCCCTTTGAGTTCCTGATTTAAATTTTCTTTGACTAGTTTTGTAGGCTTTCCAATCACTTTCTGCTCCGGTGCGTTTAGCCCGATTGAAAAGTTTCCTAGTCTCTTTTCTAATAATGCTGAGCTCAGCAGTCCACCAGGGCGGTTTATTATTTTTCTTCGCCGTTGTGATGAGAGGACAGCTTTTGTCAAAGGCATTCTGTAGAATTCCCGTGAATTCTGTAGTTAGTTCATCTAAACTATCTATGCTTAGATTTGTATCAGCACTAAGCTGAACCTATATTTCATAATTTCAATGTTGAAGAGAATACCATTTGGACCGTTAGTTTATTTGCTAATGGCTTGTGTACGCATTATATCAGGGAACAGAATTCGATTAGACGATGGGCTGTGCTGCGAAAGAAGCGTCTCTAAATCTTACCAAAGCTGTTCTACCTGACAAGTGTTGAAAGCTTGTTGAGGAGGATATCGAGTACCTACTTACGGTTTATCGTAACAAAGGTTGGGAGTGTTAGCCTCTGTTAACTACAAGAGGTTAGTCTCAAAATATATATTTAATAAAAGGGACTCGCACCATAGTGTTAGTATCGGCACTTTCCCATGACATGGATGTGAGTGGAGTCGCATCTACGACTACGTCAAAAATTGTTCTTACTTGCAAAGGATCTCAATAGATTCTGTGATATGGCTGGTGGTCCTTCTGTACGTCATACGGCATGTATGTTGAGAGAGACTGAGCGATGGGACCCTTCTGTCCGTTTTACCGCTAGTTTGGTCAGTGCATGCTGTAAGTAGTCAGAAAAAAAGATTAATCTGTTTCTGGTACAATGCAAGTTCTAGGATTCTATTTTGGTTGTCGGGTTGGATAAACATAATGAGTTCTTTGGAGTGTAGACCCTTTATTTGGCCACCTGATACCCAGGGGTTCCTGTATAGGGCCATCATATTGTCTAACTAATCCATGAGGTAGCACTAGGTTACGGCTGTCGGCGTTTTACTAAGTTGAAGATTGCTTTGTAAAATTTCTCTATTCCTTCATATAATAAAGTATTTGTTCAACGCATTACTAACTGTTTCTTTTTGTATGGCATCATTTCAGCTTGCATCTAGTGAACCCGACGCGAACTTTAAAGTTGACTTACTGGGAGTGGAATAGATCTGTGAGTCAATCTGACATCACTCGGTGCCTTCCTTTGTTTTCTCCGATTTTCATGGATCACCCAGTCTTGGCTTTGAAGATCACTATTCAATGATATAATGTATCTTCCTAGCCGTTCACTAGGGATGGTTGGGCCTTTGACCATTAGTTTGCCTACTGGTCTGCTCAACTCCTTTATTTCCTTCACCTCTATGAGGCGAAGGTCGGCGCCTTGCCATGGAGCTGACGTTTTTTTTAATAAACTCTCGTAGCCACTCGAGAGTCACGTCATTCTCACAGTTCATCACCTTGAAACCGTGGGTAGTCGTGAGGTTACCGAAGAGAGGCACTAGCCTATTCTTGACGATAGCCTCATTGACTTCCTCCAGGATTCTTAGTTCACGGGGTTGCCATTGGTCTTCGGTCAGTCTTCGTGTAGGTTTACCATAGTCAGCTACAGCGACTTGGTGACCTTTGATGATAGCCCGAGACATGTTTATCCTCTTTGTTTCTTTGTTCGGAGAAGAGGTGGTCGGTGAATTGCTGGCGTTATTTGCACTTTTTGAGGAGCATGGCGCTTTTTCAGTGGGGGAGGTGCCTGTGTTCCTTGCAGCAGTGTTGCCAGCTTTTGTTGTTTGTACGTTTTGTTCCGTGGTGTCCGTCGTTGTTTGCAACCAATTTCTGGATCTATCGAGCGCTATCTTCTCCTTTGCCTCAGAGACTCTGGGGTCCTATTGGCAAAGCGTCGAACGATCCTTTCGGCATTGCGTATTTGTCGTCTTCGTATTTCGTTCTCGCTAAGTGTACCAGTTGTACGTTGTCTAGTCTTTTTACGTATGACTGTCGCTAAACTTTTTATGGTAGTGTCGATCGTGCGGTTTTCGGGTTCGGATAAAGAGGTTGTGTTGGGGTTATCCTGTAGGCAAAGGCCTACCAAGTTAACCCCACACTCCCTTTTGTCTTTTCCCTCATCAGGAGTGCCTTCCTCATTCACTTGGCTAATCGGACCCGCAGGTTCTGGTATTAGTTTGGTGGATGGGTCGGTTGATTCTCCGATGTGCGTCCGCACGATCTGGTCTTTACTACCAGCGTTATTTGCGCTGGACGTAGATGGCATGCACCCTTTCCCGCGCTTGGATTCAGCATAGGGCGTAGGTGGCCCCATTGGTGTCTTCTCGCTCGGGTTCTCCGGAGAGGAGGGGGTTAGTACCGGGTTGCCCTTTCCTAAGCCTTCCCTGTCCATGAAGGCACGAGCGTTGT
Source organism: Sphaerophoria rueppellii (assembly GCA_920937365.1). Classification (NCBI taxonomy): domain Eukaryota; kingdom Metazoa; phylum Arthropoda; class Insecta; order Diptera; family Syrphidae; genus Sphaerophoria; species Sphaerophoria rueppellii. The sequence goes on from CAKKXW010000001.1 coordinate 73,390,640, forward strand.
GCAACCTCATTCTGTCCGTCTCCGAAATTTGGTCCCAGTTCAATTTCCCTAACCTCTTTATGGTTCGCTTGCAGTTAGAGATTCTATTCCTCCTGGAAGTGTTCGAGATGTTAGAGCTAGCGATTGAGGACACCTCGCTGACGTTTTTGACGTCAATCTCACTAGCTCCATCTCCCATATCGAGTTTAGAGAAGGGGTTGAGGAGGAGATTTTCTTCTTCCTCGGTCATCTTCTGATGCTCTGAACTCATTGTTTTTAGTTTTTACTCTTCTTAAATTTCGAATCTGTGAAGAAAAGTGGAAAGAAAAAGAAAAAAGGAACGGTTTCGAAAAGATAAGAAGGATGTTCATAATAAATAAATGAATATGTAAAATTTTTGTCACTGGCGACTTCTCCTCTCGATATTGAAATCGAGAGGCAAAGCCTAAGCCGGTAGTCGTGACCTCTACCGACCGTATAATGTATATCCCCGTTATGGTTAAGATCATTATTTTTTTTTAATTCTCCATATTTTTCATAGCGGTGGGCCTCTCTTAGTTTGCCCAAACCCTAGCTGGTAGCTGAGAGATTGCCCGAAAGCTGAAATCTGTAACTGGCCTGCTTGAGGTTTGGGTGTAAGCCTTCTCACCAACGGCAAGATGGAGACCCGTCGAGGATTTTAGCTTCAACCTTCTCTTCCAAAGATGCCGGAATACGACGTAATGGTTGTTGTACCATTTTAACGGATTTATTTATTGATAACTGTATCTATATGCCTTTCATTTTTGGAAAGGGACAACTAACTTCTAGATGATTCACGTCAACACCTAAGTACTTTTATTTAAGTAAGTAAGTACTTTTAGTTTAAGTGCAGTATCACGCCTTAGAAGAGACTGTGTACCATTCTTAATGACGAAGAACGATGCTATGGATTCATTACGGCTGTCAATGGTTATTGGGGCCTCAAAAACAGCTCTTACTTCAAGCATCTCTTAAGCAGCGTATGATCTGAACTGAGTTTCTGATTGCGTTCGGACATTAATCAACGATGACGTTTGTCGTAACCGTTCCCAGTCTTCTTCTCCTATCAAATTGAACCATGAACCTGATTAAACAGATTAAATTCACATTTGAAGGTTCTTCAAAGTCTTCAGTAACTTGAAAACAGTATTGTTCCTCATTGTTGTCCTTTGATGTTTTTCTTTCTATATACCTTATATTTGAAGATTTAAATTTGTTTTTCTTGTGGACCTGGTTTTACATTTCTTGGCGAAGTGACCCAAAATTCCACATTTATCGCATTTGCTATTTTTAGCTGGACAGTAAAAACTATTTGCTGAATGACCTATTCGTCCGCATCTCTGACATTCCTTGTCTTCATTGTGAGCGTTTCTTTAATGAGCAGGATGAATTCTATTGATTCCACTTGACGAATGAATCATTACCATCGATTCTGTCTGGTTTGCAATCTGTTCGTGTACTTGGCACATCTCTAGAACCTCTTGCAAAGAGTGTTCTTTTTCAAGCAAACGTTTCTTAAAATCTTTTGAGGCCCATCCATCTATAATTTTATCTTTAATATTAATTTCCGTAACTTCTATTTTTGTTTCACCAAAATAGCATTTAGTTATCTGATTCCGAAACCGTAAAAGGAATTTATTAAAGCTCTCTCCTTAATCAGGCTTCAACGTTCTGAACAAATGCCTTGCAAACGTCTTTTTTTTCTAATTTTCTTACCAACACCTCGAATACGTTGTCAACAGATGGACAGAATGAACATACCTTCCTGCTTTATATATATGTATTTATATATATACATTTTTTAAATGAATTCCTTCGGTTAGCAATGTTAACAAACCAAAATCCTGCAATTTAATGCATTTATTAACGTACATATACATACATACATTAACCCAACTCCAATATAATGGACGTACCTTTAGATTCTTTTTTTTTTATACTGTCTTGGTCAACAATTTAATGTAACCCTCTCTTTTCAAATCGTTATTTAATATTTAATTTGGTCAACAATTTAATGTAACCCTCTTCTTTTTCTGAAATAAAAAAATATGTACATAAATATTAAATTCACCTCGTCGCCAATTGTAATAACCTGATATTATTAAATTGAAAAGATTGAACTTCACTTCTCAGTTGACGAAATTATAATAATGTTTATTAAATATTTTTTAACAACACAATATATTATGACAACTCAATTATTGTTCTAAGTAGTTCTCAAGTAAATATGATATAGTGTATCTGTTACGGACAAGGTCGCAACACTTCCTAAAAAAAGAATTGAGATTGAAAAAAAAAAGTTGAAGCAAAATCGATGAAATCTTGATTCAATCAAATTTCGCTTGGCGCCCTTGAGATTAACCATTCAACTGCAGACCAGCCCTGTTGTAATGCGTTTGTGTTTGTGAAACTCATACTACTTAGAAAAATGCTTCAATTCTTTTTCATAAGACCCCTTCCTGTACTTCTTATTCAATGGTATCCATACAAAAAAAGTGACTCCATTTGAAGATTGTTATAAAGTCGTAAAGGGAAAAATTCGTATAACAGTATAACAAAAATAAACGACAAAGAATCCCTTATCTCTGTATCGGTGCAAAGAACAGAGTAGTTTGCTTTAATTTATAGGCGTTTTTCTTTTTTAGTTCAGAGCATTGTATATAGAAAATTAATATTAAGTTTTTTTTCCATTTGTATAAATGTATTAATAAATAATATAATAGACCATTATTAATTATAAAACTGATATTCTCTGCCATAACAACTTGTTTCTTTCACCAGTTAAATTATTCTAAACATTTCTATTCATTGTTCAGGCTCTATTCAGATAAAAAAAAGAAAAACGCCTTATGTTTTTGCTTTTCTTTTTGTTGGTTAGACCCACTGATCTCTGTTATAACTGGATAGTGGATAGGAGCAAAAAGTTTGACTCCCATAGAAGACTGTTATAATTGTAAAGGTACCATCCATGTATAACAGTTATACCAAAATATAGCACTTCCCCACTGAGAGCTGCAAAAAATAACATAAATACGGCTGTGCAGTGAAACTTCTTAAATGATAAATAATAAGTACCTTGCTGCTTTAATATTTTATTGTTATTTATTTCAATTTGTGGTTGGCCCCATTTAGTTAAAAATAGCAATTTTTCAGTAAATTTATTTTAAATTATAAACTCAGACCATTGATGAAACTAAGCAATCTCTTCATCACTTCACTCTGTCCACTGATCTCTATAATAAGTTAATAAAGAAAGAGATGAACAAGTGTAAGAGTACCATGTCAAATTCAAAAGGAGCCAAGAAAAGTGTTATAATTTGTATGGAATCCACTATCCAGTGTATTATAGAGATCAGTGGTTAGACCCTTTGTATAATATATTGGAGTGGTTCAACAAATTATCAAGATTGTTTTCTCTGCTTGGTTTGACAGATCCTTCTGTCAAACCAAGCAGATCGACAGAACACTACAGTTAGACAAACTTAGCATTGCTAGTAAAAAAAAACGAAATGCTTATCTCGGCTTGGAAAACCAGTTGCAGCGCTTCATTCTAAGTTCGCACATTCTCGATTTAGCTGTTTATATTGATAACTGTTACAATGGTTATACAATTATAACAGTTTAGACCTTTTGTATATAAATTTAACAGGTATAATCGGAATGGAATTCGACAGAAGCGCCAACTGGTTTCAAGCCGAGATAACCATTTTTTCTTACATAAGTTTGTATTGTGTGTTCTCTGCTTGGTTTGACAGAAGATCTGTCAAAGCAAGCAGAAATCCAATCTTGATAATACCCCCCAATATATATACAAAGGGTTAGACGTCAAAAAGTCGAAAAGGGACATTGACTGTCATCTTCAACTGGAGTCAAAAAAACTCTTATACTTTGTAGGTAATACATTATCCAGTGTAATGTAGAGATCAGTGATATAATCAAAATGGAATTCGACTGAAGTGCCAACAAGCAGAGATAACCTTTGTATTTTTATATATTCAGGGAGTAGTCTCAAGATCTAAAACGATGGTGCTGCCATCTTGAGAATTTTTCACAGAAGCAGTTTTTTTTTTACTTAAGTTTGTATTGTGTTCTCTGCTTGGTTCGACAGAAGATATGTCAATTCAAGCAGAGATCTTGGTAATACTTTTTGTTCCATATACAAAGCAGATAACCATTTTTTTTACATAAGTTTGTATTGTGTGTTCTCTGCCTGGTTTGACAGAAGATCTGTCACACCAAGCAGAAAACCAATCTTGATAATACTCCCCAAATATATATACAAAGGTCCAATGGAACGCACTACTCACCTTTTCTTTGTGAAGCGAAAGAAAATCAGTTTTTCATCTCCTTTTTACCAATATCTGATACAGCCCGAGTTTACTGTTCTGTTCAAAATTAAGTCTGATTGGAATATAAACAACCGCAATAGATATAAGTTTAATTTTACTTAAAAAAAAGGTTTCTGGCTGTAAATAACCGTCAGTAAAATACATTTCTTTAAAACTCTGACATAAAAATACATATGTTTATTTTATAAAAATATTTTTATTTTCCTAAATCGGGTGTGAACCAAGTGTCCAAACATGTACATCATTGCGTGCTCGGAGATTTATATGTACATGCATGTATGTACATTTTGTGGCTAGCGTATTTGACGTATGGAACGAGGGTTAATATTCTGTGCAATAGAATATAAAATCTACCGAGTTTTCACATTACATTACATAAAAAATAATGGATTATTTTATTTAAAAAAAAAAAATACATTGTGATGAAAATAAAAGAATGAAAAAGTGAACTCTAGTTTCAACAAATATATGCGCCGGTGTGTACGTGACTAAAATTAGTAGGAAAAAGAACCATTTGGTATGTACATACATACATTAAAAGCTTAATCACTCATAATTTTTGTTTTTGTTTGGTCCTATTGTTTTTCCTAAAAAAAATTATTATTAAATAAACATCTTCGATTGAAATGATAATTTCACCAAGCCAACGCAATCTGAAAATGTATCGTTTCTCTTATTTCGTGCAATTCCCTATATTGTGCTCAATTCTGAAGTTTTTGAAGTTCACGATAGTGAGATAGGTACGGGCAACATTTTCTGAGGTCTTTCATTTTCATGGGTACTTCTCACTCTGAAGAATTTACAAAGCTTCCCGCATTGTAGAAAAGATCTCCTCAATTCAGTCATAATTGAAAAAAATACAACGTCCGCGTCCCTAAAGTAACTTTCGAAAAGTGTTACTTTCGAAGGATATTAAGATCGGTGTGAAACTACCGATCAGTTCAAAAGTTGATCATTACTAACGTCATTCATTTTTTTTTTTTATTGAAAATGAATGGTTGCAATGTTGTCAGGAAAAAAAAAAAACAGTTTTTCATCTTAACTTGCCAGTAAATAAAACATCACCAACAAATATTTGTATCTTAATCTAAAAATATGTATCCACAAACACAAACATATATGTACAATAGTTAATTAATTTGGCTCAACTATGTCATACCTCTCTAAATCACTCCTAGGGGAGTCTTAAGAGAATTTGCCAAGGAAGGAACTGGACCTGGAAAATACACAAGCAACAGAGACAGAGACCTTCTGCCCAAGTCCATAGTAGGTAACTTCCTCAATATTCTGAGAGATGGTATGGTCCCAAACCAAAACTGTGAAAAATTATTAAACTCAATTAAATAGTTAAACAAAGTGGATACGTGAAAGTAACAACTATTCATTAAAAGGAAATACCATCAAATGGTACACAGACGGGTCGAGAACAGCTGAGAGTACTAGTGCGGGAATATATGGGCCCGGGACTAGACTCACCATCCCAATGGGCCAATCTCCCAGTATCTTTCAAGCAGAGGTCAACGCAACTAGCAAATGTATAGAACATAATCTCGAAATGAATCACCGTAACCAAAATATTGCCATTATGTCATAATATATTCAGGCAGCACTTAAAGCGTTAGACTCCTTCATGTTTAACTCAAATAAAAACTCGTTATCGAGTGCATAGGCAGATTAAATGATCTAGGCAAGAAAAACAAAGTAACTTCATTGGGTACCTGGACATTTAGAGATTCATGGAAATAAGGAGGCAGATATACTGGCAAAGACAGGTTCGATGTCTACGATAGTAGGAACGGAATCACATTAGAAGTCCACTTACTTACTTAAGGTGGCGCTACAGTCCGTTGTGGACTTGGGCCTGAATCAACAGTCTCCGCCAGCCATCTTGGTCTCTAGCTAGCTGTCTCCAGTTTTGAAATCCAAGTTGATTAAGGTACTCTTTCACCTGAGTCGCGGTCTTCGTCTCCTTCTACGTCCCTCGGGAATAGTGTCGAAGGCTTTCCGGGCCGGAGCATTGGTGTCCATCCGCTCTAAATGACCGAGCCATTTGAGTCTCTGGACCTTGACCCTTCTGGCCAAGGTTGGAAAAAAAAACTTTTTTTTTTTTTTTTTTAAATAGAACAAAACACTAAAACAGTTGTGTATACTGTTTTTTTTACTTTGTTTAAAATATGTTTTAAACCCTTTTTTAAACATTATCTCTTCTCTATATATATACAATTCGATGTGTGTTTGTTTGTATGTCTCTTATAGACTCCGAAAATGTCCAACAGATATTTGTGAAATTTTCATGGTTGATACTGTTGTTCAGTGACGTTTTCTGTGAAGAGTGGGAAAACTGGAAAAACCAAACAAAGGTCGGAAATTAGATTTTTTTGCTTGGAATTTTTTGGTTCAAAATGGGTTTTCGAATGGAAAAATATAAAGTTCTTGATGTAAAACTCGGACTCGTTGGTTTTCAAATGGAAAATGACATGAAATTGTGGATGCATTGGTTTTAAAGTAGAAAACTGGAAAATTTCAAATGGAAAACAGAAAAATTTCAAAATGGGCTTTTCGAACGGAACTCGGATAGATGAAGATGTTTTGGTTTTCAAATGGAAATTTGGAAAATTTCAAAACGGGTTTCGTTTTCAAGTGGAAAACTGGGAAATTTCTAAATGGGCTTTGGAACGAAAAACTCATTAGTTTTCAAAGAGATAACTGCCTGTAATTGTAGGTGCATTGGTTTTCAAACGAAAAACTGGAAAATTTCGAAGACTTTCTGACTTTTGCTTCAGAAGATAAACGGTAGTGAACTTGGTAAAATCATCAATAAAAGTCAAAATATAAGGTTTTCCGCTTGGCGAAACTGTTTGCATCGGGCCACAAACATCCGAATGTATAAGGTCGAGTCATCTTTCCTTGTATACATATATCACATTGGCATCTAACACAACAATCGACTAATTTTATACCATTAACTATTCCGTTCGAAACCATATCCTTAACAACTTGTGGGTCTCGATGTCCACAAACTCTGTGCCAGTAATAGATACAATTTTCGTATTGTTGACAAGCTAACAAAATTTAATTTGCTTCACGTAACTTATATAGATTATGAACTAAATCCCCAACGGCAACTTGCTAATCTTCTAACTTGATCTCGCATATTTCCTTTTTGAAATTTATGGGGAAACCAACATCAATGAGTTTCCGTACAGATAATAGATTTCCACCAATTGCTGGAACATACAAAACTTCAGTTAATGTAACATAAGATACCTCATTTTTCTGATTGAGAAAACGTATTTTTCCGTTCCCACGTCCCTTGGTTTTCTCATGATGATTGGAATCCAAATAGGTAAAGAACGACTTATCACTTGATATATGACAAGTAGCTCCTGAATCAATGATCCAACCATCAAAATTATTTGATACCATGAATAGAAATTCACTGTTACTGTTGTCTACTTTATTTGCCTTGTTTGCTATGAATTGACCGTTCTTGTTTTTATTTGCCTTAGCTTTCCATTTCTTGTATTGTAAGCAGTCTTTCTTAAAATGTCCTTTGTCTTTACAGAAGAAACATTCTCTTTCTTTTTTGTCATGAACCTTCAAAATAGTTTCTTTACTTATTCTTTCCCTATTACCTTCAGTCCGACGCATATATTCTTCCATTAGCTTTGATTGGACTAATGAAAATGTCAAATCATCATGTGGTCTTGTCTCAAGTGCAGTAATGAGCTTCGTAATCGTAGCTTCGTGGTAAACTACTTAAGAGCATGGCAATACTCCAACTTTTTGAGAGTTCCTCTTCACCTAGATCTCGCAGTTTATCAAACAAAACTATCATTTGATTAATGTGCGATGGAACATCACCATCTTCTTCCATCTTTAGAGAACAAATTCTTCGCATTAAATGACACCTATTACTTATTGTATCCTTTTCGTGATACTTCTTCAATGCTAACCAAGCATCTCTGGCAGAATTTTCACGTCTAATATGAACAAGCTGTCCATCTTCTACTAAAAGACCAATCAGTGCCCTTGCTTGATCGTCAGTCTTTTCCCATTCTTCAAACCAGCAGTGTTTTCTGCAGTGAAATTCGGTTTTTCTTTATTTACTATTTCCCATAACCCTTCTTTAATTAATAATAGTTCAAGCTTTAATTTCCAATTTGAATAATTTGCATCATTTAATCTTGCTACATTAATGCCCAATTTCATAAAAGACTTTTAAACATTTAACAGGCTTTTAAACCGTAAAATGAGATATTTTGGTTTCACCAAGCGTTTTTTAAGTAAACAAACTTTTAAACACCCTTTAAAACTAAATTCCCATTTTTGGCTCGTTAAATTTTAAAAGTGTATTGAATATTTTGAAAACTGAAAATAACGCTTTCTCATTTTTTCTCACACAATTTTCATAAGGATGTCAATTTTGACAAAAATTTCCCTGAAATTTCCCATTTTAAGTTGGTGAAACTCAAAAGTTTTAAGGGTCTGATAAAATTTTAGAAAGTTTTTTTGCTAAAAATACTTTTAGTGTTTGTTTACGAAACTGGGTATAAATCTTGTTCCATCAGTCATTGTTTAATATTTATTTTAAATAAATTCTAAGACCTTGATTTCTTGAAACTTATTGTCTTTAATCTTGATTCTTGAAACTTATTGTCTTGCGGGTTCTGGGCCCATAAGCTGTTGGAATATAAACAATTTGTTACAACGTTAAAACAAAATAATGTTTATTCCTCAGAAAGTTTATAATAAGAGTGAAAAATATTTTTTCTGAAAACTCAAACTCAACACAAACACTTAGCTTGAAATTAAACTTGAGTATTAAAGTGTTTAAAAACAAAAATGTACGTAAATGTACATCCAACAGTTTCTTACCTCTGACTCTGATAAATATACAATTATTGTACTTTCGCCTCTAGGCCGATCTTACCATTGTGTCATATCTACTAATTTCTAGTACAGTGGAACAAATCTTTACATCGTTTTGGAGAAGTTAAGATTATTACGCTTGACATTTCCAAGGTATTTGATAGAGTTTGGCACCAGACTCTTTTATCGAAAATGCGTGCTTTTGGTATCAATGAATCCCTCCTTCGTTAGATTAGAAACTTTCTTTCGAACCGTTCAAGTTGTATTCGAAGGATTCAAGTCTGAAACCCACAGCGTAAATGCTGCTGTGTCCCAGTGTTCTGTTTTGTTTCCGACCCTCTTTTTCATTTTTAATAATGATCTCTTGTCTGTTACTTCTAATCCAATACAACGTTTCGCAGATGATAGTACCCTTAGCTTTTCGTATTCGTTTCCAGATCCACAACCCTCCTCTTCGGATGTGGAACTGCAACGGCTTCCTTTGATAATATGATATGATATTTCTCTGCACCATACATTAGGACCCGGATGATAAGGGTTTTGTAGAGTGTCACTTTAGTTGCTTGTGAGAGGACTTTACTACTCAACTGCCTTTTAGGTCCAAAGAAGCAGCGATTGGCAAGAGTGATTCTTCGGATGATTTCAGCGCTGGTGTTATTGTCTGAATTAATAGCGGATCATAGGTAGACGAAGTCCTTAACTACCTCGATGTTAAATCTGTCTATGTTGACGTTTGCTCCAACACGTCGCACAGTGGCCCGTTTAGGCGAGGAACGTGGCAATAATCATTTTTCGCGTGTTTTTATTTTGAAAAAGTAAAAATCACATTTTGTTTAGAATTGTTGAAAGTGTAAGAATCCAAAAACAAAAGAATATTAGATGAACGGTTTGGCTTGAGGAGCCGATCAAAGTCAGAAAATATTAAAAAAAAAAAAAAATATTTTTTTTTGTTTTTTGTTGCACTTCGAACTTGAATATTAGAAAAACGGTGCAAGTAAATCCATTTATTTTTTTTTTGTTGAAAAGTTTGACATTATTTTAATCAAATTTCGGAAACAAAAAAAATGCATATCTTTTTTTTAATGAAAAAAAAAAAAAAAATCACTTTTTGCACCTATTTTTGAATTTTAACTTGGCTCATATAAAAAACGTCAAAACCCGTCAAACCAAACTAAGTGAGGGATGAATGCCCACATATTCCTTAACATGTCCTCAAAAACTCAGCTGCGTAAAGTTGCATAAAGCCGAGTTATGGCAATTTAATTGGTTCAAGTCAGTGATTATTCATTTTTTTTAGTTTTTTTCATATGAAAAGAATATAATTAATTTTTTTGTCGCAACCTTTATTTTTGATTTGCATGACTTAATTTAGGTATTTAAATAAGTGCAATGAGTGGAATAGCTAAAAAAAAATTATGGTTTGGGGATTACCTATTTCTAAAAAAATAATAAAAAAAACAATGATGACCTTCCGAGATCATCAAGTGGATCAAGAGGGAGACCAAAGATGCAATTTGAAGAATGTGCAGCGTATACGAAAAGGCAAAAGTTATTGCATGTCACAGAAGGGATAACAACCGAAAATCTTTCTCAAACTTTAGAATGGAGATACCGTCAGGAAAATGAAAATACGAAGAGTTTTGTTGTCAAAGCACTATCAGCTGCAAGTCCAATTCGAGTACAAAGAATAAAAGAAAGTATTCCAACCCCTCAAAGTGATCCAGTATTGTTTATTGATTTAGGTCTATTGAAAGAAAAATATAAGATCCTGCGGACATCATTGCGAAAGCACAATGTAGATATTTTGCCTTCCTACAATACCATTACAATGGCAAAAAAGGAGGCAGTTCCCAAAAATTTGGAAATCACGGAAGTATCGGCAAAAGTTAAGCTTCAGGACATCATGGATCATACAGCAAAGAGGTTGTTACAAACCAAAACCGAGAATCAGCTTCTTGAATTACCAACAGATCTTACATTAAGGAGCAAATGGGGTTGCGATGGATCACTTTACCAAAGTGCGTACAAGCAAAAAAATAACTCAACAGGAAATGAATCGGACGAAAACATGTTTATGGCATCAGTTGTTCCACTCAGGTTAAATTGCCCAAATGGTGAAATTTGGAGAAACCCTAGCCCATCATCAGTTCATTTCTGTCGACCTATTCAATTTCAATATTCTAAGGAAACTGGCGATCATATAAATATGACAGTCAACGATATCCGGAATCACATATTATATATTCAACATACAGCTTATAAAATGAATGAAGAAGTTACATTAATAGTTAAACACGAGTTCTTTTTAACTATGATTGATGGGAAAGTTTTAAATGAACTAACGGAAAATAGATCAACACGGTCATGTCCTATTTGCAAAAAAAACTCAAAAGAAGTTTAATGCACAGGATAAAGGAGATATTACGGACGAACATAACTACGAGTATGGGATTTCTCCATTGCATGCTAGAATTAGGTGCATGGAATTCATTTTGAAACTTAGCTATACGATTGCTAAGGAAGGAGAGGATAGCTCTATTGGAATCAAAGAGTTAGAAAAAAAGAGGAAGCAGGATATTCAAAAGCGTTTCCATGAAGAACTTGGACTTGATGTGGATAAACCTAAGCCTGGGTTTAGAAAAACCAATGATGGCAATACTTCCAGGCGATTCTTTTTCTATTTTTCAAGAAATAATATATGTAAATTATTAAGAATAAAACAAGATAAAATCTAACGTTTATGCTTTATTTTTTTCCATATTCGTACTTTTAAAACACTTTTTTCTAATTTGAGGGTTGTTTTTTTTCATTGAAATATTGAAATCATGGTAATTTTCAGTTTAATTGAAACACCCTGTTTGATTTTGAATGTAAATATTGATGGTTTGATTGGTTGCATATCAAAAATTTTAAAACTTAAAAACTTTAACTTAAAAATAAAAAATTTTTTTTTGCTTTTATGACTATTCAAGTGTTATTTTTTTTTCTTTTTCCTGCTATACCAAAACTAATTGTTCTCTAATCATTCATAAAAACAAATTTTTCGCCATTATGGATACATTTTTAACAATTTTTATGACATTGAAAAAACTTCCAACTTTGGGACTTAATTCTGAAACACCCTGTAAACCTATTTTGTTAAAATTTTCAGGAAACATAGTTTTGGAAATTCCCTGCTAAATAAAAAAGAAATTGAAGCGATATCTTTTTTCGTTTAGGAGCTATGATTTTTGCAAGGTAAAAAGTGAAAACGGGCCACTGTGCGTCGATGTTGGTTGTCCTTTGTTGTTGACAGCATTAACTTGGTCTTGCTCTTGTTAATTGCTAGACCCATCGTCCTGGCCTCCGTCAGAAGACTCACAAACGCTCCATTGACATCACGCTGTGTTCTTCCAATTATGTCAATGTCGTCTGCGTATCCTATTAGCTGGACGAACTTTTGAAATATTGTGATTCTGGTGTTGACGTTGGAGTTTTGAACAATCTTTTCAAGAATGGTGTTGAAGAAATCGCATGACAACGCATCGCCTTGTCTAAAACCTTTGACATCAAAATTCATCTTACACAGACGAACGAGTATTTTTGGGATGCCAAAACTTGACATTGCTCTATATAATTGGTGTCTATAGACGTTTACGTACGCGGCCTTGAAATCGATGAAGAGGTGGTAAGTATGGATTTGAGGTTCCTGGGTCTTCTTCAAGATCTGCCGTAGGGTGAATATTTGATCGATGGTGGACTTATACCTCTGTAATTGGTGTAGTTAAGAGGATCTCTTTTTTTGAGGATCGGGCATACGATTCTGCGGTTCCATTCATCGGGCATGCTTTGACCAAATTTTGCAGATGAGCTGGTGCATGCTCCTAACCAAATAATCTCCATCTGCTTCGGTTCGGCGGCTAGCCCGTCTGCTCCAGCGGCTTTGTTCGACTTTAGTTTAGATATCGCTATCTTCACTTCGTCCATGTCGGGTGGATGGAATTGTTGGTCTTCTGTACCCAAATTGAATGGTTTTGTATTGCACTGACTGCGGTTTTACTACGATGTTCCCATGATGGTCTCTACAGGCTTCAGTTCGGAGTGTATAAGCCCTGGAGGTTTGTTTCACCTTTTTGTAGAACTTTCGAACCTCGTTCCTGTGCTGACATCCCTCTATCTCCTCGATCGCGCGCTTCTGATGCTTCTTTTTTTTTCTTTCTGAGAAGTTTATGCTCCTCTCTCCTTTTCTGTTCGTAGAGCTCACGAGCTGCTCGTGTCCTTCTTTGCAGCGCCGCTTTATATGCCTCTTGTTTAGCTGCATGTGCTCGCCGGCACTCATCGTCAAACCAGTTTTTTCGTTGTGGTGGCCGTGTAAGCCCTAGCAATTCAGCAGCGGCATTTTTGATGGCTGCTTAGCAGTGTTGCCACTGTTTCTATGCTCTAGTGAAGAAGCTAGTTGCGTTCCTCCCCTTAAGATATTTAACTGTAATACACGCGCATCCAGGAATGGCCATCAGTTCTCCCTCGAGCTCAACTTCGGACGTACTGTTATGTCTTCCCCAGTCATTGCAATATTATCTCTCTCTCTCTTTTTCTAATATTTACCCCTAAAAGTAGGGCTTAATATCTTTTTGCCTCATATCACACTTTTGCTAAGCTCCCACACCACGTCTTGTTAAATTTATACCAGTATTACTTTAGTGGGGTGCTTGGTGCTGTGCGTCTGAGCGTCTGTCTCTATCATTCAATAAATTTTAGCCCCAAGTTCGAATCCTGAGTTGCGCATCTTTTTTTTTTTTTTTCTCTTTTAGTTCTTTTTTTTTTCTTTTTAATATAGAGTTAGCGTCATGAGTTGCGCAAATACAAATTGTTTGGACAGAACCGGTGCATCCCCTCTTTTCGCATGCTTCGGTCCGTGTGGCATTCCATGCAAAATGTGTTGATTCAAACAACGCATTTTTAGACAAAATTAATGCATCTAAGATCGCGTTTTGGTACTGTCCCATATGTATTAAAATATCTTTGGCTCACTTTTCTTTCAAACTGTCTTCACTGAAAGATGAGCTCATAAAAATCACAAAGGGATTCGAAGACATGAAGCTTAATTTTTCAAATTTAGCCAGTATCGCTAAAAGCATCCCTAACCCAACATTAATGGTTGACAAATCCTCTGAAATGGATGATATTTTACCATCTGAAAATACCCCCCTTCAAGTTGTTTCCAAAAAAATTAAAAAGAGAGGTAGAGATGTGGCCACCTCACCAGCCAACAAAGGGCCGGCTCCAAAAAAGTCCTACCTTAAGAGCAACGATTTACCAGATCCCGCCCTTGCAACTTCTCAAGATAGTTGCCCTTCCCTTATTGTACAGGAAACCCTACAAAATATTTCTGATCTCACTGCCAATGAACCTATTTTAGAACCGATTCCATTAAATACACCCCAAACAAATCTGGCATCAGTTCCAAAACCAAAATATATATTCATTTCTCGATTACTACCCGAAACAAAGCCTGAAGACATATTGGCTCATTTGGTAGATTCAAACCTTCAAGCCTTAAATGTTCTAAAATAAGTAAACCGAATAGTTTTGTAGCTTCATTTAAAATCATAGCCCCTAGTTCTCTTTTTGATCCCATTTGTAATTGTTCCTGGCCTC
>CAKKXW010000001.1:73408266-73529804 GCA_920937365.1 Sphaerophoria rueppellii
CATTGAAACAATGTTGTAACCATAACTTAAAATAAAAAAAAAAAAGAATGTGATAGTTTTAACCAACTTCTCTCGAATATCGTTCGTGTCAGAATGCTGGTTACCAAACGGTTGTATCATCTTTTAAATGTTTCTCTGTTTACTTAATGTTTGTAATTATTAGTTATGTATTAATCTTGTTTTGTTAACTGTCTTGTTTTTGTTTCATCCATGTGAGTGTTTGTTATGTAATGTTTGCTTACTATCAACTAACACTGCACTAAGTGATGAGCCGGTGGTATAACATAGTCTACTATGTTGGCAAACCATTGGTCGTAAGACTGTGCTTGCTATAAGCTCTCTTCTACCAATGTTGTAACGAAGTTAAAAATTCAGAAAAACGACAACACACTACATTGCGCCGAAATAAAACAACAACAACAAACACACAGTCGAAGTATACAAACAACAACCGCCCGTCAATAGTAGCGTGCAAAATAAAACAACAACAAAAACACACGAAAACGATAACAGACATGCAGCAACACAGAAGGTACATGTGTGCAATTGCATGATGTATACTTTTCTGCATTCTTTCAATTCACTCCTACTTGTTACTCGAAATCTTTCAAGTAGGAGTGATATCGATAATAAAAAGCAGACTTCATTCAGTCGTCTACCGTCTAGGTGCTCTGTACAATAAATATTATTTATTCAGAGTATTCCTGAGGCATGCTTTTGGTAAAGTTTAGCTTTGGCTTCTACTGCCTTGACTAAGGATTGAATCCCATCTTTCCGTCAAGGCTAGGGAAGTTAGGTATTGTTCCGACTAGGATTGAATCCCATGTACCTTCGGGACTAGGGAAGTTATCCCGCCGTTTAATTCCTAGAACTGGGGATTGAATCCCATCCGCCGCCGTTTGTTCAAGGAATCCGTCGTTTATAAACTTTCTCACTACAATAAATAAGAACCGAATCTTTTTTTAAACACCGAGTTTTATTTGTTCTTTCCTCGGAGAAACCTGGACCCGCTGACCTACATCATCACAATGTTAACCGACACCTTATCCTAAACCCTCTCCGTCTATCCCACTTTCTCTAACGCTCGCACTGCATAAAAAGGGTATGTAAACCCTTGAGTGCATGCCCATTATAAAAAAAAAAACAATGTTTAAGTTCTTCCATATTTGAAACATTTCAGTACACAAGTAATATATTTTTTTTTGTATTTTTCAGGCTTGAACATTCGTGAATGTCAATATGGACATATTTTTCCCAATTACTAGTCGCGAACGTGACACGTTTAAGGAATCAGCCGTAAAATGTGGTTTCGTAGAACTTACAGCTGTAAGTATATATGTAAACTAGTCAGAAACATTAAAGGAACACCTAAATAATCTAAAAAAAATTGAGTGGTTTTTTATAAGGCTCTATCTAAGTATCAGTACACTGTCGTCATATTAGTCCTATCTTCGTAATTGCAACAAAATTCTATCCGATTTAAGAATTTTATATTATCGTAAGTGTTCCGATTGTTAAATCGTAGATACCTCAGAAAAAATTTAAAGTTTGCGTTGAAATGTCAAACTCAGAGTAACGCATCCCAATTTCATGCGGCGAAAATAAAAAAAAATCCAATAACGCTTGCGATGCATAGCGATTATTTTGTTTTATACGTGTCCGCCACACTTTAGCTGTCGGAACATTTGCGGAAATACAAGCGTAGTTACACGACAACATTTCCTTTAAGAAACGGATACCAAGATCAAAATAAATGTTACGATCGGTAGTTTTCTAAATTCGTAAATTTCTCCGAACGGATACGACGATAGGGATGATTAAAATCATTTTGAGTTAAGAAAATAAAGTTTGATGTGTTCGCTTGAGCGTAAAAAATGTTCACTCATCTCGAAAATCAAAAAGTCAGAAAAAGTTTTATTCGTCATAAAGTGAGCGATTGAGTGAGAAAAAATGATAAGCTTTGAAAATCCCTTTCTTTCATCTTAATCCGACCCCGACGACTCTGTACTATAATACAGCCTTTAAAAAAACCACTCAATTTTTGAGTTTATTTAAGAGCTGCTTTAATTTTGTTGACTAGTTTTTATTCTAATATACAAGGGTTGAAAAATAATAAATTTTTATAATGAAGGAAACCACTGCAAATGTCGGAATATTGCCAGCAGACGAAAGGATTCCTATCCTGCTTATGGCTTGGGAGAATATTGCCAATTTTCTCACCAAGAATACTTATAATCAAGAAGTTGGAGTCACAGTGAGCTGGGTGTGCCGTTGCACTTTGAACCTTTGGTTTGGTCGTGAATGGATAACATGTACAATTGAAAGTAAAACCAATTTAATTGAGCAAATGATGAAAGTATATCCAACTGCATTCATTGCTATGCATCCATATTCCTGGCCATACATGTTTTCAATATATCGTGATCCATGGATGGTGGAATATTTAAATTCAAATTTCCAAAGGATGAGTGGACCTGATTTGACTCCAATTTTAGAAGCAAAAGGTATGATCATCGTTCTTCCTTATCTTATTTACTTGCTGTTGATTTATCTGCATATAACCGATTTTTCGTAAAAATAAAACAATTCATTTGTGTCTTATATTTACAAGATAAATATAAGAGAGAAAATATGAGTGTGATCCATGTGGCAGTGGTGATTGCGATAGCTGCTATTAATCACTCTGCTTTTCCACTGATTAATGAGCAGGAGTAATTGCTCTTCAATGTTACTGCTATACTGCTCACTGCTCTTTAAACTGCTCAGTGATTAAATGAGTGAGCAGAATAGCAGTGAGCAAAAAAGCAGTGAGTAGAATAGCAATGAACAGAAAAGTAGTGAGCAGGATGGCAGTGAGCAGTAGAATACTGGAATAATACCTCCTTAATGCTTTATTGAATGATCCATATTCGGCATTGCTTTTAACTGGAGAGAAGAGTGAAGATTTATTTCTCTGAATTGCGTTTTTTGTTATTGTTGAGAAAATCTTCACTTTTCCCTTCACTTAAACCAATACCGAATGTGTACCTATATTATTTCATTACTCAACGGCGCACTGCCACTCTGCTCATTACTTTTCTGTTCATTATCATTGCTATTTTGCTCAATGCTCACTGTTTTTCTGCTCAATGCTTTTCTGCTAATCTACTCACTGCCCATTTATAAGAGTAGAAAATAGAGCAGAAAAGCTGTTAGAAAATAAGCAATGACAAATGAGCAGAAACGCAGTAAGCAGAAAGCCTCTCGCAAGAGCCAGTGACCAGTGAGCACTTGAGCTTAGTGGCTTTCGCAGTACCAGTATAATTTTGCCATAATTTTCCTTAAATAATGAAAAAATGTGTGTAGGTATATCTAATATTTAAATAAATGTTTGTAAGAATATGTACATTTGTCGGTCCTTTTTCAATATGAACTGCTCATTTTAGAGTGATCAAATAGCTGCTACTTTAAACTACTCTTTTTGTAAACTGCTCACAGTAATCACTGCTCATTAAAAATCACTCTTAAGAACATCTCTACCATGGTGTCCACACGACTAACTTACCAGAGTAGAAAAATAAGTAAAAACATTGGTTGTTTTCGTTGTATAGTTGACAATGTACCCGCAAAGTCAAATTCCATAAAACGGATGATTTGAGGACATACATAAGTACATTGAATAAAAGTGGCGCCATCTGCAAAAAGTTGGTCGTACTAACTCATGGATTCATGCACACCTACTTTACCCAGTAAAATACAGCTGTAATATAGGAATATTGTAGTAATCTTTTGGTGAATGAATGTTTCTAATCGGATTTGTATTTCCGAAGATAATTTAAATGGCGAAACAGCGTTTGGTGGGTCAGCTAGTAATCAAATATAGTCTATGATACTCCTGAATATTGTTTTTTTTTTTCATACTAACTATATGATTTTTTTGCATTATTTTAGAAATTATTGCAGACATTATCATAGTTTTCATTATATTAGGGTTGTTTTAGATTTTTGATTGCCATTAAAAAACCGCAAAACCTAATCAGCTCTTAACAACACAATACCACGTCGAATGAGACCAATTTTATGACAATGCGATGAGTGGTTCTTGAGATAATCGAGCTGAAAAAGCGTAACGCACACACGCACATACGAACACAAACACACAGACATCACCATAAAAACGCTTGATTCGGATTCTAGTGACCTCGAAACATGGAGATATGCAAAAATTGAAGATTCAAAAAATCGGACCCATTACAATAACTTCCTCTGGACAGTTAATAATTTTTTTCATTAAACGCAAGTTTTTATGAGAAAACTTTTTTTTATTAACAAAACTTAACAAACAAATTCAATTCTTCGTTTGATTCCAGCGCTGGTGTTGTTGTCTGAGTTGATAGCGGATCCCAGGTAGACAACGTCCTTAACTACGTCGAAGTTAAATCTGTCTATGTTGTCGTTTGCTCCAAGACATCGATGTTGGTAGTCCTTTCTTGTCGACAGCATTAACTTGGTCTTGCCCTCGTTAACCGCTAGACCCATCTTTCTGGCCTCCGTCTCAAGGCTCACAAACGCTTCACTGACATCACGCTGTGTTCTTCCAATTATGTCAATGTCGTCTGCGTATCCTAGTAGCTGGACGGACTTTTGAAACATTGTGCCTCTGGTGTTGACCTTGTAGCTTTGCACAATCTTTTCAAGAATGATGTTTAAGAAATCGCATGACAACGCATCGCCTTATCTATAACCTTTTTTGACATCAAAAGCGTCCGTTAGGGTTTTTCCGACCATGATAGAACAGCGTGAGTTTTCCATTGTCATCTTACACAGACGGATGAGTTTTTCTGGGATGCCAAAACTAGACATTCATCTCTGTAGGTATCGATTAGAAGTTCCTGGGTCTTCTCCAATATTTGCCGTCGGGTGAATATTTGATCCATGGTGGACTTTCCGGGTCTGAAGCCACACTGGTAAGGACCTACCAGGTTGTTGACGAAGGGCTTCAAACGTTCACACAGCACGGCATACAAAATCTTATAGGCAATGTTAAGGAGACTTATACCTCTGTAGTTGGTGCAGTTTAGTTGATCTCTTTTTTTTTTAGGAACGGACATACGATGCTACGGTTCCATTCATCGTGTATGCTTTCCTTCAACCAAATTTTGCAGATGAGCTGGTGCATGCTCCTAACAAATCATCTCCAGCTGCTTTGTGAAGTTCAGCGGCTAGCCCGTCTGCTCCAGCGGCTTTGTTCGACTTTAGTTTAGATATCGCTATCTTCACTTCGTCCATGTCGGGTGGGTGGAATTGTTGGCCTTCTGCACCCAAATTGAATGGTTCTGTATTTGTGACGGAGTTTTGGTCGTCATCGCCATTATACTGCTTGCGCGCTTCTCATGCTCCCTTTGTTTTCTTTCTGAGAAGTTTATGCTCCTCTCTCCATTTTTGCTCGTAGAGCCTCCGAGCTGCTCGCGTCCTTCTTTGCAGCGCCGCTTTGTATGCCTCTTGCTTAGCTGCATGTGCTCGCCGGCACTCATCGTCAAACCAGGGGTTTCGTTGTGGTGGCCCTAGCACTTCAGAGGCGGCATCTCTGATGGCTACTTGGCAGTGTTGCCACTGGTTTTCTGTATTCTGTGTTGGCAGCAAAGGTCTTCTGAGGAGATTTTCGGAGACACGATCGGAAAAAAAATAGCAATCTCTTGCGATTATAGCCGTTTGACGTCGAATTTTCTAGCATTTTCGCGTGTTGTCATTGATCGGGATATCCGCATTCGTACCTTGGCTACAACAAGGTAGTGATCGAGTAGATGTTGGCACCTCGGAATGTGCGGACATCTTGCATGCTAGAGAAGTGTCGTGCGTCGATCGCAATGTGATCAATCTGGTTGACGGTTAATTGGTCAGGAGATTTCCTTGTTCCCTTGTGGATATCGAGATGTGGGAATCGCGTACTTGCTACCATTACGTCTCGCCCCACAGCGAAGTCGATTAGCCTAAATCCGTTATCGGAGTTGGTGTCGTGTAGGCTATGTCGTCCGATAATTCCACCAAAGATTACTTCTCTACCCAGCTTTGCATTCAAATCTCCAAGGACGATTTTAATGTCATAGCTAGGGCATTGCTCATAGGTCTTGTCGAGGAGCTCGTAGGTGTCTTCATCCATTTCCTAAGTGGGGGCGTGAGCGGCGATGAGGCTGATTTTGGTGAATTTAGCCTTGATGCGGATTGTCGTGATGCGCTCATTCACTGAGTTGAAACTCAAGACCTTCCTCATGAGTTGAGTCCCAACTACAAATCCACATCCAAATAGACGCTGCTTTTGTTCCCGGTAGCAGTCGCCGTGGTAAATATCGCAGTTGTTCATTCTACGTAGGCCCGGACCATCCAATCGCATTTCTTGGATGGCAGTTATATCTGCTTTATAGGAGTCAAGGGCTTCCGCTAGTTGTTCGACTGCACGTGGTCTGTTAAGGGACCTAACATTCCAAGTGCAAAACCGAAATTCGTTGTCCCTAAATCGTTTGCGTGGGTCGTCATCAGGCCGGGCAGTCACTCCGACGCACGACACCCAACCTGGAGGGCCAGGTCCTTAGTTTAACTCTAAGACGAAGAACCGGCCAAACCGCTCCTTATAGGCCTGGGCTACGAATATGTCGTAGTAGCCCTATAAGGTGTTCACTAAGTAGTTCATCCTGACTGGAACTGTAGGCGCCACCGTTGAATCCATCTTGGGAGTTCTTCCGATGTCGCCTGTTGAAAAGCAGGCATGCCTTCGTGGGCGCATACCTCCTCCCCCTCTCTCTTTTTGCTGCCGCCAACAACTTCCCACTGGGATTAGAACCCAATCTTGAAGGTATTGGGCACCTGATGTTCACCACGTGGAGGTGGAGGGTTGGAGTTGATAGACAGAGGTTTTAGTGGACGGTTGTGTCCTCTTGAATGCACGTGTCTACCCTTCGAACATCAACATTTATCAATATAAGATCAATTATCTTTCATTTAATCAAAAATTGTAAACAAACAAAGTTGTACACCTTCCCGAGATACCCTGTATTAAGAATGGTATAACGTTAATGTTTGGTAAGTTCTCTGCATAATTTATGTTTAGATGGACCTGAATTTTCGTTCGAATCCAATCGTAATGGGAATATCGTTTGATGATAATCGAGTTCCGGGAAGCAAATTGACAAAAACAAATAAGAATATAACAGATACTGTTCTGGCTGTAATGATTCTCAGAATAACGTTTGAAGATAATTGAATTACGGGATGACCCTTCTACAGATAAATTTTTTCAGAATCAAATTTGATACATTTGCCTAATCAAGGCTTTCAGGATGGTCCGGAAACTCAGGAATTTCTAGACAACCAAATAAAAATCTAATAAGGTTGGAAAGATTTTCGATAGCACATGGAAATATGAATTCCAATAGCCCTGAATGTTTAGTTATTTTACTAGTTGAAACATTTATATTTTTCTTTTTTTTTCAGATTCTGAGTTTATCCAACAAGAGGGGATTCCTTTATTGATTCTTCGAATGGTGAACATGTTCGACTTTCGTATGGTTAAACTTGTCAAATATATATGTTTGCGGCTTCTTTTGACCTGGCAGGATCAAAACTCAATTGCTAGTACGGCCTTACGAGCGTCACCTAATGCTGATCAATATGTTGATTATGCGAGACACATTTATATGATATCAATTTGTGAGAATAATGGCTTAAAGGATTTACATTACTCCGTAATAATTAAAATTTCCTTCTATATACAAGATTTCTTATTAACACTTTGATTTTTTACATTGCAGCTTGAAACTATTCAGAGAATGCTACATTGCAATCTAACCGAAACTTGGTCTCTGGAAGTAGGTGCGCAGGTTATTGCAAAAGGACTTCAAGAATCCAATAAGTCCCTCACGGAGTTTTTAGTTTCTTTTCTGTTTAAAGTATCGCCAGTTCAATTCGATAACATATTTGGAATGGCCCTCAATAAATACATACATTTTATAACAGAGTACCAGTTGAGAAATATTAACCGTATAAAGTCTTGTAATTTACCGTGGTCTACAGAAGAAGTATATTCAAGACTCGTACATTTATTCATTACACAGAGAGAATCATCCGAGAACTTAATCAAAATGACTTCAAAATTATCAGAAAAAATTTTCTTAGAACTTAACAATTTAACAGCATCAAAATGCGCCTACGAGCTTATTAAAAAACGGGTAAGGTTACTTCTTTTTTTTAAATCCCAGACATTTCTGTATTATAGCGTTATAGAACTGTCCGATTCCGGATACCAAAACATTATATCATTTTATGTGTTCCTTACGTGCTACTTAAAATTAGGTCCTTAAGAATAAAACTTAAAATTAACTAAAACTGCCTATTCTACCCAACATCTACTTACAAACCAGAACAACCATAGTAGCAAATCTCTATCACTTTTATTTCATATTATTTGTTTTTGTGTTTTTTTTTTCTTGTATATTTTTTGTATATTATTGTTTTTTTATATAATTTTTTTTTTTAATTTCCTTTTTTTGTTGTTTTTTTATATTTGTTGTCTTTGTCAATGTGTGTGCCACCAGCCACCATGCCTACTCTACTTAAACCTAAACCCAAAACACTTAAACTAAAACAAGTATGTAAGCCAGCAAAGGCTCAAAACCCTACCCCGACTACTCATTGTCAAGTGCTGACTGAATCCACCAGAACTTGTTCTCCTGCTTCACCCTATCGATTCGGTCCCGTTCGGACACAGCCCTACTGAACCGAAGGAGCTCTGCTCCGTCTTGTGCGAATACGTCTCGACTCTAAAGGAGCCGCGCGCCGGTCGACGCGGACGCTTCTTCGCCTGACGTGGTAGATTAGCGGCGCCGCCAATTTGTCCTGTATCAGACCGCATCTATCTAAATAGAGGAATGCCTCTGGTGGAATGAAGCCGCTCAAGCGTGCACTATCAAAATATTCGTCGTTCGGATAGAATGCCTCAAAGATCAATTTATTCGTCGAAGTCATAGCTCTCGCAATGTGACCCCGAACAAGTTTTATCACGAAATTGTCAATTCTGTTGATCCGAGCCTCGCTGTAAAGAACCTCGTTAGAATATAAATGTACATAAGAAGTTTCCGGAGTCCGATACAAACCGATACAGCGTCGAAGACACTGCTTTGAAAGCTGTCCCAAAAATAAATATAAAACGCTGTTTTTAGTCTTTTGAGTGTATTTTTTATTAATCACAAAGTATGGATGGAAGGATGTGTTATACTTACTTACTTAAGGTGGCGCTACAGTCCGTTGTGGACTTGGGCCTCAATCAACAGTCTCCGCCAGCTAGCTCGGTCCTTAGCTTAGTTGTCTCCAGTTTTGCATTCCAAGTTGATTGAGATCCTCTTCCACTTGAGTGCGCCACCTGAGTCGCGGTCATCCTCTCCTCCTACGTCCCTCGGGCTAACCGAGCCATCTGAGTCTCTGGACCTTGACTCTTCTGGCTAGGTCCATGTCGTTGTACAACCCGTAAAGTTCGCTGTTGTATCTTCGCCATTTCCCTTCAATGCACACGGGGCCAAAGATGACCCGAAGAACTTTCCTCTCGAAACAGCCTAAGGCACTTTCATCCCATTTTGTCAGGGTCCATGTTTCTGCACCATACAGCAGGACTGGGATGATGAGTGTGTTGTACAGTTTTACCTTAGTTGCTCGAGAGAGGGCTTTTCCACTCAATTGCTTTCTGATCCCAAAGAAACAGCTATTAGCAAGAGTTATTCTTCGTCTGATCTCGGCGCTGGTGTTATTGCCCGTGTTTATAGCGGAGCCTAGGTAGACAAACTCCTCTACTATCTCGAAGTTATATGCGTCTATTGTGACGTTCTGTCAAAGCCGCAGGTGTCCTTCCTCGAAGACAGCATATACTTCGTTTTTCCCTCATTTACCGCTAAACACATTTTTGCCGCTTCTGTCTCAATTCTCACAAAGGCGCCATTGACATCACGCTGTGTTCTTCCCATTATATCATATAGTGATTCTTCGTTTGATTTCAGCGCTGGTGTTGTCCTTAACTATCTCGAAGTTAAATCTGTCTATGTTGACGTTTGCTCGAAGACGTCGATTTTGGTAGTCCTTTCTTGTCGACAACATTAACTTGGTTTTGCCTTCGTCAACCGCTAGACCCATCTTCCTGGCCTCCGTCTCAAGACTCACAAACGCTCCAATGGCATCACGCTGTGTTCTTCCAATTATGTTTATGTCGTCTGCGTATCCTAGTAGTTGGACGGACTTTTGAAAGATAATGCCTCTGGTGTTAACACAGACGGACGAGTTTTTCTGGGATTCCAAAACTAGACATTGCTCTATACAGGTCTCTACAGACGCTATCATACGCGGCCCTAAAAATAAAATAAAAGAAAATAATGTACAAAAAATTAACGTTTTCTCACTGAATCTTTCCTAAAACAAATTACTATGCCAATATGTTTTCAAAGAATTCTTGCGAAAATTGAAATATTTCATAAGCAATAGTTTGATATATTTATTTTTTTTATCCATATAGCCTCATCCTGAATGGGATTCAACTAAAATAACACTGCTCCTCACAATTATAAGCGAAGAAATAAATATTATTCAAGATTGTAAATATAATGACGTTCAATCAACGGATGAGTTGATTGAAAAAGAAAAAGAAGTTGCTGTATATTACAGAGATCTGGCAAAGCTTTTTCACAAATGCCCTTATTTGGAGCAAGAGGCATGGTTGACAACCTTTTCACTACATCCTTGTCGAGAGTTTATGGATGCTGTAATCAGATGTGGAGCCCGAAATTTACGTGCCATTAAAAAACAAGCTCACAAATTGAAGGTTATTGACATTCCAGCATTCAAAACAAGCAGTAGATCGAGCAATACAGCAAACATTACCAAAGAAGGAAAAACAATCATGGACAATAATACTTGTAATGATATTGCAGAAGTTTGTGCAGAACAAACATATATCTTTGGAGATCAGCTACAAATCAAAGAAATAACAAAGAAAAAAACACCCCACAAGAAAGCAGACAAAATTGAAGCCAAAAGAATTGAACCTAAAGTTAAGGAAAAACCCCAAGATGAAACAGTATCAACTAAGGAAAGTCAAAACGGCGATACAATTTTGAAACCCTCAAAAAGAGGTAGGCCTCTCGGTGCACGTAACAAAGAGACCAAAGTTAGACCGACATCAACTCCAAGAAAAACCGATGAAAAACTTGATCTTGCAGAAGAAATCTTTGCAGCTGCAGCAGGGGCTGCCGAAAACATTAATATTCAAACAGTGGAAATGATAAAATACCCAGCCTTTGCTTTAATGAATTCTGTCACTGACACTGAAGAATTGATGAAATTTACAAACTATGAGAAAGCTTATGAGCAATACACAGAACTGACTAAAATCTTTAAAAGCATAAAATTGGGCCATGCATTCCATGATGATCTTTTAACATTACTTATAGCTCCTAGATACAAGCGTCTTACATGGGCTATAAGCTGGAAAAAGTTGAAAAAGCGTTGCCGAATTATGCTCACTAAAGAAAATAAAAAGCGTGAGCTTGTTGAACAGAGTATGGCTGATGCAAATGATCGACTTACACATCTCAACATTGACTACGAAAAATATAAACACAAACCTCAAATTGATTACGGTACTATTGAAGGTGGTTACGAATGCTTATGACACAGATTCAGACGATGATGACACAAATTCAAAAGAAATGGATGTTCATAAAAGGACCATTAATCAAGTTGTTAGCGCGAACAATGATCAAACTCAAAAAATAGATGCGAAACCTTTCCTTAAAGTAGAAAACCTTGATTCATCATCATCCAATTTGTTAAATATTATTGAATCCACTCATTTATCTAAACCTGTTTATCTTAACAAACCTGTGTATTTCGTTCGAAATGCCTTGACAAACCCAAAAGTTGAAACCACAATATCCTTAGAGGCAGAACCAATAAATGAATCATTTAGTATATTTTCTTCAAGCGAGGAAACTTTATCCTCCGATTCGTTTATAGAACATAAACCACAATGTACAAATTCAGAAACTCCATCTGAATTTGAAGAACATTCCAAAAAACAAAACTCATGCATC
Source organism: Sphaerophoria rueppellii (assembly GCA_920937365.1). Taxonomy (NCBI): domain Eukaryota; kingdom Metazoa; phylum Arthropoda; class Insecta; order Diptera; family Syrphidae; genus Sphaerophoria; species Sphaerophoria rueppellii. The sequence continues at coordinate 73,420,371 of CAKKXW010000001.1, forward strand.
AGTAACTTTAAATTGAATTGTGGGTTTTCATCAGCTTTTAAATCCGAGAAGAAATTCAATATTCCGGCTTCTATAAGACAGCAACTAGAACAACCATCTATGTTTTTTAAACCACAAACAGAATCCAATGCTGAGATACAAAAAAATACAAATAAATGCTCTTATTTGAATCATAATGAACGAACAGACAAGTCAGAAGCAATTAACTTCGCAACAGCAAAACCAGAAATTTTTAATCACATATTAAACCCTGACCAACTTGGAACAGTGTTATCTGAAAATTCGAGATTTTCTCCAAAGTTATTTGAAGATATACCAGAAGACTTGACGTTGACAAAGTCTGCTATTAGTGATCAAGTTCAAGTCAATAAATCCACACAAAATGTTTCACCTGGTTGTGTTAGTACTTTAATCGAAGATAGTCGTGGAAAGAAATTCTCTATGGTTGACAGTGTTCCCGAACAGACCGTCAAGTGTAATATTAAGCGCGAGCAAACACAAGAAAATGGTGTAGACTTACACAAAATTATGCCTTTTCAAAAATTAAAAGAAGAGGAATCAATTGTGTCCCCGAATTGTAAGATTCCCAGGAGCACAGAACTTTCTTCCAAACTCAAATCAGTTCGAATATTGCCACATAATAAAAAATCGGTAGCTATGCGAATTAATCAAACAGCTGCAGTGGTTTTTTCTTCTGCAGCAGCATCATATCATAGAACACCATTCTTAAATAAATCGCAACAAGAACCTAACATTCTTCAACAACTTTTGTCAAACGAAACCAAACCTTTTAGTAGTGTAGATAAAATATTAGACGAAACTCTTGCCATTGATAATGAGCAAAGTTATGGAGCAGAAATGTACAAAGAGAAAACAGTGCCAGTTACAACCGATTCCAAGAGTGCAACACAAGAAGTAAGTTTTCTTCACTTTTGTTATATAATAATTGAATTTTAAATACTAAACTACTCATCATAAATCATTTAATTCATTAGCAATCATAATGCTTTCCATCATGAAATAAGAACAGTTTCGTTTTAGCATTTGATCTAATTTTTTTTTTTTTAAATATACAACAAAAATAAAAATAGTTCTCTATTATATATATTTTATGTATAGACTACAGTATTACCATCGTTTTTCGGTTTTGAAACTAAAGCAAGATAAAACAAACACAAAGATACATTTTCTTTCATTACAAAGTTAGGACTTTGTCATTTACTTTACTTACTTACTTTAGGTGGCGCTACAGTCCGTTGTGGACTTGGGCCTCAATCAAGTCTCCGCCAGCTAGCTCGGCCCTTAGCTAGTCGTCTCCAGTTTTGCACTCCAAGTTGATTGAGGTCCTCTTCCACTTGAGTGCGCCACATCAGTCGCGGTCTTCCTCTTCTCCTACGTCCCTCGGGAATAGTGTCGAAGGCTTTCCGGGCTGGGGCATTGTTGTCCATCCGCTCTAAATAACCGAGCCATCTGAGTCTCTGGACCTTGACCCTTCTGGCTAGGTCCATGTCGTTGTACAACCCGTAAAGTTCGCTGTTATATCTTCTTCGCCATTCCCCTTCAATGCGGGCCAAAGATGACCCGAAGAACTTTCCTCTCGAAACAGCCTAAGGCACTTTCATCCGATTTTGTCAAAGTCCATGCTTCTGCACCGCACAGCAGGCCTGGGATGATGAGTGTGTTGTTTTACCTTAGTTCGTCGTTTTTCCCTCATTAACCGCTAAACCCATTTTTGTCGCTTCTGTCTCAATTCTCACAAAGTCGCCATTGACATCACGCTGTGTTCTTCCCATTATATCAATATCATCGGCGTACGCGAGAAGTTGAACAGATTTTTGGAAGATAGTGCCTCTGGTGTTGACGTTGGAGTTCTGCACTATCTTCTCAAGAACGATGTTAAAGAAATTGCATGACAGTGCATCGCCTTGTCTGAATCCTTTTTGGACGTCGAAAGATTCTGTAAGCTCGTTGCCAACCTTGATGGAGCAGCGTGAGTTCTCCATCGTCATTTTGCACAAGCGAACGAGCTTGGCAGGGACGCCAAAACTAGACATAGCTTTGTACAGTTCGTCTCTGTAAATGCTGTCATACGCGGCCTTAAAATCGATGAAAAGGTGGTGGGTATCGATATGGAGTTCAAAAGTCTTTTCCAGGTTCTGCCGCAACGTGAAAATTTGGTCGATGGTTGAATTTCCTGGCCTGAAGCCACATTGATAAGGACCAATCAGATTGTTGACGAAAGGCTTCAGACGTTCACATATTACGGCAGAGAGGATCTTGTAGGCGATGTTAAGTAGACTGATTCCTCTATAGTTGGCGCAGTTTAGAGGATCTCCCTTTTTCAGGATCGGGCAAACAATGCTGAGGTTCCATTCATCGGGCTCACAATCCATGAAAGATCTCAGCCTGAGATATTGCACCCTCCAGTTGCCGAAAGCAAGCGCTCTGGCATCCGCAGTCACTTGGTCCTTGTACCGTAGGTTCGGTCTTCCTTGCCGTCTCAAACCTGGGGGCTAGGATGAGAAGACTTTCTTGGCTGGGGCGTTGTCGTCCATTCGCTCGATGTGGCCGAGCCAAAGTAGTCGTCTTGGTACACATCTTGGTACAACTCGTACAGTTCTCGGTTGAACCTTCTTCTCCATTCACCATCGTCGCATACGGGACCGAAAATCCGTCGAAGAATTTTTCTTTCGAAATTGCCCAGTATCAATTCCCCTTTTTACTCATCGTCCAGCACTCGGCGCCGTAGACAAGGACTGATTTTGTATAGCAGACACTTTGTCCTTCGAGTGAGGAGTTTTGAACCAAGTTGTTTTGTCAAACCGAAGCAGCAGCGGTTCGCGAGGGTAATTCTTCTTCGGATATGGTGTCGTTTGTGGGATTTATGTTTGTTCCAAGGAACTCCTTAACTACCTCGAAATTGCTATTACAGTGAAACCCGCTTAAGAGAAACTTAAAAATGTCAGAGACTTTCTTTCACTAAAGCGGTGAAACAACTTTTCACTTAAGCGGGTGCCTTTCAAGTGAAACAGAACCAAAGCGTAAAAAAGTTTCAATAACAAACAATTATTAATTTAAACAAATTTATTATATTATTAAAAAAACATAGTTCCGTTTTCACAAAAAAAGAATTCATAGACATAAAAGTACATACATTATGTATGTAAATAAGTAAAAATAAATAAATTATTAAATGATACATATTTAATCACATTTGGGTTGTAGGTTAAAAAGGATTGTAAGACGGTCCTTTGCCAATTTTCTTACTGAAGGCTTTCAGATCTATTAACCAACGAAGCCATTGGAAGAGCCTTAAACATCAAACCGGATTCATCGGCATTATAAACGTCATCTGCGCTGTAGTGTTCACGAATGGTTGGCCAAACATTTTCCAGCCAATCGGTAGCGGCGCCTGCGTCGGTGGAATTTTTTTCTCCACAAAATTTCTTCATATGAATGTTTTCCCGTTTTTTTTCCATTGATCCAACCATTCATTTGTCGATTCAAAGTCCACGTCTAACATCAACGAATAACTTTTGGCTTTGTCCATTAACATTGGCCCTGTCCCTGTTATTATGGCATTTTTTGAACGCATGTCATTGAACCAAATGGATAAAGCTTTATCCACTATCTGTTGCGCTCCCGTGCGTTGACGCTTCCTTGACAAATTTTTGTTCTGAGAAGCCAGTTCCAGTAGCTTATCTTTTTGTTTGATGACTCGCGATATTGTTGGCGCGTCAAATGTCAGTTGATTGGTGAAAATTTGAGGAGAGTTATACTTTTTTTGGTGAAAGGGTGAAAAATAAGGAAATGAAAGCGTGCAGAACTTTTTTCGTTCTCTTTGATTCAAAGAAAAAAAATTTCACTTAAGGAGTTTTTTTTTTTTAATGAAAAATATTAAACTGAACTGAAAATTTGTTTCAGATATCCGGGTTTTTCACTTAAGCGAATTTCACTTAAGCGGAGTGTTTTAAGAAAAATTGTATGGAAAAAATTCACGACAAAAAAAATGTTTTAGTTAAACGGGTTTTTCTCTTAAGCGGGTTTCTCTAAAGCGGGTTACACTGTACCAACAGCTGGAGCTGGATGGATTTGTTAAAGATAGTGTTTTCCGTGCTCACACCTGCCTTGCGCACTATCTGCTCCAGGACTATGTTGAAGAAGTCACATGACAGCTCATTTCCTTGTCTAAACCCGTCGTCATTAGCTCGCTCGACATTTCGCGCATTCAGCAGCTGTTGGAAGTACTTCGGTGACTAGGTTTCCTTAACTGTTTCGAAGAGACTGTGTTCCGGTTCTGAAACCAGAAGCTTATTGCTTCGACCTTTTAAAGAATCGCCGGGTGTTGTTCTTGTTCTTGGTCCGAAACTTTTCTATATCTTTGAGCTGAGAAACTGCGGATGCTCTTTTCTTCCTTAACAGTGTCTTTTTCTCATTTCTACTTTTTGTTCGATACTCTTCTCTTGCTGCTCTTGTTTTCCGCTCCTGCATTTGCAAACATGCATTTTCCGTTTCTCTTTTCAATAACGCGCATTCATTATCATACCACGGGTTCTTTTTCGAGGTTGGCTGGTAACCTATGGTGGTCTCGGCTACATTTTTTTTTATTATTTCGCTATATTTCGACATATGTAGTATTTGGGAGGACGGCAAAGAGTCGCTCACTCAGGCGCTCACTGTAGTCTCTATCATTATCCGTCAACCGATGTTGACCTTCTTTCTTTGGGCCGTACGTGTTCTTGTGTCGTTTGATAGTCGAGCTCTAAACTTGCCTGTACTTTTTTGAAGAAAAAATAAAGATAATAATAATAATAATAATAATAAACTTGCCACTACCAGAAAGTGGTCAGAGTCGACATTTGCTTCTCGGAAACTGTGCACGTTCAAGATGTTAGATGCGTGCCTTGCCCCGATTAGCACATGGTCGATTTGGTTGGTGGTCCGACGATCCGAAGATCGCCAGTTTGCTGTGTAGATCTTTCGTCTTGGAAACCTAGTGCTACTTATCACCGTATAACGAGCTACAGCAAAGTCGATTAGTCGGAAGCCGTTATCTGTTGTAACTTCGTTTAGGCTGTGCTTTCCAATTAATCGGCCAAAGAAGCCTTCATTCCCGATGTTTGCATTGAAATCTCCGAACACGATTTTGACGTCGCACTCTCGACAGGCTCCGTAGACTCTATCCAGGAGGTGGTAAAAATCGTCCTTGCTATACTCCTCAGCATCATCGGTAGGGGCGTGTGCACATATTATACTGATGTTTTGTAGTGTGGCCTTGATGCGGATTACAGCCAGGCGATCCAGGCTTGAAATCCATGACTTTTGATCTAAGCCGATTTCCCACTACGAATCCGCATCCAAATATGTGCATTCTTTGATGACAGCTGGAATAAATGTCGCAATTTTTTCTTTTCATTGTCCCTGATCCTATCCATCGTATTTCCTGGATCACAGTAATATCTGCCTTATAATGCGTGAGGACAGATTCAAGTTTTTGAGTTGCACCTTGAGTGAAGAGTGTTCTTACATTCCAGGTACAAACTCTCAATGCATAGTCCGTTGTCGTTCCGGGTCTGGTTACCATAAAAGGGGGCCATTATCCGAGGCTTCTATCTCTCTCATAACTTCTTAGTTTTTTACTGTGGAGGGGTTGTTAGCCCCCCGCACTTACCTCCAAATTTGTAGGGCCGCTCGCGCTTACAAGTCTCGCAAGTTATATCTAATGATATAACCAGTACCCGGTGGTTACCACTTGGAGGTAAAGTAAGCACTTGATGTGTAGGAAAAGATACAGCATATGCCCCCAGATCCTACAACACCTAACGAAATTGTGAATACCAATCCGTTATTTCAGAGATGGCAGAGTAGTTTACGTCAGGTCATTTTCTACGTTTACTACGCGTAGTTAATCGAATAAACTACACGTCTCATTTGTTTCATTTGCTACCTACATTTGTTACGTTTACTACCTACACACAAATCGTTAAATTTCAAAAAGGTTTTAAAAAAAGAAAATGAAATTAAGGAATAAATAAAGACTTAAAGAGTGAAAAAGAGAATGAAACATGTAAATGAAAACTGAAAAACATTTAAGGACTACTATTACTGTTTAATTTTACCTAAAATTCGAAATTTAATAAGAAGAATGCAAATTTAATAATCATCTGTTTTATTATTGTCGTTAATTTTAAGAGTATAGTCCCACTGATTAAACAAGAGCAGGGAAAACTTGAATGAAAGTGATTTGCATTTAAATTTGAGTGACACAAGAACAAGACACAACGCAAAGATTTTAAAAATCATCACAGCAATCCATGACCATGTCGATTTGAATTAGAATTTCGTCGAACAAAACAAAGGCAACGATTTAAAAAATAATCATAGCAATCCATGACCATTTCGATTTGAATTTGAATTTCGTCTTGGTTTGCTACATTTAACTACATTTACTACATTTAACTACATTTAACTACGTAAACTACAAACAACCTCATTCATATAGCAGAAGTAACAAATGTAGTAAATCAAAAAATATTCAATATCTACCATCACTGGTTATTTCTAAAATCTTTTATGATTCATAACAGAAAATTCATAACAAAATTACAGAAATGGCGGATTAGCCTCAATTATGGAAGGAAAATACAAAGCTGACTATGTATATGAATTTAAAACGAATGAGAATAACTCTTATTGAAATAGTCCGAAGTACAAAAGCGTAACGGAGTCAGTGCTAACAGAAAAGCAGCTTTGTGTTTTCCGCTTATATGTATTCTGAATGTCGAAATCGTACATCATCAAAATCAGTGCCCACCGCTGAAGTCGGTTTGCGGTAACAATGGAATTCCATTTATGCTGCCGATGATAGATAGATAGGAGCCAAAAATCATTCGATGAAATTTTTTGACGGCGAAAATGATTGCTGCTGCCTCTTTCTCGATCTGACTATTCCCCTTCTGATCTGGCTGCATGCGCGATGACTTTTCTGTGCCATCCGGGATGGCATGATACATCCACCCAGCCCAACGTTGAATGCGTTAGCTGCTACTTTTATCGGTAAATTTGGGTACGCAAAAAAAATGTTTGCAGTACCTGATAGCATGCGACGTACGCTAACAAATTTTTCTTCATTGCTGTAACCGAGTACTTCAAAGGTATCTTCCACATCAATGATCCATTTCCTAACGTCATAATTATTATCGCCACTGAAGGGGTGGACCATGGCCTCAAAGGCGGAAAAGTCGATTTTTTTGGAATCGATTGTACCGAGTTCTTCCTTTAGTAAATGTAGTTCTCGTTGTTTTCTGAGTAATTGATCTGGCTGCATGCGCGATGACTTTTCTGTGCCATCCGGGATGGCATGATACATCCACCCAGCCCAACGTTGAATGCGTTAGCTGCTACTTTTATCGGTAAATTTGGGTACGCAAAACAATGTTTGCAGTACCTGATAGCATGCGACGTACGCTAACAAATTTTTCTTCATTGCTGTAACCGAGTACTTCAAAGGTATCTTCCACATCAATGATCCATTTCCTAACGTCATAATTATTATCGCCACTGAAGGGGTGGACCATGGCCTCAAAGGCGGAAAAGTTGATTTTTTTGGAATCGATTGTACCGAGTTCTTCCTTTAGTAAATGTAGTTCTCGTTGTTTTCTGAGTAATTGTATTTCTTTTTCGGCTCTTGCCAATTCCGCATCAATCTGAGCTTCGGTTGATTCGTTAACTTATCCTCCTCTCTCGTGTGTTCCGAAATATTTTCAGGATTCCTTTCTTGAAGCTCATCACAAAGTGGCCGCAGCTGTGAAACCGTTGAATTCACATCAAACGCCACGTTGGTTGCAGTTAAAACGTCTACAAGCGTTTTCCTCTGAATGTATGACATTACAAACATACTCATTTTAATCTCTATATATTTATATATATATATATATATATATATAATATATATATATATAGAGAGAGAGATTAAAATGAGTATGTTTGAACAGTTCGAACACATTCAACTTTTTCTTGTGTGCTTGTTCATACTCGTTCGATTGCAACCCTTACTTACTTCTTACTTACTTACTTAAGGTGGCGCTACAGTCCGTTGTGGACTTGGGCCTCCATCAACAGGCTCCGCCAGCTAGCTCGATCCTTGGCTAGTCGTCTCCAGTTTTGCACTCCGAGTTGATTGAGGATTTTCCACTTGAGTGCGCCACCTGAGTCGCGGTCTTCCTCTCCTCCTACGTCCCTCGGGAATAGTGTCGAAGGCTTTCCGGGCCGGAGCATTGGTGTCCATTCGCTCTAAATGACCGAGCCATCTGAGTCTCTGGACCTTGACCCTTCTGGCTAGGTCCATGTCGTTGTACAACCCGTAAAGTTCGCTGTTGTATCTTCTTCGCCATTCCCCTTCAATGCACACAGGGCCAAAGATGACCCGAAGAACTTTCCTCTCGAAACAGCCTAAGGCACTTTCATCCGATTTTGTCAGGGTCCATGCTTCTGCACCATACAGCAGGACTGGGATGATGAGTGTGTTGTACAGTTTTACCTTAGTTGCTCGAGAGAGGGCTTTTCCACTTAATTGCTTTCTAAGCCCAAAGAAACAGCGATTAGCAAGAGTTATTCTTCGTCTGATCTCGGCGCTGGTGTTATTGCCCGTGTTCATAGCGGAGCCTAGGTAGACAAACTCCTCTACTACCTCGAAGTTATACGCGTCTATTGTGACGTTCTGCCCGAGCCGTCGGTGTTGGGTGTCCTTCCTCGAAGACAGCATATACTTCGTTTTTCCCTCATTAACCGCTAAACCCATTTTTGCCGCTTCTGTCTCAATTCTCACAAAGGCGCCATTCCCATTATATCAATATCATCGGCGTACGCGAGAAGTTGAACAGATTTTTTGGAAGATAGTGCCTCTGGTGTTGACGTTGGAGTTCTGCACTATCTTCTCAAGAACGATGTTAAAGAAATCGCATGACAGTGCATCGCCTTGTCTGAATCCTTTTTTGACGTCGAAAGATTCCGTGAGCTCGTTGCCAACCTTGATGGAGCAGCGTGAGTTCTCCATCGTCATTTTGCACAAGCGAACGAGCTTGGCAGGGACGCCAAAACTAGACATAGCTTTGTACAGTTCGTCTCTGTAGATGCTGTCATACGCGGCCTTAAAATCGATGAAAAGGTGGTGGGTATCGATTTGGAGTTCATAGGTCTTTTCCAGGATCTGCCGCAACGTGAAAATTTGGTCGATGGTTGACTTTCCTGGCCTGAAGCCACATTGATAAGGACCAATCAGATTGTTGACGAAAGGCTTCAGACGTTCACATATTACGGCAGAGAGGATCTTGTAGGCGATGTTTAGTAGACTTATTCCTCTATATTTGGCGCAGTTTAGAGGATCTCCCTTTTTCAGGATCGGGCAAACAATGCTGAGGTTCCATTCATCGGGCATGCATTCCTCTGACCATATCTAACAGATGATTTGGTGCTCCTATCTAGCTCGTCGCCTGCTGCTTTGAACAACTCAGCAGCTAGTCCATCTGCTCCAGCGGCTTTGTTGGATTTCAGCCGTGATATTGCGGTTTTCACTTCTTCTAGGTCGGGTTCACGGAATTTTTGGCTATCATCGTGTCCGATGAAAGGCTCCTGTCTGACGGCGGTATTTTGTTCGTCGTCGCCGTTATGCAATCTACAGAAGTGGTCTTTCCAAATCCCCAGCATTGACTGCGATTCTACTATGATGTTCCCTTGTTTATCTCTGCAGGCATCAGTTCTTGCTCGATGACCTTGAGCCAGCTGTTTAACCTTTCGGTAAAACCTCCGAACTTCATTCCTGCTGTTGGCTCTCTCAACATCCTCGATCTGACGCTTCTCATGCTCTCTCTTTTTCCTCCTGAGAAGCCGGCGTTCCTCTCTCCTCTTTTGCTCGTAGAGCTCACGAGCAGATCTTGTCCTTCTATGCAGCGCCGCTTTGTATGTCTCCTGCTTGGCTGCATGGGCCTGCCTGCATTCTTCATCAAACCAGGGGTTTCGTTTTGGTGGCTGTGTGAAACCCACCACATTAGAGGCGGCATCTCTAACTGCTCTTTGGCAATGTTGCCACTGGTCTTCGATACTTGATGTTGGCGGCATAGGACTCCTTAAGAGGTTACTTGACACTCGATCAGAGAAAGATCTAGCGATCTTTTGCGATTGTAGCCGTCCGACGTCGAATTTTCTTGCAGCATTTCCTTGTTTTGGCCGTTGTCGGGTTATTCGTAGCACTACCTTGGCTACGACGAGGTAGTGGTCCGAGTCGATGTTAGCTCCTCGGAAAGTTCGAACATCTAAAATGCTGGACAAGTGCCTTCCTTCGATCGCAATGTGATCAATCTGGTTGACGGTTGATTGATCAGGAGATCTCCATGTACCTTTATGGATGTTGAGATGAGAGAACCAGGTGCTTGCTACCACAACATTTCGCCCCGCAGCAAAATCGATCAGCCTGAATCCGTTATCGGAAGTGGTGTCGTGCAGACTGTGCTTTCCGACCGTTCCACCAAAGATGTCCTCTTTTCCCAGCTTTCGTTAAAATCGTCGAGGACAATTTTAATGTCATAACTAGGACATTGCTCGTATGTTTTGTCGAGGAGCTCGTAGAACTCGTCTTTGGTGTCGTCCTTTTTCTCTTCTGTGGGGGCATGCGCACATATTAAGCTAATGTTGCCGAATTTAGCCTTGATTCGGATTGTCGTGATGCGTTCGGTCACACATTTGAAGCTCAAGACTTTTTGCCTGAGTCTGCTTCCCACGACGAATCCGCATCCAAATAGTCGCTGTTGTTGCTCTCGGTAAACATTACCATAGTAGATGTCGCAGTTTTTCATCCTCCTTTTGCCCGGTCCATCCCATCGCGGTAATATCTGCTTTGTAGCAGTTGAGGGTCTCCGCTAACTGTTCGGCAGCACGCTGTCTATTAAGGGACCTAACATTCCACGTGCATATCCGAAAATCGTTGTCCTTTGTACATTTGCTTGGGTCGTCATCAGTGTATCCGTCCGTTTCCGAGGCCTGTTGTTGCTTCGCAACTAAACTTTTTTCTACGTGGTCGGGAAGTCACCCCAACGCACAACCCCCAACCTGGAGTACCAGGCACTTGATGTGACTCCAAGTGCAAGAGCCGGAAAAACCGCTCCTTTTACGGCCTGGGCTTCAAATAAGTCGAAGTAGCCCGTAAAGGTGTTCACCAAGTAGTTCGGCCTAGCTGGAACTGGAGACGCCACCGTTGATTCCAAAGAAGAAATTCATTCGCTGCCGTCCCTCGGTGGGAGTGCCTTGGTGGGAACACTCCTTCGTTGTGGGGTAATTGGTAGTAACAGCCTACTCCGCTTCGACCTGTCGACCATGGGAGGCCCTTCTGCGAACTCAAGTTTCGCGATCGCATAGCTCTAAGCTTCATAGTAGTAGTTACCGTAAGCCGCTCCGCCACGTCAAGGCTTACCCCGTGGAGGGGATTGCAACCCTTATTTATGAATAAATTGATTCATAAGTAAAAAGGCTTGTAATAGCGTTTTTTTTGGTCGTCCGGAACTGTTCCGAACGATTCTGAAATCGTTCACTTGGCACAAGATGACAGTTCTTGTTCTGGATAGGACAGAAAAACGATTCCGAATTTGAAGTCAGAATCAAAAACAGAATCACGCATACATGCACACATTTGCACATACGTACTCGCCGCCATGTTAACAAATAAAGAAAATAAAAACAATGTCGTGTCATCTGCAATTCTGCATATGATGTTTTACAAATACATAGACATTCAACCATTAGAAGCAAAAGAATGTGTTTGCATGTTCGTTTGGTATCCGGAATCGGACAGTTCTGTTCCGGATTACCAAAAAAAAAAAACGCTATAAGTCAAACCAAGCAAGAAGAGGAAACTTGTAAATATTTTTCGTTTTCGATCATTTCAAGTCACAAGCAATTCACAAGCAATCTGTTTGCTTGTCCTTACTCAATCATGTTCGAGTTTTCGGGTTAAATAATTGTTTGGACGTTTCAATTTTTTTCTCTACGAAGAAAAAAAGGAAAGATGTAGGCTTTGTATGGGTTATAATATAATGAATAAAAATATTTATAAATGAGTTAGGTGGCCGAATTTGCAGTCATAAATATAATAATCCGAACTGGAAATATTATTTTTCACATAATTAAAGAAAGGATTTATTAATGAATGCATACATTAAATGTAGGTTAGGTATGTTATGTTTGTATACCTTAATAGAAAAAAGTAATTGACGAAGATTATGTTGTGGGAATACCTGCTTCCGGTTGGTAGAGAATGCAGTTTTGTAAGGATATTTTAGATATTGTTAATCTTTTTATGACATATTTGTCCTTCTACCTCTTACCAAGCTACCTACTACTTTAGTACTTTCTGGATAATATATTGTAATCCTTGTCTAGGGGGGGATGTTGGCTTCTTGTTATTAAAGTAATAAAATAAAAATTGAGGTATGAAAGAACATTTTAAGGTTTAGCTATGAATGAATTAGTTTCAGTAATAATTTTTGGTTTTTCCGCATTTTTTAATAAAAGAAGTTTTTTTTTGTTTCAGTGAGTAAATTTTTAAATATAAAGATTCAAATGAAATCATAAAGATGTAGAACGTAGTTAGGGAAAAATTTGGGCAGCTAGCAAATTTATGGTATTTAAGGTATAAGATGTGCAAATCGATTCAAGAAAATATGCCAGATATTGTGCAAGTGCTACAGAAGAAACAACAGCTGCCACGAATTCAAGAGATTAACAATAATTTATTGAATGAAGTTTTTATATTCTTGACTCCCTTTAAAGAGACGTTTTTGGAGCTGCAATCGTCAAAAACACCACACATTCTGATTTCCCACACTACAACAAGCTATTGAAAACCTGCACCCTGGGTGAAACGGATTCATTCAATTTAACTGAATTCAAAGGAAAAGTGAAACATTATCTGATGACTATATTTTACCCTGAGATTAAGCTAACATTCAAGGCCGTTACGTTCTTATATCCGCCCTGCAACAACATGAGATTTTTAACAGCAGCAGAGAAGACTAAAATGTACGATTTTATAAAGTCTTTAGTTCCAGCCATTGAACCAAATACGAACTCTTTGGATATGCAACCGTCAACTTCTTAAAGGGAATGTGATATGTACGCCGATTTTGCTGGAGAAAATTCAACTGACAATGCGGATTACTTTGCTCATGAAATCCAAATGTATATTGAAACCCATACACGAGGTCCATTTGTTATTCTACAATGGTGTTTTGAACACAAAAAATCAAAAGAATCAAAATATGTGGATTTATTTATTTCTATTCGTTTCTATTTTATTCAAAAAATTATACACTGGTATTTAAATTCGAGAATGAAACAAATCAATGATAAAAATAAACCTCCTGACCACGGATGACCTACATTTCCACTCAGCAAACAAATCTCAAACAAACCAAACAATATTTTTCGATTTACTTACAAGCGCCATGAATAATGGAGTGGTGATTGTAAGCGATTTTACTTTCAATCAGTAAACTCGTTTGAACGCGTTTTGAAATGAGGGATGATTTGTAAATAACTTTACTCACGAACAAAAAAACTCGAAGTTACTTGTTTGATCGTTGACTTATTTTGATCAAACTTGTTTTTTTTGAGTAAATACCCGAAACTTACAAACAATACTTGACTCATTTTAATCTCAGATATATGTATATATATTTTTTTGGTAATCCCACTTCTGAGATGTAAAAGACAATTAAGTATTTCTTCGTAAATTCTTTATTTTATTTAAAACAACAGCTATGTTTTTCGTTTATAGAGTGGCGCGACAGCTCTTGAAGAGCCAAGGCCTAAGTGGCTTCGTTTTTCGTTTGGTTGCTTAAAATCGAATGAATCAATATTTTGAAAAATTATATGAATCTTAGAATTTTACATTTTTGACAAAGTTTCTAGTTTTTGATATTTTTTTTTTAATCTAGTTTTTAGTCAGTAATATATATATAAAGTTATTCAAAATGTTATTTCTTACAAAATGACGTTAGCGAAAGGTCTGATGAGAGAATGGTTTTAAATTTCTGGAAGAACTGCTGACATTCCTCCGACCATTCAAACTTAGCATTCACCCGAAGTAAATTGTCCAATGGAGCTCAGATTTCCCGCATTTGCTTAACAAACTTACCGTGATAGTTTACTGCCCCGAGGAATGATCTGACCTCTGTAATGTTGACTGGTGCTGGCATAGTGATAATCTTTTCTGTTTTGGCTGGATCTGGGCGTAAGCCGTTAGCCACGATGTCAACCAGGTATTTTACTTCGGGCACAATAAATGAGCACTTTTCGATTTTTCTTCGGAAATTGTACTCCCTCAAACGTTGCATCACGGCGTTTAAATTTTTCAAGTGGTCCTGCCAGTCCTTTCCACTTACCTCGATGTCGTCAAGGTATGCTGCGACACCGTCGACACCTGCAAGCATTGAATCCATTAGCTGCTGGAAAGCTCCTGGTGCAGACTTAACGCCTGGTGCCAGCTTGTTAAACGTGAACAATCCCTTGTGTGTATTTATTGTAAGGAGTTATCTTAATTCCAATGAAACTGCAATTTGAAGATACGCATCTGCCAAATCAATATGCGTATATAATGGGCTGTTTACTATCTTTGCAAAGATATCTTCAGGCAATAAGAGCGGATATTGATTCGGCTCTAATGATTGGTTAAAGCCTGAAGAGTAGTCTCCGCAAATGCGAATTCCATCTGAAGCCTTTCGGACGACTTCAATGGGGGCAATTGGATTGAGTTTTCTCATCAACAATCTTACTCGTGATGCATCATCCAGGTTTTTGCCATCGACAGTAAAAATGTCTTCGTGTCGACTGTACAATCCGTGTACATCAGTGCCATTATCCAGAAAGTAGTAGGTGCTTGGTAAGAGGTAGAAGGTCAGATATGTCATATAAATATTAACAATATTTTTTTAAAATATCCTCACAAAACTGCATTCTCTACCAACCGGAAGCAGGTATTCCCACGACATAATCTTCGTCAATCACTATTTTCCATTTAAGTATATGTACAAACATAACAAATCCTTTCTTTAATTTATGTGAAAAATAATATTTCCAGTTCGGATTATTATATTTATGACTGCAAATCCGGCCACATTACTCATTTAAAAATATTTTTATTCATTAAATTATAACCCATACAAAGCCTACCTACATCTTTCCTTTTTTTCTTCGTAGAGAAAAAAAAAATTGAAACATCCAAACAATTTTACCCGAAAACTCGAACATGATTGAGTAAGTACAAGCAAACAAATTGCTTGTGAATCAATTTGACTGAAAAATATTTACGAGTTTCCTCTGCTTGCTTGGTTTGACTTACAAGCCTTTTTACTTATGAACCAATTTATTCATAAATAAGGGTTGCAATCGAACGAGTATGAACAAGCACACAAGAAAAAGTTTGATGTGTTCGAACTGTTCAAACATACTCATTTTAATCTCTGGTACGTACACAGGAATTGCTGCCCCTACATTAGGCAGCTTAATATGTATGTAGTTTCATATGCCCTGCTTTATTCAAGATCATCCAGGGCTTGTTTTTTTACATCACCTTCATCATCATTAGCTGCGTTTTATTATCACGATGATCTGATCCGGATCAGATCAAGAAAATAAAACAGCTTCTATCATCGATTTGTTTTTTACTTCAAGTTTGGCAGCTGTTTGTAATTCTTTTATTCTGACAATTAGATCGGAGTTGCCCTACGATAATTTTGTTGAACGATTATTATGTTGTTTTTTTAGGGGAAAAGTTTTTGCTATGTAATTGAAAAATATTTCATTACCGGATAGATGAATGTGTGAAAGTGGCAGCACAGTTTTCATTGAAAATATACGCCAACGTTTTAACTTGTGTGCGGAAGAAAAACTAATTTTTGGATCACAAAAATTGATCCAAGTGAAAAGCTGGATTTCAATTTGTTGTTGTTACACATATAAATCAATGATCTGATCTGGATCATTGTGATAATAAAACGCAGCTATTGTTTGCATACACGACGAAGAACTGCCACCAAATTCTTCAAATCTTTCACAAATATTAACATCTACGTATGTGTTTGTATATATGCACTTAAACATCCAGATGATAGGACTCATTTTGGATAAGATGACATATATATACTTTTTTTAATTTTGTTCATTTTTTAAAGTTTATAAAAATAAGTGTTTTATAACTTCAGCATGGTAATTGTTTCAACTGGTATTTTGCTTTTAGTTTACGCAATTTTGTTTTCGGCAGTGGAGACTTGTTTAAAATCCAAACTGCAGTAACACTGAAGTTACAAATCACCTACCCATTCACCCAGAATTAGTTTCTATTCCTATTGAGTACGGAAAGTTCGTACGTGTTTAAAGGGAAACCCAAACCATCCCAATAAGCAATGACCAATGAATAGGCTCACAGGCCACAAATAAAGTCGGATGGAGGATAGTTGGACACAGCCATGTCTTTGGCACATAGACGACTGAAAAGCATCAGGTATGAGGAGAAGAAAAAGGATATTTTTTTTTTTTTGGTAGAGTGTTGGGTGTTGGATGATTAATGTATTTGATACGTTAACAAACTGTACTGACATTGTAGTGTCCGTGGCTTAGTGTCTAGGTGCTTTGGCTGCTAAGCAGAACGTCGTGGGTTCGAGTCCTACTAGTGCCCCTAGTTTTGATTTCATCTTTCACGGGCACCGCCTCTTGCGAAGAACTCACAAAACTTCTAAGAGTATCAATCTGTCAAGAAAAAGTGCTCCTCAACTTTGCCGTTCGCAATCGGCGTCAAATTGTAGGTCCTTCAGTACTTCATACGCACCTAGAGAATTGTTGATGAGAGTAAGCCACTTAGACCTTGGCTCTTCAAGAGCTGTCGCGCCACTCTATTTCACAAACTTTTCAAAATATCTCAAAATCCAAATACAGTTTCCAGTCTTAGAAATTTGAATTTGTTAACATATCATTTTTGCAATTTAAAAACATCTTTTAAGTATCGATTTAAATATTTTTATCTCAGTTATAGACTTCTTTCTGAAACCTTCCACAATGTCAATTCCTCCTTCGGGTAAGGATGATTTGACACTGACATTAGGAGGTTTTGACAGAGAGAAAAGCATTTAAAAAGCCCTTTTCCGCAATAACCTATACAAATTGTAAAACTTCTAAGAGAAATAAAAGTTGTCCTGCCTTTGGAGCATTTCGTACAATCTTCTGATGGTTTGAAAAAAAGTTGAACTTTTGTTTTTTTTTAAGGCATAAAACGCGCCAAACTCGTATTTTTGGCTAGCTTAAGCTTAGGCAATTGTTTCGTCTCGTTTGCTTACATTCCATGATTTCTGATATGTCAATTACTTACTTACTTAAAGTGGCGCTACAGTCCGTTGTGTACTTGTGCCTCAATCAACAGTCTCCGCCAGCCATCTCGGTCTTTAACAAGCTAACTCCAGTTTTGCACTCCAAGTTGATTGAGGTCCTCTTCCACTTGAGTGCGCCACCTGAGTCGTGGTCTTCCTCTCCTCCTACGTCCCTCGGAATAGTGTCGAAGGCTTTCCGGGCCGGAGCATTGGTGTCCATTCGCTCTAAATGACCGAGCCATCTGAGTCTCTGGACCTTGACCCTTCTGGCTAGGTCCATGTCGTTGTACAACCCGTAAAGTTTGCTGTTGTATCTTCTTCGCCATTCCTTTCAATGCACACGGGGCCAAAGATGACCCGAAGAACTTTCCTCTCGAAACAGCCTAAGGCACTTTCATCCGATTTTGTCAAAGTCCATGCTTCCTCACCGCACAGCAGGCCTGGGATGATGAGTGTGTTGTTTTACCTTAGATCGTCGTTTTTCCCTCATTAACCGCTAAACCCATTTTTGTCGCTTCTGTCTCAATTCTCACAAAGGCGCCATTGACATCACGCTGTGTTCTTCCCATTATATCAATATCATCGGCGTACGCGAGAAGTTGAACAGATTTTTGGAAGATAGTGCCTCTGGTGTTGACGTTGGAGTTCTGCACTATCTTCTCAAGAACGATGTTAAAGAAATCGCATGACAGTGCATCGCCTTGTCTGAATCCTTTTTTGACGTCGAAAGATTCTGTAAGCTCGTTGCCAACGTTGATGGAGCAGCGTGAGTTTTCCATCGTCATTTTTCACAACCGAACGAGCTTGGCAGGGACGCCAAAACTAGACATAGCTTTGTACAGTTCGTCTCTGTAGATGCTGCCATACGCGGCCTTAAAATCGATGAAAAGGTGGTGGGTATCGATTTGGAGTTCAAAAGTCTTTTCCAGGATCTGCCGCAACGTGAAAATCTGGTCGATGGTTGAATTTCCTGGCCTGAAGCCACATTGATAAGGACCAATCAGATTGTTGACGAAAGGCTTCAGACGTTCACATATTACGGCAGAGAGGATCTTGTAAGAGATGTTTAGTAGACTTATTCCTCTATAGATGGCGCAGTTTAGAGGATCTCCCTTTTTCAGGATCGGGCAAACAATGCTGAGGTTCCATTCATCGGGCATGCATTCCTCTGGCCATATCTAAAGATGATTTCGTGCATGCTCCTATCTAGCTTCTCGCATTCTGCCTTGAAAAACTCAGTAGCTAGTCCATCTGCTCCAGCGGCTTTGTTGGATTTCTGCAGTGATGTTGCGGTTTTCACTTCTTCTAGGTCGGGTTCACGGCTATACAATCTACAGAAGTGGTCTTTCCAAATCCCCAGCATTGACTGCGATTCTACTATGATGTTCCCTTGCTTATCTCTGCAGGCATCGGTTCTTGCTCGATGACCTTGAGCCACCTGTTTAACCTTTCGGTAAAACCTCCGAACTTCATTCCTGCTGTTGGCTCTCTCAACATCCTCGATCTGACGCTTCTCATACTCTCTCTTTTTCTTCCTGCAAAGCCGGCGTTCCTCTCTTCTCTTTTGCTCGTAGAGCTCACGAGCAGCTCTTGTCCTTCTATGCAGCGCCGCTTTGTATGCCTCCTGCTTGGCTGCATGGGCCTGCCTGCATTCTTCGTCAAACCAGGGGTTTCGTTTTGGTGGCTGTGTGAAACCCAGCACATTAGAGGCGGCATCTCTAACTGCTCTCTGTCTTCGATACTTGATGTTGGCGGCATAGGACTCCTTAAGAGGTTACTTGACACTCGATCAGAGAACGATCTGGTGATCTCTTGCGATTGTAGCCGTCCGACGTCGAATTTTCTTGCTGCATTTCCTCGTTTTGGCCTTTGTCGGGATATTCGTAAGCCCTACCTTGGCTACGACGAGGTAGTGGTCCGAGTCGATGTTAGCTCCTCGGAAAGTTCGAACATCTAAAATGCTGGACAAGTGCCTTCCGTCGATCGCAATGTGATCAATCTGGTTGACGGTTGATTGATCAGGAGATCTCCATGTACCTTTATGGATGTTGAGATGAGGAAACCAGGTGCTTGCTACCACAACATTTCGCCCCGCAGCAAAATCGATCAGCCTGAATCCGTTATCGGAAGTAGTGTCGTGCAGGCTGTGCTTTCCGACTATTCCACCAAAGATGTCCTCCTTTTCCAGTTTCGGACATTGCTCGTACGTTTTGTCAAGGAGCTCGTAGAACTCGTCTTTGGTGTCGTCCTTTTTCACTTCTGTGGGGGCATGCGCACATATTAAGCTAATGTTGCCGAATTTAGCCTTGATTCGGATTGTCGTGATGCGTTCGCTCACACATTTGAAGCTCAAGACTTTTTGCCTGAGTCTGCTTCCCACGACGAATCCACATCCAAAGAGTCGCTGTTGTTGTTCTCGGTAACAATCACCATAGTAGATGTCGCAGTTTCTCATCCTCCTTTTGCCCGATCCATCCCATCGCATTTCCTGGATAGCGGATTCGGATATCTGCTTTATAGCAGTTGAGGGTCTCCGCTAACTGTTTGGCAGCACGCGGTCTATTAAGGGACCTAACATTCCACGTGCATATCCGAAAATCGTTGTCCTTTGTACATTTGCTTGGGTCGTCATCAGTGTATCCGTCCGTTTCCGAGGCCTGTTGTTGCTTCGCAACTATGTTATTTTCTACGTGGTCGGGAGGTCACCCCGACGCACAACCCCCAACCTGGAGTACCAGGCACTTGATGTGACTCCAAGTGCAAGAGCCGGAAAAACCGCTTCTTTTACGGCCTGGGCTTCAAATAAGTCGAAGTAGCCCGTAAAGGTGTTCAACAAGTAGTTCGGCCTAACTGGAACTGGAGACGCCACCGTTGATTCCAAAGAAGAAATTCATTTGCTGCCGTCCCTCAGTGGGAGTGCCTTGGTGGGAACACTCCATCGTTGTGGGGTAATTGGTAGTAACAGCCTACTCCGCTTCGACCTGTCGACCATGGGAGGTCCGTCTGCGAAATCAAGTTTCGCAAGATCGCATAGCTCTAACCTTCATAGTAGTAGTTACCGTAAGCCGCTGCGCCACGTCAAGGCTTACCCCGTGGAGGGAGGTCGCGACTCTAGGTGTTTTATATTCTTTATGATTTTGTTCTTCCTTTCTCTCTCGCGCTTCATTGATGCGAGAACAAACATGCGCCGTGTAATACCGGACTTAACAAAACAAAACCAAATGCTTATTTTTGTGTTCGCTTATTTAAAAATTAAGGCATTGATTCATACTAAATTTCATCCCTATTATAATTGAACAAAAAAATATTAAACAACGAAGATTTTATTTGACACAGGGATAGTTCTTGAAATGTGTTGTCAAGAAAACTAATTGTTCTGATGGAAGAAATTATGTTACTATTTCTCAAAATAAAGGTTGTTAGGTCAGACAATTTGTATATAATTGATTATTGAGCTGAAATTAAATTTTTATTTAAAGGTTCCAAATCCGAGCGTATTCATTGATGAACATCAACATTCCTTACCGAAAAACGTGCATTGTCAGAACGAAAAAAATACATTATCCATTGTTAAAGAAGGAACATACCAATCATTATTTGATGGCGAAATGGTGACCAACAGAAATTCAAAAGATATTAATAATTCTAAAGTCGTGACTTCCGTCGCCAATAATGAACATTTTTCAGCGATGAACTCGGAAAACTCTGATTTGGTAAAGGATAATTTGAACAATTTGGATTCAGCAGCAAATTCTTTTTCTTTACTGGGCCAAGGTGAAAATAGTGGAGAACTTAATTCTTCACATTGTGCAAAAGAATTTAAGTTCAAAGTTCCAGCAGCTGTTGCAAAACCATGTTTTTTTATGCGTTCCAAACGTATGATTCACAGATCAAATGCCTCCGACTGGGTACACAACATTATATTTAATAATAAAACAGCAGAAATAATTCTTCCCGACAAAAGAATACAGAATATTTGCCCACCTACTAAACCTAAGAGTAATGATGAAACTAATAGCAAATCAAGAAGCAGTCAGTCTTTACAGAACCAACCGGGTGATATACTACATGACAACGGTAAGTACAAAGAAAATTAGTTATTAGTATCATTGATAAAATATCTAACTTCTAGGTATAGTTTTGAATGAAAAACTTCTGGATCCACATTTGAGAACATACAAGAATACAAAAGCGCCTTGTAAACCCGGTGATAACAAAAAACTCGAAAAATCTTCTGAAAAAAATGAGGTAAGTTTAACTGAACGCTTACAAACTCAACACCAATCATCCTGACAAAAAGCAACACGAAAGCTATATTAAACGCAATCGTTAATGAACACCAAAAACTGTTTAAAAAGCCTCTTAAACATTGTAGTGAATAAGTTCCACTTGAGTCATTCTGTAATTCGATTGTTGGTTCAAGTGCTTTGAACATCACTATCGTCTGAACATCTCTCATCCTACTCTTTAATCTGGTAGTTAACTAAATTCTTACTTGTCTGGATAGGGAGGGTTTCAGAGTGATAGCCTATTCTGATGACGTTGCTATAGCTGTTTCCGGGAAGCATCTTAATACCTTAAAAGAAGTCTTCCAAAACGCTCTTAAAACATCGCTCCCAAGAACGCTTCTTCCGATTTCTTTCAGAGTTGGGCATCTTCCCAAAAAGTGAATGACGTCTTCTCTTTCCCTCATGTTGCAAATTCTGCATTCTAGTGGTAGATCGGGTCTGTGAGGCATGAAGTTCAGATATAGAAGCTCGCTGCTAAGTCTGACCACTGTAGCTATAACGTTTACTTTATTAGAATCACGAAAGTAGTTTTTTTTTCTGCCAGATTGTGGTTTAGCCTACTGTAAACTGTTCCGTAGATGGAACTGGAGGCTTCAGCTATATACATATTGAGCTCTATATTTCTCATCCACTTTCGAGATTACATTGTAGAAGAGAGCCTTGCAACTAAACATGTTTTCCAAATTTAAATCAAAGCTTAAATTGCATTCTTCAGCAAAAATAGGCAGCCAACTCATGTGTGAGGCTTAGAGCCACCTCTTAATAGAACAGTAACAATACTGGTCATACTAATATTCTAGACAATTTCAGATCTATCCCAGATCGCTTAGACTATACCACCCCAAAAATGATATTCGATAAAAGCTTCCATGTCCCAATCCCTTCAAGATCTTCCTGGGAAGAAGAGAGACCACTGGAAGACAATGCGGTACACTTCTATACAGACGGTTCAAAGCCCGATTACGGAGTTGGAAGTGGTATCTATTCGGAACAACTGAATCTCAGTCTATCATACAGACTTCCCAATCAATGTAGTGTTTTTTACGCAGAAGTAATGGCGATTAAAGAGGCACTATCCTTGCTCAAAGAAAACGTTATATCTTGCCAGGATATACGAATCTTCTCGGACAGCCAAGCCGCTCTCAAATCTCTCGCGTCTGTCTCCACAAACTCTCAAATAGTCCACGATTGTCGATTATCTCTGAATGAGATGACGGAACAGTTTAATATTCACTTCATTTGGGTGCCGGGTCACAGAGACATTCCGGGAAATTGCAAAGCCGATGAGCTCGCTAAAGGAACACTTTTGCCTAATGTTAGACAAAAACATAACATAGGAACACCACTTGCTACATGCAAATATCTTCTCAAACAATATGCTCTAGAATCAGCAAATGCTAGATGGTCACAGAGTACCACCTGCCTAGCAAACAAACAAATATGGCCAAGCATAGACCTGAAACGGTCAAAAGGCCTGATTTCCCTGAGCCGACAAAATATAAGCTCTACAATAATTGGAGTCATAACAGGACACTGCCTCATAGGCAGACATGCTTTGAGGCTTGGGGTCTACGCAAACGACTTCTGTAGAAGCTGCATGGACGAGGAGGTGGAGAAAACAATTCAACACCTTCTGTGTACATGTCCGGCACTCTCCAATAGAAGGAATAACTATCTCGGTAATCCCTTCTTCGATAATACCAGTGAACTGGCAACGATCGACACAAAATCAAAATGACTCTCTATCTTCATTAAAAGTACAAAATGGTTTGTTTAAGTTCATTACTCTCCCATGAGTAACCTTTAAGTGCGTCAATGACATCCGGACAGCCACTGCAACCTAACCTAACCTTGGTGTGTTAACTGGTAAGCGAAATATCCGTTTAATATAATGCATCAAGAGCTTTTCCACTGTGTGAAACCTCAAACCTCCCCAAACTTGAGCGCCATATAAAAGTATGCTCTTCGATACCGCTTCAAATACCTTGTGCTTACTGCTATGCGCAATGTTTCTGTTCATGAAGCATCTTTTCCATTATATATTTATGGCTGTTTTTCCCTTTTCCAATATTTCCGTTTAATGCTTCTACATGCTCAAATTTCTCGTAAAAACTACACCTAGGTATTTGTATTCGGTAACATATTCTTATTCTTTTCCGTTGAAGGTCCACTTCTCGTTGGAAGCATTTCTTCCTCCACCTTTTTTAAAAATCATCACTAGACTTTTGCGTATTAACGATTAAGTTCCATAAGCAACAGTAATTATAAAGCCTGTTTATCATGAGCTGTAACGCTTCCGGAGAATATGCGAACAAGACAATATCATCTACAAATAATAAAGCCTTAATGTGTGTTCCTGCGAAATCCACGCCCCCGACAAGATAATCAATGAGGTCATTTATAAAAAGCAAAAACAAAGTAGGGCTCAATGTGCAACCCTGCCTTACTTCCGATGAGATCTCAAACCAATCTGACAACTCTGCTCCATTCCATACAGCCGCCTGAGTTCCTCTATAGAGATTCTATACCGCACGTCCAAATTTCATCGATGATCCTGTTTTATAAAGCTTATAGAGTAATGCATTTATTTATTTATTATTTATTGTATCGAACGCAGCTTTGAAGTCGATGAAAAATACATATAAATTCCTCTTTTGTGTTTTAAAGTGCTCTGCAAGACTCCGGAGTAAAAATATATTGTCAATTTTAGAGTAGCCTGCTCTAAATCCTGCTTGGAATTCTATCAGTATGTTCTGTGACTTAATCCACATATTGAGCCTTTTCAGCATCATCGTTGTGAGAATTTTATATATTGCATTCAAGAAGGAAATGCCACGATAGTTCGATGCATCTGAGTATGATCCTTAAAAACGCTCTTAATAAGCTTTCACTTTGGGCGAATCGGTGTGGTTTAAGCGTTAACCCACACAAAACCGATTTGGCCCTATTCACTAGGAAACATAAAATTCCGCACATAGACCCTCCTTCTATAAACGGTATCCATTTAAAGTTTTCAGAGGAAACTAAATATCTGGGTCTTATTTTAGAAAGAAAACTGAATTGGAAGAGCAACATACAAGAAAGAGTAAGAAAATCTAAAGATCTTTTTACCTGCAAAAATACCATTGGTAGCAAATGGGGTCTGCAACCCAGAATTACTCACTGGGTATACACATCGGTAATCAGACCGATTCTTCGTTATGGTGTGACAGCATGGTGGACTGCCTTGGACGTAAAAATGAACGCTCAGCATGCCTAAGTATAAGTGGATCACTTCGTACGACCCCATCTGCGGCTCTACACATTCTACTCTATTTGACACCTCTTGATTTAATCAGCAAACAAATAGCTGCTAGTTCTGCTATTCGCCTGAATGTCTCTTCACAGTGGACTAACAATAACATTGGCCACTCTGTTATTTATCTAGAATCAATTCCAAAGCACATAGATTACACTATTCCCCAGCTACAGTTCGACAGAAACTTCCAAACTTCTATACTTTCCAGATTCTTCTAGGAAAATAAAACATACCTGGAAGACGAGACAATCCACTTCTATCCAGATGGATCGAAAACTAGTGATGGGGGTTTCTTCCTTTGGAGAGTGCGGGACAGTGAAAGAAAGTGCGAAGTGTCCCATGCATCTTCTCGTCACCGCATCCTCTGCATAGATCATTTGAACTGATTCTCATCTTTTTCATATGATAACCTAACAGATTATGTCCGGTAATTATGCTTACAAGAGATTGATGTGATCCCTTGTGTAGCTGCATAATTCTTTCCGTTCTCTGTTTGTTAAAATAGTGCCGCAGGTGTCAAGAAGGTTCCACCTTTCATCGGCCGTGATAGTTATTCTATTTTGAGATTTCCTGTTTTAAATAACAGGTAGGGGTGCTAACTAGCTGAGCTTGGCTTACGTCAAGCATTGACCCTAATTTTGCTAATTCATCGGCTTTCTCGTTGCTTAGTATATCGCTGTGGCCTGGGACCAAGCAGAGTCTAATGTTGTGCTGTGCGCCAAGAACCTTAAGCTCTTCTCGGCAGCATGAAACAAGCTTTGATTTTACCTCAGTTGCAGTAGTCGCTTTTATTGCCGCTTGGCTATCAATGTAAAAGGTGATATCAGCTCGTGGTATCGCCATCATTGATACCTTTTTAGCAGCTGTTATCATTGCCAGGACCTCCGCTTGGAAGACGCTACTTTAGTGTGGAAGCCTAAGCGAGGCGGTCAACTTGAGAGATTCAGAATAGAAGCCTGCCCCTACACCAGTGTCCATCTTAGAGCCATCAGTATAGATAGCTATTGACGACTCACTGGAGTATGGTATACATTCCTCTCTGCTTGGGACACAAGCCTGAAATGGTTTATGAAAATCAATCGTGACCCATAACTTTATGAAGGATCTGGACATGTCCTATGGAACTGTTTTTCCAGATTTTAGTTTGACTTAGTCTCAGGGCACTTTTGGCCTTCTAGGGTGATAGGATCTACGGCATCTGGGATGGTGTCCTTGTCAATAGGTGTGGTATCATTATTATTTTGAGTGGAGACAATGAGACACGATTCAATTAAACAAAGTCAAAATTTTGCTCGGGCAAAAAACACCATTTGAAATATAATACCTGGCCTCCCTAAAAACAAATCAGCTCAATTTAAACGCAGTTTTAAAGGTTAATATTTCTTCTAAAAAAAGTCCAAAATGAGGTCTCAGGGTACACCAAAGTTAGCATTTCATAAAATCGTCAAAGAGTGATGTCAAAGTTCAAAATAAGACTTATCTGTAGAATAATTATTTTTTCTTCTTAAAATATGACCAAGAATCACATCCCAAAGATTGGCACACGAATAACCGGAAAACCTATATTTTAAATGAAGAATTTTTAAAATTTTATTTATGACGATATACTAATGTCTTATATATTTTCAGTCATTAACAGGAATTAAATCGAATGATCTTAAATTATTGGACGTTGGCATTGTTGGCGTAAGGAGCACGTTATTGAACCCTCAACCAAATAAGAAAACATCCAGCCCTAAAGGATTTATATTGAATTGTTCAAGTGAAAAATCAATATCTATTGCAAATAATAACTTACCTGGGCTCGTTACAACAAACCAGCCGTCCATTCTAACTCCGAGTATTCAGAAATCTGGAAAATCCATACCCACTAAGAAAAAACGTTTCAGGCCAACCATTCCATCCACAAAAAAGTTTGACAAATCATTTGAATGGATAAACATGGCCATTTCAACCAGTAGAGAAGAAAATCCGAAGTTGGCAGATACATCAAGTGCGCTCTTTAATTTGTTTTCTGCCCAAATGATGAATAAAGCTAAAAGCATTCATTTCAACTATGAGTACTTACAAGAAATAGAAAAGCTAAAGCTACGTTCAAGTTCAAATGAAAAAGGAATTGATTGTGAGGCCTCAATCTTAATAGCAAATCCAGAGCCTTCAGCAGATGGAGTTAAACTAATAAAAGCTTTCAAAAAAAATACAGTACATAAGGGATTAGACTTGAGCTCAAACGAAGTGTCCTTTACAAGTTTCTTAGCTAAAGAAGTGCTTGGTACGGTTATAAAAGTAACGCTTAATGAAAGTGCGTCTCATACGTCTTGCGATGGCAATCATTTTGACGCATCAGATGTATTAGATCAATTTACAAACTCTAGACGGAATGTCAAATCACCAACTTTCTATTCTCCGACATTGTCTACAAAACATTTAAGAAACGGTACATTGTCAGACTCAGTGGAATATGTTGATACTTCTTTAGAAAATCTTATACCCAAACCAGGACGCAAGCGAATTTCGAAACAAACATATGTTGAAGACAAGAAAAAATACAAACTAAATACAAACCTGGACAATGAAATCTCTAGCCTAAGTTGCCAGATTTCTTCCGATGTAGCAAATAAAATACCTCTAAACGAAAATGTACTCCCAAACAATAATATGTTAGATGAAAATATTGACGTTATGAACAGTGTTAATGAAACACAAAGTATGCCATCTACAGATGGAAGTTCCGAAATATTATTGCCTGAACACAAAGGAAAAATAGAAAATATGTCCGTTTTAAAAGAAACATTGTTGGAAGGAATAAATTTAGCAAGTGAGCACAGAAAAGTATTTATCAAAAACGCACCACTTTTGGAAGAAAGTTCTTTAAAAGAAAATGCCTTTGGTTTGCATATAAGTTCTAATATGATTGTTAACTCCAATTTTCAAAATGCACAAGAAAATACCCTTTATGAGAATAAAAACTTTGAAGTTGACGAATCAGAACAAAAAAGTTTAACCGATGAATCGACAACCACATGTAAATTGGACGTAAAATATCAACTTAATGACACTCCTGAAAACCTTGACAAAGAACAGTATTTCAGTGAATCAAAACAACATACAAAAGAAAGAAATAATGAAAAAACTAAGCAATCTATTTCAGAAGAACTACTTACCAACAACTACATTTCCAAATGTTCTGATGAATCAGAAACAGTTAGACAATATGAAATTAAAGAAGTATTATTAGAAGAAGCAAAAGATACTGCATATACCAATGAGTTTAAAGCTAGAAACTTGGAAGTGGAAGAAGACAAACATTGCTGGGCAATCGAAACAGAAAACCATGAAAGTTCAATTCCAAAAGAAACTGATAAAAATATTGTCCCCGAAGAAACAGAAAAATTGAATTCGTCAGAAACAATTGAATTGCCTTCTGGATTGGATGTTGAAAACACTGTGAAAAAACGAATCGCTAAACCAAGGATATCTTACGCTGAATTTGATTCAGACTCAGATGAACAGCTTAAAAATCGACTTAAGGCACCGTCTATAAAAATTGATTATCCATCAATCAGAGCAGCGAGAAGAAAACTATTAAAAAGTAAGCTTCTACAAAAACAAAAAAACTCAAAAAAGCTATCAGCGAGACGACCTTCTAAGAGAATTCAAAAACTTACAAAAGAAAGAAGAAGAACTGCCCATCTTCCAAAGACATATCCTTCCTCATGTCTGAATGACTTTGATGATGATGATGATGATAAACCGCTCGTTCCCACAATTAGGAGTCCATTAGATAATCGGACAACTAGATCTACTCGGATTTCGAATGATTCCGAAGAAGATATTCCACTTAAAAAAATATCACTGAAACAGTCGTCCCAACAACCTGCCATTTCTTTTGTTTCCTCAGTGACAGCAAAAAGAAATCAAAGCAATTTATCGTTACGGAAAAGAGACCGAAATAAATTTTCACCGAAGAAACCGTCAATTATAAAATTTTCTCGTCGACGCACCACAACATTAAACTATTTTGCATTGTTTATGAGTGATTCTGATGAAGAAGAACCTATCAAACAGTTTAAAGGGAGAAGTACTCCCGACAGACTTTGGACACGTAGGAGGGTCCGCAGGAAAACCGTAAAACTAACTGAAAAAAATAAAGTTTCACTTGAAAATAAACTACGACATAATAGGACTACACTAAGTCAAAATGTATGTGCTTCAAAAACAAGCATAACCAAGCCGAAAAACCAAATAACAGAAAAAATGCCTGTTCTTGTCCGTGAAGATAGTGATCCAACTGATGAAGAGAACATTTATGAATGCGCAACAATGAGCACAGCAAACGAAACTGACGAAGAAGCCTGCTCAGACTATCGTCTCAGAAAACGTAGGCAAAAGGTGGTTAAACCAATGAGAATTCGTTGTGTTAGTCGCCGTCCTATACATAATGATGTTGAGTCAAGTTCTTGCTCCAGTAATACGACAACCCAAACAACACAAGAAATTATCAATACATCATCTTCGTTTGTAGGTTTTTCAAAACGAGGCCGATTATTGAGGACAAAAACACTTGAAAAGAATCTTTTCATGTCGACATTAGTTCATGAATCAAGTTCTTCTTCAAGCCCGATAATGATGAACACACGTACACGGCAATTTGCAGCGAAGTCAACATCAAAACCTATGGATTTTGAACAATTTAAAACACGTGATGAAGGAAGACAATTAACTTGTTTAGAGAAGGAAGCAATTCAAAATCATAATTGTGTTAACTTTCAAATACGCCTACAAAGACTGACAGCGGATGAAGCTAATTTGTGTCGCAAACCATACATACGATTGGATAAAAATTTTGTTGATAACTACATTGCCGAAAAATTGTTGAATGGCAACCAATAAAAAACAGATGTTACCCCAGAAAATTTAAAAAAATATTAAGTAAATTTGTATTAGAGAAGAAAAGCATAAGTCTGTGTAAATATGAAATTAAGTTAACAGATCGAAAAAATTCAAGTAACGATATGCACACTAATCAGCCGTATATCGGAAATTATTTTGAAAATCCTTTGTTTGCCCACCTCCCCATAAAAAAAAAACTATCAGTTTGTATCTCACTACGGATAATGTTGAAGTTTGTTGTAAATTAGATAAGAAGTCAAGTTATATGTAGTTATACTGTTTAAGTTCTTTTATTTAATTTTAATGTGAATATGTATATTTGTTTTGTCATTCATTAATAAAATAAGTTTAGTTTGTCAACATTCGTACATGTTTTAAATTTGACCTCGTAGTTTTCCAAAGTTGTGGTGGATTTAAGGAATATAACCCCTGTTTTGATTTTCGCTCCGAATTCAATTCGTAAACGAAATTGATTTTCGCACAGCTAAAAAACTGTTCTAAATTTCGTAAGAATTTTCCCTTCATTTTTGACAAATATTTCTCTTAAATTACTTTACATTCTCAAATTTACGATTTCAAATTCGGACAGCAAAATCGAAACGAAATATTTATTCAACATTTAACTTTTACCTACAATGCAATAGTATAGTAAACGTAAAACTAATAAATTCGAAAATCCCTTGAAGAAGCTGGAAAACAGCCAGCGAAACGTCGGGTAACAAAAAGATGAATTAGTTTTTTTATTAATTGCATCAAGAAAATGGATCATTAAAGCCCAATTAAACAAATATTATATCTAAAAACGAAATAATTTAGAACATGTCTGCTTTAAAAACGAAAGTATTGCTTACGTAAACGAAAATCAGAACAGGGGTGTATATCTGGAAAGATAAGGTGTGAAAAAAGGTATATTATATTAAGTTTCTCTGATTTTATGTTAAATTGGAACTTAAAAATAAAAAAATAAATACATAGAATGGCACGATAGCTCTAGAAGAGCCAAGGCGTAAGTGCCTTACAGCCCTATTATGACTAGCAACTATCGACTTGATAGTTGATATATATCAACAAATTTAATGAATTCGTATTATGACTATCAACTGTCAACATTTTTTATCGAATTTGAATTTTATTAGATTTTATCATTATTGTGAATGATTTTTTTTGATAGATACGGTATTACGGATATCAACAAATTTGATACACATCAACTTTTCTATCGACAAAAAATTCCTGATTGAAACGTTAAGAAACAAACATATTCCGTATTTTTAAACGGGAAAAAGTCAAAGAGAATAAAGATTTCTAGTTCCACTCATAACTGCATTTATTGTTCTTCTAGTCTGTAATAACATTTTGAAATAGCTTTAATGGTTTCCGTTAAATTTAAGAAAAAAGTTGTGAAGTTCTTATTGGGAAAATCTTTATTTCAAATTTCAAACATCAAACAATAAAATATAAATAAAATAAACAACTCGTCTCTAAGTCTGCTATTACACGATGAAACTGGTTGCGTGCAACTTTCCGAACCCCATAAGTGCAAAAGAGAAACAAAATTCGAAAATATGAGACGGAAGAAAATCGACTCGTGTCGCATGGGTCAAATTTTCCGTGCAACAATTTGACGTCTCTCTTTGCTCTTTTCTGTTTTTGTTTGCTATTCTTTTTGATTTTATTTCCTTTTGCGAAAGAAAACTTCATTGAATAGTCAGATGTGTATTAACATATTTTCAAATTTGTAGGCAAAACATTTTCTTATTTTTGATTCTAATTTTTTTAAATAAAAACCAACGAAATGCTTATTATTCTTTGATTCCTTTCCCTCGTTGGTCCTTCTGCTACACAGCAGAGAGATTGTGAAGCCTGCTGGAGACGAAAAATTCGCTTCAACAAATGTTGCTTGGAAGGGTCTATTAAATGAAAATTTTCAATACATTATGAAGGAACTGTGGAATTCAAAAACTTCACTGTTACCTGAATAATTTCGCAATTCACGGCAGAGGTGTTTCTTTGTACATCAAAATGATTTTCCACTTCATATAAAATTCAAAATTTAAAATTTCTTGCCTATGCCTACAACTACATACAATACTAATTTGACGGTTTATGACAACGAAATGAAACTAAAAGAGGATTGTCAAATCAGTTTCATGAATCTAGTTTCAACGTGTAATAGCATTTGAGAAACAGAATAGGATAACAAAGCAGAATTCGAAGATGTTGCATGAAACTAGTTTCTACGTGTAATAGCAGACTAAGGAAATTTTGATAAACATTCACAATCGATCAAAAATATCAAGTTGATACTCATAATACGAAACTATCAACTATTTGATAGAAGCTATCGACTATCAAATTGATACTCATAATAGGGCTGTTAGACTCATCAACAATTCTCTGAGTGCGTGTGAAGAATTGAGGAGACCTGGCTGAGGTGAGAAGCAATTTTTTCTTGTCAGTTTGATATAAGGATGTATTGTTGGCTCTGCACAAAAGGCAGAACCCGTGAAAGATGATTTACAAGTATTATATACCATTGGAAAACTTATATTTCATACAGTTCGTTCGTTCATTTAACTTTCTTTGTTTACCTTTTTTCTCATATTGTGTAACCACCCCTTTTGCCATCGGTTCAAATTAGGATATGATCCCAAAATGATTAGCTCCAGTCGCGGGTTCTTGAACCATATTGGGTGACTACAAAAAAAAATCCAGCCGTTCAATGTCTCCAAGATGGAATGAGACTTGCGAGAATAATCGCCTCTACCCCCCCTGCCATGATTACCTTTCTCGCCAAGGCAATCCCTTTCTCCGCTTCTTCGTCCTGCTTCTTACCTCATCTCTTCCTTGCTACTCTCCTCATCCTCCTTTCATTACTTTTCTTACTCCATATTCATAATTAATAAAACCACTTCAAAATTCATTGAATATAATTACAAAGATCATTTTTATTCAATTGTGCGATTGTAGTAATTCAAAAACTGTTCAAAAACAATCCAATTTAATATAAAAAAAAGAACAAGTATTCAAAAAAAAAATAATAAAAAAAATAATTTAAATCAACATAGTTGGCAATCATTCAGAACCATATCAAAATTCTCTTTTCCGAATATCATTAATCGTCTTCGATTTATTGTTAAGGTGGATTAAACTGTCTCCTTTGGCTTTTTCTTCACTTAATCTTTAATCGTTATATTCTTTAAAACTCAATAAAACTCCAAACTTACTCATTCGCAATGTCACTCAATTAACATAAGTATTGCTCAATACATATACATAAATTTTAATGCAATATTGAATCATAAAATGACTCACCGTTTTTCATATCGGCTTTCCGCTGCTGTGGCCACTGCTGCTGGATGCTGGAGTTTCGCTTTTCATTAAATGTGTTATAATTCAAACTCAAACAAAATTTAGGTATGATTGAATAAACTTAATATCAGTAACTTCGCGATACTACTTAAATGTACGTTTCGCGAAGTATACTATCCGAAACTAGAGTTTGTAATGTACTTATAATTCTTGCCAATATGAATTCTATTAGTTTCAATCGATGGATAGAATGCAGTTAATTATTAGATTTATATAAAGTTTGAATAAAACAATATAATTGATAAATAGTAAAATGATATCAAATTAAAAAAAAATGTTTGTAGAAAATTAAGTTCTTAGTGGGATTCGATCCCGTGACGTGAAATCCGTTGCGTTTTTTTTTTTTTTTTCGGCCATCGAACCGATTAGGCTATCGGGACACATATAGTTGGTGGTTGAATTTTACGATCTTATGTGGAGCCACTGTCCGACGTTTGAATTTTAATGAAGGTGGACTTCTTTTCGTCCAGATTGGAGATCGGCGATAGGCTATTTTGTTCGAATTAAATGGTGCATTAGAAAGGAAATCTTTAAAATAGCACGTATATATGCATCGACATTATAATGTCCTCTTCGAATGAATACATACGTATGTATGTGTACTGTTTATTACTGTCTAAGTTTCTTAAAGCCATTCAACGTAATTTACCTTGATTTCCTTTGAACTTTTGTTTATTCAGCTTAATTGTAACCGTCTAGGCTTTTTTAATTAAACGATTACATGAAAAATGTAATGAAATTACAAAAAAAAATCCGAAACCCACTTGACCAAACCGACGACGACGAACACCTCGAATTTATGTTTTTTTTGTGCTTGTTTGCAATGCAAGATCAATTGGTAATTTTTTTGTAAACAAACTATGTTTACCCTCTCGCTCTTACTAGCATAAACTAAGGAAATACGATAGGTTCTTTTTTTTACTAACAGGAGAATAACCTTTTTATGTTTGTGTATGTTCTCCTTCTCCTGTAAGTAGTGTCAATGCTATAAGTGAGCAACATTTAGCATTCAATTATAGGATGTTAGCAGGGTTGGGGAAATGCAACTATGTTGCGGCAACATATGGTAATATATTCATGTTGGGTGGTACAGTCAATCTGTTAATTTTTTTGAATTACGTAAAATGAGTGAAAAGTCTGAAGCTTTCCCCCCACTATGATGCTATTGCAATGCGTGGGTGAAATGTGATGGTAGGCGTAGAATAATTAAATATAAAACAATGGCTGGAAAATTAGGAGTAGATGTATAGGTGTTGATCTGAGGTTCTTTAAGGAAAGCCGTCGGTAGGAGGTTTCTTTTAACAAAGTACACCCCGAAGAGAACAAGGTTAAGCAGCAGAGACCTTTAAAGTTATATACTCATATATCTATATCTGCGTTGGCAAATTTTAATAAATATAGAAGATTCCAATTTTTCTTAAACATACAAAAGTAGGACGCAATTTGACGAAGTTTAAGCGGCCAAGATATATATGATATATATATCTATACAACTTATATATAGAATCGAAGTCCAAAGTGCGGACAAAGGTTTTCATTACGAAATAGCTAGGTCGTCGAAATAGTTTTTGGCGGCCTGAATAAATAAGGAAAAACGGCTTATACCTACATATAACGGTTGATAAGAAAACCGAAAACCAAAAATCACACCAAAGGACTATTGGCCTTAAGGAAAGGAAAATATTCAAAAAGACGAACGACGACGCCGCCGTCGTCGCCAGTGACGGCAGCTTTCATCTCATCTGATTTTTTTTTTTTGAAAGAAAGATTTAAATCAAGTTTTTTTTTATAAATAAGTTTCTTTAACTTAAAGCAACAAATTCTTTTCAATTTACATTATTCATTTATGTAAAATAATCAATTTTTAATAAGTATTTTTTTGGCAAATTAATGCGAATTATATATATATCCGTATATTAGTATACACACATATACGTACACCGATATATATATATATTATATTATATATATGTAATATATACTTTTATAAGAATTTCATTTAATCGATCTAAAAGAAAAGTGGTGGTATTATTTATTGATTTATAAATCGTATGGTCACTGTACAAAAAGTGCAAATTGCAACACGGAAAAAAAAGAACGTCATCAAGATTCATCGAGGGAGTGGCCACTGCATCGG
The DNA here is from genome assembly GCA_920937365.1 of Sphaerophoria rueppellii. Taxonomy (NCBI): domain Eukaryota; kingdom Metazoa; phylum Arthropoda; class Insecta; order Diptera; family Syrphidae; genus Sphaerophoria; species Sphaerophoria rueppellii. The sequence continues at coordinate 73,455,768 of CAKKXW010000001.1, forward strand.
TAATTTTGGGGTATGTTACTTCTTGTCGTTTATGTCCATTAGACATACCTATACAATCAAATAAGCATTGCCCCTTTTTCACTTTTACAAATATATTTAACTTTATTACTGAATTGGCAAAAGATATTTGAAATTTTAAGTACATTATGTTAACAAAATGAATTCTATGTTAGCCAACATAATGAATATTGTGGATTACATGGAAAGATAAATACAAACATGGAATTTTAATTTCTTTAATAAGGGGAAGATGAGGAAAGGAAGATAAAGGGGTGAGAAAAAGGGGAAAAAGGAAGATGTAAAAAGGGGTTGTTTAGCGAGGAAACACCAGGTAGGGTGGGTTAAGAACATTTCGCGCATCGTTACCAGCTAGATGCAAAGCCTGGCATATTTTTTTTGCTAACGAGGAGGTAAAAGAATCCGCTCCCGAGCTAGCGAGGGATATTTTGTGTGCCAGCAATTACCTCAACGAACGTAAACTCGTTACAAAAATGGCGCCCAACGTGGTGTCCCACTATCAGCAGATAGTGAGGCAAACATTTATTTTTTTTAGTTTGTTATTTCGAGTCACAAATTTTAGTTTCAAACAGTTTAAATTTTTTTTCGTTTCCTTTTCAACTTTTTCATTCAGCGTCAATGTCGATTGCAGCATCTTTGTGAGTCCCGGTTGCTTGAGTTGATGACTTGGTACCGCGTTGCAACAAAGAAGCTGAAATCGATTTTCGATCATGCAACAAAATTACCGTAAAAACCTAGTCTTTGGGCATCTGAAGATAAAGACACCCAAATCGCAGGTGGATACGGTACATTTTTACATTTTTATAATTTTGTCATTTCACATTTAGAAGAGACCTCTTGATGCGAATTGTGTCTTGGGTGGTCCTTCATAATGTTGATTTTCCTCATTTCAGCTGGTTTTTCGGGATTTTCCAGAGTCTTCATATGATGATGTTGATTGTCACTGTTGTCCTGGAAATGTTCAAAAATCTAAGCTGGAACCAATTAAAAAACCACTAGATTATTTTAATTTTTTTATTATTGATTTTTTTTTCTGTTGACTCGAAATAAACTTCCTTTTTATCCTCTGCAGTTACCTTTTCAAATTCATTTCTCATCTTCCCTTTATATTTTATGATACAAACTCAAAAAATTGATTTTTTTTATTTGAAGTTTCACCTACAAATATATAGTTAAATAAATATTATTCGTGATCAATACGCATATTTGATACAACATTTTATTATTGAATTACATTATCATTATTTCTTTTGATATACTTTTTTTTAATATAATATAATCATTTTTACATATTATTTAAGTTGATTTAAAACTTTTTTGGTGTTCTCTAAACGTGTTCGAATTGAAGTCACAAACGCGTTAAGACATCCTCAAATTTTCAAACGAGCAAGCATTCCTGAAGAAAGTCGTTTTGCTAATTTTAGTTCAGATTAAGTTCCTAGTACAAGGATTTAACTAAAGTTAGGTTCATTCGAGCCAAGTATGAGCAGAAGTCGTCGAGTGTCAATTTACGACGACATAGACGTTATAAACGCTCACCACGAAGCAACATTTGAAGCATTTTTCCAAAGATTTAGTAATACGGTGGATAGATTCAATTTAGATCACTCCTTTAGCTTTTCGGAAGAGTTAGAGTCAGTTGTTTCCAATTCAACCTCCAATATGGCTGATCAAGAAGATAATCAGGTTTTGGAAGGTCAGTTACCAGCCGAAGAACATGGTAGGGATCCAACGGATCAAGATGAAGATAACGGTAATCCGAATGAAGAAGCAATTTCGAGGTTAGAACGAAGTATGGTTCAGAACCAGATGAGAATCTTTCAACAAATGGACATTTTTATGGGAAACGTGCTGCAAAAATTAGAAGGTTTGCGCTTACAGCCGCAACAAACAGTCAACCCTCCTCAATTAGATAGGCAAAGCTCTATGACGACCCAAATTCCTTTACCTAGGAGCTCAAGTGGCTCAACAACGTTTAGCGCTTCGGGTCCATGTAGGCTAGATCGTTGGAACATCAAATACGATGGTTCTGACAACGTATCTGATTTCCTTTTGAAGATAGGAAGAATGCAATCTTCGTCTTCTTATAGCGACGAGCAAATCGCCGCTAACTTTCATGTCTTGCTTGAAGGCCGACCAAATAAATGGTTTTGGGGATACGTAAAAAAGTATCCGAATGCGGATTTAGCTTCCATAAAAGAAGCCATGAAAAAAGAGTTCGGTAGGATGGAGTCCGAAATCGACATCTACATGAAACTCATGTGTCGTAAGCAAGGTCCGAAGGAATCCTTCGACGATTTTTATGTTTCAATCAGTAGTTTGAACGACCGTCTTAAAGAACCCTTTAATGATAAGAAACTGATTGAAATCATTAGAGGGAATGCGAAGGAGAAACTAGGCGAGATCTTGTTGTCAGCTGAAGTCCGAAACTTAGAGCAGCTTCGACAAAAAGCTCGCGAGGCTGAACGGTTTTTAAGTAAACGCAATTTTAATCATCGATCGGTCCATGAAATCGCAGTCGAAGACCAATGCGATTACAATCAAGATGTTGAGGAAATCGCAGCTATGTCTTCGAGGCAAAAGCCTGTTTCAACTGCCAACTATATTTGTTGGAATTGCGACCAAAAAGGTCATGCATACCATTTCTGCCCATCCGAGGTTAGAAATTTATTTTGTTTCCTGTGTGGGGCGAAGGGTGTAACAACTATTCAGTGTGGTAAACACCAAAAGGGAAACTTCCCGAGGGACGAAACGAGGAGTGGAGAGATTCGTTCCTCAAGGAATCCCCCGAACCACTCACAAAATTAATTGCCAAACCTGAAATGAATTCCAGGGTTGAAAATGACGAGGGCTTAAGTCCGATTAAAATCCTAAAAAGGGAAAAGTCCAACGTCGAAGTTGAACAATTTCATCCGATGGAATTCCATAATCTCAAGTCTCTTCACGAGAGAAAAGTAAATTATGAGAAGGTCCGATCTCGAATCTTCGGAACCAACTCGAAACCTGTTAGTTCTAAAATTTCTAAATGTCGTTATCGTTTTCAAAATCGGAAAGAAGTTTCGAAAACAAATAGTCGAAACGATTATATCGTCTGAGACAGACGGACGCATGTATGCCAATGTCTTTTTAAATAATGAGTCGGTTTTTGGACTTCTCGACAGCGGAGCCTCAATCTCCGTATTGGGTGAAGGATGCTTCGAGTTAGTTCGTAAGTTAGGGGTTGAAATAATGCCCTACAAAAACATTGTGCGTACGGCCGACGGTAATTCTCACAAAATTGTGGGATATTGTGAAATTGAGACCAAGTATAACGGCATTTCAAAGAAATTGACATTTTATGTCATACCAAATTTGACCCAAAAAGTTTATCTCGGTATGAACTTCTGGCGAAGCTTTCAGTTGATGCCACAGATAAGTGAAATTGAGCTGGATTTCACTTCCGGTGAAATTGATGATAACTTTAAAAACGAAACCGAGTTGATGAAACTTTCAACCGAAGAGTCCTTTCAGTTAGAAAATGTCAAGAGACAGTTTCCAAACTTTGTTGTCCTTGGGTTAGGAAAAACAGATCTTGGTTGTCACATCGTTGACACAGGAAATGCCGCCCCGATAAAATCTAGGCATTATCCGTTGTCTCCAGTCCGACAAGGTGAGGTCTATAAGGAGCTAGATCGGATGTTGGAGTTAGGAGTCATAGAGGTTAGTAACTCTCCCTGGAGTTGTCCCGTTGTGCTGGTGAGGAAACCCGGTAAAGTCCGCCTTTGTTTAGATTTCCGGAAAGTCAACGCTGTCACCGTTAAGGATGCGTATCCGTTGCCTCATGTCGAAGGTTTGTTAAGTCGGATAAAAGACACGCACTTTATCACGGGGATAGACTTAAAAGACGCCTATTGGCAAATTCCTCTACACGAAAAATCCCGGGAGAAAACAGCTTTTGCTGTACCTGGTAGGCCGCTCTACCAGTTTAAGGTGATGCCATTCGGTTTGAGTAATGCGGGACAAACGCTGTGTAGGGTTATGGATCAAGTAATCCCAAGTCATCTCCGTGATAACGTGTTTGTCTATTTAGACGATTTACTGATATGTACTTCGGATTTTGAGTCGCATTTACGCATCCTTAAAGAGGTCGCAGCTTGTCTTCGCCGAGCAAATCTAACAATCAATCTCGAAAAGAGCAGATTTTGCATGAAGGAGATCAAATTCCTAGGGTTTATCGTAGGTCAGGGAAATCTGAAAACTAACCCAGACAAAATAGAAGCAATGGTTAATTTTCCGGTTCCAACTACCGTTAGGCAAGTGAGGAGATTTTTGGGCCTTACCGGTTGGTATAGGAGATTTATCCGGAACTATGCCGATTTAGCCGCTCCATTAACCAATTGCCTTCAAAAGAGGTCTAAATTTGAGTTTACGTCGGAAGCACTTGAAGCCTTCGAAAAGCTAAAAACAGCTCTGTCGTCAGCTCCAGTTTTAGCTGAACCCGACTTTTCAAAACGTTTCGTGATTCAATGCGATGCTTCGTCTGAAGGAGTAGGCGGTGTTCTCTTTCAAGTGGATGAGAACGGTAATGAGAAGCCCATCGCTTTCATGTCGAAGAAGCTTAACAAATCCCAGAAGAATTACACAGTTACTGAACAAGAGTGTCTCGCAGCGGTATTAAGCGTGCGAAAATTTCGGCCCTACGTCGACGGATTGCCTTTTACGATCATTACGGACCATTCGAGTCTAAAATGGCTCATGTCGATGAAGGAGTTATCTGGTAGACTTGCCAGATGGAGTCTAGAACTCCAAGGGTATAACTTCTCCATCGAACATCGTAAAGGGAGCTTAAACGTAGTGCCGGACTGCCTATCGCGGATGAATATGGACGAAATCACTGCAAACGGAACTGTAGTGGATAATGGGATTTGTGAAGATTCTTCGATAATGACATGCGGTGATATCGATTTAGATTCGGCTGAGTTCGATTCGCCACAATATACCCACTTGAGAGAGAACATCTCCAAAAACCAGTCGACCCTTCCAGATCTCGTAGTGTCCGGTAAGTTCGTTTACCGAAGAGTCAGGTTTAGAACTGGAATTGTTAACGAAGAAGACTCACTCTGGCGCTTAGGCTTCCGGACAATATAACTCAAGAGTGTATCAAATTGTGTCACGATACCAAATTAAGTTGCCATAGTGGCTTTGACAAGACTTATTCTCGAGTTCGCTCGAGGTATTATTGGCCAAAAATGATTAAGGATGTTAAAACTTACGTGAGAAACTGCGAAATTTGTAAAATGGTTAAGGCGCCGAACGAAATTCTTCGCCCACCGATAGTCAACCAAACGAAAACGGAAAGGCCCATGCAACGACTCTACGTTGATTTCCTTGGCCCGTATCCGCGTACAAAACGAGGAAACATCTATGTTTTTATTGTGGTTGACCATTTTACAAAGTTCATGTTCTTCAAAGCCTTACCAAAAGCTACGTCAAACCGTGTGATTCAATATCTTGAATCTGAGATTTTCCATACTTTCGGGACCCCTGAACAAATCCACTCCGACAACGGTCGTCAATTTGTGTCCAAAGATTTCAAAATCTTTTTGGATAACTACGGCGTTAAGCATGTGCGAACGGCAGTGTATTCGCCTCAAGCCAACATTTCGGAGCGGGTCAATCGTAGTTTTCTTAGTAAGTTGAGAATTTTAATTTCGAAACAGCAAAATGACTGGGACCTTCATCTGTCCAGCATAGCATGTGCGTTGCGATCCGACACGCACGACTCGCTAAATTGTCAACCTTATTTCGCCATGTTTGGACAAAACATGATTAACCACGGTTCAACTTATGCTGTACTAAGAAAACTAAACGCATTGCACGATCCCGAAATGTTGGTCAAACCGCGCGCACTTAACTTGACACTCGCAAGACAGACGTTGTCGGAGAATTTGGACAGGGCATACGTTAAGTCCAAGAACCAATATAATAAAAGATCGAAAAATGTCACTTACCGGGAAGGGCAGGAAGTGTTCCACAGGAATTTCGCCCAAAGCAATTTTGCGCAAGGCATTAATGCCAAGTTGCTTCCTAAATTCCTTAAATCCCGCGTAAAGAAAGTTGTGGGCAACTGCATGTACGAGCTGGAAACTCGAGCCAAAGACATTCGGCAGTAACGCTGAAAAGAAAAGAAATTGACCACAAAGTATCGGATTCAAATCATAAACAAATTTTGTTTACTTATCTGATAATGTTTGTTTATATTTCTTCGTTCCGTTAGGTGGATTCGCGCCCCACGTCTGTCATTTACACTGGCACACACGAAAACCGAATTAAACTTTAATAAAATTCGACCCGATATTCGTAAACGTATTAATTTCTATTTTAGAAACTTTCCGACGCGGGATAATAAATCCCAACAAAACTCGATCACTGAAACCCCGTCGGCAAAACGCACTTCTAATCAATTTATAAACACGACGCACAATTTTTTTGACACGAATACACGTATTCAAGAAAGAGGTGAACGACCTCTTCTTTTTTTTAACGGAGTTAAATTTCGGAATTTAATTTTTAACGCGAACAAACGGTTTGCAGTTTCTACATTTCTGCATAGCGGATTTTTGTCCGGTATCTCACTCGCGCTCGTTTACCGAACTAATGTTGTCTCCGTCGCACAGTCCAAAACAAAATTTTTGTTGCCGATTTGTTTGTTTTTTTTAGAAGAATAACACTTCTTGTATTTAATTTTAAAACCATTTTCACTAATATTATTATTAGTAGGGATCGATTTCCATGCAAATGCATGTTTTTTTATGACATCTTAGAACCAAAACCATAAGTTATGTATACGAATCATGAAATTTCCTTTAAAATGGCATTTAAACGTAGTGCATATTTTGCATATTTTTTAAATGCTATTTTGCATATTTCGCATATTTTCTGCATATTTTTCTATAAACGCATATTTTGATATTTTTTCTTTTTAGAGCATATTACTAAAAAATTTTGCCAATATATCCTTACTCAAATCAACGACATTTATGACGCCCCAACTATGTACTCTATGAAGTTGACTAGATTCTATCGGCTCATATAAATTAAAAACAAAAACTAAATTAAAGCAACTGACTGCAATAGACTGCCAAATAAACATTTAAAGAGCCGAATAAAAATTTTGCAAAAACTCGAGATCCCGTATCTTCTTCATCTAGTGCTTACTAGAAAAGCTTAATTCATTAATGCTGTTGAGATAGATTGCTTTCGTTTTAGGAGTAGAAAATGACAAAATATTTATTTTTCTATCTAATATCGCTAGCTTTGTGAAAAAAATAATGGTCCACCTACTCGACGCTTGCCAATTTCAAGAGCTAGGTTTTTGTCCGTTACAACTTGAACCAATGTGAAGTTGGGTTACTGGGACGGGCATTCCATTTTCACTTTTTTTCTATTTCTTTTATGACTTGAGTTAAAATTACAAAAAAAAAAAAATATTAGTTAAGATTTTTCTAATTTTACAGATCTCTTTTGTTTGTCATTGAATTTTGATTGATTGATTGAATTTTGAAAAAAAAAAATTATGAAAAACACGCACACACATCTTTGCAATCCATAAATTTCAGCTTGTAGGTGTAGGCAAATCTATATTGACAGCTTTGTTTCCCATCTCCTTACTTTATTTCATTTGCAAATAAAATGTTCGCTCCTGCCACAACACACTACATACATACTGTTAACAGTTATTCTAAGGCAGTCGATTGTTTTTAAATTTAAATTCAGTGGCCTATGTTGTTTACGTTAACTGTTATGTATGTTTTTTTTATTAAATGTTAATTAAAAATAAAAATAATTTATTTTACTAACTAAAAGAAATGTATTTTTAAATTGAACCAAAAACAATTTTTAAGGGCATATTTTGAATGCATATTTTGTATTTTTGGGTGCATATTTTAAGCGCATATTTGAGATTTTAAGTGCATGAAAATCCGATCCTATTATTAGTATCACTTCCGCATGTCGTAATAGAATAAGCCGAAATATTTTCAACAAATTGCACTTTCACTTTGTTTACATTTTGCAAAAACCTTTTTATACACGCACTACCCCGGCTAAACGATAGACGAAAGTGGGTTCGTTTCGCATATTCCAGACTAGGCTTTTTTAATAAACGATTGCATGAAAAATGTAATGAAATTACAAAAATAAATGCGATTACCCACATAACCCCAATTGACCAAAACTCGACGACGACGAACACTCGGAATTTAGGCTAACCACCAAACCGAAGCGGACAAACTGTTTGCTAGAGTCGCAAGACAAAAAAAGCCGCGTCGTAAGTCATCACCACACTGAGGAGACATATAAAGTCAATTTATTTTGTCCTTGTCGCTTTCGGTGTTGGGTTTGGGGGGTGGTTGGGGGGGTGGGAGTGGTGTGGGGGGGGGTTGTAATATTGTCGGTGTGTTGGGGGTTGGTGGGGGGGGTGGGCGGGGGGGGGGGGGGGGGGGGGGGGGGGGGGGGGGGGGGGGGGGGGGGGCGTGGGGGGGGGGGGGGGGGGGGGGGGGGGGGGGGAGGGGGGGGGGGGAGGGGTGGGGGGGGGGGGGGGGTGGGGGGGGGGGGGTGGGGTTGGGGGGAGGGGGCTGCGGGGGTGGGGGGGTGGGGGGGGGTTTGGGGGGAGGGGGGGGGGGGGGGGAGGGGGGGGGGGGGGGGGCTGGGGGGGGGGGGGGGGGGGGGGGGGGAGGGGCGGTGGGGGGGGGGGGGGGGGGGGGGGGGCGGTGGGGGAGGAGGGGGGGGGGGGGGGGGTGAAGGGGGGGGGGGGGGGGGGGGGGGAGGGGGGTGGGGGGGGGTGGGGGGGGGGGGGGAGGGAGGGGTGGGGGGGAGGGAGGGGTGGTGGGGGGGGGGAGGGTTGGGGGGGGGAGGGGGGTGGGGGAGGTGAGGGGGTGGGATCGGGGGGGGGCGTATGGGGGCGGGGGGGGGGGGGGGCGGGGGGGGGGGGGGGGGGGGGGGGGGGTGGGTGTGGGGGGGGGGGCCGGGGGGGGGGGGGGGGGGGGCGGTAGGTTGGTGGGATGGGGGGGGGGGGGGGGAGGGGGGGGGGGGGGGGGCGGTGGGTGGGGGGGGTGGGGGGGGGTGGGGAGGGGGGGGGGGATAAATGCGAAACCACTTGACCAAACCGACGACGACGAACACCTCGATTTTAGGCTAACCACAAACCGAGGCGGACAAACTGTTTGCTAGTCGCAGGACAAAAAATCGTGTTGTAATTCACCCCACACTGAGGACGACAAAGACAAAATATTTTTGTCCTTGTCGCATTCGGTGTGTTTTGCCAGCGGACAAACAAAGAAAAAAAAAAATAGGTTGCGTTTTCCCTTGATTTTATTTTGCTTCTTTATTCCTCGATGAGAAACATACAAACTGTTGGAATTTCATGTGTATGATATATAGTATGATGATATAGTATACATACATTGCCGTCTATTTCTCGTGTACGTGAGACCTAAACAGGATCCAAAAATGTAAACAAAAATGAACCACGTGGAGAGCGTCCCTACTAGGTATAATCTGCAGACACATTTTGGCATTACATGCGTATATACAATTTACATACATTTATACGAAGAAATTAGTCGAGTTTTCATGCACACTTCCTTGAAACCACAAACATGCACACAAAATAAAGCACTATTCACATGAGCACGACCAACGAACGACGAATGAATGAAGAAAAGTGATTTCAGATACGTTTGGAGCCGTATTTCTTTACAAATTGTCAACAAAACGATAAAAGTGAAGTTAATGTTTGATTTGTGATGCATAAATTAAATGTTTAATCTCAAATGTTAATAAATTTGAGAAAACAAATTTATTCGTCGCGAAAAGTATTGTAGTTGATACGAACTGCCAAACTGTATTCGCGTTCCACATCATCCACACTCCCAACGAACAAAATATTCGCGCGCGTATAACCTCAAAAATCATTCTTGCCTTGTGTTTTGGTTGTTCATTCGCGACGAATTAAAAACTCTCATGTGAAAGAAATGTCAAAATCGACGAATTTTCGTTCATTCGTTGGTCGTCGTTCGTGCTCATGTGAATAGTGCTTAAATCTCTTCTTTTTTCTTAATTCTTCTTTTTCTAAATTCTTTTTACCCTTACAACAACATCCATACCAAATTGCACAAAATACAACAAGAAATACCGCAATAAAATACAAATCCAAGTATGAGCAACCGGCATGTCCGTTTGTCGAAATCTATTTGTTTGTCTTGTTCACTTTGGTCTGTGGTTCTTCATAAGACGGTGTGTACTTTTAGGCGTCGACATATTGTCCGGGACTGTTTGTCTTCTTTGGTGTGGTTTGCTCCTATACAACCATGTATTTACTGCAACTGGATGAGCGGACACGATTTTTATCGTGTCGTGTCTGTCTCTGTGTGTGTTGCCTGATAAGAGCAATGGACCTGTGTCCGGGGAAGAGCGAACAAACGTTTTGTCCGCTTCGGTTTGTGTTTAGCCTTATGTTTTTTTGTGCTTGTTTGCAATGCAAGATCAATTGGTAATTTTTTTGTAAACAACTATGTTTACCCTCTCGCTCTTACTAGCATAAACTAGGGAAATACGATAGGTTCTCTTTTTTTTAATTGGATAGGGAATAACCTTTTTATGTTTGTGTATGTTCTCCTTCTCCTGTAAGAAGTGTCACTGTCAATGCTATAAGTGAGCAACATTTAGCATTCAATTATAGGATGTTAGCAGGGTTGGGGAAATGCAACTATGTTGCGGCAACATATGGTAATATATTCATGTTGGGTGGTACAGTCAATCTGTTAATTTTTTTGAATTACGTAAAATGAGTGAAAAGTCTGAAGCTTTCCCCCCACTATGATGCTATTGCAATGCGTGGGTGAAATGTGATGGTAGGCGTAGAATAATTAAATATAAAACAATGGCTGGAAAATTAGGAGTAGATGTATAGGTGTTGATCTGAGGTTCTTTAAGGAAAGCCGTCGGTAGGAGGTTTCTTTTTAACAAAGTACACCCCGAAGAGAACAAGGTTAAGCAGCAGAGACCTTTAAAGTTATATACTCATATATCTATATCTGCGTTGGCAAATTTTAATAAATATAGAAGATTCCAATTTTTCTTAAACATACAAAAGTAGGACGCAATTTGACGAAGTTTAAGCGGCCAAGATATATATGATATATATATCTATACAACTTATATATAGAATCGAAGTCCAAAGTGCGGACAAAGGTTTTCATTACGAAATAGCTAGGTCGTCGAAATAGTTTTTGGCGGCCTGAATAAATAAGGAAAAACGGCTTATACCTACATATAACGGTTGATAAGAAAACCGAAAACCAAAAATCACACCAAAGGACTATTGGCCTTAAGGAAAGGAAAATATTCAAAAAAGACGAACGACGACGCCGCCGTCGTCGCCAGTGACGGCAGCTTTCATCTCATCTGATTTTTTTTTTTGAAAGAAAGTTTTAAATCAAGTTTTTTTTTATAAATAAGTTTCTTTAACTTAAAAGCAACAAATTCTTTTCAATTTACATTATTCATTTATGTAAAATAATCAATTTTTAATAAGTATTTTTTTTTGGCAAATTAATGCGAATATATATATATCCGTATATTAGTACACACACATATACGTACACCGATATATATATATATATATATGTAATATATACTTTTATAAGAATTTCATTTAATCGATCTAAAAGAAAAGTGGTGGTATTATTTATTGATTTATAAATCGTATGGTCACTGTACAAAAAGTGCAAATTGCAACACGGAAAAAAAAGAACGCCATCAAGATTCATCGAGGGAGTGGCCACTGCATCGGTAATTTTGGGGTAAGTTACTTCTTGTCGTTTATGTCCCATTAGACATACCTATACAATCAAATAAGCATTGCCCCTTTTTCACTTTTACAAATATATTTAACTTTATTACTGAATTGGTAAAAGATATTTGAAATTTTAAGTACATTATGTTAACAAAATGAATTCTATGTTAGCCAACATAATGAATATTGTGGATTACATGGAAAGATAAATACAAACATGGAATTTTAATTTCTTTAATAAGGGGAAGATGAGGAAAGGAAGATAAAGGGGTGAGAAAAAGGGGAAAAAGGAAGATGTAAAAAGGGGTTGTTTAGCGAGGAAACACCAGGTAGGGTGGGTTAAGAACATCTCGCGCATCGTTACCAGCTAGATGCAAAGCCTGGCATATTTTTTTTGCTAACGAGGAGGTAAAAGAATCCGCTCCCGAGCTAGCGAGGGATATTTTGTGTGCCAGCAATTACCTCAACGAACGTAAACTCGTTACATAATTTTAATTTTTCCTTTGGGTCTGATAATAATTAATCGCTTAATTTTTCATAAAATTAAAACTTGTATAGGTATACTACACTTCACTTTTTGTTAAAATTTATAGTTTTAACTGGTCAAAAGAATATAAATTTTGCCAATGATCGCAACTTAACACTTGCTTCTGGTTCTGGTCAGATTTATATTAAAAGTTTCGATTTCCTATACCTTGTCAGCTACCCAAAATTCTTGAAATCCCTAGCGGTGGAGAATTCCACGAAAAGGAGCTTTACTCTCGGCGGTATTTCTCTAGTTGCACCACTACAACCATCCCCAAAAACCTATTCTCAGACCTCCCAATCCAGCACCGATGAATCCCTGTTACGTTGACATTGACATTTTATGTAAATACGTTGGTCTCTGTTACACGTAATTTACAGGATTTTTCCCAACATCTAACAACTTTTCCTTTTGCAATAGAAAATTCCTGCAAGTAGTTCGCAATTTAGTTGCATACTTTGAGGCGGTATTTCAAATTTCGATCGTTACTTTTTGTTTTAAAATGGGAAACGGATTTGAATGGTCGGTAATTTCAACCGCCATAATAACATTGGTAACAGGGCTTTGCGTTTTCCGGGTTTATGTATAATAACCAAGGAATATGCAAAGGAACCCACGGCATATCTACTTATGAACACCTAAACACTGCAATTAACAATTGGTTATATTTGCCGTATAGTATGCAATAACACATAAAAATTAGATTCAAGGTCAGATTAGAAGAGATTTGCTAAGAAGCAAAAAAAAACAAAAACAGATTAAGCTGCACGCAGGTAAAAAAAAGAAAAAAACACAAACTCAAACAATACAAAGTGACAACATGAATAATTGTGTATCATCAAGTGATTGAAATTGTATCGTGCAAGAGAAGATTAAGTGCACGGTCGATCCTATGCGCTTTTTTTTTTTTGTTTATGGCACAAGGCGTTTTGCCGTCGGGAAATTGCTGTTTTGCAAACAATGTTTTACCGACGGGAATTGGCTACTCAATGTTTTGCATGTTTAATGCTTTTTATCTATTTAATTTATCGTCATATGGTAAGATCAAAACGGACAATAAATAAATAAATATAAATAAATAAATAAATATTTAAGCTAACGGTCAGAAAATGTATTGCACTATAATATGAAAAGGTAAGTAAAATGAATGAAACTTGTTCAAAATCCGTTTCCTAAAAATCGATCGTCAGTAAGTAAAAGTAGTAAATAATTAAGTTTTAATTAAGTAAATCGTCAAGTGGAATAAATAAATAATTTCAGTAGGTACTACGTCAAGGTTTAAAAATATGTAAAATTTGTTAAAAATAATTTGAAAAAGCGGAATCATGATCCTTGTCAAATAGAACAAACGTGGGACGCGAACCCACTTAAGGATAAGTTAGCCGGGCATGAATGTTAACAGTTTGTCGAATACGTGTAGTATTCATAATGTTGCCTGTAGAAGATGTTTTGTACGGAATTTTGGCTACTTTCCAAGATGTTATTGGCGTATATCCTTTGCATGGAAGATGCCGATAGTTTTCCCCGCGCGTGTTTCTAATTCGTACATGCAGTTTCCGATGACTTTTCGGATTCGGCATTTAACGAATTTTGGGAGAAGTTTTGCATTGATCCCAGCCGCAAAATTGCTCTGAGCAAAATTCCTATGGAAAACTTCTTGACCTTCACGGTACTTTACGGGTCTCGCTCGCGCGTTGTAAGTATTTTGGGACTTAACGTGTGCCCTGAAAAGATTCTCAGATAACTTCTGTCTGGCAAGATTAGTTTTCAAGGCGGGTGGCAGGACTAACATTTCCGGGTCACCTAAAGCTTCCAGTGCTCGCAGGATTTTGTAAGAGGATCCGTGTGTCACCATGTTCTGCCCAAATAGAGCGAAGTAAGGCTGACATCCTAACGAATCATGGACATCCGATCGAAGAGCACAAGCTATGCTTGATAGATGTACGTCCCAATCGGTTTGCTCTTTCGATATAAGGACTCTGAGCTTACTGAGAACACTTCGGTTAACCCGTTCGGAAATGTTAGCCTGAGGCGAATACATTGCCGTTCGCACATGTTGAATGCCATAGTCTGCCAGAAACTTCTTGAATTCGTTAGAAACGAACTGACGTCCGTTATCTGAGTGGATCTTTTCAGGGGTGCCGAAAGAATGAAAAATTTCAGTTTCTAAAAACTGAATTACCTTCGAAGACGTTGCTTTTGACATCGCTTTCAAAAACGTGTATTTCGTGAAATGATCCACAACAATAAAAATGTAGGCGTTACCTCGTTTCGTCCGCGGATAAGGACCCAAAAAATCTATGTACAGCCGTTGGATAGGCCGTTCCGTCAATGTTTGGCTAGTGATTGGTGGACGAAGGATTGCGTTTGGTGCTTTTACCATTTTACACAAATCACAGTCTTTGACATAAGCCTTTATGTCCTTGACCATTTTAGGCCAATAAAACTTTGCATTGATTCGAGCATACGTTTTTGCAAAGCCACTATGACAGCTTAATTTGGTGTCATGTGACAATTCGATGCATCGACGAGTTAGCGCCTCGGGTATCCAGAGTCGCCACAACGAGTCTTCCTCGTCAACCTCTCCTGTCCTGAACCTAACCCTCTTATATACATATTTTCCCGAAACTACTAAGTCTGGGAGTGCGGACTGGTTGGAGTTGATGTTCTCTCTCAGTTGGGAATATTGCTTCGAATCAAACTCAACCGAATTAAGGTCGATCTCACCACACATCATAGTCGAATCAACCTCCTCAATCTCATTTTTTCCTACGGTTACTTTTGCAGCAATCCCTTCCATATCCATCCTGGACAACGAATCAGGCACTACGTTGAGGGATCCCTTTCGATGTTCGATTTTAAAATCATAGCCTTGAAGCTCCAGGCTCCATCGAGCTAATCTGCCGTTCAACTCTTTCATCGACATCAACCATTTTAAGCTCGAATGGTCAGTTATCACGGTGAAAGGTAACCCATCAACATAGGGCCTAAATTTTCGAATGCTCAGGACGGCTGCAAGACATTCCTGCTCAGTAACCGTATAATTTTTCTGCGATTTATTCAGTTTCTTCGACATGTATGCGATCGGTTTCTCTTGGTTGTTCTCATCCAACTGAAAGAGAACACCACCCACCCCTTCCGAAGAAGCATCACACTGAATAGTGAAAGGTTTTGAGAAGTTGGGCTGTGCTAGTACAGGGGCCGAAGAAAGTGCTGATTTTAATTTGTGAAACCCTTCCAAGGCTTCAGGTGTCAGTTCGAATTTCACCTTTTTCTTCAGACAATCCGTAAGCGGAGCTGCCAAGTCAGCATAATTTCTTATAAACCGCCTGTACCAGCCCGTCATTCCCAAAAACCTCCTAACTTGTCGGATGGTGTTAGGTACAGGAAAGTTGACCATCGCCTCAATTTTGTCAGGGTTTGTTTGCAAGGTACCTTGGCCGACAATGAACCCTAAAAACTTAATCTCTTGCATACAAAATTTGCTCTTGTCGAGGTTTATAGTAAGGTTCGCTCGCCTGAGACAGGCAGCCACTTCGCTAAGGATGCGCATGTGTGATTCGAAATCAGGCGTACAGATAAGAAGGTCGTCTAGATAGACAAATACGTTCTCTCGAAGTGAACCGGGTATCACTTGGTCAATCACTCTACACATCGTTTGACCCGCATTGCTTAAACCAAAAGGCATCACCTTGAAATGGTAGAGTGGTCTACCTGGTACAGCAAATGCGGTCTTCTCTCGTGACTTTACGTCAAGAGGAATTTGCCAATAGGCATCCTTAAGGTCGATACCAGTGATGAACCTCGTGTCTTTGATACGGCTGAGTAGACCTTCTACATGCGGCAATGGATACGCATCCTTAACTGTGACTGCGTTGACTTTGCGGAAGTCAAGGCAGAGACGAACCTTGCCCGGTTTTCTCACTAAGACCACCGGACAACTCCAAGGTGAGTTACTAACCTCGATCACGTCAAGTTCTAACATTCGGTCTAATTCTTTATAGACCTCGTCCTGACGAACCGGGGACAAGGGATAATGTCGGGACTTTATAGGGACAGCGTTTCCCGTGTCGATGACATGACACCCCAGGTTTGTCTTTCCCAAACCTAACAGTACAAAATTTGGGAATTGACTTTTCACCCTTTCCAATTCCAAATTTTGTTTTGGTGTAAGTTTAACCAGCTCGGCTTCGTCCTTAAAATTCCTATCACATTCACCTAAATCGGCTTCGTTTTGAATCTCGGAAATTTGAGGCATTAGCTGGAACTCTCTCCAGAAATCCATTCCCAAATATAGCTCTTGGGTTAAGTTGGGGATCAAGTAGAAAGTAAGGTGCTTAGTGATGCCATTGTACGTCAATTCGATCTCGCAGTGGCCCACAATATCATGCGAATTGCCATCCGCAGTCCGTACAATATTTTTATATTGCCTTACAGTAGCACCAATCCTTTTCACTAGCTCCCTACAACCATTTCCTAGAGCTGATATTGACGCGCCACTGTCTAACAAACCAAACACAGACTCTTCATTTAATTGAACATTCGCGTACATTCTACCATCTGTATTTGAACAGATGATTGTTTCAATTATTTGCTTTTTAATTTTTCTTCGGTTTCGAAACCGGAGACGACATTTTCTTATGTGAAGGCTAGCTATGTTTGGTGTGTTTCCGAAAATTCTTTGCCGAGCTTTCAAATAATTCATTTTTCGTTCATGTAAGGACTTCAGATTAAAAGTTTTCACTGGATGAGACTGAAAACATGAATTAACATTTAAATTTCGTTTCAAAATCTTGGATGGAACCTCCGCGTCAGAATCTTTAATTGTTTCGTTGGACTGCTTAACAAGTTCTACTTTGATGAGTGGTCCTGACTCTCTCTTGTGGAACGAAACTCCCCACTCTTCTTTTCGCTCCCCGGTCGGTTTCCCGAATGTTTACCGCAGTCAAGGGTGTTTACATTCTTGTTTCCGCAAAGAAAACAGAATAATGTCCGAACATTAGAAGGACAAAAATGGTAAGCGTGACCCTTCTGGTCACAGTTCCAGCAGACATAATTGGCAGTGGACACTGGTTTTCGAGCGAAATTCATGGCGGCGACTTCTTCTCCGTCCGGGAAAACCGCACTTTGGTCTTCACCGGCTGCGATCTCATGGACAGTTTTTGGAGTCGAAATTCGCTTGGCCAGAAATCTTTCGGCTTCTCGAGCCTTATTTCTCATCTGCTCCAAACTTTTTATATCTGCTGCTAGCAGAATCTCCCCAATTTTATCTTTCGCATTATTGCGAATTATATCGATCATTTTTCGATCGTCGAAAGGCTCTTTCAAGCGATCGTTCATGCTTGCTATGGCATTGTAGAAATCATCAAAAGATTCCTTGATGCCTTGCTTTCTAGTGAGTACTCTCATATAGATTTCCACATCACTTTCAAGCCTTCCAAACTCTTTTTTCATGGCTGTTTTCAATTCTGGGAATGAAACGTTAGGGTTCCTATGTAAGTAGGCCCAATACCATTTATATGGCCTGTCTTTCAATAACACATGGAAATTGTCGACGATTTGTTTGTCTGTGTACTGAGACGACGACCTCATCCGATCGACCTTGAACAGAAAATCGCTAACGTTTTCCTTCCCATCATAACTGATGTTCCATCTATCTAACCGACAATGAATGGAACCACTGGAAGTCATAGAAGGACCCGCGGAAAGTCTCACCTCAGGAGTTGAGTTGTGATCCTCCATCGGTCCCTGCTGATTTCCATTATTGAAGGGATTACTCATGGCAAGTGTCGAAGGGCGTTGCTGTTGTACACCTAAAGCTTCTAGTTTTTGGATAACGTTTCCCATAAACACCTCGAAAGTTTCGAACAATTTGATCTGATTTGTCATCATTGTTCTTTCAATACGAGCTGCTAATTCGGCAGTTTGCTCGCTATGGGCTGCCCTTTCTTCGCCCCCAGGTGGATGACCCTCTTCGGAAGAATGATGTTGTTGTTCAGAATTGTTCAACATATCGTTGTCGTTTGGCATAGTGTCAGTTGACTCGGAAGCCAAGGAATTCAGATTCTCTGAGTAGCTGAAGGAATTATTCAGATCGAAACGATCAATTCTATTCCGAAACTTTTGGAAGAACGCTTCAAATTGAGCTTCAGACCGAGCGTTTATTGTTGTTAAGCTGTCGTGAATGGATCTCCGTCGATTGGAGCTCATACCTTAACGTATACCCCAATGAAAATAATCGACAACTTGGAACACAACTATCCTTCCAGACCAAAAGTTCTTTTGTTAAATTCAATTCGAATTCAAAAGTTCCAAAATTCAATTCAAGTTTGATAATTCAAAACAAAAATCCTAACTGTATGTAAGGAAAAACCCAACAGAAAAGGAAAACTAAGAAGTTAAAAAAAAAAATGATAATTAAAAAAATTTGTATTCAAATTCAAATCGTTTTTGAAAGTAAATTCAATTTTCAAAAAAAAACAAAATGCAAAATAAAAGTAAAAAAAACTAGATGAAACTAAATTTTGAAATTGAAAATTTCTAAATTTTATCAAAAATGCTTAAATTCGATAGCAATTTCAAAAAAGTAAAGATAATTCTTTAAATCAAAGTTTAAATGAAACGAATTTCAAAACTCTTAAAAATTCAAAAATTGTCTAAGGTATTACTTTGTACAATAAAAATCGTAAACTTGAACTAAAATTTGAAATCCAAAAACGCCGATGTCCCAATCCAATTTTAAAAGTTCACAAAAACTTCACACTTCGAAATACTGTCTGTATAAACTTTGTTTAATGGTAATTTCAAAAATTAAATTTCAGTTATACGATGTTTTCAAATTCTTAAGAATTCAAAAAAAAAAGAAATAAAAATGTGTTTTGAGTAGGTTTGTAAAATTTCAAATTCTGCAACACGCGATTAAATTCAAACAATCGCCGATGTCCAATCTCCAGTTGTTGCAAACTTAACTTCCAAACACCAAAAATTTCAAACCTTGTTTGGTTTTTATTGTAAATTTGTAAGTATGTATGTCGTAAGTATATCAAAACAAAAATTGTTTTAAATAAAATCGAAAAAATTTCAAAATGTTATAAGTATAATTATAA
Source organism: Sphaerophoria rueppellii (assembly GCA_920937365.1). Taxonomy (NCBI): domain Eukaryota; kingdom Metazoa; phylum Arthropoda; class Insecta; order Diptera; family Syrphidae; genus Sphaerophoria; species Sphaerophoria rueppellii. Next base: position 73,475,254 of record CAKKXW010000001.1, read on the forward strand.
TTATAAAAATCAATAATTCATAAATTGAACAGAAAGGAGAATGAGTATTTTTCGCACTAGGGAAGAGGAAGAACTGAAGAAGACGAAGAAGCCGAAGTTCTAAGAGCCAAAAAAAAGAAACAAAGTAAAACATACTAATAAGGACTTTGAAAAAAAAATATATTCTCCTCAGGTTACTGGACTTCGAAAGACGAATCCTTATCCTTGAAGACGTCAGAAACCTTCGGAGAATTCGTTGTGACTGTTGCTGAAAGGACCTCCGAAGACGCCTTAAGTCGACGGGTCTCTTTCAGCATTATGTGTACGAAGACTATTCGGACATTTGAATACCTTTAACGAAGATATCCGAAGACTCGAGCCATCTTTCATACAACATTATATTTGGTTGCATGATTGCACTGTATCTGTGGCAACGCGATACCGAGGTTATACTTCCCAGTCATCGGGACTCACAAACATAATGTAACCGAAATTGAAATTGAATTAAATGAAAATGTGAAAAAAAAGTATTGACTGTGTTAAAATTACTTTAAGAAAAATTAATGAAAAAAGAATTTAAATAAATTGACTCTCAATAAAATTTAAGCCACTCTATCTGACAGGATAGAGGGCTCCACGTAATGGGCGCCATTTGTAACCACCCCTTTTGCCATCGGTTCAAATTAGGCCGGATATGATCCCGAAATGACTAGCTCCAGTCGCGGGTTCTTGAACCATATTGGGTGACTACAAAAAAAAATCCAGCCGTTCAATGTCTCCAAGATGGAATGAGACTTGCGAGAATAATCGCCTCTACCCCCCCTGCCATGATTACCTTTCTCGCCAAGGCAATCCCTTTCTCCGCTTCTTCGTCCTGCTTCTTACCTCATCTCTTCCTTGCTACTCTCCTCATCCTCCTTTCATTACTTTTCTTACTCCATATTCATAATTAATAAAACCACTTCAAAATTCATTGAATATAATTACAAAGATCATTTTTATTCAATTGTGTGATTGTAGTAATTCAAAAACTATTCAAAAACAATCCAATTTAATATAAAAAAAAGAACAAGTATTCAAAAAAAAGAAATAATAAAAAAATAGTTTAAATCAACATAGTTGGCAATCATTCAGAACCATATCAAAATTCTCTTTTCCGAATATCATAAATCGTCTTCGATTTATTGTTAAGGTGGATTAAACTATCTCCTTTGGCTTTTTCTTCACTTAATCTTTAATCGTTATATTCTTTAAAACTCAATAAAACTCCAAACTTACTCATTCGCAATGTCACTCAATTAACATAAGTATTGCTCAATACATATACATAAATTTTAATGCAATATTGAATCATAAAATGACTCACCGTTTTTCATATCGGCTTTCCGCTGCTGTGGCCACTGCTGCTGGATGCTGGAGTTTCGCTTTTCATTAAATGTGTTATAATTCAAACTCAAACAAAATTTAGGTATGATTGAATAAACTTAATATCAGTAACTTTGCGATACTACTTAAATGTACGTTTCGCGAAGTATACTATCCGAAACTAGAGTTTGTAATGTACTTAAAATTCTTGCCAATATGAATTCTATTAGTTTCAATCGATGGATAGAATGCAGTTAATTATTAGATTTATATAAAGTTTGAATAAAACAATATAATTGATAAAAAAGCAAAATGATATCAAATTAAAAAAAAAATGTTTTGTAGAAAATTATGTTCTTAGTGGGATTCGATCCCGTGGCGTGAAATCCGTTGCGTTTTTTTTTTTCGGCGCCCGAACCGATCAGGCTATCGGGACACATATAGTTGGTGGTTGAATTTTACGGTTTTATGTGGAGCCACTGTCCGACGCTTGAATTTTAATGAAGGTGGACTTCTTTTCGTCCAGATTGGAGATCGGCGATAGGCTATTTTGTTCGAATTAAATGGTGCATTAGAAAGGAAATCTTTAAAATGGCACGTATATATGCATCGACATTATAATGTCCTCTTCGAATGAATATATACGTATGTATGTGTACTGTTAATTACTGTCTAAGTTTCTTAAAGCCATTCAACGTAATTTACCTTGATTTCCTTTGAACTTTTGTTTATTCAGCTTAATTTTAATTTTTCCTTTGGGGTCTGATAATAATTAATCGCTTAATTTTTCATAAAATTAAAACTTGTATAGGTATACTACACTTCACTTTTTGTTAAAATTTATAGTTTTAACTGGTCAAAAGAATATAAATTTTGCCAATGATCGCAACTTAACACTTGCTTCTGGTTCTGGTCAGATTTATATTAAAAGTTTCGATTTCCTATACCTTGTCAGCTACCCAAAATTCTTGAAATCCCTAGCGGTGGAGAATTCCACGAAAAGGAGCTTTACTCTCGGCGGTATTTCTCTAGTTGCACCACTACAACCATCCCCAAAAACCTATTCTCAGACCTCCCAATCCAGCACCGATGAATCCCTGTTACGTTGACATTGACATTTTATGTAAATACGTTGGTCTCTGTTACACGTAATTTACAGGATTTTTCCCAACATCTAACAACTTTTCCTTTTGCAATAGAAAATTCCTGCAAGTAGTTCGCAATTTAGTTGCATACTTTGAGGCGGTATTTCAAATTTCGATCGTTACTTTTTGTTTTAAAATGGGAAACGGATTTGAATGGTCGGTAATTTCAACCGCCATAATAACATTGGTAACAGGGCTTTGCGTTTTCCGGGTTTATGTATAATAACCAAGGAATATGCAAAGGAACCCACGGCATATCTACTTATGAACACCTAAACACTGCAATTAACAATTGGTTATATTTGCCGTATGTATGCAATAACACATAAAAACTAAATTCAAGGTCAGATTAGAAGAGATTTGCTAAGAAGCAAAAAAAACAAAAACAGACTAAGCTGCACGCAGGTAAAAAAAAAAAAAAAACAAACTCAAACAATACAAAGTGACAACATGAATATTTGTGTGTGATTGAAATTGTATCGTGCAAGAGAAGATTAAGTGCACGGTCGATCCTATGCGCTTCTTTTTTTTATGTTTGTTTGTTTATGGCACAAGTCGTTTTGCCGTCGGGAAATTGCTGTTTTGCAAACAATGTTTTGCCGACGGGAATTAGCTACTTAATGTTTTGCATGTTTAATGCTTTTTATCTATTTAATTGAATCGTTATCTGGTAAGTACCAAACGGACAATAAATAAATAAATAAATAAATAATTTAAGCTAACGGTCAGAAAATGTATTGCACTATAATATGAAAAGGTAAGTAAAATGAATGAAACTTGTTCAAAATCCGTTTCCTAAAAATCGATCGTCAGTAAGTAAAAGTAGTAAATAATTAAGGTTTAATTAAGTAAATCGTCAAGTGGAATAAATAAATAATTTCAGTAGGTACTACGTCAAGGTTTAAAAATATGTAAAATTTGTTAAAAATAATTTGAAAAAGCGGAATCATGATCCTTGTCAAATAGAACAAACGTGGGACGCGAACCCACTTAAGGATAAGTTAGCCGGGCATGAATGTTAACAGTTTGTCGAATACGTGTAGTATTCATAATGTTGCCTGTAGAAGATGTTTTGTACGGAATTTTGGCTACTTTCCAAGATGTTATTGGCGTATATCCTTTGCATGGAAGATGCCGATAGTTTTCCCCGCGCGTGTTTCTAATTCGTACATGCAGTTTCCGATGACTTTTCGGATTCGGCATTTAACGAATTTTGGGAGAAGTTTTGCATTGATCCCAGCCGCAAAATTGCTCTGAGCAAAATTCCTATGGAAAACTTCTTGACCTTCACGGTACTTTACGGGTCTCGCTCGCGCGTTGTAAGTATTTTGGGACTTAACGTGTGCCCTGAAAAGATTCTCAGATAACTTCTGTCTGGCAAGATTAGTTTTCAAGGCGGGTGGCAGGACTAACATTTCCGGGTCACCTAAAGCTTCCAGTGCTCGCAGGATTTTGTAAGAGGATCCGTGTGTCACCATGTTCTGCCCAAATAGAGCGAAGTAAGGCTGACATCCTAACGAATCATGGACATCCGATCGAAGAGCACAAGCTATGCTTGATAGATGTACGTCCCAATCGGTTTGCTCTTTCGATATAAGGACTCTGAGCTTACTGAGAACACTTCGGTTAACCCGTTCGGAAATGTTAGCCTGAGGCGAATACATTGCCGTTCGCACATGTTGAATGCCATAGTCTGCCAGAAACTTCTTGAATTCGTTAGAAACGAACTGACGTCCGTTATCTGAGTGGATCTTTTCAGGGGTGCCGAAAGAATGAAAAATTTCAGTTTCTAAAAACTGAATTACCTTCGAAGACGTTGCTTTTGACATCGCTTTCAAAAACGTGTATTTCGTGAAATGATAGACAACAATAAAAATGTAGGCGTTACCTCGTTTCGTCCGCGGATAAGGACCCAAAAAATCTATGTACATCCGTTGAATAGGCCGTTCCGTCAATGTTTGGCTAGTGATTGGTGGACGAAGGATTGCGTTTGGTGCTTTTACCATTTTACACAAATCACAGTTTTTGACATAAGCCTTTATGTCCTTGACCATTTTAGGCCAATAAAACTTTGCATTGATTCGAGCATACGTTTTTGCAAAGCCACTATGACAGCTTAATTTGGTGTCATGTGACAATTCGATGCATCGACGAGTAAGCGCCTCGGGTATCCAGAGTCGCCACAACGAATCTTCCTCGTCAACCTCTCCTGTCCTGAACCTAACCCTCTTATATACATATTTTCCCGAAACTACTAAGTCTGGGAGTGCGGAATGGTTGGAGTTGATGTTCTCTCTCAGTTGGGAATATTGCTTCGAATCAAACTCAACCGAATTAAGGTCTCGCCACACATCATAGTCGAATCAACCTCCTCAATCTCATTTTTTCGTACGGTTACTTTTGCAGCAATCCCTTCCATATCCATCCTGGACAACGAATCAGGCACTACGTTGAGGGATCCCTTTCGATGTTCGATTTTAAAATCATAGCCTTGAAGTTCCAGGCTCCATCGAGCTAATCTGCCGTTTAACTCTTTCATCGACATCAACCATTTTAAACTCGAATGGTCAGTTATCACGGTGAAAGGTAACCCATCAACATAGGGCCTTAATTTTCGAATGCTCAGGACGGCTGCAAGACATTCCTGCTCAGTAACCGTATAATTTTTCTGCGATTTATTTAGTTTCTTCGACATGTATGCGATCGGTTTCTCTTGGTTGTTCTCATCCAACTGAAAGAGAACACCACCCACCCCTTCCGAAGAAGCATCACACTGAATAGTGAAAGGTTTTGAGAAGTTGGGCTGTGCTAGTACAGGGGCCGAAGAAAGTGCTGATTTTAATTTGTGAAACCCTTCCAAGGCTTCAGGTGTCAGTTCGAATTTCACCTTTTTCTTCAGACAATCCGTAAGCGGAGCTGCCAGGTCAGCATAATTTCTTATAAACCGCCTGTACCAGCCCGTCATTCCCAAAAACCTTCTAACTTGTCGAATGGTGGTAGGTACAGGAAAGTTGACCATCGCCTCAACTTTTTCAGGGTTTGTTTGCAAGGTACCTTGGCCGACAATGAACCCTAAAAACTTAATCTCTTGCATACAAAATTTGCTCTTGTCGAGGTTTATAGTAAGGTTCGCTCACCTGAGACAGGCAGCCACTTCGCTAAGGATGCGCATGTGTGATTCGAAATCAGGCGTACAGATAAGAAGGTCGTCTAGATAGACAAATACGTTCTCTCGAAGTGAACCGGGTATCACTTGGTCAATCACTCTACACATCGTTTGACCCGCATTGCTTAAACCAAAAGGCATCACCTTGAAATGGTTGAGTGGTCTACCTGGTACAGCAAATGCGGTCTTCTCTCGTGACTTTACGTCAAGAGGAATTTGACAATAGGCATCCTTAAGGTCGATACCAGTGATGAACCTCGTGTCTTTGATACGGCTGAGTAGACCTTCTGCATGCGGCAATGGATACGCATCCTTAACTGTGACTGCGTTGACTTTGCGGAAGTCAAGGCAGAGACGAACCTTGCCAGGTTTTCTCACTAAGACCACCGGACAACTCCAAGGTGAGTTACTAACCTCGATCACGTCAAGTTCTAACATTCGGTCTAATTCTTTATAGACCTCGTCCTGACGAACCGGGGACAAGGGATAATGTCGGGACTTTATAGGGACAGCGTTTCCCGTGTCGATGACATGACACCCCAGGTTTGTCTTTCCCAAACCTAACAGTACAAAATTTGGGAATTGACTTTTCACCCTTTCCAATTCCAAATTTTGTTTTGGTGTAAGTTTAACCAGCTCGGCTTCGTCCTTAAAATTCCTATCACATTCACCTAAATCGGCTTCGTTTTGAATCTCGGAAATTTGAGGCATTAGCTGGAACTCTCTCCAGAAATCCATTCCCAAATATAGCTTTTGGGTTAAGTTGGGGATCAAGTAGAAAGTAAGGTGCTTAGTGATGCCATTGTACGTCAATTCGATCTCGCAGTGGCCCACAATATCATGCGAATTGCCATCTGCAGTCCGTACAATGTTTTTATATTGCCTTACAGTAGCACCAATCCTTTTCACTAGCTCCCAACAACCATTTCCTAGAGCTGATATTGACGCGCCACTGTCTAACAAACCAAACACAGACTCTTCATTTAATTGAACATTCGCGTACATTCTACCATCTGTATTTGAACAGATGATTGTTTCAATTATTTGCTTTTTAATTTTTCTTCGGTTTCGAAACCGGAGACGACATTTTCTTATGTGAAGGCTAGCTATGTTTGGTGTGTTTCCGAAAATTCTTTGCCGAGCTTTCAAATAATTCATTTTTCGTTCATGTAAGGACTTCAGATTAAAAGTTTTCACTGGATGAGACTGAAAACATGAATTAACATTTAAATTTCGTTTCAAAATCTTGGATGGAACCTCCGCGTCAGAATCTTTAATTGTTTCGTTGGACTGCTTAACAAGTTCTACTTTGATGAGTGGTCCTGACTCTCTCTTGTGGAACGAAACTCCCCACTCTTCTTTTCGCTCCCCGGTCGGTTTCCCGAATGTTTACCGCAGTCAAGGGTGTTTACATTCTTGTTTCCGCAAAGAAAACAGAATAATGTCCGAACATTAGAAGGACAAAAATGGTAAGCGTGACCCTTCTGGTCACAGTTCCAGCAGACATAATTGGCAGTGGACACTGGTTTTCGAGCGAAATTCATGGCGGCGACTTCTTCTCCGTCCGGGAAAACCGCACTTTGGTCTTCACCGGCTGCGATCTCATGGACAGTTTTTGGAGTCGAAATTCGCTTGGCCAGAAATCTTTCGGCTTCTCGAGCCTTATTTCTCATCTGCTCCAAACTTTTTATATCTGCTGCTAGCAGAATCTCCCCAATTTTATCTTTCGCATTATTGCGAATTATATCGATCATTTTTCGATCGTCGAAAGGCTCTTTCAAGCGATCGTTCATGCTTGCTATGGCATTGTAGAAATCATCAAAAGATTCCTTGATGCCTTGCTTTCTAGTGAGTACTCTCATATAGATTTCCACATCACTTTCAAGCCTTCCAAACTCTTTTTTCATGGCTGTTTTCAATTCTGGGAATGAAACGTTAGGGTTCCTATGTAAGTAGGCCCAATACCATTTATATGGCCTGTCTTTCAATAACACATGGAAATTGTCGACGATTTGTTTGTCTGTGTACTGAGACGACGACCTCATCCGATCGACCTTGAACAGAAAATCGCTAACGTTTTCCTTCCCATCATAACTGATGTTCCATCTATCTAACCGACAATGAATGGAACCACTGGAAGTCATCGAAGGACCCGCGGAAAGTCTCACACTCAGGAGTTGAGTTGTGATCCTCCATCGGTCCCTGCTGATTTCCATTATTGAAGGGATTACTCATGGCAAGTGTCGAAGGGCGTTGCTGTTGTACACCTAAAGCTTCTAGTTTTTGGATAACGTTTCCCATAAACACCTCTAAAGTTTCGAACAATTTGATCTGATTAGTCGTCATTGTTCTTTCAATACGAGCTGCTAATTCGGCAGTTTGCTCGCTATGGGCTGCCCTTTCTTCGCCCCCAGGTGGATGACCCTCTTCGGAAGAATGATGTTGTTGTTCAGAATTGTTCAACATATCGTTGTCGTTTGGCATAGTGTCAGTTGACTCGGAAGCCAAGGAATTCAGATTCTCTGAGTAGCTGAAGGAATTATTCAGATCGAAACGATCAATTCTATTCCGAAACTTTTGGAAGAACGCTTCAAATTGAGCTTCAGACCGAGCGTTTATTGTTGTTAAGCTGTCGTGAATGGATCTCCGTCGATTGGAGCTCATACCTTAACGTATACCCCAATGAAAATAATCGACAACTTGGAACACAACTATCTTTCCAGACCAAAAGTTCTTTTGTTAGATTCAATTCGAATTCAAAAGTTCCAAAATTCAATTCAAGTTTGATAATTCAACACAAAAATCCTAACTGTATGTAAGGAAAAACCCAACAGAAAAGGAAAACTAAGAAGTTAAAAAAAAAAAATGATAATTAAAAAAATTTGTATTCAAATTCAAATCGTTTTTGAAAGTAAATTCAATTTTCAAAAAAAAACAAAATGCAAAATAAAAGTAAAAAAACTAGATGAAACTAAATTTTGAAATTGAAAATTTCTAAATTTTATCAAAAATGCTTAAATTCGATAGCAATTTCAAAAAAGTAAAGATAATTCTTTAAATCAAAGTTTAAATGAAACGAATTTCAAAACTCTTAAAAATTCAAAAATTGTCTAAGGTATTACTTTGTACAATAAAAATCGTAAACTTGAACTAAAAGATGAAATCCAAAAACGCCGATGTCCAAATCCAATTTTAAAAGTTCACAAAAACTTCAAACTTCGAAATACTGTCTGTATAAACTTTGTTTAATGGTAATTTCAAAAATTAAATTTCAGTTATACGATGTTTTCAAATTCTTAAGAATTAAAAAAAAAAGAAATAAAAATGTGTTTTGAGTAGGTTTGTAAAATTTCAAATTCTGCACCACGCGATTAAATTCAAACAATCGCCGATGTCCAATCTCCAGTTGTTGCAAACTTAACTTCCAAACACCAAAAATTTCAAACCTTGTTTGGTTTTTATTGTAAATTTGTAAGTATGTATGTCGTAAGTATATCAAAACAAAAATTGTTTTAAATAAAATCGAAAAAATTTCAAAATGTTATAAGTATAATATATAATTATACAAATCAATAATTCATAAATTGAACAGAAAGGAGAATGAGTATTTTTCGCACTAGGGAAGAGGAAGAACTGAAGAAGACGAAGAAGCCGAAGTTCTAAGAGCCAAAAAAAAGAAACAAAGTAAAACATACTAATAAGGACTTTGAGAAAAAAATATATTCTCCTCAGGTTACTGGACTTCGAAAGACGAATCCTTATCCTTGAAGACGTCAGAAACCTTCGGAGAATTCGTTGTGACTGTTGCTGAAAGGACCTCCGAAGACGCCTTAAGTCGACGGGTCTCTTTCAGCATTATGTGTACCAAGACTGTTCGGACATTTGAATACCTTTAACGAAGATATCCAAAGACTCGAGCCATCTTTCATACAACATTATATTTGGTTGCATGATTGCACTATATCTGTGGCAACGCGATACCGAGGTTATACTTCCCAGTCTTCGGGACTCACAAACATAATGTAACCGAAATTGAAATTGAATTAAATGAAAATGTGAAAAAAAGTATTGACTGTGTAAAATTACTTTAAGAAAAATGAATGAAAAAAGAATTTAAATAAATTGACTCTCAATAAAATTTAAGCCACTCTATCTGACAAAATAGAGGGCTCCACGTTATGGGCGCCATTTGTAACCACCCCTTTTGCCATCGGTTCAAATTAGGCCGGATATGATCCCGAAATGACTAGCTCCAGTCGCGGGTTCTTGAACCATATTGGGTGACTACAAAAAAAAATCCAGCCGTTCAATGTCTCCAAGATGGAATGAGACTTGCGAGAATAATCGCCTCTACCCCCCCTGCCATGATTACCTTTCTCGCCAAGGCAATCCCTTTCTCCGCTTCTTCGTCCTGCTTCTTACCTCATCTCTTCCTTGCTACTCTCCTCATCCTCCTTTCATTACTTTTCTTACTCCATATTCATAATTAATAAAACCACTTCAAAATTCATTGAATATAATTACAAAGATCATTTTTATTCAATTGTGCGATTGTAGTAATTCAAAAACTGTTCAAAAACAATCCAATTTAATATAAAAAAAAAGAACAAGTATTCAAAAAAAAAAATAATAAAAAAAAATAATTTAAATCAACATAGTTGGCAATCATTCAGAACCATATCAAAATTCTCTTTTCCGAATATCATAAATCGTCTTCGAATTATTGTTAAGGTGGATTAAACTGTCTCCTTTGCCTTTTTCTTCACTTAATCTTTAATCGTTATATTCTTTAAAACTCAATAAAACTCCAAACTTACTCATTCGCAATGTCACTCAATTAACATAAGTATTGCTCAATACATATACATAAATTTTAATGCAATATTGAATCATAAAATGACTCACCGTTTTTCATATCGGCTTTCCGCTGCTGTGGCCACTGCTGCTGGATGCTGGAGTTTCGCTTTTCATTAAATGTGTTATAATTCAAACTCAAATAAAATTTAGGTATGATTGAATAAACTTAATATCAGTTACTTCGCGATACTACTTAAATGTACGTTTCGCGAAGTATACTATCCGAAACTAGAGTTTGTAATGTACTTATAATTCTTGCCAATATGAATTCTATTAGTTTCAATCGATGGATAGAATGCAGTTAATTATTAGATTTATATAAAGTTTGAATAAAACAATATAATTGATAAATAGTAAAATGATATCAAATTTAAAAAAAAAAAATGTTTTGTAGAAAATTAAGTTCTTAGTGGGATTTGATCCCGTGACGTGAAATCCGTTGCGTTTTTTTTTTTTTTTTCGGCCATCGAACCGATTAGGCTATCGGGACACATATAGTTGGTGGTTGAATTTTACGATCTTATGTGGAGCCACTGTCCGACGTTTGAATTTTAATGAAGGTGGACTTCTTTTCGTCCAGATTGGAGATCGGCGATAGGCTATTTTGTTCGAATTAAATGGTGCATTAGAAAGGAAATCTTTAAAATAGCACGTATATATGCATCGACATTATAATGTCCTCTTCGAATGAATATATACGTATGTATGTGTACTGTTAATTACTGTCTAAGTTTCTTAAAGCCATTCAACGTAATTTACCTTGATTTCCTTTGAACTTTTGTTTATTCAGCTTAATTTTAATTTTTCCTTTGGGGTCTGATAATAATTAATCGGCTTAATTTTTCATAAAATTAAAACTTGTATAGGTATACTACACTTCACTTTTTGTTAAAATTTATAGTTTTAACTGGTCAAAAGAATATAAATTTTGCCAATGATCGCAACTTAACACTTGCTTCTGGTTCTGGTCAGATTTATATTAAAAGTTTCGATTTCCTATACCTTGTCAGCTACCCAAAATTCTTGAAATCCCTAGCGGTGGAGAATTCCACGAAAAGGAGCTTTACTCTCGGCGGTATTTCTCTAGTTGCACCACTACAACCATCCCCAAAAACCTATTCTCAGACCTCCCAATCCAGCACCGATGAATCCCTGTTACGTTGACATTGACATTTTATGTAAATACGTTGGTCTCTGTTACACGTAATTTACAGGATTTTTCCCAACATCTAACAACTTTTCTTTTGCAATAGAAAATTCCTGCAAGTAGTTAGCAATTTAGTTGCATACTTTGAGGCGGTATTTCAAATTTTGATCGTTACTTTTTGTTTTAAAATGGGAAACGGATTTGAATGGTCGGTAACAGCGTTAGAACCTTGCTCCGATCGGAGCAGATTTGCTCCACTTTTAGGGAAAAATAAAAATCTACTCCGACGCTCCGATTTTTCAAGATTTACTCCACGTTTTCCACAAGAAAAAAAAATTGTTAACATAAACTACATGTTATCATAAATAATGTATAGCTGTATATAGCTTTGCGTTGTTTGAAGAAAATTTAATTAAATAAAATTGTTGTCCCTGAACTAATCTTTTTCAAATCAAGACGTTGTTTTATTGAACATTGAAGAGGGGTTCCGATGGGTACTGGACAAAATGACAGATTGTAGAGCAAGTCGGGGCAAGGTTTTTCCTCATGGAACACGCAAACGTGCACTTTTTGGATCTTTTCTGTGCGGAATAGATTCATTTAACAGACCTATGGCGTTTTTGATTGGCAATTGGGCAAAAGTGACAGTTTTGATTTTGAAAAGAAGAGAATTCCCTTCTGATTTTAAAAGCACAATGCTTTTTTCCAGATTCCAGTTAAAAACGCCACTAGTGGCTTTAAGGAAAGAATATACCCACTTCGAATTTATTTATTTAATAAGAAAAAAGTCTGAAGCTTGGGAAAAATTTGAAAAATACGACAGCAATGTGAGTATTGTTCATCTCAGCAACTTGCATTTTACAAAAAGAAGGGAGTTGTATACAGGAATACAGCTATGTACACATTTATTACAGAAATTTCCCTGAAAGCTAAAGATTTTCTTCTTGTTACAAATCTACTACGAAAATTTTGCATTTGCTCCACTTTTTTTTCAAATTCGCTCCGAAATTTTGAAACTGAGGTTCTAACCCTGGTCGGTAATTTCAACCGCCATAATAACATTGGTAACAATTGTATTAAGGTTTTAAATACGTAGTTGTTTTTTTTTCTAAGTGATATGATTCGTAATAAAATAACTTTTACTATACTAAGGAATTAAAGGACTTTATTCAATATTAACTATACAACGACTAACAATAGAATTCAAAGATTTTACATTTTTAGTTTTCTTATATAGGTTAATTTGCGTGGGAAAGGATTCCGTTTTTCGCTCCAAGAAAATATGATATGTATTATACATATAATGTTGTTTACATATTTGACATAATCGTTAATTTGATTTGCATGTGCAATTGTAGGAAGTTAAGCCCTTTGTTTATGTTGGAACTAAACGGACAGTTCTGACTCTGGGGCGCCTTGATCGATCTTCTTGGTGTTGGCATGTTTCGATTTGCATCTGATGGATTTGAAGAACTAGCTTCCGGTACGCTTGAATTAATAGGTCTGTCCGATGTTGCAGGACGTGGTTATTGTGAATCTCTTGACAAGTCGACCATTGGAAGATTTGAGTCCGGATTTATGAAAAGGCATCTTATCAGAACTTGCCTGTGTAAGATCCATAGATTCTTGCTGGTGGATAGGAATATCGGTGCAACCATTCTGTGCGTGCATTATGCCTTTACTGGATCTGGTGGCGTCTGCAGATTCCATGATCTGTTTTAATTTTGTAAATCTTCCCTTCGATAGTTTTTTCGATCCGACCTGTAACCCACGTCTTTCCTCTAAGGTACTGCCGAAGATAAACGTACTGGCCCTTATGGAACTTCGGTTGGTTAATCTCGATTGTCCTTTTTGGTTCAGAAATCAAAGATGAAAGTAAAGTTCGTGAAGCTTTTCCGCTGGCGATATTTCCCTTTCGTCCGGGGTGGTTCGAAAAGTGGATAAGAATGTGGCGTGTGCATCATCGCCTTTTGGATTTCCCTGCATGATCTTAAGAAAAGCTGTTTAAAATGTTCTTACCCTCCTCTCCGCAGCTTAGTGGTTAGGTGCGTTGACTCAGTCGATCTTTGACTTTCAAGCAAGAAAGACTGTAGCAGCGGAGTTATCTTTTCAAGTGTGTGAATATTAGTACAAGTTCCAAGTAGTGAGTTAGAAGCTAATAATTTATCTAATTAGTTAGCCCAGTGGTAGAGTGGTGACTTACCAGTCGATCTCTGACTTTCGAGCAGGAAAGACTTAGGCAGTGGAGTTTATTTACAAGTGTGTGAAAAGTTAGAAAGTTATAAGTAGCTAGTTAGTCACCAGATTTTCAATTAAAAGAATAGCACAGTGCTAGAGTGTAGGCTCGAGAACTCAAGGTCGTGAGTTCGAGTCCAAGCATAGATTAAGTTTTTTTATTTCAATTATCAATTGAAATGATTAACTTAATCATGGAGAAGGCGGCAGGGGCATCAAAAAATGCCTCTGTGAAATCATCAACATCATCATCCTCGGTTGCTAACCAAGTAGCGGAAAAAGAGGAAAAGTCCCGCAAGCGGCAGCAACAAAATCAAGAAAAGGAGGCGGAAACTAAATCCAACTCCAAATTTGGTTACCAAAAAGCAACACACCATCTCAGACAAGCTGCAATCTGGGGTGGATGACACGTCAAGGGCAGCAAAAGAAACGGCATCGAAGAAGATCCAACAGCAGATGGAAGAATACTCTTCTGATGACACAATTGAATACATGTCCGGAGATGGGGAGGGACTGTACAGGTCCGGCGGCAGCAATAGGTTCGAGGGGCTGTCCTCTGACTTAACAGATGAGGAGGTGGAAGAAGTGCTTCTCACAAAGCAGGCAAGCATCGATAAATGTGAGAAGATGATCAGTGCGTTAAAGGAGGAGATCAAGCCCCTGCTTCTCCACCTGAAACAAAAACAGGAGGTGCGCCGCGAAGAAGAGGCAGCCGAATTGAAACGGAGGCAGCTCCAGAGAGAGCAACAGCTACAGCTACAGCTACAGCTACAGCTACAGCAGCAAAAACAACAACCACAGCAGCAAAATAAACAAAAACAACCACAGCAGCCGCAACAGCAAAGGCAAGCTGCCAATACAGGGGCGGCACAACCAGGCCCCAGCACATCGGGGGCCCCCAAACAATTGGAGGCAGCAGCACCACAGCTGCCCGCAACACCAGCAACAGCACCAGTACCGGCATCAGCACCAGCAGCAAGACCAACATCACCACCACCAGTAGCATCAACATCGTCAGCAGCAAGACAGCAACACCAGAAGCAGCCACAGCCCACTAGGAAGAGTAATAAGAATGTGCCACCTATCAGGACCCACAAGATAGACCTGGACGACGTAAAAAAGGTATGTAAGTCGGCCACTAACGGTAACTTTTTTATAAAGATTATAAATGAAAAAGAAAAACGGTATTCGGTGCAATGCTTCACATTGCCCGAATACAATTTGGTTAAAGACTTCTTGACGGAGGCCACAGCTGAGTTCTTCAGCTTCACGCCTCGAAGCGAGAAATTGAAGACGGTCCTTCAAAAGGGCATCAGTTCCTGCACGGAACCTGAGGCGCTCTTAGATGAGCTCCGTCAAAAAGCGGGTAACGATCTCGAGTTTATCGGGGTCAAGCCGTTTTCAACGGTCAAGTCTAGGCGTGGGGGTTACAAGCTCCCAATGTTCCTAGTTACCTTATCGCCCCACAGCAAACTGGAAAGTCTAAGGAGTATTTCCGTCCTAGACTTCCAAGTTGTAAGATGGGAGAAATTAATGAGGCACGATGACATGCTACAATGCATGCGCTGCCAGAGGTTCGGCCATGCCGCAGCCAACTGCCAAATGCAGGAGCGCTGCGTCAAGTGCGCAGAAACCCACAAAAGAGGGGAATGCAGATTGGGTATGGAGAGGGTTGAAGATTTAACCCAGCTCAAGTGCATTAAATGTGGAAACGAGGGGCACCCTGCTAATTATAGGGGCTGCCCTAAGGTCCAACAAATAAAAGAAAAACAGGCCAGTCAGAAGGCCGTAGAACCAGTACGACAAGCTCCAACAGCAAATTCCTTCGTAAAGCCCGGTGTTTCTTACGCTAATTCTGCAAAAGGAATGGGTAAAGCGAGACAGGCTCCACCACCGGTCGCCCCACAAGCCCAAGTGCCTAAGGCAGCGGAGGGGCAGCCAGACGTTGTGGCCTTGTTGGTTGCCATTCAAGGGCAACTAGCAGGACTGCAAAGTTAGATCTTGGAGCAAGCCGGAAGAGTAGATAAACTCTACTCTATGATGGCTGGCCAAGCGCAAACTCATGGTTAAGGGCGCGCTGCCGGAGACGCGCCTAAAGATCCTAGCTGTGAATGTAAATTCACTGATTAGGATTGAACGCCGAGCTAATTTGTTCCAGTTGTTGAAAGACCACAGTCCCGATGTCTTCATGGCTAGCGAAACCAAGCTAAACCAGAAACATAAACTGACTGACAACAATTACAATATCGTAAGAAGGGATCGACCCGACTCTACTCAAGGAGGCGGTGTTGCAATCTTCATACGAAAGGGCATTAATTATAAAGTCATATACAACAATGATTTGCGAAAGTTCAGGTCGCTAGAAGTTTGCGTCGTATGCATCTCTCTCACTCAAGGGAAGCGGATGTATATGATTGCGGCTTATGCGCCTGAAGCTCCGCAGGCTAACATCTTTATTTCAGAGCTCGAGATTCTTTTCAGAGTACTAAAACTGAGCTTGGAAGAAAACTACTTCGTTATGGCCGGAGATTTGAACGCCAAACATGAAGATTGGGGAAATCAAACAAATAATCCAAGAGGTAATCATCTGTTTAATTTGATGAGTCTTCACAGTATTGAATATGGTGTCGACCTGCTGGCTACTGAAAGGCCGTCGTTCCCAAGGAGCGGTTCCTTCCTGGACCTTTTGCTGTACGATACCAGACTGACAATAACGGACAAAGTGGGTAATCACCCTCGAAACTGCTTACAGACAGTCGAGTACGACAGTGACCACTGCGGACTCGCTGCTGTAATTCAGATTCCGAACGAGCGCGTGGAGTTGGATGAATACGTTCCAACGTATTCCTACAATTACAGTAAGATGCGCTGGCCTCGTTTCACCAACGCCCTAGCGAGAGAACTCCGTTCGAGTGACATAGCCCCACCAAATAACAGAAACCTTACGAACAACGAAATCGACCAACATCTACAACAGATGGACGAAACGATAAAACGAACGATGGAACGGACAATACCGAAGTACAAGGAACGCGACCAAAACGACGTCTACAGAAACGCGACTATAGACGCACTTCACAGACATAAAAGTGGACTACTGACAAGACTGAAAAACTTGTACAGACGCTTCACAGACCCACACGACCTGGAGATTAGGGCACTGAAGTCGTCGATCAAAAATGTAAATCAACTGATTAAAGAGAACTACAGACTTTCTATCAATTTGTTTTTGGACAACAAAATTCGGGCCGTTAATTCTAGTGACCCGAGTATGTTTCCCCAAATCAATAAGATATTTAGAAAAAATAATCAGAACGACCTTCCGTGCCTGAAACTCCAGAGAACGATAGAGAACAGCGACGTACTCCTGACAGCGCAAATTGATCCTGAAGAAGCCGTCTTGGACGATGACTACTTTGTGATTGAAGATCCGCAGGAGAAAGTGGAGACAGTTGGTGCTGCTTTCCAGCAAGTGTATAAGGTGAATGCTTGCACTCGCCCGAACCACGACCTGGAGAACAGAGCCTTACTTCACCACTTCTACTTGAGGAATGATATTTCGCAGTGGCGATCCGAGAACCGCGATTTTACACGGTTTGATGACGACCTTTTAGCAAACGCTATAATCGCCGAACGAACGGGGGCAAGTCCCTTGCTCATAACGAAGGTAGAACTCCAGTTCATCTTCGATTCAATAAAGAACAAGAAGTCAGCAGGTGTCGACGGTATATCCAACATTGTACTAAGACACTTACCGATTGAGGCAATAGACATCTACACCACTCTGTTCAACAACGCGCTGAATAATGCATATTATCCAGAGCGTTGGAAGACAGCTGTGGTTCATCCTCTCCCGAAAAAGGGACAGGACAACTCCAATCCGTCAAATCTTCGGTCGATAAGTCTTCTTCCAAGCATCAGCAAGGTATTCGAAAAGATAATCAATAGGGCTCTGGCTGAGTGGGCTGCGGACAACAAAATAATTCCGGATAACCAGTTCGGGTTCAAGGCAGGACATGACACTATTCATGCCGCGTCTAAGCTCGTTTCTGATATCCAATGGAACAAGTTCAAGAAACAATGCACGGGTGCTGTTCTGGTTGATTTGGAGAAGGCCTTCGACACCGTATGGTTAGAAGGTTTGTACCTAAAACTCACCAGACTAGGCATCAGTAAACCATTGTTGTATATGCTTCATGATATGCTCAACGGTAGAAAGTTTGTTGTCAAAAGTGGCAATGTAACTTCTACCACCACCTTTGAAATCAAAAACGGTCTTCAACAGGGAGCGGTGAATTCGCCGATCCTCTTCAGCATTTACACCAGCGATCTGATAGGTAGCCTATCCCAGGCAATTGCGTATGCCGACGACCTGATTGCGTACAGAACTGCCCCAAAGGTCGAAGTCATTAGAATTCTCTTGCAACGTGACTTCGAGAAGATTCAGCGATATTGCGATGACTGGAAACTGAAAATAAATGTCCAGAAATGCGAGACAATTTTGTTCCGGACCTCGTTGGCCGGGGCCACGAGGGATACGCGCAAGAATTGGCGCAAGATGGTCATCGTTGGGCCCCACGGACAGCGATTAACGAGCAAAAGTGAAGTGAAGTACCTCGGTATCTGGTTGGACCAGTATCTGTATTTCGACAGACATATAGATGCTGCTCTGACTAAGGCCAGAGGAGCCTTCGCTCTGACGAAACGGCTGTTTTACAGCAGTCGGCTTGACCCCAGAGTGAAGGTAATTTGCTACATGGCCCTCATACGGCCGATGATCGTTTATGGCTGTCCAGTGTGGTTCAACGTTGCACCATCTCAAATGGAGAAGATTCGTGTGTTCGAGAGGCAGTGTCTTCGGCGCTGTCTCGGTTTGCATCGGACTCCGGAATCTTCTTATGTACATTACTATTCTAACGAGGTTCTGTACAACGAGGCTCGGATCAACAGAATTGACAATTTCGTGATAAAACTTATTCGGGGTCACATTGCGAGAGCTATGACTTCGACGAATAATTTGATCTTTGGGGCGTTCTATCCGAACGACGAATATTTTGATAGTGCACGCTCGAGCGGCTTCATTCCACCTGAGGCATTCCTCCACCTAGATAAATGCGGTCTGATACAGGACAGATTGGCGATCCCGCTAATCTACCACGTCAGGCGGAGAACCGTCGATCGGCGGCTCCTTTACCATCGAGACGTCCTCGCACAAAACGGAGCAGAGCTCCTCCGGTTCAGTAGGGCTGTGTCCGAACGGGACCGAATTGATAGGGTGAAGCAGGAGCACCAGTTCTGGAGGCTTCAGTCAGCACTTGATAATGGGTAGTCGGGGTGGGGTTTAAAGCCTTGGCCGGCTTGCATACTTTTTTTTTAGTCTAAGGGTTGTGGGTTTAGGTTTAAGTAGAGTAGGCATGGTGGCACACATTTGAAAAGGACAACAGGTGAAAAATACAGAAAAATAAAGAAAAAAAATAAGAAAGAAAAAGTAAAAAAAAAAAAAAAAAAAAAAAAAAAAAAAACTGAAATAAAAAAAAGAAAAAAAAATGTAAGATTTGCTGCTGTGGTTGCTCTAGTTTGTAAGTAGTTGGTAGGTAGATTAGGTAGTTTTAGTTAATTTTAAGTTTTATTCTTAAGGACCTTATTTTAAGTAGCAAGTAAGAAACAAATATAAAATTGATCTGGTGTTAGTTTTTCAAGTTTTTCTAACAAGAAATGAATATTAAAAATGAACAAAATAGTTCATAAACCGAAAGGCATTAATTTTAAGTAATCCATGAATTTCTTAGAGCGCCCGGTTGAGGCCAGTAAGTTAAATATAAGATTTAGGTCATAAGCTAGTTTGAATTCTTTGTCTAGTAATAAGTAGTATTAAGTGAAAATGAATAAAAAATGAATTTTACAAAAAAAAAAAAAAAAAGTGGTGGCTTACTAATCCAGGGGTCGTGGGTTCAATTCCCACTCAGAGGCGACAAAAAATATTGAAGCTTTTTTTCACAACCGTGAAGTCGAGAATTTTATTGTTTGGGAGAAAAAGCAAATGGTAAAGGCGAAGAAGGCAGGGGCATCGAAAGATGCCTCTGCGAATACATCGGATGAGTCTGCGGTAAAATCAGACCATCCGAAAACTGCTGATGAAGCAACAACATCAGCAACAACAAAACCATCAGCAGAGGTACCGCAAAAAAGGAGGCGGTCCTTCAAAGCAACTCCAAATCTGGTGAAGAGGAGAGCACCAGGCACCTCAGCTATGCTGCAAGCTGAGGGGAGCGAAGAGCGGTCCGCTAAGACTGTAGCAGCGAATAAAATCCAGCAACAATTAAATACCTCACCATCCGATGACGACATCGAATTAATGTCTGAAGATGGTGAGGTATTGTACAGGTCCGGGGACAGCAATAAATTTGCTGCCCTGTCGACAGAGTCGTCCTCAGAGGAGGAAGAAATTGAGGCGGAAAAGGCCCAAACAATTATTAACAACATGAACGCAGAAATTGCTTTAATAAAGAAGAAGATGGAGCCGTATCTTCAGCTCCTTAAGAAAAAACAAGAGGCCAGTCGCGAGAAGGAAGCAGAGCTTCGTAAAAAACTCGCTGAAGAAAGGAAACAACAACAACAACAACAACAACAACTACTACAGCAGCAAAAACAACAACAACAAGAGAAGCAGCAGCAAAACCAAGCTGCTCCAAGCAAGCAGGTGGCACCCAAGCAACAAACGGTGTCCCACCAACAACAGAAGCAGCCGCCCAGACAAAACACAGGTGCGGCACAGTCAGGCCCCAGCACATCGGGGGCCCCCAAACAGATGGCGGCAGCAGTACCACAACGCGCCGCAGCACCAGTCAGAGCACCAACGACAGCACCAGCAGCAGCATCAGCAGCAGTACGACCAGAAGCACCTCCAGCTCCAGCAGCGTCAACATCAGCAACAGCGAGGCAGCAGCAACAACAACACCAGCAACAACCTCAGCGTAAGTCCGAGAAAGTGCCACCAATCAGGACATACAAGGTCGACCTACAGGACATAAAACAGGTATGTAAGTCGGCCACTGGTAATAAATTTTGTATTAAAATCGTTAATGAAAAGCAAAAGCGATATTCGGTCCAATGCTTCACATTGGCCGAATACAAACTAGTTAAGGAGTGTCTAAAAGAAGCCACTGCTGAATTCTTCAGTTTCACTCCTAGGAGTGAAAAACCGAAGACGGTCCTTTTAAAGGGCATCAGTTCCTGCACGGAACCAGAAGAGCTCCTAGCTGAGCTCCGTCAGAAGGCCAGCGATGACCTCGAATTCATCGGAGTCAAGCCTTTCTCTACGGTAAGGTCCAGACGGGAGGGGCATAAACTGCCAATCTTCATTGTAACTTTGTCGCCCCAAAGTAGACTGGAGAGTCTAAGGAACATCACTGTCCTAGACTACCAGGTCATACACTGGGAAAAATTACAGAGGCACGACGACATGCTACAATGCATGCGCTGCCAAAGGTTCGGTCACGCTGCAGCCAACTGCGAAATGCAGTTGCGCTGTGTGAAATGCGCCGAAACCCACAATAGGGGTGAATGTAGGTTAGGGACTGAGCGGGTCGAAGACATGACCCAGCTCAAGTGTGTAATCTGCGGGAACGAGGGGCACCCTGCAAACTATCGGGGCTGTCCTAAGGTCCAAGATATACGGGAGAAACAGGCCAACCAAAAGGCCGTAGAAAGTCGATCCGTACGACAAGCTCCGACAACAAACTCACTCGTGAGACCCGGTCTTTCTTACGCCAGATCAGCGAAAGGAATGGGTAAAGCGAGACAGGCTCCACCACCGGTCGCCCCACAGGCCCAAGAGCCTAAGGCGCCGGCAGGTCAGCCAGACATTGTGGCCTTGTTGGTTGCCATTCAAGGCCAACTAGCAGGACTACAAAGTCAGATCTGGGAGCAAGCCTCAAGAGTGGATCATCTCCACTCTTTCATGACTGGCCAAGCGCAACTTCAGGGTTAAGGGCGCGCTGCCGAAGACGCGCCTTAAGATCCTAGGTTTGAATGTGAATTCATTGATTAGGATCGAACGTAGAGCCAATTTGTTCCAGCTGTTGAAAGACCACAGTCCTGATGTGTTTATGGCTAGCGAAACCAAGCTAAACCAGAAACACAAACTGACTAATAACAATTACAATATCGTAAGAAGAGATCGACCCGACTCCACTCAAGGAGGCGGTGTTGCAATCTTCATACGTAAGGGCATTAATTATAAAGTCATATACAATAATGATTTGCGAAAGCTGAGGACGCTAGAAGTCTGCGTCATATGCATCTCTCTCACTCAAGGGAAGCGGATGTATATGATTGCGGCTTATGCGCCTGAAGCTCCGCAGGCTACTACCTTTATTTCAGAGCTCGAGTTTATCTTCAGGGTACTAAAACTGAGCTTGGAAGAAAACTACTTCGTCATGGCCGGAGATTTGAACGCAAAACATGAAGATTGGGGAAATCAAACTAACAATCCAAGAGGTAATCATCTTTTTAATTTGATGAATCTTTGTAGTGTTGAATATGGTGTCGACTTGCTGGCTACAGAAAGGCCATCGTTCCCAAGGAGCGGTTCCTTCCTGGATCTTTTGCTGTACGACACCAGACTGACAATAACGGACAAAGTGGGTAATCACCCTAGAAACTGCTTACAGACAGTCGAGTACGACAGTGACCACTGCGGACTCGCTGCTGTAATTCAGATTCCGAACGAGCGCGTGGAGTTGGATGAATACGTTCCAACGCATTCTTACAATTACAGTAAGATGCGGTGGCCTCGTTTCACCCAAGTCCTAGCGAGAGAACTTCGTTCGAGTGACATAGCCCCACCAAACAACAGAAACTTGACAAATACAGAAATCGACCAACACCTTGAACAGATGGACAACATAATAAAACAGACAATGGAACGGACAATACCGAAGTACAAGGAACGCGACCAAAACAACGTCTACAGTAACGCGACTATAGACGCACTGCACAGACAGAAAAGCGGACTACTGACAAGACTTAAAAACTTGTACAGACGATTTACAGACCCGAACGACCTGGAGATTAGGACACTGAAGTCGTCGATTAAGAACGTCAACACCCTGATCAAGGAAAACTACAGGTTATCTATTAATTTGTACTGGGACAAGAAAATTCGGGCCGTTAATTCTAGCGACCCGAGTATGTTCCCTCAAATTAATAAGATATTTAGGTCCAAGAATCAGAACGACCTTCCGTGTCTTAAGCTCCAGAGGACAGTAGCGTACAGAGACGTACTTCTGACAGCGCAAATAGATCCTGAGGAAGCCGTCTTGGACGATGACTTCTTTGTGATTGAAGATCCGTAGGAGAAAGTGGAGACAGTTGGTGCTGCTTTCCAGCAAGTGTATAAGGTGAATGCTTGCACTCGCCCGAACCACGACCTGGAAAACAGAGCCTTACTTCATCACTTCTACCTAAGGAATGATATTTCGCAATGGCGATCCGAGAACCGTGGTTTTACCCGGTTTGATGACGACTTCTTAGCAAACGCTATAATCGCCGATCGAACGGGCTCAAGTCCCTTGCTCATCACGAAGGTAGAGCTCCAGCTCATCTTCGATTCAATAAAGAACAAGAAGTCAGCAGGTGTCGATGGTATATCCAACATTGTACTAAGACACTTACCGATTGAGGCAATAGACATCTACACCACTCTGTTCAACAACGCGCTGAATAATGCATATTATCCAGTGCGTTGGAAGACAGTTGTGGTTCATCCTCTCCCGAAAAAGGGAAAGGACAACTCCAATCCGTCAAATCTTCGGTCGATAAGTCTTCTTCCAAGTATCAGTAAGGTATTCGAAAAGATCATCAATAGAGCTCTGATTCAGTGGGCTGTGGACAACACAATAATTCCGGATAATCAGTTCGGGTTCAAGGCAGGACATGACACTATTCATGCCGCGTCTAAGCTCGTTTCTGATATCCAATGGAACAAGTCCAAGAAACAATGCACGGGTGCTGTTCTGGTAGATTTGGAGAAGGCCTTCGACACCGTATGGCTAGAAGGTTTGTACCTAAAACTCACCAGACTAGGCATCAGTAAACCATTGTTGTATATGCTTTATGATATGCTCAACGGTAGAAAGTTTGTTGTCAAAAGTGGCAATGTAACTTCTACCACCACCTTTGAAATCAAAAACGGTCTTCAACAGGGAGCGGTGAATTCGCCGATCCTCTTCAGCATTTACACCAGCGATCTGATAGGTAGCCTATCCCAGGCAATTGCGTATGCCGACGACCTGATTGCGTACAGAACGGCTCGAAAGGTTGAAGTTATTAGAATTCTCTTGCAGCGTGACTTCGAGAAGATTCAGCGATACTGCGACGACTGGAAACTGAAAATAAATGTCCAAAAGTCGGAGACAATTTTGTTCCGGACTCCGTTGGCTAAGGCTTCGCGAGATACGTGTAAGAATTGGCGCAAGATGGTCATTGTTGATCCTCACGGACAGGCATTGACGAGCAAAACTGTAGTGAAGTACCTCGGTATCTGGTTGGACCAGTATCTGTATTTCGACAGACATATAGATGCTGCTCTGACTAAGGCCAGAGGAGCCTTCGCTCTGACGAAACGGCTGTTTTACAGCAGTCGGCTTGACCCCAGAGTGAAGGTAATTTGCTACATGGCCCTCATACGGCCAATGATCGTTTATGGTTGTCCAGTGTGGTTCAACATTGCCCCTTCCCAAATGGAGAAGTTTCGGGTGTTCGAGAGGCAGCGTCTTCGGCGCTGTCTCGGTTGGTATCGGACACCGGAATCTTCTTATCTGCATTATTATTCAAACGAGGTTCTATACAATGGGTCTCGGATCAACAGAATTGACAATTTCGTGATAAAACTTGTTCGGGGTCACATTGCGAGAGCTATGACTTCGATGAATAATTTGATTTTCGGGCCGTTCTTTCCGAACGAGAACTACTTCGAGAATGCACGCTTGAGCGGCTTCATCCCACCAGAGGCATTCCTCTATTTAGACCAGTGCGGCATGATACAGGATAGATTGGCAGTACCGCTAATCTACCACGTCAGGCGTAAAACTGTAGACCGGCGACTCCTGTATGAACGAGGCATCCTCGCTCGTGATGGAGTGGAGCTGCTTCGGTTCAGTAGGGCTGTGTCCGAACAGGACCGCATTGATAGGGTGAAGCAGGAGAACCAGTTTTGGTGGCTTCAAACGGCATTTGAAAATGGGTAGTCCGGGGTGGGGTATTTTTTGTCTTGGCCGGCTTACATATTTGTTTTAGTCTTAGGTCTTAGGTTTAAGTAGAGTAGGTATGGTGGCACTATAAAATAAATAAAAAAAAAAAAAAAAAAACCAAGGAAACATATAAAAAAAAAAAAAGTGAAAAAGTGAAAAAAGTGAAAAAATAAACAATAAACAATAGAAAAATAAAAAAATAAGAAGACAATTACAAAATACACAACATAAAATAAGGACATAGTTTTTGCCGCTGTGGTTGTTCTAGTTTTAAGTAGTTTGTAGGTAGAATAGGTCATTTTAAGTTTTATTTTAAGGACCCTAGTATGTAAGTAAAACCCCAAAAAACAAGACATTGGCATTAGTTTTTTAAATTTTCTAATAAAACAAAAAAAAAAAACAAATGAAATAAAAAGGAATAAACTTAGTTCGTAGGCCGAAAGGCATTAATTATAAGATTAATGAATTGCTTAGAGCGCCCGACTAGGGCCAGTAAGTTATATATAAGTAGAATTAATTAATTAATTAGGCTAGTTTCACATTTTTGTCTAGCATGTAAGTAGATTTAAGTTTAAATGAATAAAAAAATGAATTACAAAAAAAAAAAAAAAAGGTGCGTTGACTGCTAAGCAGAATGTCGTGGGTTCGAATCCTACTCGGGCCCAAAGTTTTTATTTCATCTTTCACGGACACTGCCTCTTGCGAAGAACTGACAAAACTTCCTCAATTCTTCACACGCACCTCTCGGCCAACCCATTGGATTCGGGTTTGAATGCAACAGAGGTCATATGTTGAATTGAATGATCTTGACAGAAACGCTGAAACTCTTTAGAGGTGAATTGTGTGCCATTGTCGGACACGATGACCTTTGGTAAGCCCTCTAAAGCGAAAATGGAACCTAGAGCGTGAATGGTAGCTTGAGAAGTTGTTGACAACATTCGAATAACAAAAGGAAATTTTGACTTAGAATCTACCAAAATCAACCACATAGCTTTTTGAAAGGGGCCAGCAAAATCTATGCGTTCCAAAACGTTTTCTGATGTCGTCCAACTGGAATACTCCTTTGGCGAGCGACTAGCATTTGATTGACAAGCAATGCATTTGGCGACCGTTGATTCTATGATATCAACTTTAGGCCACCAACAGTATCGGCGGGCCATTTGATTCATCCGAGTTACTCCCCAATGTCCTTGATGCAAAAATGTAAGCACTTTAGATTGAAGTGCAACAGGATATTACCACCCTTGGACTTTGGCTTTGAAAGAGAAGAATGTTGCAGAAACACTTAGACAAAACCTTGTACGAAAATAAGGAAGTAAACTAAATTGAGTTGTAGGCAAACGTGCTGGCCAACCTTGCTGAATATATTCGAAAAATTTGCGAATATCTGGATCATTTTCTGAAAATTTAGCTACGACTTTTGAATTCATAGGAAAATCTTCCAAAACTAAAACACCTGATGGCACGATTCTTCTGACTTTTCGAATTTCCTCTTCAGGGCCTACAGGCAATCGTGATAAGCAATCGGAGATTCTATGCTTTCTTGTTGGACGATACCGAATTGTGTAGTTGTACCCCATCAGAAAAATTGCCCAGCGTTATAGCCTTTTTTATTCAATTTCACTTATAACTACTTATTACTAGACAAAAAATTCAAACTAGCTTATTATCTAAAATCTTATATTTAGCTTATTGGCCCCAACCGGGCGTTCTAAGGAATTCGTAATCGTCTTAAAATTAGTGCCTTTCGGCCATTGCTTGTAGCATTTGTATTGTCATATGTGGCAATTTTTACTGCGGCTGAAAATAGTAACTAACGGCTGGTGATTCGTTATAAGCTCAAATTGACGACCATACAAGTATTGTTATAATTTAGTCACGCCGAAGATTATTATCGATAAAGCCTTTTGGCATGCGTCTAATATTTTTGAGGTCAAGGAAATAGGTTTTTCAGAGCCATCTGGGTAAATGTGTGAAATGACTGCCCCAATGCCATGTGAAGAGGCATCGGTGGCCAAAGTGAAAATGTGTCAACCGTGACACGTTAAGGATCTTTTATTTGAAAAGATTGAAAGCATTAATTGCTCCTTTCTCCACTTGAGAACTTGGTTTTTGGCTCTTAAATTATTAAGTGGTGCAGCTATTTGAGCAAAATTATCGACACATTTGTTATAGTAATTTAGCTTCCCAATAAAAGCTTCCAGGTCCTTTAGATCTTTCGGCTCAGGCAAATCGATAATAACTTTAACTCGGGTTCCTGATGGACGAATGCCTGTTGCATCAATGATGTGACCAAGGTATTCGACCTCATTCTTCGCAAATTGACACTTGGCTAGTCGACATTGTAAACCATGATTTTCAAATCTTTCAAGAACAACGTTGAGGTTGTTTAAATGTTCTTCATTTGTACGTCCGGAAACAATTACATCGTCTAGGTACGAGTAGCAGAAACTCAAGTTGGCCCTTAATTGATCCATATAGTGTTGAAAAATACCTGTTGAGCTGAAAGTACCAAAAGATAGCCTCGCACAATCCAAATTCGGTACTAATAACACAGACTTTCTTCGATTCTTCGTCCAGAGGAATCTGGAGATAAGCATCGGACAAATATTTTCGTGAAATATCGTTCTTCGGTCTATTTGTGAATGTTGGTTTATCGTGATCTTGAAATCTCCACATATGCGTAGCGTACCATCTGCCTTTTTTACTATCAAAATGGGTGCGGCCCATTGGCTTGATTCTGTGGGACGAAAAATGTCCAATTTACGCAAACGTTCCAGTTCCAAATTAACAGCTTTTTTTGCGTGAACGGCACGGGACGGTACTTAAAGTATTTAGGTTGACAACTAGACTTCATCGTAAGATGTGCTTCGTAAAACTTACTGCACTCTAATTCTGATCTGTATCTGTCAAAAGCTGGTCCTTAGAATCACAACCAATTTGCAAAACTGAATCAGATTCCACACCTCGAATGTGTAAATTGAATTCTTGGAACCAATCCATGCCCAATAATGTTTGCTGCTTGTTTGATATTGCAAATAAAAAGTGGTAAAGTTTTTGTGTTTGCATTCCACTCTACATTTACTTTCAATACCCCTTTAATGGGCAACGTTATGTTACCATAAGCTTTAGGACTAAGTACGCTGACACTGCACAGCTAAAAATTAGCTTGCTCATATTTGCTCTTTTTGAGAAATTTCAGTTTTCATATCGTAAGTAAGGTTGGGTGTTATAGGATTTTTTTCCTACACACCAAGTGCTTACCTTACCTCTAAGTGGTAACTACCGGGTACTGGTTATATCACTAGATATAACTTGCGAAACTTGTAAGCGCGAGTGCAAAACGGAGAAACAAGCACTTAACCAATGGCCCTACAGATTTGGAGGTTAATGCGAGGAGCTAACAACCCCTCCTCAGTAAAAACCAAGAAGTTATGAGAGAGATAGTAGCCTCGCATAATGACCCCCCTCTTATGGTAACCATACCCGGAACAACAACGAACTATGCATTGAAAGTTTGTACCTGGAATGTAAGAACACTCTACACTCCAGGTGCAACTCAAAAACTTGAACCTGTCCTCACGCATTATAAGGCAGATATTACTGCGATCCAGGAAATACGATGGATAGGATCAGGGACAATGAAAAGAAAAAATTACAATATTACAATTACAGCTGTCATCAAAGAATGCACATATTTAGATGCGGATTCGTCATGGGAAAGCGGCTTAGATCGAAAGTCATGGATTTCAAGCCAATTAGTGATCACCTGGCTGTAATCCGCATCAAGGCCACACTACAAAACATCAGTATAATATGTGCACACGCCCCTACCCATGATGCCGAGGAGTCAAGCAAGGAGGATTTTGACGACCTCCTGGATAGAGCCTACGGAGCCTGTAAAGAGTACGACGTCAAAATCGTACGGGGAGATTTCAAAGCAAACGGCTTCCGACTAATCGACTTTGCTGCAGCTCGTAATATGGTGATAAGAAGCATTAGGTTTGCAAGACGAAAGATCTACCCAGCAATCTGGCGATCTCCGGATGGTCGAACACTCGAATCACCAACCAAATCGACCATGTGCTAATCGGCGCAAGGCACGCATCCAACATCTTGAACGAGCGCACTTTCCGAGGAGCAAATGTCGACTCTGACCACTTTCTGGTAGTGGCTAAGTTTAGAGCTCGACTATCAAACGACAAAAAAAAAACACGTGCGGCCCCAAGAAAAAAGTTTAACATCGGTTGCCTTGGCACTCCGGATAATACCAGAGACTACAGCGAGCGCCTGAATGAGCGACTCTAGGCCGTCCTCCCAAATACCAAAGATGTTAACACCTTGTGGAACTAATATAGCGGAATAATAAAAAATGTAGCCGAGACCACCATATGTTACCAGCCACCCCCGGAAGTTGTTTGATGATGAGTGCGTGTTATTTAAAGAGAGACGGAAAATGCACGTTTGCAGATGCTGCAACGGAAAACAAGAGCAGCAAGAGCAGAGTACCGTACCAAAAGGAGAAATGAGAAAGACTCTACTAAGGAAGAAAAGAGCATCCGCAGTTTCTCAGCTCAAAGATATAGAAGAGTCTCGGGCCAAGAACAACACCCAGAGTTTCTTTAAAAGGTCGAAGCAATTAGCTTCTGGTTTCAGAACTGGGACAAAGGCTCTTCGAAACAGTGAAGGAAACCTATTCACCAGTAAATGAAGATCCAGTCCCAGCCCCAGTGAAGAAGAGGTAGAAAGAGCCATCCAAAAGCTAAAAAATAAGTCCGCCGGGTCGGATGGCAAACCTGCCGAACTCTTAAAATATGGAGCAGGTGTTTTGATGAACTGCATGCACCAGGTCATCAACAAAGTGTGGGAGGAACAATGCATGCCCACTGACTGGTCGATAAGCTCCATATGCCCAATCTACAAAAAAAGGCGATCCGATATTGGTGCCATGACATTTGGCCATGTGCCATATGGCCATATTTCAAAATATGGTAATTTGACACTTTTCAATTGTGTCACATGGCCAAATGGCCATTTGTCGTTTTGGCAATGTGTCATTTGACCACATTTTTTTGTGTCATTTAGCCAAATGTCCAAATGACGCTTTCCAAAGTGACAAATGGCCATATATTAAAATAGGTGACGTGAAATATCGCCAAACGATATAAGGCCGAATTCAGAAAATTTGGCTTTATTTCGATTAAGAAAACGAAATAAAACCAATTTGGCAGTATTTCGCTTGGAAGTAATGTAGTATTAAGTCGCGAAGTCAGAAGTCCTCTTTATGTGGGTCACTATTATAGGTGAGAAGTCCTAAATTTATTTTATTTTCTATCGGACAAAAGTCCCAATTGAAACAAAAATGAGTTTTGTGAGAATCAATTTATTTATTTGTATTCATCACTATTATATGAAAACAAACATTTTTCATCGTAAAAATAAAACAAAAAAACGTGTACGGTACGGTACACATAACTAAAAAATATACATATAAAAAAAACTTATAGATAAAAAGGACCATTTTATTTATACTATTTGTCGACAAAATTGACATCAGAGCAATTCATTTTTCAAAGCTGCTGCCGTTTCCTTTAATTTGGAAAAGGAACCACCACTCACCTTTGTAATGTACGCTTGAGTCTGGAAAGCATGTGCTACATTGCAATGATTCATTTTAAGCTTTCGGCTGAGGATGATGACGATCTGGAACATTTAAAATCGATTTGGTTTGACTGGGAGCGTAAAGAGTGGAAAAAATTTTGCCCAAAAGAGAATCAATTTGGGGTGTGAAAATAAAAAAATTCGCGCGAATTTTTGTATTTTCACACCCCAAATTGATTCTCTTTTGGGCAAAATTTTTTCCGCTCGCTTCGCCCGCTAGCAATTACTGTACCTGGTTCATTTTTTTTGTTCAAGCTAAAAATCCTTTATTGAAATAATATTTGAAGACATGTGAGACTGAGTTAAGGCTAAGTATTGCAAAAACAGTACTTTCGTCTGCATACACATGATGCAAGAAAACTTAACACCCCATCAAAACAAACATGTCTCTGATGGACCTGTTAATGTGAATGTAATTGAAACAGCTCAGTTATATTAGGTGACAATAAGATGCAATAAGATGAAACTGGATTCAAGTGCAGTATGCTTGTAGAATGTCCTACTCTCACTCTACACCAAAGTTCAGAAGAACATTTGCGCTGGGAAGAGTTTCCTTTAGGTCACATCTCACATGGACTTAGAGCATGCGGTAGGTAAACCTTGAAAATATGTTCAAACTGTCCACTTGATCTATTGTTTTACAGGATTTTTAATACTTATCACGAAGGTTAGGCACCCCGAGTTTTATTTCTGCAAAAGTCAGTCCAAAAGTCAGAATAATTGATTTGAATTTGACAATGCCTCTTTTGATTTCTTTCGGGACTTATGATTATAATTTTTTCGTATTCGTAGCGGAGCTCTACGTTCGGCTAGGAGGAACTCTGCGATAGGGTGTCTATGAAAAAACATCACCTCGATTAAAATTTATTTGATTTGCTGTGATCGGGTACGGTAGTTTAGCATTGAAGCATCCGTCAAATGAATCCTTGTTTTATCTTCTTACTTTTCTATTTTATTTTCTGGTTTTAATTTTGTTAGGTACCTACTTTTTTTATTGCAAAATTCAATAAAAACTATCTTGATTCCAACGACACTGAAATCAACAATGGACTGTTCTTTCAATGTTTTGATTGCAAACCGTGAAGTTAGACACGCTAACCTAAAAGGTGCCAGTCATTTGAAAACACACGAGAAAACGGTTCAGAAGAAATTCATAATAAAAATATTATGGCTAAGATGTTTCTTACAGCCCGATTCTGCAGTTGTGACGAGTCACAAGTCACAAGCGCTTGTGACTGATTTCTTGTGAGGATAGTTGTGACTCGATTACAAATAGGAATTCTGAAATAACAGTCACAAGAAAACTGCAACAATATTCAACTCAGCATGGTGAGTAAAATTATTGTTGTTTCAACCACAGATGAGTCAAAAGGGAGATTGGAAATCAAGCTGTCAAAATGACAATGTCTACAAGTTTACTGCAAGAGTGTGCGTGTTTTTACCAATACTATCTCAGTAAAATTCGACATACCACCAGATTTTTGTTGCTTTTTTTTCATTTATTCATATACACGAGGTAATGGTTAAATAAAATTTGTGGTATCCGAGGGTAAAACGTAAGTCAGTTCTCCGATCTTCTTTGTCTCTGGTGTCAACTGTCTAGTTGAAATCAAAATAATTCATTATTTGTTTTCGAGTTTCTGCTTTCTGAAGAAGTGAAAAAACTATTTGAAATTAAAAAATGCAAGGTAAAAGATATTTTTCTTAGCAGAAAATGACCAGTAATATTGTAAAAAATTTCCTGGATAGCAAAATTCAACTTCCATTTTTCTTCATTTACAGATATAGGAATCGTTAACAACAAACATGGAACCTCAAACCGAAATTTCAAAATAACAGCAATATGTTTCTTGTTACCTGGTCTGAGACAGGTCACAAATTTGAAATTTTTTGTGACTGTCACAAGTCGTGACTCTGCACCAGAATATGAAAAAAGTCACAAAAATCATTTCACCTCAACTTGTGACTTGTGAGGTGTCAGTGAGGGTCCTCAGAATCGGGCTGTAGTTTTGAGAGTACCTGCCTACATTTTTTATATCCCTAAACAGTTTATAATTGTATATACACAATAAATTTATATATTAATGTTAACTCGAGTTGGTTTTTTTGCAAACCGAGTTGCAACTCGGTTTGCCCAACTCGAGTTGAACGAATCCAACTCGGTTTGCAACTCGGTTTGCCAACTCGGTTTGCCAACTCGGTTTGCCAACTCGGTTTGCCAACTCGGTTTGCCAACTCGGTTTGCCAACTCGGTTTGCCAACTCGGTTTGCCAACTCGGTTTGCCAACTCGGTTTGCCAACTCGGTTTGCCAACTCGGTTTGCCAACTCGGTTTGCCAACTCGGTTTGCCAACTCGGTTTGCCAACTCGGTTTGCCAACTCGGTTTGCAACTCGGTTTGCAACTCGGTTTGCCAACTCGGTTTGAGAATTCGGTTCGCCAACTCGGTTTGCAACTCGGTTTGCCAACTCGGTTTGAAAATTCGGTTCGCCAAGTCGGTTTGCCAACTCGATTTGAAACTTAAAAAAAAAAAACGAAAATAACAGGTTTTTAATCCGTCAAAATCTCTGCCATCCGCTGATAAAAGTTGAATGTCAATGGCTCAATAGAAAGATAAGGTACGAATCTAGGTCGCTAGAGGAATATTTCGTTAAAAATGTTACCGGATTGCCCCGAAAATCGCTCTAGAAAACATAAAAAAAACGAAAATACCAAGTTTTTAATCCGTCAAAATCTCTGCCATCCGCTGATAAAAGTTGAATGTTAATGGCTCAATCGAAAGACAAGGTACGAATCTAGGTCGCTAGAGGAATATTTCGTTAAAAATGTTACCGGATTGCCCCGAAAATCGCTCTAGAAAACATAAAAAAAAACGAAAATTCTAAGTTTTTAATCCGTCAAAATCTCTGCCATCCGTTGATGAAAGTTGAATGTCAATGGCTCAATAGAGAGATAAGGTACGAATCTAGGTCGCTAGAGGGATATTTCGTTCTAAATGTTTACGGATTGTCCCGAAAATCGCTCTAGAAAGCATTAAAAAAAAACCGAAATTACCAGGTTTTTAATCCGTCAAAATCTCTGCCATCCGAGTTGGCGAATCGGGTTGCTGAACCTAATTGGCAAACCGATTTGGCGAACCGAATTTTCAATCCGAGTTGGCGAACCGAATTTCAAACCGAGTTGGCAAACCGAGTTGGCAAACTGAGTTGCAAACCGAGTTGCAAACCGAGCTGCAAACCGAGTTGCAAACCGAGTTGCAAACCGAGTTGCAAACCGAGTTGCAAACCGAGTTGCAAACCGAGTTGCAAACCGAGTTGCAAACCGAGTTGCAAGCCGAGTTGGCAAACCGAGTTGGCGAACCGAGTTGGCAAACCGAGTTGGACCGTTCAACTCGAGTTGGCAAACCGAGTTAGCTAACTCGAGTTGAAAAAAAAACAAACCGAGTTAACTCTCGAGTTAGGGCTAACTCGAGTTGACTCGAGTTAGCAAACCGAGTTGACCCATCACTACTTAACAGTAACGAAGGCGAAACTGCACGGATATTTTTTCAAAATTTCCAAGATACAACCAACTCCATTTACTGAAGTAGATCAAATCACTTCTAAATAGAAAGATAGATAGTTTCTTTATTTAAAAAAATGTAAATTATTTACAATAACTTTCCTTTAAAAATAAGGACATGGCAATTCTGCCGTCTGCCTGAACGACATTTCATGATTAAATTAAAAAAATAAAACATAATAATATAAGTTAACAAATTATAAACTGCTATATACATTAATCAAAGCATCCAATGCGCTTTCAACAATTTTGAGGTGATTTGAAGCACAAAACGTGAGTTCAAAGATATATTTTTTAAAATGATTTGAAACATAAAAGTTAGTGAGTTTGGAAACATTATTTGTAATTGCAATAACTGGTTGCTAAAGAAAACTATTGCGATAGTTAAGACCATGTTTGCAGTATTTAAACACGGTTGACCATCCGAGATCTCCATTGAGGATTTCGTAGAGGCAAGTTGGGGAGAGATAACTGAATTGAAAATGTAGCCGTCTAATTTCTTGAGAAAAGGACACGTTGCAAAGAAGTGAGTGATGTCTTCTGGTTCTTCTCCGTTACATAAGCTACAGATTTGTGTGAGATCGGTTCTATGCGGCATTGAGTTGAGATTCAGTGTTTCGACTCGGGCTCTAAATATGTAACTTTTAGCTTCAGAAGAAAACTCATTGCTGAAATATTTAGCTTGTGATTTAAGTTGGCGGTTGAGGTACCTGTACACATTTCTTGATATTGTTGTTGAGGCTCTGGATAGGTGTTGATTGAAAATATTTTCATCAACTCTGGCGGTAACATCATTGAACATTGTGGGCCATTCATTCAAATTGGACTCAATAAAAGATAGGTTACTATCATTTGAAGAAGCTAGCTGGATTTGTGAAGGCTTCTTTTGTCCCTCCTCATAACTTTCAATATGAAGTCTGAATTGGATTTTTTTTTTTAAATGTAAAGAGGTGTTAGACCAGACTCCACATATATAGCGTAATTGGGGGTTGAAGAAGGCGGTCGGAACAAGCGACTGAAGAAATATTTTGCACGGCTTCAAACTCCTCCAATTGTAGATATCCAAAAATTTGGGTACCGTAGCACATGCAGCAATTCACTGTTGCTTGAAAAACACGATATTTGGATGTATGATCGATTTTTGGTTAGCGTAAAACTTGGGCCACATTACGTTTAGAGCTACTTTGGCTTCATTGCTTTTCTCTTTCACGTGTTTTGAAACATTCAGGTTGTAGGACAGCAAAACACCAAGATATTTGAAGTAATGAACGACCTCGATAGGCGCGTAGTTCAGGGACCAGTTGTATACCGGCAAAGAGAATCCCTCCCGGAAGTACATCACACACATCATCAATAAACAAGGCAAATGGCAAATAATATCGGGCTTAACATACACCCTTGGGGGACACCTGTTGTGGTTTCAAACCATTCCGAAAATTAGGTTCCATCCCACACTGATGCAATAGATGTGGCAAGAAAGTTGAAATAAAACATTAAGAATTTTCGAGAAATTCCTAACGATGACAATTTGTACATCAAGGCATTTCTATTAACATTATCAAAGGCTGCTTTGAAATCCACAAAACAAGCATATAATTTCTTTTTCTGCTCGATTGATCTCCTGGCAATACTCGTCAGAGCGAATATGTGGTCTAGCGTTGAGAATCCCGATCGAAAACCTGCTTGGAATATGCTGAGACAGTTGTTGTTCTCGATCCATTGTTTATTGTTTATTGTTTATTTCAAAATCGCTTACAAAGTAAGACATTGTCTTATAAAGTTTTGCAGCCTTTAAATTAATTTGGATTTTAAATTTATTTAAACTAAAAAATAATAAGAAAAAGGAAAATTAACGTTACATTATAAATATTCACAAATAATACGAAAGAAAAAGATAAACAAAATAAATAAGGCCATACCTAATCAATGATTTGCCAAATAATTGAAAACTAAATTTCGAAACTGTTTTGCGCTTCTTGTACTTCTCAATGCAAGAGGGAGGGAGTTCCAAAGGCGTGTAACGTGGACAAAAAATTGACGCTCAGTAACAAGATAATTAAAACGAGGTTGTATGAGTATATATGTGCTTGTAGAACTGGGGAAGTTCAGCTTGCAATATAGATATTCCGGTTGTCGGATTTGAATGATTTCGTGCAGGTAACATAACGATCGGAAGTTTATTAAATTGTCTAGACTGCAACCAGGAATACGTGGCACAAAATTGGATACGTGGTCATACCGTCGCAGATTAAAAACATAGCGGGTAATGTTATTATATGCAACATTTAATTTACGGCTAGTAGCAGAGTCCAAATTACAAAAAACTTCACATGATTATAGCATAATTGGTAGCAAGAGGGTTTTGGCAAGCATTAATTTATTATTTGTTGGGGTGAAACTTCGAGTTGCCTGAAGAGCGCGAAGAATACCATATACTTTTCCAATAGCACTATGAAGGTGGTCATTCCATGTTAGTGTGCGGTTGAAGATAAATCCTAGGTTCCGAGCTGTGCTGGCATAATCGATTATTTCGTCTCCTTACTTTATGGGGTTAAGGCCCGACAGATCAAAGGCCTAACGATGAATCGGAAGTGCTGTTGATTTGAGAGGATTTAAGCAAAGACGATTCATTTTTGACCATTGCAGAATGCGATGTAGGTCCTCGTTCATCAAAGCCACGGCTTCATTTTTTGCTGCAAAGTGACGACTTATAAACAGCTGCACATCATCGGCATAAAGATGAATCTTACAGTTTTTAATAACACGTGGCAGCTCGTTCACATATAGTGAGAAAAGGATAGGTCCGAGGATAGATCCTTGAGGCACTCCAGCAAGAACGTTTAGAAAGGTGGAAGACCGTTCATTTGCTACCACCCATTGTTGTCTTCCGTTAAGGTACGAATAAACCAGCTTACAAGATTCAAGGAAAAACCAAAACTATTTCTCAGCTTTTGACAGAGAATTGGGTGACTAACGGTGTCAAAGGCCTTTGAAAAGTCCAATAATGTTAGCAATGTTATTTGATCATTGTCTATTGCGATTCTTATTTCATCAGTCACAAGAAGTAAAGCTGATTTACAACTACGCTTTGAACGAAAACCAGATTGGCAGGAGTTTAAGAGATTGTTGATGGTTAAGTAATTCTGTAACTGCTTTAAAATAGTTTTTTCAAATACTTTTGAAAGAAAAGGGAGAATGGCAATGGGCCGGAACTCTGAGGCAGTTCCATTTTTCGTTTTAGGGACAGGAACGACTTTGGCCTTTTTCCAATCCAATGGGAACTTCGATGTGGTTAATATGCTGTTAAATATGTGAGTAATGAAGTATAGTAGGTATGGTAGCAACAGCTTAACGAACTTAGGTTCCAACAAAGCTAGGCCTGTGGCATTTGATTTGATTGATACAATGGCTTCCACAATAATTTCCTGTTGTATCCTTGCAAAGTTGAAGGAACTGTTTATTCCAGTTGATTCATCTTCAATTAGAGGATCCACAGTCGAGGCTGAGCTAAGGGATGTTGGTGCAGTAGTAAACTTTTCATTTAGAGCATTACAGTCGATATCTTCAGTTACATCGTTTCCCTATACCGATTTCTCGCAAGTTGTTCCATAATTTTTTACCAGATGTTAGGTTACCAAGCTTGTGATCGTAGTAGATTCTTTTTGCTGTTCTAATCATAACTACAACTTTGTTGTGTAGTCTACAATAGGATTTGTGTGAATCCTCCAACTTGTATCGCCTCCAATGACTGTAGGCGGCATCCCGACGTTACATCATAGCAGCAATTTCGCCATTCAGCCAAGGAGGGGTACTATGTTTGACAACACGGGTTTTTAGAGGAACATGCCGTTGGAAAAAGGAGGTTGACATTATGATGTAAAAAACCTACTTGGTCATCTACGTTTTACATAGCGTATAATGAGTTCCAGTTAATGCATTCAAAGTCATTCAACAATTCAGTCTATATAGTCTCGATATTGAAATTTATATTGATCAACCTGACATGCTACATCCAGACAGAGGAAAATCATATCGTGATTTGAGAAACCAGGTGCAAAAAGCTGGGTATAAAGAAGTACCTTATCAGCGTCACTAGAAAAATAGAGATCTAGTAACGTACTAGAGTCTTTAGTAAAGTGTGTAGGTGTAGAAAGGTTAACGAGACTCAAATTGAGTGCCCCAAATTCACTTAGAAAATTTTCGGCTAAGCGCGTATTCAACAAGTTGCAGTTAAAATCACCACCAATTATAGTGTACGAATATAAGCAAGATAAAGACTCCAAAGTTGTTATTAAAGGAATAATGGTAATAATGTTGTTGTAAGGTCTGTATACAGATCCATTCCGTCAACCTTTCATAAAGAATGGAGGTTAAGATTTTTCTTAGCGAGTTCAAAATCGAGATTCCTCTGTAGTTCTCCGGTAAGTTAGAATCTCCTTTTTTAAAGATTGAGAATATAACCGCTTTGTTAAAGTTGCTTGGAACCAATGGGTCATCATAAAGTTTGTTGAAATATGCCAGTAGAAGATTTTTAAACGGTTCCGTATTATTCTTGTAATTCGATCGGAATGCCATCTATACTGGGTGCCTTGTTATTTTTCATTTTACTCAGCGTTGTAAAAAGCTTCGGTAGAGTGACTGGATTATCTAGTTCGCAGATAGTGACGTTCTTTGTACATTGGCTTGGGTCGTCATCAGTGTATCCGTCCGATTCCGAGGCCTGTTGTTGCTTCGCAACTAAGTGCTTTTCTACGTAGTTGGGAGGTCACCCCGACGTACAACCCCAAACCTGGAGTACCAGGCAATTGATAAGTCTCCAAGTGCAAGAGCCGGAAAAACCGCTCCTTTTACGGCCTGGACTTCAAATATGTCGAAGTAGCCTTTAAAGGTGTAAAGGTGTTCGTTGAAGGGGCAAAGAAGATATAACAGCGAACTTTACGGGTTGTACAACGACATGGACCTAGCCAGAAGGGTCAAGTTCCAGAGACTCAGATGGCTCGGTCATTTAGAGCGGATGGACACCAATGCTCCGGCCCGGAAAGCCTTCGACACTATTCCCGAGGGACGTAGGAGGAGACAGGAGAGGAAGACCGCGACTCAGGTGGCGCACTCAAGTGGAAGAGGACCTCAATAAACTTGGAGTGCAAAACTGGAGACGACTAGCTAAGGACCGAGCTAGTTGGCGGAAACTGTTGATTGAGGCCCAAGTCCACAACGGACTGTAGCGCCACCTTAAGTAAGTAAGTAAGATAGTGACGTTGGGTTGGGCGTAATAGAAAACCCGGTGATTCTCATCAGCCGACCAAAGAGTTTTAAAATGAGCTGCTAGTGTTTCAGCTTCGAGGGTAGTCACCTGGCTTCTATCACGCCCACCAAGCTCACGGACAATGCTCCAAAACGCCTTTGAGTCCTTACAGTTTGCCAGGTCTTTTGCAATATTGTTAATGCAGTCAACCTTTTTTTGTTGGCACAGTCTCTTGAAATCCTTGTTAATGCGCAGATAAATGTTCTTAAAAAGTAAAGCATTTGTAGATCTGCTTAAGATATCCAGATGGTCTAACCGAATTCCAGGCATATTTAGGTTAAATTGATAAAAAATTAAAACCAAAAATCGTTATCCTAATGCATAAAGTTTGCATGAAATTCCGTAAGTTTTAGTGAGAGAATAAGCTCTCCCTCTTTATCTATAGTTTAACTAAATAAGTTGTAAATTGTTTGTTAAAAAAAGTCAACAAATAAGTGTTTGTGTAGATATCTGTTTTATTTTCTCTTTTTCTTTGTTGGTATAAAAATGTCTTATTATCTAATACCTATCATATAAAAACAAGTATTCATGGGAATATCCGTTATAAACTAGGTGTCATGTTACAGTTTTTTGGTATCCATATAATGTTATTCGGATAAAAGTGAAATTTTTACGTGTTGTATAAATTATGTCTTGATAGTTCTTTTCATTATTTTTGTATCAATCAACATTTTTTATTTCTAATTGTGGACACATTACGAGTATAATGATAACTGGGCATAGTTACTTCTATAAGAATTTCGTACTGTGTATCTATGAATGTATATAATTTTTGCATACATACACATATTATATAGTAAGCGGTTTGTTTATAGTACATACATATTTCCAAAGATTTGTGCGTTTGTATTATTATGTATAAGATAACATATTCCCCATGTATTGTTGAAATGTAACAATGCTTTACTCACACATTTCTATCTAAAAACACTCCAATTACTTTTGCGGAAGTTATTTTAGCTGTTTCAATTTGAAGTCTTTTCTTTAAAACAATTTCAATTTGAAGAGAATCGCATTTTCTTTTTATGAGTCAAACTTTTATACAGTGTTCCACAAAAGTCATGGTGCAGCAAACATTTTTAGTCACAATGCTTAAAATATTCCGCAATAAAACAAAATTTTCAAATTTTTTGAACTAAATTTAGCACATTCACAATTATTCTTTCTTTCAATAACAGAAAAAAGTTACATTTTTGCCATACATAAACTTAAGAAAAAACAGAAATACTTTAAACACATGAATTCTCTCTGGTACCAACACTTGGCAACCTTTATAGTTTTTTTAAACAACTGTGCAACGGATAATAGTTTGATTCATTTTTTTTTCCGTCAGTAAGTATTGTTATATACACGAATGTTTGAGCTAAGGTCCTTTACAGTTTTTGTGAAATTTTTAGTGAATAAGGTCAAATAAGAGTTAAGTTGTAGAAGAAAGGCGATTGATCTTTATCAAAATCAAAACAAAATTTACTCCAAAATGTGAAATATTATTTCTAGACGCCGCGCCGTTGCACCATTCAAAATGTTATTAAGCGCTTTAAAAACGAACACACGACGAAAACAAGTCGCGTGTCGCGTTTTGGCCGTCCATCAAAGATTACTTTTCGGGATAAAACAAAAAAAACAAGCACTTGGAAGCCGAAGATGCATTTAGAAGTGCCGTAGAAAGATGAGGGGTAGAGCTTGAAAAATACAATGAGAACATAGTTCATTCCTGAAACTGTGTTCCATGCCATCGCTGTCTCGTTTTTTTTTTTTTTTTTAATAAACACACACTCAAGGGGTTTCTACCCTTATTTAGCCATAGCCATAGTGAGTGCTTTAGGATTTTAGGACTTAGGGATTGCCCGGTGTACATTGGTTTTAAATTCCTGAACACTGCAATGATCGGGAAAAATCAGGAGTGTGGAAGAGAGTTCCACATTCGCTTAGTACGGCCTAAAGAACGATTCTCTATACTTGAACGTACGACCGAAGTTGGGCTCAGGGGTAAAATGATGGGCATTCCTTGAAGGCGCGGGTATTACGGTTGAATTGTTTAAGGGGTGGAATGCAACTGGCTATTTCACTAGAACAATTACCGTAGAAGTAACGGTAAAACAAAGAGAGACACGAAACGTTACGACAGTGTTCCAATGAGGTGAATGAGTTAGTGTTGTCTCTATCACCGATCATTCTTAAATCTTTTTTTTGTATACTATCCAGAGGCTTAAGTATGTAGCTGGAGCACCAGCCCAAAGATGGAAATTGTACTCAAGCCTTGGACGGATGTAAGTCTTGCATATAATAGCCAATAGTTGCACCGTATTAAGAAACCCAAACATCTTGCGGCATTTTTGGCGACATCGCGTATGTGTTCGGTCCACAAGAGGTGGTCAGTGATGCACATACCGAGGATCTCAAGATGTTCGGCCTCATTGATGCAAGTGCCACTCATGGACAGTGGCAAGGAGGGTATATCTCGCTTCAACGATACCAGACAGCATTGAGTTTTCGAAGGATTAAACTCTACACGGTTTTTAATTCCCCATTGGACAATGCTGTTTAAGTCAGAGTTTAATGAGCTTATTATATTTTGCCGTTGCAGTTCCACATCCAAAGAGGAGGGATGTGAATCTGGAGACGAATATGAGAAGCTAAGGGTACTATCATCAGCGAAACAATTTATTGGATTAGAAGTAACAGACAAAAGATCATTAATAAAAAATGATGAAGAGGGTCGGAGACAAAACGGATCCCTGGGGCACACCAGTATTTATATTGTGGGTTTCGGACTTGAATCTGTCCAATACAACTTGTGTTAAACGGTTCGAAAGAAAGTCTCTAATCCAACGAAGAAGGGATTCATCCATACCGAAGGCACACATTTTTGATAAAAGAGCAAGATGCAAATGCCTTTGAAATAACAATGCTTGTGCAACAATCTTACTTTCTCCAAAACGATGTAAGGATTTGTTCCACTGTTCGGTGAGATAAACCATCAAATCACCAGTGGACCTGTTGCTGCGAAAAGCCGTACTGCCGGTCATTAAGAAGCTTTCGGTCTTCGAGATATTTCTTGAGTGATAGTTTATCAGCGTTTCCATGACCTTAGAAAGAAGGGACGTAAGTGCAATCGGACGATAATTGGAGGGAGAAGAACGATTCGCCTTTTTTTGGAATATGGCTGGACAACATG
Organism: Sphaerophoria rueppellii; assembly: GCA_920937365.1. Taxonomy (NCBI): domain Eukaryota; kingdom Metazoa; phylum Arthropoda; class Insecta; order Diptera; family Syrphidae; genus Sphaerophoria; species Sphaerophoria rueppellii. Next base: position 73,518,103 of record CAKKXW010000001.1, read on the forward strand.
CTCGGAACTAGCCCAGAATAATAGGATAGATGGAACAGCTTACGCAAGGGTTTTGCCAGCGTGGAAAAACACCTCTTCAGAATAATATCGGAGATACCATCCGGACCAGCGGATTTATGTATGTTGAGATCCTTTAATACTCTCGCCACAGCACGAGTGCGGAAGATTTGTCCCATGGATTCATTGACGCGCTCAAGAACTGGAGGAGTCCTCTGGGAGGGAGGAGTTGGCGGCGAACTGTCTAGCAAAAAGGTTCGCTTTCGCGAGCGAGCTAACAACTGGAGTGTCATTGTCAATGAGCGTAGGGACCGGGGAAGTATATTTTTTACAAAATGACCAAAAATTCTTACTGCCTTACCTAGAAGGTAAGCTGTTAATCGGTGAGGTTAAAAGAAAAAGGAAGATTACTTTCGCGAAACAGTACGTAAATAAGGCTCCTGACTTCTGGAGCAAGGTAATTTATTTAGACGAATGTTAGTACAATGTGTTTGCCTCAGATGATCATGTTAAAGTAAGTGGCGAAAGTGAGAGGTTGCCCTTAAATCCAAAAATACGATTGAGACAACAGTGGTGAAGGTGTAATGATATGGGGCTGTAGGGCTGCATCCATCCAATCCAACCATACCGATCCAACATATTAACCTTATTTTTCTCAAAGGAAAATTTAGAGGATATTGCAAGAAAATATACTGCCCCAAAAAGTACATATGTAGGTAATTTACAACACTCCCCACCTATTTTATTGACCCATCCGTACTTGGAACCCCTTTGCGCTAAAGCCACTTTGTGTTATTGAGCTATGAGATCAAATCTTTGATCTTGTATTCTGAGAGTTCCTCAATACAGTTGAAGAAAATCATTACCTAAGTAGAGTGCTCTTTTTCTAGCCAAGGCCGGACAATGGCATAAAAAGTTTGAGACTGTTTCTTTTTCATCCTGGTTCTCACAGCTACGGCAGAAAGAGTTATGTGTTAAACCCAATTTTGCCGCATGCTCCCCTATAGAGCCAATGCGCTGTGCAGTTAGCGACGATCCTGGCTATGTCATGCCTTGGTTTGGAAATTAAATTGATTAATCTGGGTTTGTTATAGTCGGGCCAGATTTTCCTCGATATAAAGCAACTCGTTAAACTAATCCACCTATGATTTGCCTTCTGATGTGTATTTGGTCAGGATATTGCCCTTCACAACTCCATTCCATCTTCGAACCATCCGTGAAGATAGTTGAGATCGAAGTCTTTCGTCACATCGACTTCCTCCCAGTCGATTGACGGGAGCAAGACTCTAAACTTCTTTGAGGTGTTTAGGGTAGGGATACAGTAATCGGTGGTTGTGGATAGGATGTTCTGATAGTATCAGGCTTGTTTGGTTGCAGTTTTCCAGCAGCCTATTTCTTTGAGTCTCAAGATACTGCAGGACATCTGATATTTAATAAAGAGGTCAATCGGAAGAAGGTCCAGGATGACGTTAACTTCTAATAAAAAAAATCTGAGATGTTTTTTCACTTTATGTAGGTGTACTTGACTTTTGTGGGAAGAATGACTTTGTACCAAATTTTATTTATTTTATTTGTATGTTCCAATTGTGGATCCTTTTCATGTTCTAAAAATAACATAAAAATGAATTGTTATAAAATGAAATAAAAAAATTTAATAGTTGTGGTGTTTTATAAGCATTATGACTTAAAATGTATGCTGTACCATGACTTTTGTGGACCACTGTATATAAAAACGACTCCCAGAAATTAGAATTTTAAAACGTGAATTAATAGAGAAAGCAAAAAAAAATCAATTAGTGAATTTACTTAACACGGGAAAAACAGTAATTAAGTAAATATAATACACGACTCGCTGAAATGTTTGGTACACAGCATTCTTAGTCATAAAGAATCACGACGACACGGTTATAATGACGTCAGAGTCATAACTCAAACGTCATTTTAAGAAGCTATTTGTATTGTTCATTAGCGGACTCGATACAATTTCGCGCCAATGAAGCGAACAAAAATAAAAGTACATACATATATGATTACTTAAGGTGGCGCTACAGTCTGTTGTGGACTTGGGCCTCACATACATATATGATTGCCAAATTATAACGATTTTAACCCTGATACCTGATTCTTGTATGATTATAAGAATGCTGTTGTTTTTATGAATTGTCAGCATTTTCTTTATTTGATTTTGAACTAGGTAAGCTTTACATAAGTTTTTTTGTATAAGTTATTAAATCTTTTTGTATTTTTGTAGTATGAATCTCTTGGCGAAATGAAACAAGAAATTTTATGTACATAATGTACATACATAATATGTATGTTAAATAAAATCAGATTTTTGCAGGAGCTATCTTTTATTTCTGTAGTCTTTGATGATCAGGCGTGCTTTTGAGTATATCGGGTTGACCACCATGGGAGGAACTCATTGTGTTTTGCTGGCTAGTGCCAGCATGAATACCAATACCACTGAAGTGCGAATTTAAAGTATGCGAATGATTGGAATTGAGAGTATGTGTTGCATGAGAGTTAAGAGTGTTATGTGCTGTCGTCGTAGCGTTTGTTGACGCTCCGCCAGCAGTAATTATGCAAGCCCCAGGTAACGGTCTTGTACGAATTGATCTGTGTGACCCGTTTCTTGTGAGAGTATTCATTTGAGGTGTGCCAGGTAGCGTGTGTCCCAGGGCATTCATGTAATCCGCAATTAAAAGAGTAATTTCAAGAATCTTTGGTTTGCTCAATGCGAAAAGCAAATTTTTGCTCGTTTGTGTTTCCAACAGTTATCAAATTTTCTTCATTCTACCTACCACGAGCATAAAATCTTCTTGACAGCCACCAAAAGTCAATACTGAAGTATACGGATATCGAGCAAGCGCGGGCCATAGACGACAATTCCAGAACATTTAGAGCATTCCTCGGATACAGCCAGCCATGCCATTCCTTGGTCTGAATGTCGGGGCTTTGCTTGGAATAGAGCAGCTCCAAAAAATGGCCATTTTCTGCAGCAAGTTAAATAAATTCGAATACAATCTAATGTTGAACGTCCTTTTAAAAGCATCCATTTGGAAATAAGAAGTTCTTGGATTTCTTTCAACTGCTCTGGACTCATTGCATCTCTATATCTATAAGGGTAAAATTTATCCAATGCTTTAAGACCCACATTGTTCACGTTTCCAGATCCCCTTGACTTTTCATGCGAATAATCACCCATATCGATTTGTGACATCAAAGATGAGAGTTCTAATGCTAGGTCCCTCGAGAGCGGGAATCTTCCTTGAACTATCTGTTGGTTAGTCTGATAGCACAAAAAAGCAGTTTTTCCTTGTCAGTCTCAAATTTTATTGTATGTTTCCAATAAAGTCTATTTTTGTATGTGAGTTGAATAACTCTTGAGTTTTCAAACTTCCCAGAACCTTTTTCTCGTAAGGCTGTTTCCCATTTGGAAATAACATCGCAAAGCTTAGCTTGGTTATCTAAATAATGTTCTAGATCCTTTTCAATTGGATCATCGCTGAATAAACAAAATCCATTTGATGAATCTCGAGTACCTATTTCTTGAGCAAGGGTCGATTGGAATTCTTCAATTGTTGTCGAGCCGTCAAAAGATATAACTTGATACGTGGAATTCATCATATGAACTGGGATAGCTGAGGTAAGGAATGGTGGTAAGGATTTTTAAGAAGGATCGATAAGACTTCCATACGTGAGGGCTTTGTTTCTCGGCCACCGTTTTTCAACGTTCGTTCTAAGGCACGTTCGCAGTATGCTGCATATTTTCCAGTTTCAGTCTTCGTGTCGGCATTACGAGACAAATGTAACTTCAAGTACCATAGAAGTCGGCTAGATTTTGGAACGAATAACGATACAACCAAAGATAGAAGCTGCCAGCCTTGTACGAAAGTATACGCTGGTGGGTTTGATTTACAATCTATGATGGGTGGAGGAGCAGGAGCCTGCAAAAAAATTAAATATATTTTAATTAAAAAAACTGGGAACAACATAATCTTGTTATACGAATAAAATAATTAGCAACGAGTTATTCTTGAATTATATTTTGTGACAGACCCCCATACCTGAATTGATGTAGGAGAGCTACCGTTGGCTTGGGCTGAGCCTCCTTGTTGTGTATCACAAGTGAACAAGCTCTGCGTGGCACATAATAGCAGTTGCTGTAAAAATGTCGTTCATAATGCTTTTTTGTTTGCTTTTCAACTGAGAAAATGTATTTGTTCTATTTTTATCGCTTATATATCTATGTATGTATCTTTTTTATGAAGTGTATGAAAATGAAGGTACAACAAAAGCAATTCAACTAGTTTGAAATTATCATGCATATTTACTCTTATCTTAAGAAGAAGAAGAAAATCACAAAATAAAATGTAAGATAAGATTAAGGATGCTTTAAAATCTTAATTTCTTGAAGGTCCTTATCTTTATTCAATGTGCTCACTCAAGCAATACTTAAAACGTTTATATTAATTCAAAAATTGGAACTGAATAACGTATAATGTACTTTACTGTACACGAGGCATTGAAGCACTTTAATCTTTGGTCCCGGAAAACTTCAGGTATTCCAAAATATCATCTATATTTAGAAAGGCGATCAGGATCAGCAAGAAAATTATAGGGGTATTGCTGTTTTAAACTCGTTAGGAAAATAACTACTTTACGTAAGGCTTACAAAATAGGTTGAGCAAAACAATATAATTAGATGCTACCAAGCTGGTTTTCGCGCAAACTTCTCGACTATAGACCAGATTTTTGTGTTAAACACAGTGGCTAGGCTATTTATTGGTAATAATAAGAAATGTTTGTATGCTTTTTTTGTCGATCTGAAAGCTGCTTTCGGCACAGTCAATAGAAAGTTGTTGATCTACAAACTTTCAGTAATAGGCTTATCAACAAAATTCATTAAATTCTATGAGAAGATGCTTGAGAACACAATCGCTTTTATCAGGATGTTAAACTGGTGTTCCGCAAGGGCTGTGTTTTAAGTCCTTTGCTATTCTCCATATTTATTTGTAATATGTAAATATTAAAGTTCTTCTTTATACAGAGGATCTGTGTTATCCCGTCAGATAGGCCGCTTACTTTACAGCTTCAAATAAATAAGCTACGATAATATTGTGATAGTTGGGATCTAAGAATTAACAAGACACAGTAAGTGCATTAGGAAGAAGAGGAAGGGGTTGAAAAGCAGGTGTCGGTGTACATTGGTCTTAAATTCTTGAACATTGTAATGACCGGGAAAGTCAGAGTATGGAAGAGAGTTCCACATTCGCGTAGTACGGCTAAAAAATGATTCTCTGTTACTTAAGAGTGCGTCCGAAGTTCGAGGGTAAACTGATGGGCATTCCTAGAAGCGCGAGTATTACGATCGAATTGTTTGAGGGGAGGAATGCAACTGGCTATTTCACTAGAGCAATAACCGTGAAAGTAGCGATCGAACAAGGATGGTCTAAAGGAGTAAATGCTGTCAGTGATCTCTCTATCACCAATCCATTCTTACAGCTCTGTACTCCATCCAAGAGGCTTAGTAATTAGCATCCCCCCCCCCCCCCCCCCCCCCCCCCCCACCCCCCCCCCCCACCCCCCCCCCCCCCCCCCCCCCCCCCCCCCCCCCCACCCCCCCCCCCCCCCCCCCCCCCCCCCCCCCCCCCCCCCCCCCCCCCCCCTTCCCCCTGCGTAGTCAAGGAATTAGCTACTGCAGTATGCCTTGGAAGACCGGATATAGGGTCTATTCTAGTAATAGTCACCTAGATCAGCCAAATTTCGGGATCACTCGTTACAAACGAGTACAATAGAAGTTTCTTCCTGAACACACAGCTCGCTACAGAGAACCTTCGAATAACAGTCTAAGAGCTGCCGTCGCGTTCATGTTAGGTCGACTAGAACGCGTATGGTGACTGACTGTGCTTCTGTAGCTGTAACTGTGTGTTCTGAGGTATCGGTATGGATGCACATAACTTACCGTAGGTAGCGTGGCTCTAAGACTGATTCGTGGCTATCAGACGTCATTGATGTCTTAAGTGCCACATGTCGATGGGAACATTACTGTGGAGAAGTCTGTAGGCGAATTTATGACTTTACCGACTTCAAGCGACTTACATGACTTAGCATATAGATCTAGGTATTATTATAACGCTGCCACATAGCCCACAATTAATGATGCAATGCTTTTATTATAGTGAAATCTCTCTATGAATTTAGAATGTAGTCCGTATCAGTATTATTGCACTGTTAGGACCAGAATGCTACATCACTGAAATGTAATGGCAGAGATGTAAGTGAATCATTTTGTGATCAGGCGCCATGAAGACGTATATATCGAGAAGCTTTATACTCGACTGCGGCGTATCATATTCTACGTTGAGCTGCGGCGCACAGACGTAATTGATTGCGTGCATGCATCCCCCCGCCCCCCCCCCCTACCCCCCCCCCCCCAGACACCACGTTCGTTTCCAGCTATGCCCGTACACAGGACCAGTTAAGATCTAACAACTATGAGCATAATGAGGTACTGTACTTTTTCGGTACTCGTGTGACTGATACTACGGAGCCCGATGTGTGGCTTACAGACCCTCAGATCGTTTTACGCTCATCCTAATAGCGACTGCTCGCCATCAGCGACGATCCCCGTGCGCGACGGAGCGCTACAGATTCCTGTGTCCTTATGAAACCGCATACATGTGCACAGACGTTCGCGGTCATAGCTACAACGAAACAGTCGCGGCAGTACATGAATACATATTCGCTAAGTTGACTTAGGTCAGCAACTTGACGATATGGCTTCGCGCTCATCGTACATAAGCGAGTAGCTCTGATACAAAGTGTCCTCTCGACTCTTCTCTTCAAGCTGACATCTAGCCGTCTTTTCATAGCAGGAACAGTTCACGTCTTCTTAGATCGACCGCAGCAGTCGACTGGCTCACACAGGCCGGCAAGGGTAACTGATCTATGTATTAGTTTTTTGGGACCATACTACTGAGAGCCACCTCTTCTCGCACTGATTTCGTCATAGCCGGAGCCTCGAGGCCCCAGCACCACGCTCTCTCGTACCCTCTTGATCTTGTGTCCTTAGAGATTTTTCGTTTCGATAGCTCAAGTAATAAATTCAGCTCGTTGGCATGTCTCCGCTCAGATGGGACGCCAACACCCTTGCAGCACGAGCCCATCCTATCACAGTTATAAACACCCCTTCTCGAACCGAACTAAAACCCCCATGTTCTCATTCGCTCACCGCGCCCTACCAAACTTGACATTTTTCAATTGCGTACCCAAATAAACAGACAGCTGAGACGAAGATGCCTAGCAAAGCAGATGAGCTAAAGAACGCACCCAAGGTAGCCTCTTAACTCACCTCGTTTCTCTCCCTTTGAGTCAACGTCAGCATTTGTCGCAGACTTGAATCTCATGAACCTATGAGTCTGGTTTCCGCTTCGGGGCGGGGCAGGTGCTGTCCTTATAACATGTTATACTCTCACTCTCGTCCTTGCGCTGGTAGATACGTAGAAAGTTTTCATTCCCAAATAGAATCATGCTTATGAACTCATATCGAGACGCTGGGAGTGTCTACGGTCAATATGATGGAACAGATAGTGTCCTTAGTTTCCGATTATATAGATCTGTTCGCAGACGTACGTGTGACATCTAGCTAAGCCCTAGCATTCGCAATTCTTTATGCCACCGCGTACTTGTATGTGCTCCTCCGCACGGACGTCTTGTGAGAATATACTGCCGTTCTTGCTGCATTACGTGCGTGTCCTAACACAGTAGTCGACCTCTCCAGACTCCTACCACCAGAATTGAGCTGTAGTGTGTGTGTACGCTGAATTTATTTTCGCTCATATTAAGTGTAATTCGATCGTAAGTGGTGATCGACTGGTTTTTAATGTTAATGATTATGTATAGGATATCCTGAAAGTATCCTCAAATCGAATCCTTCCTTGGATCTTACTATATACAGTACTAAAATATTTAAAACCTTGTTAACTGCGTCCCCCCCAACCAAAGTACTTCGCCCTGGTATGATATGAGGCTGTCTTCATAATGTGGCAGTATTTAAGTACTTTTTGATATCGTATTCATGCCTTAGCCTCACGATTGCACTACACGCCTTAGTTGTGAGAATACTGATCGCCACTAATTGTCCGACATCGCAGCTCGTCAATTGTCCTAACTGTCGTTACCTCAGACAAATATAGTTCAGCCTCACCACAATCCTTCGCAAAAATAAAAATATATGAGCTTTACCTTAATGCAGTAGCCTGTGTGTTGAATCAGTATTGACGCGCTCTAATCCTTTAGCGCAATAGTCAGATACTTGCGTCACGTCTCGACTCTGCCTTACACACTGCCGCTATTCCCGAGTCTACCCTAAATGTACAGACGAATCATAACAAGCTACAATCAACGATCGTACAGTGCAAGGCACCTACAATTGAACTCTTATGACAGGAATTGTAGATGTGAAGTACGTGAGTCGCTGCGAGGCTATAGATCGCAGAGAGTGGGTATGTGTTGAACGAGGGCTTGGAAAGAAGGAAGCAAACATAGCTACCGTCTTGCATCAGCTAGTTCAAGAGGTTGCATCACTATGCGTATCAATTAAGTACTTAACGTGCTTAGGAGTGACAGGATAATTATCATTTAAGAAGTAGAGCGTTGTAATTTTCGCAGTGGTTGTGCGACAATGAGTTGAATTTTCGAGAGAGTCTACAGAGAGATGTGATATGACTGGAAAATTGATGATAGAGTAAGACATAAGCGTTGTTATTAATATACCACTATTGCAATCGATACTGCCTGTGTACACACTCTCCCGTTTGTACGCAGTCGTTGTTGCAATCGTACTGATTGAGACCCATGAGACTCGTGCTATGCATGTTGATAGCTGTTTGTCCGCAGTTTGTTGACATAAATCCTCGTAGAGTCAATAGACTTGTCGTTAGGAAGAATGATGCATACCACCATTTTGGATAGTGGTGTGAGCTGGAAGGGACTCTTGTGTACGTATGTATTGCTCTCAGCGATCGCGCGCACATCTTCTGATATCTATATAGCCAACAGACTCGAGTGTCCTGATTAGTTAGTAGTCAACTCTACTAGTTTTGAGAAGGTATACCGCTATGATAACGTATTAGTATTTTGTGAATCCAATGTTTGTCTAGAAGCTCACATTGTTTATGTGTGTCAGAGTCGCATCTATTTTCCGTTTGAGTAGCTCAGTCCTGTGAGTATCGCCTAACTTTTACCTAGTGTGTCTTTGTGTTTGTTAACATCATAGAAGTATGTATCCAGAGAAAGTTGGTTGTGCTTCCCGCATTCTGTCTTATGTTGAATTGATATCGATCGTTTGCCTATAACATCTCATAAAGGTATGCTGCTGTGTATGTGAAGAATGTGTTACTGAAGTGTTGGATCTGATAGCTAAACAATTCACTACATTAATTAATCCTATGGTTTGATCAGAAGCTGCGTGTAGATAGCACCTAGATAGGGTTCGAGGTTGCCTGACTGGCGTGCCTAAGTTTTTATCTGCGTCTATTACCAGCAGCGCTTGCCTCGTTGGTGAAGCATACACTGTCCAAAGACTGGACAGTCGCAGAGTAATGACATAACTCTGTCATGAGTAGAAATTAGTGCCTTCTTCTACAACTTTGCTAGTTTCTCGTAGGACATAACAGGACGCAGTAATAATAGATTCGCAGATTGCCAATAAGAAAGGTGTAACATGTTATCGCGAGGTAGCCCACGACTGATAGATCTCGTAGCAATGGACAGGCAGTGACGAATGCTTTGACAGGTTGAGAGGACCTGTCATTGTTTGAGTCATTATATTCCGCCTCCAGTGGAGAGAAATACTTACTGCCATGTCATATGAGATCGATCGAACACTCTCACTGCGCTCCCCCCCCCCCCCCCCCCCCCTTCCCGCCCGCCCCCGCGCCCCCGGCCCCCCCTCCTAGCCCCGACTTCTGCACGCGCGCGCGCCTTTGCGCGCCTGAGAGAAGGCATGTGCCTGAGGGTTCAAAACATTTCTTATGAGAATGGACGAACAACAGTTTACACTTTATAGCAACAGCGGCTTGGTAACGCGAAAGCCCACTTTCACGAAAATCCTTGTACTGCAGTGATTTCCCTCTCTTAGGGAACTCCTAATGAAACATTTCACGAACTAGGCTCAGCATCTAGACGATTCTGCGCTCTACTCGATGATGTATGATCTTAATGATTTGATTGGTCTTCTATCTGATGCGGGTCTTGCCGGAATTGCTGGACACTCCCTGTTGTTAGTAATTTCGGTATTCAGCAATGGCAATTTGTTTGAACTAACGGTTTTTTTTGCAGTCATTACAAATTGCATATGACATCGGCGGATCCCTCCTATCACATGCCCACACAAGCAATGAAAACCATCGATTTTCGTGTACTTGCAGCGCGACTCCAACCAACTGTTGTTTTCACTGCGCGAACACGCACAGGGTATCCTCCAGAACTCATCTACTCAGCAAGAGATCTTGGCTAGTTGCATCACAATTTGGCCACCGAGATCTTGTTGATTTAACAGGCCTTGCGTACGTTATTACACTATTTCAATTCGATTGTGAGGCCACATGAAAGATGGGGCATAAGTGTCTAAACTGAAACGAACGCTAACAGCATCGAAACCCAGTTCGTCGATTTCATGAGCCTTCTAAAAGATGGATCGTTGGACGGTGTTTTTGACAGTATCAGAAACACGTACCTCAGGCAAGCGAATTAAGGGCATGCTCCTACTTCTGTAACTCAATGTCGGTACTAACGAGTTGAATAATGAGATTGTCATGAAATTAAGAAAGGAGATATCGGTCCTGTATAGGCGCGCTGATATTGTGTTCTATATTAACAGCATATCCTTCCTCTTTTAGTTGAAATGAATAATGATCCGAAGTGCGATTTCGATCGCTAATCATTAAAAAATCTGCCAGATTTTTTCTTACTCTGTATATAGGTCGGTGTACAGTAATGAATGAGTACGGTTCCGCCTAATCAACAGGCCTCCGCCCTCGCTCTACTGGAAATCTACTGACTGCTTTATTCGCCTAGAGATCCCATCGGCACCCTCAATTGCTCTCTTACAGCGCACTGAAGACTGAATTCAGCTCTTTGAAAATGCGTCTCCGACTCGGGTAAGCTCCCCAGCTTAGAGTTGCACTCATCGATCGATCTGCTCGAGTTGACGTTCGATTGCAGAGCAGATTCGAAAGTCTGTACGCATGGTCTTCTAATACGCAGTCTGTTCGTCTTGAACGCCACCCCTTCCATTTTCTATCTATTTCTTGTTATTTTGATTATTTATTTTATCCTTACGGAGACGGCTATGCTTTATTGTCATTACTTATATGTAATAATCCTATTGTCATTTATCATGTAGAATTATGAAACGAATGTAAAATATGTATTAAATGGTGACTTAGAGTTGCTTTAGTTTTACGTGGCAGACAGAACAGAGAGTTTCTTGAGTTTGTTATGCCTATTCTCATTGAAGATCTTTCATTTGTAATTATTAGCTCAATATTCTTGTATTGAGGAGTGTGTATATGTTAAATAGAGATACAATGTCATAATTAAATCTAGTATTTGTCCCGAATGATTACACCGATTGTCCAAATGTGTTGATAAGATAAATGTGTGTACTGTCGCGCCATCGTCATTTAAATACGTCCCCG
>CAKKXW010000001.1:73645556-73658712 GCA_920937365.1 Sphaerophoria rueppellii
AAACCTCCCTACACTTTCAAAACATAGACAATATCTCCAATTTTGTTTTATTTTAAAATTAATTAATGGTTCTATTATATCTCCAACAGCTCTGAATCGTCTAAATTTTAGCTATAGTCAAACAAGCATAAGAAGACAGATACCTTTATGTCCGATTTTTAGCAGAACTAACTATGGTACGAATAGCCCTTTAAATCAATTGATTTCAGTCTTCAATAAATTTTATAATTTAATTTCATCTGTTAGTGACAATGTTAAAAGTAAACAATTTAAAGAAAGCTTTTTTAATATGTTATAGTATTTATTTATTTCTATGTTAATTAAAATTTTAAATTAAAAATTATGTAAATAGCTATAAGTTTATATTAACGTTAGATAATTAACGGATTAAATAAATAATAATAATTACTCAATGGCGATCCGAGAACCGTGGTTTTACCCGGTTTGATGACGACGCTATAGCAAACGCTATAATCGCCGATCGAACGGACTCATGTCCTTGCTCATCACGAAGGTAGAGCTCCAGCTCATCTTCGATTCAATAAAGAATAAGAAGTCAGCAGGTGTCGATGGTATATCCAACATTGTACCAAGGCACTGACCGATTGAGACAATAGACATATTCAACAACGCGCTGAATAATGCATATTAGCGTTGGAAGACAGCTGTGGTTCATCCTCTCCTGAAAAAGGAAAGGACAACTCCAATCCGTCAAATCTTCGGTCGATAAGTCTTCTACCAAGCATCAGCAAGGTATTCGAAAAGGTAATCAATAGGGCTCTGAGTGAGTGGGCTGCGGACAATCAGTTCGGGTTCAAGGCGGGACATGACACCATTCATGCCGCGTCTAAGCTCGTTTCTGATATCCAATGGAATAAGTCCAAGAAACAATGCACGGGTGCTGTTCTGGTTGATTTAGAGAAGGCCTTCGACACCGTATGGTTAGAAGGCTTGTACCTAAAACTCAACAAACTAGGCATCAGTAAACCATTATTGTATATGCTTTATGATATGCTCAACGGTAGAAAGTTTGTTGTCAAAAGTGGCAATGTAACTTCTACCACCACTTTTGTAATCAAAGACGGTCTTCAACAGGGAGCGGTCAATTCACCGATTCTCTTCAGCATTTACACCGGCGATCTAATAGGTAGCCTTATCCAGGCAATTGCGTATGCCGACAACCTGATTGCGTACAGAACTGTCCCAAAGGTCGAAGTCATTAGAATTCTCTTGCAACGTGACTTCGAGAAGATTCAGCGATATTGCGATGACTGGAAACTGAAAATAAATGTCCAGAAATGTGAAACAATTCTGTTTCGGACCTCTTTGGCGCAAGATGGTCATCGTGGGACCTCACGGACAGCGATTAACGAGCAAAAGTGAAGTGAAGTACCTCGGTATCTGGTGGTATCTGCATTTCGACAGCCATATAGATGCTGCTCCGTCTAGGGCCAGAGGAGCCTTCGCTCTGACGAAACGGCTGTTTTACAGCAGTCGGCTTGACTCCAGAGTAAAGGTAATTTGCTACATGGCCCTCATACGGCCGATGATCGTTTATGGCTGTCCAGTGTAGTTCAACGTTGCACCATCTCAAATGGAGAAGATTCGGGTGTACGAGAGTCAGTGTCTTCGGTGCTGTCTCGGTTAATATCGGACTCCGGAATCTTCTTATTTACATTACTATTCTAACGAGGTTCTATACAACGTGGCTCGGATCAACAGAATTGACAATTTCGTGATAAAACTTGTTCGGGGTCACATTGCGAGAGCTATGACTTCGACGAATAATTTGATCTTTGGGGCGTTCTATCCGAACGACGAATATTTTGAAAGTGCACGCTTGAGCGGCTTCATTCCACCAGAGGCATTCCTCTATTAAGATAGAAGCGGTCTGATACAGGACAGATTGGCGGTGCCGCTAATCTACCACGTCAGGCGAAGAACCGTCGATCAGAGGCTCTTTTACAGTCGAGACGCACAAGACGGAGCAGAGCTCCTTCGGTTCAGTAGGGCTGTGTCCGAACGGGACCGAATCGATAAGGTGAAGCAGGAGAACCAGTTCTGGTGGCTTCAGTCAGCACTTGATAATGAGTAGTCGGGTTTTGAGCCTTGGCCGGCTTACATACTTGTTTTAGTTTAAGGGTTTTGGGTTTAGGTTTAAGTAGAGTAGGCATGGTGGCACATACATTGACAAGGACAACAAATATAAAATACAAGAAATAAAAGAAATGAAAAAAAATAAAAAACCAAATTAAAAAAAAAAAAAAGATTTAAGAAAATACAAAAAAAATACAAAAATACAAAAAAAAAAATGAAATAAAAATGATAGAGATATGCTGCTGTGGTTGTTCTAGTTCGTAAGAAGTTGTTAGGTAGAATAGGTAGTTTTAGTTAATTATAAGTTTTATTTTTAAGGACCTAATTTTAAGTAGCATGTAAGAAAAAAATAAAAAATGATATGGTGTTAGTTTTCGATTTTTTCTAACAAATTTAAAATATAAATAAACAGAAAAAATGTAATAGTTCATAGGCCGAAAGGCATTAATTTTAAGACGATCATGAATTTCTTAGAGCGCCCTGTTGGGGCCAATAAGTTAAATATAAGATTATAGATAATAAGCTAGTTTGAATTCTTTGTCTAGTAATAAGTAGTTTTAAGTAAAATGAATAAAAATGAATTAAAAAAAAAAAACAGTTACTAAATTATTAAAATATTATCAACAATAAATAATTTGTATTATTTATTAGTTAATACATTGTATTTAAAGATGTTTTATATATATTATAAATTCATTTAATTTTATTCGATAATAGATTGTAAATAAATAGATTAACAGATAGATAGATTGTAAATAGAAATAAATCAAGCAAATATAATTTAATATAATTTTTATTTAGTAGCTGTACAATTAAAATTAAAATTAAATGTACATTTAAATTCTTCTTTTCTTTTTCAAGGGACTTCTTTTTATTGAATGAATTTTTTAGTTGGTTATAAGATCTCAGCAACGACGGACGTACAATTTTGATAATTATGGCTGATTTGTGTTTTATTTTGAAGAAGTACTCATCTTACTAACAATATATGTAATGCTCCGCAATCTGATAATAATATTGATCATCACAGATGCATTCAATTCATTAAATCTTCATAAACCTGTCCAGTTATCTAACCTTCCACCAACAAGTGCAGCAGCTCATCAACTCATAAATCGTGTTTATTAAAAAAAAAAATGGTTAGGTTCCAGATGAATTACTCAGTACAATATTTTGTAATTGTAAGAATGGTTGTGGCTTACGCTGCGGATGCAGAAAATCGGGCTTGCAGTGCACTTTAGCTTGTATACAATGCAATGGGCAAGCTTGTCTTAATGCTGTTGTATTGCAAGACGATCGCGGGGAAGAAACTGCATTTGATCCAGAAATTTAAGAAGGTTTGGAGACAATGATGCTGGAAAACGAAGATGATGAAGATGAGATTGAAATTTTTATTTTCCCGGGAGATGATGATGAAGAAGGAGAAGAAGAAAATTGATATTTCGAAACTTCACATTTTTGAAGAATTTAAATGTACATTTAATTTTAAATTTAGTTCTGACAAAAGTACACTTACTAAATAAAAATTTAATTAAATTATATTTACTTGATTTATTTCTGTTTACAATCTATCTATCTATAAATCTATTTATTTACAATCTATCATCGAATAAAATTAAATGTGATGATCATTTAATTTTATTCGATACAATATATTATATATATTATATTCAATACAATGTATTAACTAATAAATTACATATACAAATTATTTACTGTTGTATATTTATATGCCTGAGCGCTGGGTGCTGTCTGCCCTCTATCTCGAAAAGGGTTGAACGTATAGAAAAAAAGTTTGGACAAAAGTTGTGGCAAATTTTCTTATCTCTAATTTTCATTGCAGGTGTTGAAGTGATTGGAACCATAGAAACAGAGATAATTGCGCAAAACCGATTTTCGTGACCTTTGACCTCAAATAACTTACGACGACGCAGACACGAGATAATATTGTACTTTGGAGACAACTTTTAGAAAACCAAAATAAAGCTGTATACGAGTTTCCAGCTTATTATCTCAAATTCCGAGGTGAAACCCTAAAGTGACTGGATTATGTGCGCTAAGACAAAAATCGGGTGTTTTTATTTTGTTGTGAATTTGAAAAAGTTTGATTTTGTTTGAATTTAATTGAAAGTTTTAAAAATGGGAAAACATTATGTTAAGTGCATTTTTGTCTATCTTATGTACCATTTTAAAATTGTTCAAAGTGATCCAAAGCAAACAGCCTTCCAGTTTATTCAATAGGATTCAGTTTTGTTCCTCAAACAGATCCCAACAGCTAACTCACCCGCGTTATTCATGTCTTACTTCGGAGAGACAGTTTTTCGTCCACGCCATCCGACTGTGGAATGCGTTACCAAGGCATTTAAGAGTTTTGAGGGGTGAAGCTGAGTTTCGTCGAGCACTAAAAATCCACTTTCATAATTAATTAATGTATTTTCATTCGTTCATTTGTTTATTTATTTTTTTGTTTTAGTCTAATTGTTCATTGATTCAACCTTTTTTTTTTTCTTCAGCGGAGACATGTTGTATTTCTGTTATTTTTTTTTAAATTTAAATCCAGGTAATTTTCAAAAATGTAAACATATTTATTTATTTATTTATTTATTTCTTCTTTTTCTTGAATTTATAATTTTATATAATTAGCTTGACACTAATTTATAAGAATCTAATTCTTACTGTGTAAGCATATAATGAACCAATAAATACAAATACAAATATGTGAATTTGAAAATATCTCTTGTGTGGCAATAAGGGAAAACAGCATAAGTATTTTTCTTCTTGTTGTTTCTCAGGCAAACAGTTAGAATGGCTGCGTTGACTTCGTCACAGTAAACATAAAACAGGGTGATGTCTTTCAAGTTTTTATTTTTTCATGTTCACTTTGTGTCAAATTATGTGTTATTTCTCTTTGTAACTCTTTTGATATGAAATTTTACTTAATTCATACACAAGGCTTATGTGCATTTTCTTTTAGCCATACATGTAAAAAGCTGAAAATTTATCACTGCACAAAAGCATGAAACGATTCAAAATATTGTTTGTAAGATTTTTCCAGAGCTCGGACCACTTTCACTGGTCCTTAAATAACTCTTATTTGTTGTGATTTATTTTAATGCTCTTTCAATAACTTGTTTCTATGACTTTTATTTTTTATTTTGTTTTTCTCAGAGACATATATTTATTTTTGTTTTTTTTTATGTTTTTGGTTAGCCAATGAGATTTATTTTTATGAAATAAAAATAAATCACATTTCGTTTGTTCGTTTGTTTGAACTAGGTTGTGTGTGTTGTAAACCAAAAAAAAAAATAACATAAATAATACCTACCTTAGAGGCCAGTTATAGCGATCATTAAGAACTATCATTAAAAATTTTCATTTGGAGAATTTGGTGCGTTGTACTTTGACTTTATATACCAATCACATACCAATCGATGGCAAATCCATTGAAATAATTTTTTCTCGTGAAAAATAATCCAAAGAAAGAATATTTTTGATGAAAAATGCAATTCTTTATTTTAATGATGAAAATTCGTTTTAATGACAATTAAATTTCAAAATATGAAACACTTTGTTCCAGTGTTTGTGTTCCCTTTTTTTTAATGTTCCATCTTTCATTAAAAAATTTAATGAAGCATTTCCCATCATTAAAAAAAAGTATTTGGTGTCAAAAATGAAAATAAATGCTTGAATGACATTAAAGTAATAACATTTTTTTAATGATCGCTATAATCACAAGTAAGTAAAAAAAATCAAATTTTCATGTGTTCCAAATTTTAATGATTGTTTTTAATGATCGCTATAACTGGCCCCTTATTAAAATAAAAAAGATAAATAAATTAAAATACATTCTTTTAAATTTTGATTTTTGTTAAAATGGGCAGAAAAATTTATCTAAATCAACATGCAATATATGCAGAAGTCAGTTAAACGGTTCGCATTTAACAAATTTAAAACGACATTTAGAGAGTAAACACTAGGATGTTTTACAAAATAATAGTGTAGAAAGTGAAGAAGTGCCGAAAAAGAAAACAATAATTGTGTAAGAAATTGATAAATATGATTTTATTAATTCAGCAATAAAAATGTGCACGACTGGGTCGTACGAACTTGCTCCTGCATGCTAAAACTAAATATTTATGATTACTTTTGTGTTCTATAAAATGCAAAAAGTAGTGTTAAAATAAGAGATATACTTTAAGCAATTCTGATTACACTCTTACTTACAGCTTACACTTAACTCACAAAAGAAAAAAACTCAATAAATATAAAAATAATTAGAATTTATTAGAAAAATTAAAATTTGAAAACGTACCTCGTGAATACATTTACTTCAAAAAATTTAAATGCCAAAAAACTTCAAACCTTATTCTTGATTTATTGGATTTTTTTTTTTTGAAAACGTCGGAGCCGTTTTTTTTTTTTAATTAATTTGTTATATATAAAAATTTTCAAAAATGTCTTAAAATTAATTTGGGTATGCAGTTTTCAAAACCATGTAAATATACATACTATACTTCAATTCGGATTTTTAAAATTGATCCGTTTTTGAGATAAAGAATTTTGAAAAAAAAAGTTAAAAATATTTTTTAAAAATCCAAAAAAAAAATTAAAATTTTTTTGAATACAAAATATTATTTGAACAATATAATATACGTACTTCCAAAAAAAAAACTTACGCTGATCGGACTTTCATTTTTCGAGAAAATCTAATAACAAAAAAAACGGTTCTATGGGAGGTACCGTTTTGGAGCAATACAAAAATTTTTTTTTGTACATAAAATACATGAATGTTAAAAAAAAAATAAAACTCGAGGAAGTTTAAAAAAAACCGTAGGAGCTGTTTTGGAGAAAAAAAAGTTTTGGTTTTTGGCCAAAAAAATTGTATGGTGGCTAACCTAAATTTTGATCTTAAAACAAAAATAAAAAAAACTGGGATATGAGTTTTTGCTCAAACCTCTAATTTTCAAATTTGAAGTCAATCGGACCAGTAGTTAAGGCTGTAGATGCCTGTAAACTTTCCGACAGACAGACAGACGGAATCACCGGACCCACTCCTTTCGACTTCTCTATCATCGTAATGTCATATCTCATCCTCATCTCAAATTTTTTTTTTTACGAATTCAATACTTACCATATATTCTATATGTCGCAAGTAAAAATTGTCACTAAGGACGTGAGACCATTTAAGCATTTGGACAGCGAGGGGTTCAAGGAAATTACTGGTCCCTTGTTTTCGGGATTGGGTATATTACCGATAACTTCTTATAATATGATGGAGTTCGTGGATAATAGGCTTGAGGAAGTCAAAAATGAGGTAAGAAAAAGTGTTCAGGGAAGGCTTGTGTCCTTGAAAATGGACAGCGCTACAAGGCTGGAAAGGTCAATCCTTGAAGTCAATCTTCAGTACCTTGAAGTTAAGAAAGACTCGCTGGAAATTTCAGTTAAAACCTTAGGAATTGCAAAATTATTCGAGAGCCATACAGGCTACCATTTAAAAGAAAATGTGATGGAAATCCTAGCAGATTATCATATTGTAATCAGCCAAATTTATGAGTAAGTTTTCTTTTGAAATTGTTGTAGGTAAACTATTTGTAACAATTATTTAAAACTGTTTAAAAAAGTTTGAAGTAATTTTTTTTTTTAATTGCATTGTATTTTCAATGTTTTTGCCTCAAGTATGACTACAGACAATGGCAAACATATGTTAAAAGCGGTCGAATATCTTGAAGAATCAAGAGTTGAAGAAGTTGTTGATTCGTTATCTTTTCCGAATATTCAATCCATTCGATGTGCTGCTCATACTTAGCAATTTTGTGTAAATGATGTACACAAGGATATGAATAAAACAGAGTGGCGCGACAGCCACCAATTCTCTGGGTGCGTGTGAAGAATTGAGGTGACCTACAATTTAACGCCGATTCCGAACGGCAAAGTTGAGAAGCATTTTTTCATGACAGATTGATACTCTTGGAGGATTTGTCACTACTTCGCAAAAATAAAAACTATGGCACGAGTAGTATGGGCCAACGCACCTAACCACTAAGCTACGGACACTACAAGGATATGAATATCAAATCAGGAATTGAAGTTGCAAGGGCATTATGTAAAGTCTTAAGAACCCCAAGTACAAGCAGAACAAAATATTCCTCCACTCGATATATCAGGTGGAATTCAACCTACCTCATGATGAAAACATTACTTGATCTCAAGACATTTGTTTTGGATCGGGAAATGTACGAACATTATGTAGATTGACAATGGATGGAAGACTATATTGAATCTTTATAACCCGTTTATACTGCGACCCAACAACTTCAACAGCAACAGCTTGTCCTAAGCGAAAAAATCAAAATTCAAAATTTGGATTGAGTTAAAACTTCATTATGAACAGAGCACCACTGACTTAAAAACAAAATTTAAAGAAGCCCCCAATGAGCGTGAACATATGCTCCTTGATAATGCATCAATTTTAATTGCAATTTATCTTGACCCGAGATTCAATTTAATTTTAACTGATGATGAAAAAGTGCTTGCAAAAACTCATTTGAAGAAAGTGGCTATGAAAATTGAGAACATGAAGCAGGTACGAATTCGTGTTATTTTTATTTTTTATTTTGTTTTAGCTTGGTACCTTTATTATATCTTTGAAAAATAAATGTTTGTATGTAAGTGTTTTGTGATGAACTTTTATTTTCATTTAGGCAATTGGCTTGGTTTTAAGCAATGAGCCTTCAAAGTCCTCTGCAAGTGAAACTTACGATGACGATGAGTCGCCTCTAAGCCAGTATTTGAATAGATCAGAACGAGGAACGAGAGAGAAGAGTTAATTTAAATATTGCCATCAACAATAACGAAAGATTAACGAAAACGTATGCCGATATCGATATCTTTTGTCATTTTTTCATGGACTAAAATTTATTTCACCTAACATTTTTGAAGTAGCTTTGGTTATTTTGGGTATACCAGCTACCCAAGTAATAGTAGAGAGGGCGTTTTCTTCATTGAGTTTTATTTTAAGTAACCAAAGAAACAGTCTTTTGTTATTTTTTCATGGACTAAAATTTACGTCACCTAACATTTTTGAAGTAGCTTTGGTTATTTTGGGTATACCAGCTACCCAAGTAATAGTAGAGAGGGCGTTTTCTTCATTGAGTTTTATTTTAAGTAACCAAAGAAACAGAAAAAATTTAGAAGAGTTACTTTTAGTTAGATTGAATTCCTGAACCTACATACATATTATATTTTTAATTTTTTTAACCACTTGTGATTTATTTTTTATTATAAATTAATGTTTCATTTACTTTATGTGGAAAAAAGTCAATCAAGGAGAGATATTTTTCAAAATATAAAATAAATAACAACCAAAGACCTAAATAAAAATTTTATAAAATAAATCTCAGACCAAAACCAAAATGTTGGTCTCGAATGTGATATCTCTCAGTGTCCAGTGAGAAACCAAATGTAGTAATATGGTTACCAATTATTTCCGAGCTCTGGATTTTTCTTTCCGATAATCGAAAAATAAAAAAGTTAATATGAATTACTTCTGTCCGTTTAGTTTAAGTAGTAAATAATAACAGTGATAGATTTTAATAAATCTCATACGTTGATGCATTATGAATTATTCAATATCGTTAAAAACTCGTAAATCATCGGGATTTTAAGGTCGGGTTCCTTATGCTCTTTGATCATTATTTAGAATGGTTTATTTTGCTTCATAAATAATTTAAAAACTTTTGCATAACCTAGGACTTAAAACTTCACACTTAACATTGCACTTCCTATACAAAAATACCTTCAGAATTTTAACACAAACAAAACACGAAAACAAGGTTCTTGATGTTAATACTAAAATTTGAAGTAATATTTGGCAATATGGCTTATATTTTCTCAGAAGAACGAAGTGGTTGAAAGCTTTTCATAAATCTGACTTAACTGCAAAACAGATTTCAAAGGACCTACGAATTTGTGAAATCCACTTCGGGAAAGATTTATACGCTGAGTCTGGAAAACGCTCAAGGCGTTCAGTGATTCCAAATTTTAATATTAAGGCCGTGTGCGAATTGGGTTAAAAAGTGGTTAAAACTTGACGTTTGGTTAAATTTAGACACTTCGCATTGAATAGAATGTGTTAAGAATTAGACTAGCTGCGGAGCAGGTTAAAAAATGACAGTAGTGGTTAAAAATTCATCCATTTTTAACCACAATTTATCCAATTCGCACACGGACTAAGAATGTTACTATCTAGGCTAAGGCCCTTTAAACTAATGACACAGTGAATACCTTAGACTTCTTTTCCTTGGACTTATTTCTTTTAAAAAGTTTGACGTATTTGCTCATGGTTTTTTTTTTTTTCAAAGTCATATCCAACGAGAATGTTGTTAACGAAGAAGATAACAAAATTTTAACAGGAAAAATAACTTTTTTCATTTAATGAGGATTATGAAATAGAGCCTGTTGACTAGACAGATAAGAAAACAGAAGTAGAAATCGTGTCTGTTGAAATCTTTGAACCCGATAAAACTAACGACTATTTAATGGAGGTTGAAGAAATTATATCAACAAAACGTCAATCAACACAGTACAATTATAATGCAAAATCTGAAATTTTATCCTTAAAAATAGAAAATGAAGAGCTCTAAAGAATATAACTCTAAGAGAAAACTTAGAGTCTTAAAAAAGGTGGAACACTCAAAACAAACATTTATCGATAGCTCAAAATTTTTACCCAAAGAACTGGCAGTTATAATTGAAAGTCATATAAACAATGCAGGAAAAAAGAAAAGAGGATACAGGTATTCCAATGAATTTAAAAAGCTTTGCTTTAGCATTTTTTTTATTGCACCGAAATCATATTATTTCTTAGAAAGAAATTTAAATTTTCCTTCAAAAATTACCCTCGCTAATTTTACAAAAAAAATGGCCATCTGGACCTGGTCCTCATTCTTCTCTATTTGGTGCCTTAAAGCTTAGAATTCAGTAGTTGGATGAACTTTCTCGTAAAACTCATCTTTTCTTCAGTAAAAATACTGGAGAAATAATAGGTCTGGAAGATGGTGAATAGAGAAATAATGGTTAGGGACATTACACATCGGTACAAGCAGCTAGTTGGATAACAAATTGTCAGTTCTGCCTGTTCTTCAAATTACTATTGTGTTAAAGAATTCCCGGCATTTAATATGAAACCTATAGGGTAGTTATTTCAGATTAAGGTGGTAAGGCTTTTAGTAATTCCTTTCCAAAAACCTTATTTTTTTGTTGAAGGAACCAAATTGTATTATATGTTTGATATTCCCTAACTTCGTGGGTTATTTTGGCGTGACTTTATGATATATGATGTCGTATTTTCCGATGCCAAAAAAAGCTAAATGGTCTGATATTGTGATTTTTTATTCGCAAGATAAAAAGTCATCTTTTATATTATACTTCGTCCAAAACAAATCTGCAGTACGGGAAGATAGGACATTCATCTCTGACTCTATCTGTAGAGGAATTCCATTACGTTGTGTGAAAGAAAAAATTGGCAAGGGTTACCGTAGGTGATATACTAACTGTAAAAAGCTCTGCGAAAAATCGAAAGAGTTGCCTTCTATATTTTATTTGCATTGTCTTAAACAAAGATTTTCATTCAGAAAAAATATTTAATACGAACATGAAATAAATTTACATTTCGTAATTTATAGAACCGAATTACATAAATTATGAAATTCGAAATCTTAACAATGAATATTTAGAAAGTGCCAAGATTTTATAATTGACAGTTTTTACATTTAAATTTAAATGAATTGTTCTTATCTTTTTCCACACCACCAAGAGGTGAGATTATAGGCGCATTTTTTTGAGGGTATCCCCAGTAAGAAAAATGAAACAGATCAATTCATTAAAAAAAAAAAAACAAGGAACAATTCATTTAAAAAAAAAAGAAGAAGAAGGATAATAAGAAGAAACAAAAACAAATTAATTCAATAAATAGTAATTATGGGATATTAACCTAAATGTATATTGCACAACACCATATCACATCATTTCGTTTTCCGAAGAGAAACTACTCGCACTTTCGTCATTCAAATCAATTATTAAATTTTCCACTGTCTCCTCAGTTATGACATCCATCTGCCACATTTTCGGTTCAATGACCTCTTCAACGTGCTTAACACATTGATTCCATTTTTCCGAGTCAACTTTTTCTATTGCCGTCTTTAAGAGCGATTTTACCTCCACCATTTTGAAGGACTTATTTTCAGCTGCCACATATCACTGTTTTTATAATTTATATTTCACACAGCACCAACAAAAAAATTAAAATCGCACTAAACTTCAAATTAATAAATATTTCTCTGCATTGAATAAGCCTACTCTTTTTTTAACAGATTTTAAGTTTTTATTGCAAAAAAAATAAACAAAAAATGGGCTGGCAATGATTATCTAAGAAAAAGCTACGATTCTTGAAAGCTCCCTTACAAAAAGTAAGCATTATTATTTCCTGGCAACGCGGATTTATATGTTTGTTTTGTCAAACAGAAAGAGCTTTGCAAAAACGAGCACAAAATCAGTATGGCGTTAGCCTTGAAAGCAGATCATAGGGGGATGTACGCTTGCTCTTCAAAGTAAATCAAAACAAATTGTATGAGGAAACAGTGTTGTAGTATATTTTTTTTAAGGGGATTTCAGATTTTTTTTCCTGGACAGGCACCCTTTGGAGTAAAAAAGCTCTCCCAAAGGGCCTGTACTGCAGATTTGTTTTGGACGAAGTATAGTACCTAAGCTAACAGATGAACATATTTTTCACTGATCACTTATACCATAGAGAATATATAATACCTAGAGTCACGACTTCGGGTGTTCGCTCTCTTTTTGCCTACAAGCTGCAATTTGGTCGTTTTGTACTAACCCAGTGAGAATGTGTTAGTTTTCCAATGCCCACGGACAGGTCCTTTTTTTTAGACTTTAGGGGAATTTTTTTTATATGATGTTGTGACAAAGGAGTATGTTAAACAAAACTAAATGAAACTTCTCGTTCGCATGTAGGGGGATACTAGACGAAAGTTCCGATTGCGGT
>CAKKXW010000001.1:73751895-73765653 GCA_920937365.1 Sphaerophoria rueppellii
GAATTAGGAAGGTTACCTGCTGGTAACCAGTCGGGGGTCGTTAATTTTGGTTTCACGCTTGAGCAGGATGATAGGGACTGTAACCGTCTTTTTTGCCTTAGGTTCTGTTTGGCCGGATATATCCCCGATGGGCTAGCTCGAGCCGCGGGTTCTTGAACCTAGACGATCACAAAAAATCCAGCCATTAATGCGTCTATGATGGTATTGACGCGCGAGAGTGTCGCCTCTACCCACCCAACCTTGGTTGTCTCCCTCGCCAGGACAACCCCTTTATGAAATATGAAAAAAAATATCAATTCATTCGATTCCTACGTCATCGATTTTATTGCTAGGGTTGGAATTCCGTTTCCTCTTTTGCCCTTTTCTTTACTTTACTTCAACTTTTTTTAATCAAATTCAATCAATATGTACAAGTAGTACTCGCGAAGGTTATGTCGATTATAAAAAAAACCAAATTGTATATCGAAATCTTATGTCGATCCAAATAATATTATAAGAATAAACTCAAACAAACTTACCCCTATATCTGATGTAGTGGCCACTGCAGCTGATGTTGGTTGTTTGGAGCTAATTGAAATTTTAAACTATGGACTTTTGCCATACAAAGGTATTGAATGCTTTTCTTTTATATTCGTTTTTAACCGTCGCGAATTCTTTAATCTATTACGTTTCGCGTAGGTATAAAACTCTTTGAGATTTCTTCTTCTCGAATTATTAGTTTCACCATTAATTAAGTTAAATACAAATTAAAAGGTTAAAAAAAATGAATAAAAAAAAATTATCAATAAAAAAAAATTATAAAAGTTATGCTGGATTTGAACCGGGGGCTCCACAGGTCTAGCTGTCTTTCGCCGACGCCTAGACAGTCACGGCTAATGGCACTTGATGCTGAATTTGTTCCTGCAACTTTTTTATTGTTTGCACAGCGCTGTCTTCTGTTCGAAAAGGAGTATTTTCCTTAAAATTGATTAAATTTTCTGCGCGCCTATTCCTAAGGCTACGCAAACTTCGAAATAAATTTCGGAATCGAGTCCTGAAGAATTTAAATTGACTTTAGTCACATATACTTTACATATATATATATAATTTCCAATTTTTTCACGCATGAAAAATTTGAAATCATCGAATTCATTTCAAAATGGTTACCTGATTTCTGGATTTATATTCTTTATATTCTTATAATCCTTTCCTTTGGTTAATCAAAATGGGTAATTCCCAGGACTTCAACTTGCACAAATGGCTATTAATATATATCTATATATGTGTTTTAAATTCAACTGGCAAAAACTTGTTCTTTGAACCGACTGGTCTTCTAGATTTAAACTTCTGGAATGAAAGACATTTTTCTTTCATACCTTGTCTGAACTCAACAACGCCTAACTTAAAACCATAGAAGAGAAAATTCAGCAAAAAAAACAGCAAGACCTTTAGAATCGCTTTCCGAAGACATTCGGTATATGCCGAATCTAAAGTCGTCGCTCGTTGACCAAAACCGATCGCTCAATTTGCTCTCGTCAAGTCTCTCTTAAAACTTTCCAAAGTCCAAAGTCACTACTCGGCGAACACTTCCCTTTTAAACATCGAAACCTACCCTATCGACGCCCTACGAGTTCAACGAGCTGCGAGTCCCTCTATGGATGACAACTTCAGAATGTCATTTGACAATTCAACGTCATATTCATAAAAAAAATGGTTTGTTTTGATTATCGTGGTCGTCTTGTTCTATTCAGTTTATTTTTGTTTTCGTTATTTAATATGCTAGGTTTTCTAAAATTTTCCTTATGAAATTGGTAACAACAGTAAACCGTAAATGAGCCTATCGAAAATGTTTTCACGCACACAAAAGCAAAATGTCAGAATGAAATTATAACCCGTTCCATTGGAGGAAGAAAAAAGAAATGTCAAAAGAAGACCAATGGAAAACGACATCAATTACGGACGGCTCAACTTTACTCAACGCTAACAGCAAAGCAGCCTTGTGTTTTGCTCTTTAATTTTGGTTTTGATTTATGTATATTTCTTGTTCCTATTTGGGAGTTGAAAAAAAAGTCGAAAATCAAATTCGTTAGGTATTTATCTTTTTTTTTTAGATAATGGAAAGTATTGGACTCTTGAAAAATCAAACCGAGGATTTGATCAAGCGGCTTGAAAGGATGTTTCGATCGAGTGATTTCCGTAGATTCAATTGTCCGTTCCCTATTTCGTATTGAGTACACTAAATTGACAAAACCCACATTTTAAATAAATTTCGTAGCCGTCTTCTGTTACTTCATATTGGTGGATTCATTTTTAGTCCAAACGGCTATACACGTTACTTTTTCTTATCTCTTATCCTAAGGTTTCTTACCCTGCGGCCACACGAGCAAGTTCTGGCTTGCCAGTAGCCTACATATATTATTTGTCAAATCTGTATCGGTGTACTTGGTGTGACGTAGGTGGCAAAAAACTTGCTAGTCAACTTGCCAGCAAGTTCACATATTTTTTTCCATTTCAACGATTTTTACAAGCTTACCTGCTTTTAACATCCAATTTGGAATTTGAAAGATGTCGGCATTAAAAAAGAAATTAAAATCCTCGCTTCAACTAATATTCTCATTTAATTTTGTTCATTTTGATACATTTGGCAAAACCTGTCAAATTTCTTGCCCGTTTTACCACAGTACACAGAATACAAGGTATTATATTCCCGATTTTCTTCCCCCAAAGTTCGCGCATATGTCACATTTCGATTTCAGAGACCTAAATGTCAAAACACAACAAAAATTGTTGTTGTCTTATCGGCATTTCTTTTTGTGCCTTTCGCGCATATGTCACATTTCAGAGACCTAAATATCAAAACAAAACAAAAATTGTTGTTGTCTTATCGGCATTTCTTTTTGTGCCTTTTCTCACTTCTGTCATCTTGGTCTCGGACAGATGCGCAATATAATA
This sequence comes from Sphaerophoria rueppellii, assembly GCA_920937365.1. NCBI lineage: Eukaryota > Metazoa > Arthropoda > Insecta > Diptera > Syrphidae > Sphaerophoria > Sphaerophoria rueppellii. Next base: position 73,754,827 of record CAKKXW010000001.1, read on the forward strand.
CCTTATATTTTGTGTACTGTGCGTTTTACTTGCTTGTTTTACTGGCTTGAAAATTCGCAATACAGTTGCCTGGCCAGTACTAAAGCCAGTACTAAAAGTTTGAATGTGTGAGTAAAACATTTGATTGTATGCCAACTTGCTAGCCAGAACTTGCTCGTGTGGCCGCCGGTTATCAAACCTTTTTCCTGTTCTTCTGTTCGCCTAATAAATAAAAGTGCCCGGAATGACATTTAATTCCGCCTGAACTGAATGCTCACAATAATTTAAATCTTTTTTTTATGAAAAATGAAAGAACGCGACTTGCACTTTTAAATAATACAAACTTTATTGAACAAAAATAAATGCGTGGACAAGCACGAGGAACTTCCAATTTATAATACAAAATGTCCGTGAAATGTTCTAGAATCTAGAGTAAAGTGTTGCCTGATGTAGCAAATTAATTTTGATTGAAGGTTGGTCGCGTTCAATTTCACATTCTATTTTACTTTCGAACATGAACTTTTTTACGCCCGAAAGTCACAATAGGAGAAACGAAAAAAAAGGATTTTTTTCGGGTGGAATGCTGTTCACGTGAAACTCACAATAAGGCTGAATGTTTCCTTGACGAAACAGATAAGATGAATAAAATAAATGTTACAATCGGAACTCTTGTATGATCGTAAGTTTCTACGAACGGATACGACGAAAAGGTGTCAACAAAAAAAAACTTTTTTTATTTGTGAACAAATACATAGGAGAAAGTGCGAACAAAGTTTTTCACGACTGATTTTTCGAATCTGTTAGACTTAACCCTAAAGAACCAAAACGATAACGTTTCCTTTTTTCTTCTTCTTCCACGTTCTTTTGATCTCCATGATGAGGAAGCGTTAAGGCCAATTGAGCATCTCGTTTATCCCTCACTCTCTGGCCAGAAATATTAAGAAACCATTCTTGTTTCATCAGCATATCGTGAAAGTTCTTTCCTCCAATAAATAATTGAATTGGTTGATAGCAATAAATGTCTAATTTGGAAATTCCATTTGGTAGTGTGTCTAGTTGCAATTCTGCAGTTTTAAAAATGCCATCGATGAGCAAAATTGCGTGCAGCATATAAAACAAACCACAGCAAAGAGATGTGATACTTTGTTTTTTGCTTATTGCAAAAAATGGATGAACAGATTCTTGATAGTCAGATAAGTACATAAGATGAAAGTCCCTTTCCGCATGATACATGGAAAATACTGACGATAGAAGAAAAAAGAACGACGCTGTGCTTGTTACAATTGCTTCGATTCGCCATGATGGTCGTAAGCCAGAGCTGATGCCGACGATGCCAATTATTGAAATAAACGTGAATCCAAAAAACGTTCCACAAAAATACATCTGGTGTGGAAAAGGTTGTAAGTCATCGAGCAATCCTTCAATGTGTAAGGCCATGCACATTGCACCAAGCATTGTTTCAATGACCTTAAAGAAAAACCACACTGCTTCCATAATTTTACGTTTTGAGAGAAGAAATTTTGAAATTGACAAACGGAGTATTAAAGATTTCAATGTTTTGTTTACTGTTTTTTTTTTTTTTTTTTTTCTTATGTATGAGTGATTTTTTAATGAATGGAAATGGAATGAAATGGTAATCTTTGTCAAAAAAAATGCTGAATTTTTATCTTCATTTTAATGAAATCAAAAAAAAAACTTTTAGGATCAACAAATTGTCAAAAGAACTGCATCCTAAAAGGCTGCAACACGATGTAATAGAAAATTTGAAATCAATCGTTAGGCTGCAGCAGTGTACGCAAAAACGATAAGCCAGAGACAGGCCGAAAAATGCATTGAATAATATTATACAGGCAGCGGTGTTAGCTACATGTACAATGTACAGTGTGCGTGAGTGAAGCAACAAAAATGTCTGATGATGTCCATATTTGGGGTATGTGCTGTCAAACTTTGACTGTGTTGTCAGTCGAGTTCAGGGGTGTATTATTTCTGTTCGTGATGGTAAGGCGCTGCAATTCGTTGAGTTCCCGTGGTTTTCACGGTTGTTTTGAATAGTTCTTCCATCGTGTTTCGAAAATACTTCTTTCCCCTTGTCAATTTTTGAGTCTCTGTCTATTGTGAATTATATCTTCAAGAATTTGAATGCTCTAAAATACATACCTTGATAATTTTGAAGATTTCCGAAAGCTGAATCGAAAAGTGGATAGAAATTCTTAAATTGGATGGAATAAATTCTAAGTCCGTTGTTTATTCAAAACACTTTCACGAAACTCTTTCACTCACCGATTTTTCATAGTTTAATGGCGTTTTTAATGGGAATCTGGAAGTTAAAAAAAAAGCAATATGAATGCGATCAATTGGGCAAAAGTGACAGTTCAGTTAAAATCAGAATGCTTCTTTTTAGATTCCAGATTGCCAAAAAACGCCATGAAACGTTTATGGTGCATCAATCCCATAAATTATACTTTTGTGGAAATCCGAAGAATTACCCTAGCGAACCGCTGCTGCTTCGGTTTGGCAAAACAACTGAGTTCAAAACTCCTCACCCGAAAGACCAAGGGTCTGCTATACAAAACTCTGATTTAACCAGTCATACTCTACGGCGCGGCGCCGAGTGCTGGACGATAAGAAAAAAATGGGAATTGATATTAGGCACTTTCGAGAGAAAAATTCATCGACGGATTTTCGGTCCCGTATGCGACGATGGCGAATGGAGAAGAAGTTTCAACCGAGAACTGGACGAGCTGTACCAAGATGTGGATGTAGTCCGAATGGTCAAGAAAAGACGGCTACTTTGGCTCGGCCACATCGAGCGAATGGACGACAACGCTCCAGTCAAGAAAGTTTTCTCATCCCAGCCCCCTGGTTCGAGACGGCAAGGAAGACCGAGCCTACGGTACAAAGACCAAGTGACTGCGGATGCCAGGGGCTTGATTATGGGACCTTTCACATTCGACTTGCTACGTATTTCCTTATTAACAAATTCGCAGCGGAGCGAAAAAAATTCTCCCAGTATTCCAGTGATTTTACACTTTTGGTTTGACTATTTCTTCCAATATTACAGTTAATAATATTAAACACTCTTTCGCCTGTGAATCCGCCAACAAAAAGCTGTCGGATTTCATCTCGCTTTCGAATTCGTTAATTGGTCGACTTCAAATAGAAGGCGAAAGCGAAAGCAATACATAATTGAAAAATGTTAAACTCGTTAGCAAACCGATTTGCCACGAATCCCATAATAAGGCCCAGAGCGCTTGGTTTCGATGACTGATAAGTGCATGCGACGGACCGATCACACTGGAAGGCTGCAATATCTCAGGCTGAGATCCATCATGGATTGTGAGCCAGATAAGTAAGTAAGTAAGGTGCTTATTTTATAAAAGCTTATCAGAAAGATGTCGCATTTTCGATATATCGATTAATTTGACGTGAATCCAGATTCGATTCGAACGAATAGTAGGATAGTGTTCAGTGAAAATTGAAGAAAAATCTCTCGATGAATAGGAGAATAGGACTGAATTTCTGTAGAGCGGGTACAACGTTCCGCTGTTCGGATAGTTTAAAATAAATTCGAAAGAATCGTGAATAAAAAAACCGTTCCACAAAAATATGATGTGGCTGCGAGAAAATATGAAAGATGCGTATGTTTTTCATGTCCATGTATTTATTTGAGAAAGAAACAAAACTAAATTATACACTGATACTGGAATCGTTCTCCAGTGGGATTTTTTTCTTGACGTTTCTTCTACTACCTCCAATGGATCGAGTGATGATGTATGTGCCATTCTTCAAACGATTCTGTTTTCAAAATCGGAAGAGTGTTGCTCTTCTCAGAAGCATTGCGTCCAATAATTTTCAATTTTTGGATCTGTCAAAGTTAAATGTTCAAGTGACAGATGACAGCTCACTTTAGGTCCGTTCGCGTACTCCCTAAAACTGCCCAAAACTGCCATATTCTCCCACTTTTTCGTTCGTTTACTGCCACTTATCGTAAAATCTGTCACTTTTGGAGGAGAAAAATATTTCCCCTATCTGCCGATTTCAGCCACAAAAATTTCTTGTGGCAGTTGTGTAAGTTATGTCAAAATTTTTTTTTTCTATTAGTTTTGACATTTTATCGTGTTCATGTTTTGAGAACTTGCTCACAAAAAAAATTGACGTTTAAAAAGTGGGAGAATTTTGTGTTCAACGCGTTCTTTTACTTTTGTGCACATTTTATTTTTTTCTGAGAAATTTATCCCCACTACTCGAAATTTGACAGTTTTTACACAAACTGCCCAAAAAGTACGCGAACGGACCTTTTGTATCCCACTGTAGCAAGGGAATTTTTTTGTTTATCTAGAACACGACCCTGGGTAGAAGAAGAGGGAGGGTCGTTATTTACTGGCCAGATTTGAATACTTACGAGAAAGACTGTTGTGCTTCTCAGCCGATAGTGCGGGCCAATGGTAAGGAAGAATCGTTACATAATCGGCCCAATCGAGTTAACTGTCAGAGCGGAATTTGCTCCGATTGCCTCCGAATCGGAGACATTTTGCCTGTCGGAGAGCTACCTCGAAGCAAAATTCGGAGGAATTACCTCGATAGGGCCGAATAACAATGAGGTGATGGGCTAGGTAGGAAAAGGTACAGTAGATCGACGATTTTTAACATCGTCATCGGTGCGATTGGTACTAGGCAAAAATCACAAATCAAAACCCAAAGGAAAAGTAGTGAGGGTGGTCGTAGTGCTACATTCATTTAACAACGTATAGTTTGTGACCGGTAGATCAAGTAACGAATAAAAATTGTGTTCGAGGATAAAATAGCTGAGGAATAGCTAGCTTAAATATTATTTTCATCCGTTTTACTATAAGCGCATAAAGGTGAGTGTGTGAAGAAATCAATTAGGGCGATATAGTGATGTTTTTTTTGTATAACCAAATTAGGGTGAATTTTTGGGTGGACGCAATCTAAGCTAGAGCCGAAGAACAAAAACCGGTCGGTCGCATAAAGTGACTTGTTGATGTTGGAGGGCCGCGCTGTAGATTTTTGCTTCCGCCGATAAGAAGTTTTTTGTACGGAGGCCAATAAAAAAACATAAGAATTGCATAAGCAAAGGAAAGTCGCAGCCTCCGGTATAGAAGTGCTTTATTAACGCGTATCTATCGATTGAGACCATTTTCAACTTTAAATTCAGAATCCGGTAAAGGAAAGTAGAGCCAAAAACTCAGTTGAGAATTCCTTTTTGTTCCATTTTAAAAATCTTATTTCAACTCCACGGGGAGTGTTAGCTTACGTGGAGTAGGTTTCAACCGTGCAGGCGACGAGTGCCTAGCCTAGGCAGCGCGACGGCGACGACGACGTCGGCGACAATGCGCGCGTGACGCAAGATTTTGCTTCTCCCCTCGTATACACATGCATAAGAGCTCTGTGCAGGTAGGAACTGGGGAGCGTAAGTCAAGCCCTGGATTGGGCAATGGTAAAGCCCCCCATTTTCGTGAACCGACTCTTAGGTGGAGTTAGAGATAAGCCATTAATTAGCGTAATTTTTGTTTACTCTTAAAATTATTTCTAGTTAAATTTTTGTATTTTTTAGTATCATTTCATTGCGTTAAGTTAACTATCTCGTTCTCTTGGTTGTTTTTGGGAGAAATAAATTGAATGTGAATTACAAATGAATCCTAGAATTTCTGTTCAGCTTCGAATCTTTTCATTTTTCGTTCATGTCTGAGATCTTTGTCATCATGAAGTGGTGAGTCAATTTGAAGGAGGTGCGGTAAGGTCAGCCGGTTTTCAAAGGGGTAGTATGTGAGTCCACCACTGACTTGACTGCAGATTTGGGGAATCCGAGACTCCGGTCGAATGGATTCCAGGCTGGGAGGGAACGGGTCAAACCGTGACGTCATGAATGGTGTCCGAGGGCGAACAAGCGGTGGTGGTGTACTTTTTTTTAAATTCTAGCGTTCTAAGGCATAATTTATGTTTTTGGAAAGAGGTGAGGTCCAGCTACGGTGGCAAGACCCCCCATCCGACGAGAATAGCTGAGCAACGCAAACATGCCGCAGCTTTCGTAGCGGACATTCCTTCCCTTCCCCGATTCCGACCGAGCCCTTCTCCTGATGGTTCCTTCCTCACCCGTCCCTCTCCTACCCATACCCTCCCTATTGCATCGTTTCAAATACATCTGATTTAGAAGGAGTTAAAGGTCCTTCAATGTGGAAGACCATACGTAGAAAACCCGAATTACACTCCTTCCATTTTTTTTTTTGGATTTGTAAAAAGAAATTTCGAAACTGACAAACGGAGTGTTCAAAATCTTTAATTTTTGTGTTTTGTACATGAATGATTTTAAGAATGAGTTAAACTGCTAGCTGAATTTAATGAATCAAAGGAGCAAAATGTGGCTTTTAACAAAAGTTTATATAATTACAAGAACTTTATTTCTTTAAAGCTATGTCGAAAGTAAATCAGTTGGGTGATGTATTTCTCTTTGGTGTCGATGGTGGCAAATCCATAGTTTTGCATACCCAACCAGCAATATCGACTTCTTCAACTTCAGCTTTTCGAATCCAAGCATGATTCTTAAATAAAATAGAAAAAAAAAAAAACAAAAAACAATTAAAAACGATGGAGGAGAAATAGAAATGTTGGTACGTACCAAAAGCGTTTTGAGATCGGCTCTTTCGTCTGGGTTCTTCTTGAGACAAATATCGACAAAGTTTTTGAAATCATCAGAAAAAATATTATGCTCCAGTTTGGGTGGGGGTTCATTTACTATGTAATCTAGGAGCTCGAAAATAGCCATGTTTTTAGGCTCTACTGTTGCTTGGTTACCCTCTTCGGTATTTTCATCAAATATCGCCTTCAGAGTATTTGCATCTGGTGGAGGAATGGGATACATACCAATAGCCATTTCGACTAATGACAAACCAAGTGACCAGATGTCGGATTGAACAGAGTAATGAGTGCCTTGCAACCGTTCTGGCTTTAAATTGAAATTCAGTTAGTTTACAGGAATAAAATAGCCATTTACAAGATTACTCACCGACATATAACTGCGCGTGCCAACAAATGAATTCGCCATTGAATCAATTAACTGGCCAGAAACGCCAAAATCACAGATTTTTATCTCACCACTACTGTTGACTAAAATATTACTTGGTTTTACGTCTCTATGCATTATCGCATGTTTATCGCGTAAATAACTCAATCCTTTCAGCACAGCTAAGGTTATTTTTCCCAAAATCGACTCTGGTATTCGCCCAGCCCGTTTTAATATAAGATCAAGTGATCCGCCATCCATGTATTCCATGCAAATGCTTATTTCACCATCGCTATAGAACGCTCCATAGAATCCGACAATGTGTGGGAAATTGCATTCGTGCAAGACTTTCAATTCTCTGATAATTTGCTTTTTAATAGCCGGCTTCACTTCCAGGTGAATTAATTTGCGGGCCATTATTAGTTGAGTTGGAATGTGTCTAACTTTCATAACAACACCTCCGTTTCCGGATCCTAATTCGCCGAGTTTCTCCAAGTCTTCATCACTTAGTTCGCCGATTTTTTCCTTTTGGCTAAGAAACACTTTGATACGCTTCCTAGCAGTATCATCCATTTCGAGTTCTTCGAGTGTTTCGGTGAGGGCTTCAATGCTATTCTTTGGTTTCCCCAGCAAGCTATGTTTTCTTTAATATTAGTTTCAAATGAATTCACGAAGAAAACAAAATAAAAACAAAAGAAAAAGAAAAAGACAAATTGCCAATGGCAAAAACAATAATGAAAATCAATCAACTAAAAACTCAAATCAATTCAAGATGAATTAAATTAAATAAAAATATTCTATTGCAAGAAAGTACTTACTCGGTGCCAGATGGTGTTTTGAAGGGGGGTGTTGGAACCACCTGCTGGGCTGTAGAATCAACTGATCCTGGTGGTAATGTAAGGTTCAACTTGTTTTTCGACATCCTTCAGTCTTCTGAAGTAGGTATTTTATATATACTAGATTATGAGTATAAAACGGACACTTATTTTTGTATGGATCACAGAACATTCAAGAGTTAACCAATGTAAATTCTAATTCATTTAATAGAAATGGTCAATTTAATGAATTTGTTGGACTAAACATAGGAAAAGGTTTCTGGGGTAAAATTGAAAAACTATTAGAATTCGTAAGCTGCCCAGCCCGTTAATACTTTTCAAGTGACTCGTCTTTAACTTTGTTCTCTTCTCCTTTGTATATCTATTTGGGGAGTAGTCTCAAGATGGAAAACGATGGTGGTGTCATCTTTAGAAATTTTCACAGAAGCAGTTTTTTTTACATAAGTTTGTATTGTGTGTTCTCTGCCTGGTTTGACAGAAGATCTGTCAAACCAAGCAGAAAACCAATCTTGGTAGTACTAGCTGTTCCATATACAAAGCTCTTCTCTGTGATGTTTTATTTTTTTGTGTCAGCCATAGATGCAACTGTCAAATTAGTAGTTGTCAAATGTTTAGTTCTGTTTCGGTGATATCAATTTTTTAGGTCGTGTGCGAATTCAGTTGACTTGACGTTTTGTTAAATTTTGACACTTCGTGTAAAATAAAATCTGTAATTTTTATGGCGTTTTTAATTGGCAATCTGGAAGTTAAAAAAAGCAATCTGATCGCGTTCAATCGGGCAAAAGTGACAGTACTGATTCTGAAAAAAAGGAGAATTCCCTTCTGATTTTAGAACCAGAATGGTTCTTTTTAGATTCCAGATTGCCAATTTAAAACGCCATTAGACTAGCTGCGGAGCATGGTAAAATATGACAGTATTGGGCACAGATAAGTTTAAAAGGGAGATGTTAAACCAAGCAGTCAAAATGACAATGCCTACAAGCTATGGTTCAATTTTTCTGCAAGAGTATGCGTGTTTTTACCAATACTATCTCAGTCGAGCAAGCCACCTCATTTTTGTTACTGTTTTTCTCATTTATTCACATACACGAGCAAAATAAAATTAGCGGTATCCGGAGGTAAAACGTAAATCAGTTTCATACCTCCTTTTGTCTCTGGTATTGGGTAAATTTAACCAGTATTTTAAACCAAATTTATTCAATTCGCACATGGCCTTAATTCGAATTCTAGACGGCTTACGGCTACACTAACCCCAGTATTTATCGATTTGTACTTCCCTTGATCCCCCATTGGACGTGTTCAGTTTGTTGTTGGATAGCCTATCTTAAGCGTTCCCTTATGTCGTTTTCTATTGACTTTTGAGATTTGTGTGTAAAAATCTCAGATTCTCCACTGCAAATAGAAAATAGAATATGAAATCTCGAATCTTTTTTTGTAATTGTGTGCGTGAAATGTCAAATTTGATCGATAAAAGCAGTGTTAGTAGACGTAAACAAAATATCATTTTCTGACAATAAAAACAATTACATTTTTATTTAATATTGTTTAAAATGCGTAAGTTCAAAAAAAAAAAAAAAATTCACGTTTGTCGTTTCGCACATGTCATTTTTTGAAAGTGTGTGTGGAAGTCTGTGTGCAAATAGGTGTGAATCTTGTTAAAAATCCAGATTCAGATTTCTGATTCTCAGATTCATTTTTTTTGTCATTTTCTTGAATCTCAAGACGCAAATAGAACATGAAATCTGAGATTTTTCCACTATTTCCTCTCTTCACCCCCCCTTTCAGCTGTCAGATTCACAAATCTCATTCTGAGATTCGTCAATGGAAAACGACATTAGGGATAACTATAATGTACGGAACGTGCCCTAAATAGCGGATTGCTCCGTTTCGCCAATGTTCATTCAGTTTTGCTTACGGACGTAAACTGCGCTCACCATCGCTTTTTACGGACGAACATTTATCAGCTGCTGACTAGTTTTATTGATTTTTCTGTAGAGGAATACGATTTGTTGTTGATTTCAGGTAATTAATTTCTTGAAATTGCTTGTTTGTTGCATGGTGTTGCAAGTGATCACATGGCAGTTCGGAAGCGAGCGTTTCGTTCGGTTCTGACACTAGGTTCCGCTTGATTCCGCTCATTATAGCTAGCCTATTACACTTTATGGGTTTCTATATGGACTGTCACTTTTTATTTTCAAATGTCTTCAAATTGGCGAATCGTTCAAAAATGGAACAGATTGTTCCCTCATTAACGATCCTGGAAAAGTAGGTGTTCTATAACTACAACCAGTGGAAATCGTTAAAATTTTTGACATTTCTTTCAAATAATAAAATAATTTTCTTTATTCTTTCTTTCTTTCTGCCCTGTCATTTGTCCAATACTTACTTATTTTTTCTTTTATTTTCACAATTTTGAGCATAGGCTCTCTTCAGATGTAAAAAGAAAAACGCCTCACGACCGCAAGCATTGACATAATATATATGGACTTCTAGTTACCAACTTCACGCGTGTTCCAGAGTAAAGAGCGCTATTGGTTTTTGGTGGCCAAAAATATAACGATTCCAGCTGTAAGAAATCAACGAAAACAAAAACATAAGCAAGATGTCGCTGTTTTCTTGATTTTTTTTGGCTAAAGAAAATATACAAAATAATCAAAAGTGAACATAAATTTGTTTTGTTTTTATAGAACGGTCAAATGTAGCAGATAACGTTCGTTGTTTTTTCAATTATTTGAACTCAAACATATTTCTTGGGACTAATTTGGCCACTTCGAACCAATGGCGCTGCTGTAGCTTGTACCTTTTTTCTTCGCATGAAATGTATGGATATGACAAATGACTAGCAGTCCATAAATATTATGTCAATGACCGCAAGTCCTTACTCTACGTAACATAACGTATTTTACTTCGCGTCAATGACAGCTACTTCTTATATCGTAGATCGTAAATTCATCGAATCTCGATGCATATGTCATCGAAGAAAATTTTCTT
>CAKKXW010000001.1:73789115-73802480 GCA_920937365.1 Sphaerophoria rueppellii
AAACAAACACTAAAAACACTTTTATCAAAAATCTTTTAAAATTTTATCAGACCCTTAAATCTATTGAATTTCACCATCTTAAAATAGAAAATTTCAGGGAAATGTTTGTAAAAATTGACATCCTTATGAAAATTGTGTGAGAATAAATAAGAACCACCATTCGGAAGAAGGGAATCAAACACAAAATTTGCTTAATGGACATTTTGATGCAAATGTCATCTCTATACGTAGGTAAGAGAAAAAAACAAAAAAAACATTTCTTTAAGTTTAACCGTCACTTTATGATCAAAGTAGTCGTGCAGTCGTGTAAATTTTTGGTAGCATAAATAATAAATATTGGAGACGCAAGAGTTTTTGGTTGATATACATTGTTAGATTGTTATCAAGGGGCACGGTAGTGCCCAGCCAAGTTCTCTAGGAACTTTGGCACTACACCCCTATTTACAGGAAACAACTCAGGGCATTATCCACACCCCTCTATCTTCTATACCAAAGAAGCCAAAAGTTTCAAACTCACATTATTTGTTAAGCTAGTCAAGAAAAAGCACCTCATTAATTTTCAGATATTTAGCATAAGTAGTTTCTAAGGTGCAATGTTCCAAAAATCACGAAAACCGTAACTGACTCACTCACTCACTCACTGATTCACTCACTCACTGACAGATCATCAAAATTATGAGGCACTTTCCGTTGCCCTAGAATCTTGAAATTTGGTACAGTGATAAGTCATGTGGTAAATACAAAATAAAGAATCTTTTAGATCTCATTACTCTTCGTGGCTGATTTGTTAGGCAGAATTTTGGCTCTTTTTTTACATTAATGTTTTTGGTGTGATAGATCTCTTCTTGAGATTTAAAGACATTAAAGAGATGGCATCATGTTCAGCGACTTGTTCAACAGTTTTGGAAAAGGTGGTCGAGTGACTACATAAGTCAGCTCCAAAAGCGAAATAAATGGTCTGCGCAGCTCAAAGACATACAAATAAATGATATCGATATAACTAATTGTTTTGCTTACTTAAATAATTTTTCACCTATTGTCAATTTTCTTTTGCGTCTTTCTTTCTTTTTTTCGTTAAGAAGTCTAGCCTAGAAGGTAAAAAAAAAAATGTAAACGGTGTTTCATTTTTTCAAAAGAAAAAAAAATTAAAAATAAGACTACATTCCACCATACAAACATTACCAGCCTTAGTTATGAACCGAACATAGACCTATTATAAGACTTATAATGCCTGTATAAGGGAAATCGTTATTTATAAAGTTTGAGATACACTGCATAGGGATTGAATAAGCTATACAAACGTTTAGGGTTGTATAAAGCTTATTTTGAGGTACTATAACACGTATGTGTCAGACATCACACGTCAATAAAACAAAAATTATTAATTTTCATTATAATCTGTCATGAAATTTGGAATTTATGTGAGTCTTGTCAGCAACTTAACATTTTGTATCAATTTACAAGTGTTGTGAAAGACATGGATTCGCTTCCCGGAAGGCCTAAACTTTATATAAAAAAAAAAACCGTTTGAACCAATGAGCATGTGTGAAAAAGACTTTCAAAATAAACAAATAAACAAATACAAACAAATAAACAAAATAAACAAATAAATTTTCTTTTTCTGTTCTTCTCCATTTTCGACAAAAGTCACGATCTCGGATGCTACCATTATGGCTCCACATGTACATAAGTTCGCCGGGTTGGCCTCAGGAAACGTCGCGTCGGCAGGCCCCCCGGTTTTGAATTGTTCCATGTCTTAGGCCTTTTGTTTTCTTCATAAGTTTTTAGGAATGTCCCTTCTTCGATTTTTGGATGGGTTCTGAGCAGTGTTACCATAAAATTGTTTAAAAAAAATGTGCAATCACAAAAAAACTGCACTGCAGAGTTCTAAAAAAAAGAAAAAAAAAATGGAATAAATAAAGAACACCGCATACATTGTGAGTTTTGCTAACTAGATGATAGCATTCACTCAGTTCAAATATTTGTTGGTGAAAATTGAACGGAATGTAATACGGTACCTTGATTAGTTGAAAAATTATTAAAGATGAACAAAAAAATTAATATAAACATGTAATTTTGTTCTTAAGTCATGAGTGCAGAAAAATCTGCAGTGTAGATTGACGGGTTTTCCAAAGTCTGGGGGCGCATGGAAAATCTGCACAATGCACATAAATCTGCACTTCTGGCAACACTGGTTCTCAGGGTTTCTTCTTTGTTCATGACCTAGCCAGCTTAGTCGGTCGTGCTCTATTTATTTATTATTTTGACGCGAAGCGTCTAATTGACTAATTGAATCAACTTCAACAATGTTGACAATAACAAGTCAAGAAAAATATGAAAAAAATGAAACCCCCTTCGTAGAAATGGTTAAAAGAAACAGTTTTCTATTAAATTGCTCAAAGCAATTAAACTATTGGTATTCCAGTGAAATTTTAAAGAAAAATGTGGGCTGATACAGCGCATCTTAGATATAACTGCCACACTATTTGCGAAGTCTGGTTACCGGCTTATGGTCCCGAAACCATTTTTCTTTGTATTTGTTCTTCACTTCCTGCCTTCTAAGAACGGCTGGTCCGATTTGGCTCAAAATTGGTGGAGAGGTTGTAAGTATTTGTACTACCCGTTGCTTTCTCTTGAATCTAGTCAAATCTGTTAAGTGACGGGATGGCTACACAGACATACTCAAACTTTAATTTACCGTTAACAATTCCTTAAGAGCGGGGACAACTTCCCGAGGGTAAGCTAGTTTTCAATAAAATAATTTAAAAAGAATAGATCTCTTATAGTTATAGTCAACGAATGCTGACTATGACATCGAAACCATTGTTAAGCCTGTGACACCACACATCTAGTAGACACCATAGTATATAAATGAACCCCATGTCTGTCAGGGCAAACCACGTTTGTACGAGCCAAGCAAAAAAGTATGAGCATGGTCTCTATACTAGGGTTTTTTGCGTAGTTAACTCAGCTCTCTACCAAAACAAGCCTTTTGTTCATTAGCGGGTTAAAAAAAAAAAAGTTAAAATATTTGTTAGATTAAAGTTAAAATTTCATTCAATTCGATTTTAAGTGAAAATTAAATTTCGAAGCTTAAAGGAAAGTATTTCATTAAAGCTTGTCTAATTATGTTTCCAACATAAAAACACATTCTTTTTTCTTCTCAAGAATACCAATCAAACTGTAATCAAACTTAAAATATCCTTCACAATACCAAAAAAAAGTGACTGTTATTGACAAGGATGATATTTATTTTATCAACTTCCCAGAGGAAGTTATTGTAATGGGGCCAATTTTTTTGAATCTCCAATTTTTGCATATCTCCATGTTTCGAGGTCACTAGAATCCGAATCAAGCGTTTTTATGATGATGTCTGTTTGTGTGTATGTGTGTTCGTATGTGCGTATATGCGTTAGGTTTTTTGGCTGGATTATCTCGCGAACCACTTATCGTATTGTCTCATACGACGCGGTATTTCGCTGTTAAGAGCTGATTAGGTTTTCAGCGAAGCGGTTTTTTTTTTTTAATGACAAAAATGTATGACAACCCTAATATAATGAAAATTAAAATATATAAGGCGTGTATAAAGTTTTTGGGCCGTTTTTCATTTGACATACTCAAGCAATGTCTGCAACAATAGTTTATTAAACATTGACAACTATAAAGTATTTATAAGAAATAAGAATAAAATTTATACCTGCACCACATTTTCATCTCAGTTGAAAAATCATCCAAACATCCTCTTATATCATCTGGCCATTCATGAGCAAATACTTCAACAGTTCTTTTCATGTCTTCTTCATCAAGTTTGCAACATTTTTTTTGCAAAATACTTTGAATTTTAGAATTAATTCACGATGGTCGAGGAACCCATTTTTTAGCTGAATTTACAAATGGTCCAAAAAAGGCACATAGACAGACCGACAAAAATATTCTTCCGGACCACCCGCATAATTGCTTCGTTTTGTCTGCAATAATGCGTGGGACTACCAATTGTAAGTTCATTTTATCAGCCATTTCCCTAGCTGCTGTAAATATGCTACCAAATCTTGTTTCGGAATTATGTCGCATTTCAACAATTTCTTCTACGCAGCTTGTAGAAAAAAATAAATAGAGTAGCGCGACAGCTCTTGAAGAGCCAAGACCAGTGCTGCCATACGTATGATAATTATGCTACATGTATGATAATTGTATGCCTTGTATGATGTATTATTGCATATCATTATCATACGCTTAATGTATGATAATTGTCTTACTTGATTGAAATAAAAAATTTGGCTATTCAAATTTAAAACAAACCAATTCTTAAAATTCATCTGAATGCAGCCGTCAGTCTCCGACTAAATTTTCGGAACTCCTGCTTTTGCACAGAAGCGAATTGTTTTTGTTATTATTGCTTGTTCAAATAAACGTGCCGTTACCTTTTACCGTAAACCGCAAGCGCAATAGCAAACTTTGTATTGTTATTGTTATTTCGAAAATTGTGTTTGCCGAAAATTAAACGATTGGTTGTTAGTGCCTTGAAAAGAAAATCATTTAAAAAGTAAAAAAATCAAAAAAATGGAGACCGATAGCGAGTACAATACTGATGACGAGATACGCAAAATCAATAAAAAAAAAAATAAAAAAGAAAAAGGCAAAAATACGAGTCGCTGCCAAAAATACAGAATGGAATGGCAGGAACTGCCAGAATTCAAAGGCTGGATTCAAAAAGTTCCAACAGACGTCTATAGCGCCAAATGCAGCACTTGCAATTTGGGTTTTAAGGCCACAAAGACTGTTCTGCGAAACCATTCCAAAACAAAATTGCACCAGCAGAACATATATAGTAAGTACATTATAGTTCCATTCTTTGTGATCGAGCATGAGCAACCCAATATAACATTTTATTCCTTTTATTAATTAAGATGTTGCGGAGAGGCAGAGGATTTTCATGCAATTTTCCCTTTTAAAACTAATTAGTTTTCCGAATTTTTCATGAAGAACTTTCTATTTTCCATTCGAAAACGCATTTTGAAATTTTCCGGTTTTTCATTTGAAAACCAATGCACCTACAGTTACATGCAATTTTTCCTTTTAAAACCAATTAGTTTTCCGAAGTTTTTATGAAAAATTTTCTATTTTCCATTCGAAAACGCATTTTGAAATTTTCTAGTTTTCCTTTGAAAACCAATTTTCATAATGCGAAATTTTCAGGCACAGAGATTGGAAAATAAAATCCATGCTTTTCTTGAACATCGATGTTAAAATTTTATTTTGTACAGAAAGTCGTGCCCAAGAGTTCGCATGTAAACATTGTTTTGGTCCAAAAGCTTTAGTAGGAGTTCAGCTTTAAATATAACATAGAAGAATTAATGAAATGAAATGAAAATAGAAAGACGTTTCAAAAAATTGATGTCGGCTGTCAGTTTTTTTGAATTTCCAAACAAAATTTTCGAGTAAGTAGATTAAAATCAATGTTTTTTTCCTATTAAAATTATTTCCTTTTCTTTCAGAGTATCCTACTGCACATTCAGTGCATCGCAGAAGAATTCTATTGCATTTATTATAAGGTATGACTTTTGTTTGTTTGTTGGTTTATCGACTACAAACATACAACCGACAAAGAAACAAAAGTCTTACTTTATAATTATATAAGTATAGATGATAAATAAATAAATGAAGTTTAAAAATAATTTTATTTTTTGTTTTTATTATTAATGGGAAATTTCGGAATTATTGTTATTGGCCCTTAGTAATAGAACCCAATTTAGCCAAAATTCGATTTTAATAAAAAATCAGTAGTAATAAAACATTCATCTCAATTCTAAACTTAAAATATGCTTAGAAGCAGCTCACCTGTACCTAAGTCAAATTTAAAATGATAGAATCACAATAGAGCTTTTCGCGTGTGACCCAGAACTGACGTAAGCTCGAAGGTCACAATAATACGTTTTGCGAATTTGTCAACTTGAAAAGTGAAGCTGCCAGTTCACAATAACGAAAGAGTCACAATGATTGCGAAGAATTAGACTTTTGTTAAATTTGAACTGTTACTACGAAATGTTAAAAGCAGCTTTTCTAAATCTAACAAAAAGTGACTTTCAAACCGACTTTACGTATGTTTATTACTAAGGGCCATTGTTTTTATTTCGTGTAGGTAGGTACTAGGTATAATAATTTATACTCTGGAATGATAGAATTCAACACATTGTATGATAATACATTGTGCACAATATGGCAGCACTGGCCAAGACCTAAGTGGCTTTCTTTCATCAACAATTCTCTAGGTGCGCGTGAAGAACTGAGGGGACCTACAGTTTTACACCGGTTCCGAACGGCAAAGTTGAGAAGCACTTTTTCATGACAGATGATACTCTTGGAAGTTTTGTCAGTTCTTCGCAAGAGGCAGTCCCGTGTAAGATGAAATAAAAACTATGGGTACGAGTGGGACTCGAACACACGACGTTCTGCTTAGCAGTCAACGCACATAACCACTATGCTACGGACACTACGCAGCTTGTAGACAAATCCATTTTGACAGCTTTGTTACCCATCTCCTTACTTTTTTTCAAGAGCAACGATGCAACATTCTCGTTTGCATTATTCCCTACACGGCGAATACAGAATTGGCGATTCTTCAAGGTGTGAGTAAGGATGAGTCAAAAAGAGAAGAAAGTCATTAGCAGAGACAAAAGAGACTTTTAACCTTATCTGTGGTCATTAGGCTAATGGTTATTTCATAGAAAAAATGAGAATTGCTTGCGAACATCTCCCTACATGCGAACAACGAAACCGATGAACCGAAGTCTCTTGTGAGCTATACTGCTCACTGCTCTTTAAACTGTTCAGTGATTAAATAAGCAGTGAGCAGATTTGCAGTGAGCAGAATAGCAGTGAGCAGAAAAGCAATGAGCAGAATAGCAATGAACAGATGAGCACTGAGCAGTGAGCAAAAAAGGAATGAGTAGAATAGCAATGAACAGAAAAGTAGTGAGCAGGATGGCAGTGAGCAGTAGAATACTGGAATAATACCTCAATGCTTTATTGAATGCTGCATATTCGGTATTGCTTTTAAGTAGAGTGAAGATTTATTTCTCAGAATTGTGTTTCTTTTTTGTTGTTGAGCAAATCTTCACCTGTGTACCTATATTATTTCATTAGCACTACCACCCTGCTCATTACTTTTCTGTTCATTATCATTGCTATTTTGCTCAATGCTTATCTGCTCACTGCTTTTCTGCTCACTGCTATTCTGCTCACTGTTTTTCTGTTCAATGCTTTTCTGCTCATCTACTCACTGCTCATTTATAAGAGTAGAAAATAGAGCAGAAAAGCAAAAATGTGTGCAGGTATATCTGATAGTGTAAACAAATTTTTGTAAGACTATGTACACTTGTCCTTTTTCAAGAAAAATGCTCATTTAGGAGTGATCAAATAGATGCTACTTTGAACTGCTCTTTTTGTAAACTGCTCACAGTGATCACTACTCATTAAAAATCACTCTTAAGAACATCTCTATCTCTGAGATCACTGAGATCTCAGTGAGATGTTGTTAGGTGGAACTGGCCTAATGTATTTGCAAGCAGATAAGTGAATGTTTGTATATTTTCGTTGCAGCTCCCGGAATTGGGACCCACCAATCGTAGAAAATTTATTAAAATTTGTCGTCAACATAGTTTGAGAATTTGAGTTGGAAATTAATTTTGTACCATTTCTGTTTTTTTTTTCTTTTGAACAATACTGTAAAGATATTTGTTAACTGCACATATTCTGATATTTTGGAGGGGGTTTAAATCCCCAAAACCCCCCCTGCGTTCGCCACTGCTTCTTATGATGATCCACTTTCATTTTTCCAGATGCAAAAACGTTGTCAAAGGAGAAAAAATAATGATATTGTTTTCCTTCATCAAATTATTACGGGTGTCACTGATGCTCCAGATATTCTAAATTCTATCCTCTTTAATTATCGAAGTGGAGATTATATTTTGCGTTCTCATAGTTTGATTAAAGTTCCTAAACATAGAACAAATTACGGAATGCATGAGCCACTGAGAAGAATGAGTAAGCTTTTGAATGCGAATGAAAACTTATTTGATTTTCAAATCAGTAAATACATTTTAAAACAAATTCTTAAGACCAGTGTACCAAATGTTTTCTGTATTTGTTTGTATTTTTTTGATTTTGTAAAGTTTGTTATCTATTCATGACCCTTTTTTATTTTTTTTTTTATTTTTTACGAACTTGACAGGTGTCTTCTACACGCGTATTTACTTTTTTTCTTTGATTTTTTTATGTTTTTAAAATTTTTGATTTCAAAATCTTGCATATTTTAATTTAAAAATGCATTAAGCATTAAGCAGTCCTAAACTCTGATCTTCCTTTAATTCATATGGCCATCACTTTTTTACTTGCGACATATAGAATAGTATATGGCAAGTATTGAATTCGTGCAAAAAAAAAAATTGAGATGATGATGAGATATGACATTACGATGATAGAGAAGTTGAAAAAAGTTGGTCCGGCGATTCCGTCTGTCTGTCTGTCGGGAATTTTACAGGCATCTACAGCCTTAACTACTGGTCCGATTGACTTTAAATTTGAAAGTTAGAGGTTTGAGCAAAAACTCATATCCCAGTTTTTTTTATTTTTGTTCTAAGATCAAATTTTAGGGTAGCCACCATACGATTTTTCGGCTAAAAACGAAAATTTTCAAGTCTCTCCAAAACGGCTCCTACGATTTTTTTTAAAACTTTCTCGAGTTTTATTTTTTTAAACATTCATGTATTAAATGTAAAAAAAAATGTTTGTATTGCTCCAAAACGGTACCTCCCATAGAACCGTTTTTTTGTTATTAGATTTTCTCGAAAAATGAATGTCCGATCAGCGTAAGTTTTTTTTTTGAAAGTACGTATATATTGTTTAAGTAATATTTGTATTCAAAAATATTTCAAATTTTTGTTTTTGGATTTTTAAAAAATATTTTTAATTTTATTTTTCAAAATTCTGCATCTCAGAAACGGATGAATTTTAAAAATGGTGGTTTTAAAAACTGCGTACCCAAAATAATTTTAAGACATTTTTGAAAAATGTTAAATATAAAAAATTAGTTAAAAAAAAGGCTCCGACGATTTTCAAAAAAAAAATTCAATATATCAACAATAAGGTTCGAATTTGTTTGGCATTTAAATTTTTGGAATGAAATGTATTTACGAGGTACATTTTCAAATTTCATTTTTTTTAATAAATTGTAATTATATTTATACATTGAGTTTTTTTTGTGAGTTAAGTGTAAGCTGCAAGTAAGAGTGTAATCAGAATTGCTTAAAGTATATCTTTTATTTTAACACAACTTATTCCAATTTTTGGAACATGAAAGTAATCATAAATATTTAGTTTTAGCATGCAGGAGCAAGTTCGTACGACCCAGTCGTGCACTTTGCACGAAACTTCATAGCGCCCACAATTGTTTGAATATTTTAATGAAATAATATTATTTTGGTTTGAAATATATTAAGCTTCTTATATCTTTAACAATTTTTGAAAACTTCATAATATCTACAAAAAGCCAAAGATATTTTTTTTTATTTCTTAACTTTCAAGAAAAAATGATGCTGCAGGTCGCTACGAGCTTTTTTTTCGAAATTATTTACCATTTTTGTTCAATTTTATACTGAAAACTATGAAAAAATGGCAAATTTTCACGTATATCTTCCAAGACATTTTAGCAAATTTAACCAAATAAACTTGAATAACCGTTTAGCCTGAAAACAATAAAATAAACACAATTTCTTTTTTTTCTAACATACATATATATTTTATAATTTGAAGCACCATTTCCGTGTCCAGACTCAGTCAATGGATGCAAGCTATGTCTTGCATCCATTTCTTATCCTCTCTGTTTAATTTTTCCTGCCTTTACTTTTCAAAAAAATTATTGAATTAAGTACCGTTATATGTTCAATTGCCTATTGGGCCCGTAACCTGTTGTTTTATTGGTAAATTAATTAAATAGTGCCAGCTCATATAATATACAAAATTTTATATAGTAGTTAGTAGTTTTAGAGAGAATGAAAATATTTTCAGACAAAGTTTATAATCAAAATTCTAATTTAAACTAAAATTAAATTAAAAACAAGTTATTAATCTGGTTACAAAATTATGCAGTTTAAACAAAGTCCAATATTCAACATGTACATAAAGTTCATTTTTAGTATTGGGATTTTATGTAGAACTTATCGAATTCCGGAAGGTTCCATATAAAAATTAAAACTTTATGTTGAGCGTAAATTTATGTTCCGAATGAGCAAACGAGTTTTAGCGACCTTTTAAAAAATGCACTAAATATGCTGTTTAGATGGGCCGATCATTGTGGTTCAGGTGTTAATTCCCAGAAAACGGATCTTGTCCTTTATAACAGGAGTTTTTTGCACTGCTACTAGCGCAGTTATCCGTCTCTCAGCATCAACTCAGTGGAAAAATAACAATTTTGGTCTATCGACAGTTTTGAATTCACTCAATTCAATACCCAAGTACATTGACTACAGCGTTCCAAAATTGATTTTTGGCAAAAACTTTCAGGTGTCCATACCATCAGAACAGATTTGGAGGACAGAATGATCCTGGAAGATAAATCCATACACTTTAACACTGATAGATCCAAAATTGAGGAAGGTGTAGGAGAAGTGGAGTGTATTCAAAAAAGCTCAATCTAAGCCTCTCATTCCGTCTACCCAACCACGTCAATCGAAGAAGTTTTATCTTGGCTAAAAAACAAACTTGATATCAACTTCTGATATACACATCGTCTCTGACAGCACAGCCACCCTCAAATCAATTGAATTGGTCTCTAAAAACTCCTTAGTTGCGATCGATCATCTCATATAGAGATGGCCCAGCAGTTTAGCATTCACCTTTCCTGGGTGCCGGCTGCGGGACCACAGAGACATTCATGGAAATTGCAAAGCTGATTAACTTGCTAAATATGGAACTACCTTGCCTCAAGAAAAAAAGGTTGGCATACCTATTGCTACGTGTAAACTGAAGCTCAAGCAGAATGCCATCAATGATACTTACCTTAGATGTGATAACATTCGCGCTTGTACTGTCACCAAACAGATGCGGCCCAGAATTAATTCTAAAAGAACAAAGTATCTTTGAAAAGACTGGATATAAGCTCCCTAGTATGTGTGAACACTGAACACTGCCTTAAAGGGTGTCATGCCTTACGGCTTGGCGTTTTTTAAAGTGATTTTTGCAAAAGCTGGATCGACAAAGATGAAGAGGAAAGAATTCCTCATTTGGCATGTTCATGCACTAGGAGAGCTTTACTACCATGACACTAGCGAACTGGCCAATACAGACATTAATAGTCTCTTTCGCCTTGTAAGTAGCTCCAAATGATTTAACGAGTAGGAAGTAGGTACCCTAGATTCATGTTGTATCAAAATGGGCCCACACGGCCTAAGTGTGAAGTAATTCAGCCGCGTAAACCTTACTTAACATAATGTCCAGTGCATATTATCTAAGGCCGTGTACGAATTGAGTTTACATTTTTCTAAGACTTGATGTTTGGCTAAATTTTGACACTAGCATGTTGATTAATATGTTTTAAGATGTAACTAACTGTGGAGCAGGCTCAAATATGACATTAGTTGTTAACATTTTGATTTTTTTCGAAAGTGTATTGCACCGGCGAGCAAAGAAAGCAAAAACATGTAGGAGACCATATAGATATAATAAATGTAACTTTGAACAAATTAAATTGAAATTTAAAATTGTAAAAATTTATTCTTTAAATTGTGAGGACCGCTGAAAAAAAAATAAGGCTCGTATTCGTTTTCCGTCCACTTCTCTTGTCTGGCATGAGGCTCACAATCCGCTTAAAGTTCCGTAATTTCGAAAACGTCTATCGTCCAAACGATTGTCGTCGACGATATCGTCTCAAATTTGCTTCACGTAAATTCATCGTCATCGTCTCGTCCATCGTTTTTTTTTTTTTGCCTCCTACATTTTGAGAGCTACTAAAACTCTCAAACTGTGAATGAAATGTCATCGGCTTGTCAAAAAAGACAATGGGCGCATTCACTAACCTAGTGCTAGTCACTACGTAGTCGATTTTCGACTAGCTTTGTGAATGTAAATTTGCACTACAAAGCTAGTCGAAAATAAAATGTCAAACAATGATAGTTCAGTAATTTTAGGTTTTATTTGCCGAAAAATTCCTAGTGAGATGTATCTTTGTATACACCTTCATTACGACCAGCGTTTAAGATAATTTAACGAACAATTTTTATGTGTTCAAAAGTCGCGAGATATTTGCGAAAAAGTGAATTTCGTGACCTTTTCACCCTTATAACTTTTTTAATCGGCACGATATCAACGTCTATTTTTAACACCTTCATGACATCACCGTAATAAAAATGTATCCAAAAGTTCAGATCACTAGGAAATTTTTCCAAAATTGTTTTTTTTAAATGCCTAAAATGACTGGACCATAAACATATGCAGCCGTATTTATTAGATTCTCCTTATACACCTCTATACTGTATATTAGCTATGCTTCAATAAGCTCTTATGTTACGTTGAATAAATTCTTATTTATAAAAATTTGTTCAACATAGCATAGTTATTCTAGATCTCTGTCAAAAAAAAGTACTAAAACGCTGATCTACTACATTCGACAGACATTTGAATTTCAAAAAAATATTATTTCCTGTCAACAGTTGATGTGTAATTTGATTCATATTTTTTTTAGCAAACTGATTTTTATTTCGAAATTATTTTTCACAAATGCTCATTGGATAAAACCGCTTTTTATCAAAAAGCCTTCGGGAGAGCGAATCTATGTCATTCACAACACTGGTAAATTGATATGGCATTTTTAGTTGCTGACAAGACTCACATAAATTTCAAATTTCTTGACAGATTATAATAAAAATTAATAATTTTTGTTTTATTGACGTGTGATGTCTGAAACAAACGTATTATAGTACCTTATAATAAGCTTTATACAACCCTAAGCGATTGTATAGCTTACTCAATCCCTATGCAGGGTAGATAAAACTTTATAAATAAGGATTTTCCTTATACAGGCATAATAAGTCTTATAATAACTCTATGTTAGGTTTATAAATAAGGCTGATGATGTGAGAAACGCTTGTGAATTTGTGATTTGAGGGTAGGGGACTTTAAATAGAAGTGCTGACTTGTTTTGCTTGTTATACTATAAAAAAAAAACACTACCTGATAAGATCTGATAACATAAAGGGGTATGCTCATTTTCGGCCCGGAGTGTACACCAATGAGTTTGGTATCAAATTAAAGGTTGTTCTAAGCCGGATACATCTTCAAAAATATTTTGTCGATAACTCATGGGAGATCTGA
>CAKKXW010000001.1:73819948-73831095 GCA_920937365.1 Sphaerophoria rueppellii
GAAAAAAGCCTGTTATTTATTTCGGCAGCTTCTCTTAGATTTCGTCTGTTTTGGATTTAAATTTTTATACATATTGCAATGATCGAAAATTTCAGAGTTGACTATTGTAATGTTCGTGGGCTACGTACGAATTTTCTTGCTACGTACATCCACACTGTGTCTAACAGGCCAGCTGTTTTGGCGCTGAGTGAAACCCAAGTAGGTGAGAATTCCGATCCTACTGAATTTCTCATTCATGGGTATAGCTTAGTGCCATTATTCTTCCTCCACCATGGTCTCGCCGTTTACATTAGGAATGATGTCGCTTATCAATTCCTTCCACAATATGGACGCTGCTCCAACCCTGTTTTCAATTTTATGTGGTTTAAGTTCACCATAAATAAGCACATCATTCACTATTATTTTCTTTATCGAAGCCCAAATTTGGACAGGGCTTCAACTTCTCGTGAATTTGATGCTCTGTCTGACTCCATCCAAAGAATTGTTTCCCTGTATCCTCACACTGAAATCGTTATTACGGGCGAGGCTTCTCCATTCGGGCCAGACAACACCCGAAGGAAAGTGTGCTGAGATCTTTGCTGAGTTTAACCACCTAACTCAGCTTGTCACCGAGCCCACTCGAATATCGGACATTAATGGCCAAGCGGAAAATACTCTTGACTTGTTTCTTACGTCTGACCCTGATAAATACACTATCAGTGTGTTAACGCCTCTAGGCAGATCAGACCATAGTATTATATCTGCAAATTTCTCGTGTCAAGCTAAACCAGTTAGAGAAAGAGCTCCGAAGAGAACCGTGTGGCAATACGAGAAAGCCAACTGGGACGGTCTCAATAACTTTTTCCGGATCTTTAACTGGTCACTATGCTTCCTCGATAGTGACGTAGACTCCAAGCTGTAAAGAGGTTATCAGGGAAAAAGAAGTAAGATTCCGGTGTTTTAGAGCCAACCCAACTGAGGAAAACCGGAACAAGTTTAAACAAGCCAGGAAGGCCTGCAATGCCCATATTCGTCGGACAAAGTTTTTGCATGACCAAAAATTAAGGAAAAAAATACTGCAATGTCCCAAAGGCAGTAAGAATTTTTGGTCATTTGTAAAAAACATGAAGAATTCTTCTTCTTCCTCTGTCCCTACGCTCGTCGACAATGACACTCCAGTTGTTAGCTCGCTCGCGAAAGCTAACCTTTTTGCTAGGCTGTTCGCCGCCAACTCTTCGCTGCCAGAGAGTGTCATGACTCCTCCAGTTCTTGAGCACGTCAATGATTCCATGGGACAAATCTTCTTCCGCACTCGTGCTGTGGCGAGAGTATTAAAGGATCTCAACATACATAAATCCGTTGGTCCAGATGGTTGAAGAGGTGTTCTTCCACGCTGGCAAAACCCTTGCGTAAGCTTTTCCATCTATCCTATTCTTCTGGGCTTGTTCCGAGCAGTTGGAAAACAGCATTTGTCCAGCCTATTCCAAAAAAAGGCGAATCTTCTTCTCCCTCCAATTATCGTCCAATCGCACTTACGTCCCTTCTATCTAAGGTCATGGAAACGCTGATAAACTACATATCAGCTTAAGAAATATCTCGAAGACCGAAAGCTTCTCAATGACCGGCAGTACGGCTTTCGCAGCAACAGGTCCACTGGTGATTTGATGCTTTATCTCACCGAACAGTGGAACAAATCCTTACACCGTTTTGGAGAAAGTAAGATTGTTGCACTTGATATTTCAAAGGCATTTGATAAAGTCTGGCATCTTGCTTTTTTATCGAAAATGCGTGCCTTCGGAATCGATGAATCCCTACTTCGTTGGATTAGAAACTTCCTTTCGAATCGTTCAATACAAGTTGTATTGGACGGATTCAAGTCTGAAACCCACAATATAAATGCTGGTGTGCCCCAGGGCTCCGTTTTGTCTCCAACCCTCTTTATCAGTTTTTATTAATGATCTCTTGTCTGTTACTTCTAATCCAATAAATTGTTTCGCTGACGATAGTACCCTTAGCCTCTCGTATTCGTTTCCAGATTCACATCCCTCCTCTTCGGATGTGGAACTGCAACGGCAAAATATGATAAGCTCATTAAACTCTGACTTAAACAGCATTGTCCAATGGGGAATTAAGAACCGTGTAGAGTTTAATGCTTCGAAAACTCAATGCTGTCTGGTATCGTTGAAGCGAGATATTGCCCCCCTTCCACTGTCCATGAGTAGCACTTGCATCAATGAGACCGAACATCTCGAGATTCTCGGTATGTGCATCACTGACCACCTCTTGTGGTCCGAGCACATACGCGATGTCGCCAAAAATGCCGCAAGATGTTTGGGTTTCTTAAGACGGTGCAAGAAATTTGTCTCCCCGTCTGATCTGGCTATCATCTATAAAACCTATATCCGTCCAAAGCTTGAATACAGTTCACATCTCTGGGCTGGTGCTCCAGCTACTTACTTAAGCCTCTTGGATGGAATTCAAAAAAGAGCTGTAAGAATGATTGGTGATAGAGAGATCACTGATGCATTCACCACTTTAGACCACCGTCGTAACGTTTCGTGTCTCTCTTTCTGTTTTATCGTTGCTTCTGCGGTAAGTGCTCTAGATAAATAGCCGGTTGCATTCCACCCCTTAAACAATTCAACCGTAATACCCGCGCTTCCAGGAATGGCCATCAGTTAACACTCGAGCCCATCTTCGGTCGTACGCTCAAGTATAGAGAATCGTTCTTTAGCTGTTCTCCGCGAATGTGGAACTCTCTTCCAGACTCTGTTTTTCCCGATCATTGCAATGTTCAGCAATTTAAAACCAATGTACACCGGCACCTCCTCTCTAGCCCCTTCCTTCTTTCCTAAAGTACTCACTGTGTCTACGGCATATAAAGGGTATAAAAACCCCTTGAGTGTGTGCTTATTATAAAAAAAAAAAAAACATCATGCGCAATGGGGTAGCACTGATACTAGAGGTGAATCCCTTTTTCAATTCATCATAGACAATAATCTGTGTGTGGCTAATCGTGGTAATACACCCACTTTTGTCACGAAAAATCGGAAAGAGATGCTATACATTACCCTCTCAAATAATTCTGACTCCTGTCAAATTGATCATTGGAGGGTTTTAGCAGAACCTTCCTTTTCTGACCATCGTCTCATAGAATTTTATATCCCGAACGCTGATAGCCAGTACACACCCTTTAGAAATAATAGGCGTACAGACTGGCTTATTTTCAATAGGGAAATTAGTAACAACATCAGGCACATTAACACGAACGCCGTTCTAGGATCAGACAGTCTAGAGCAACAGAGGATCTCACTGAGACTCTGCGTAAGGCGTTCGATATCAGTTGTTCAATCAAAACGACTGTGAAGAAAAACAATAAACCACCCTGGTGGACAACAGAACTAACCAACACTAGAAAGGAAACGAGAAAACTTTTCAACGCTGCTAAAAGAACAAGACTCGAAAGTGACTGGGACTGTTATAAGACTAGTCAAAGAAAATTCAAAACAGAAACCCAACGAGCTAAACGGAGCTCGTGGAAAAATTTCTGTAGCAATATCGAGAGCACCAACAAGTCAGCTAGGCTCAGGAAAATCCTTTCGAAAACCTTCTGTAGGCTCTCTAAGGAAACCTGACAATAGCTGGACTGAATCAGGTCGTGAAAGTCTAGAACTCCTGCATGAAACACATTTCCCAGGCAGCAAACCTAGCCCTGAACGCGAACCAGATTACTCCTTAATCCTCGAATATGAAATCCCCACGGATTTTATAACGGAAGAAAAGATAAACTGGGCTAGTAAATCCTTCTCCCCTTATAAATCGCCGGGCCTAGACGGCATTTTCCCAATGATGCTGCAAAAGAGCTCTGAATTTATCACTCCACACCTGATAAACATTTTTCAAAGTAGCATTAAATGGGGGTATGTTCCCAAGACATGGCGTGAGGTAAAAGTCGTCTTTATTCCAAAAGCCGGCAAACCTAGCCACATTGAACCCAAAGACTTCAGACCTATAAGTCTCACGTCCTTTGTACTCAAGACACTTGAAAGACTTATCGATATATACATCCGCAGTAATTTAAAACCTGAGACTATATCACCATTTCAACACGCCTACACAAAAGGTAGAAGTGTAGAAACGGCACTACACTGCGTAGTTAGAACCATAGAAAAATCACTTTACGTTAAGGAATATACTCTTGCATCATTCCTGGACATTGAAGGAGCCTTCACTAACGTCCACAGCAATGCAATCGAGAAAGCACTTAATGATCAACGCATAGAAAAAGTAGGTATCAAATGGATTATGTTTATGCTGAAAAACAGACAAATACATAGTGAACCTGGTAACGCACACTTAGAGATGTACGCATCTAGAGGAACCCCGCAAGGCGGAATTCTCTCACCTTATTATGGATTAGTGATGAACGAGATCCTAATAAAACTTAGGAATAACGGCCTACGCTGATGACTTAGCGCTTTTGGCGACGGGTAAATACCTTACCACTATTGGCGAACAATTGCAGAGCGCATTATCAAGGGTCAGCAACTGGACCAAGAAATGTGGTCTTAATGTAAACCCCCTGAAAACAGAACTGGTTCTTTTTACAAACAGAAGGAAAATCCCTCCGTTTGTAATACCAAAAATAGATAACACAATACTAAAAATCTCCGACCGAGCGAGATATCTCGGAGTTATTTTGGACAAAAAACTCAACTGGGGTCCAAATATCCAAGAAAGATATAAGAAAGCCACGATCGCACTCTACTCATGCAACAAGATTCTGGGTAGAAGTTGGGGAGCAAACCCAAAAATAGTCCTGTGGATGTACACTGCCATTGTCAGACCGATTCTAACCTATGGCAGCTTGGTTTAGTGGAAAGCGCTGGAGAAATCCACGAATTTAAAAACACTTACCACAGTACAAAGAATGGCTTGCATCTGTACTAGTGGTGTGATGAGGACTACCCCAACTGCGGGCTTAGAAATGATCCTCAATCTCCCCCCAATAGACCTATTCGTCCAAGAATCAGCAGCAAACTGCGCCCTCAGGCTCAGCCAAACTAACATCTGGAAAACTAGCCAGAGCGGCCACGCAGCTATTCTTACGAAATACGTACATACCAATATCTGCACAGATTATATGACCCCTACTTAGATTTCAACAAATCTTTTCGTACTACGTTCGCCAATAGACTTGATTGGGAAAATAGTGTGCCCTACACTAACGACTCAACCATTACCATCTACACCGATGGCTCTAAAATGGATACTGGAGTAGGTGCAGGCTTCTACTCCGAAAGCCTCGACCTTGCCAAATCATTCAGGCTCCCCGACCATAGCAGCGTCTTCCAAGCTGAGATCTTGGCAGTGAAAAACGCTGCTAAACATATATCCATGATGGCGATATCACACGCGGACATCACTTTTTTCATAGATAGCCAAGCAGCAATAAAAGCTCTCTCTGCCACCCAAATCAAGTCGAAGCTTGTTTCTTGCTGTCGCGAAGAGCTAAAGGTTCTGGGCACACAGCATAACGTAAGTCTCTGCTGGGTTCCTGGCCATAGTGATGTACCAGGCAATGAAAAGGCAGATGAACTTGCAAGAGAAGGCTCTACACTGGAAACCTCTCTCATAGACCATCATATAGGAATCCCGTTATGTGAACTGAAACATAACGTCAGTAAGATCATCATTCAAAAATCCAACCACAGATGGAATCTGTGTTAACACCATGGAAGCTATGGCCTAGATACGATAAGAAAAGATCCGATTGGATTTTAACTCTTAACAAACCCTCCCTAAGATCCCTTATCGGCATTATTACAGGACACAACCTACTCGGCTACCATAAGAAGAAAATGGGGCTCAGTACGGATGACCTTTGTAGAGGCTGTGGAGGTGAGAATGAGCATGAAGACACTGCTCATTTTCTCTGCCACTGTCCTTCACTCTGTCTCACCAGAAAGAAAACTCTAGGCAACTTCTTCTTCAATGAACTAGAGGAACTATCAGAACTGCCAGACAAAAGCTTACTAAACTTTGCCAAGACCTCTAAATTAAATGGTTAATCGAACCACATGATTCATAGGTTATTTACTTTTCAGGAAGTTACAACACAATGGATCTACATTGATTTAAGTGTGATGGTGACAACATCAACTATCAGCCCGCTAAACCTAACCTAACCTGTCTGTCAGTTTAGTGCGAATAAAACGCTTTCAGAAGGCTTCGGAATGATTCCGGTCGCTTCCGGAGAGCCAATCGAAAACGACATAATAGGTCCGTTCGCGTACCCTCTTAAAACAGTAAAATTTTACGAAAAATTACGAAATTTAACCAAATCCTGTTCGCGTACTCAAAAATTTGGTAATTTTTCGTAAAAGAGAGCCCTGACGAGAGAGTAAAATATTTCCCCAACCTACGAATTTTAGCCCAAGAAATTTCTTTGGGCTGATTTGTGAAAAGTGTCAAATTTGATTGAAAGTAGCAAATAAATAAATAAATTCAAAATCAAACAAAATTGACAGTTAAAATGTGGGCAAAATTTGTTGTTTTCCCGTTCGCTTACTTTTTTGTACTTTTGTTTTTCTGTGAGAGAATTTTACCCCCACTCCTTAAATTGTCTCGTCCTACGAATTTTAGTAAGTACGCGAACGGACCTAATACATGATACATGAATAATAAAAAGTCAAAAGTAATACTCAATCAGTTTTGTTTTTGTTTTTAATTCAACAAATTATTGTTATCTGACATTGAATATTTGATATTTGACTTTTGAAATTTCAGAATGAGTGAATTCTTGAGTGAAACCAATCGAAAGCGACATAAACATTCTGAAAAATGAGTTCAAGTTCAAGTGATGAAAGTTTATTTTTGGATTTAAATTTGATTGAGGAAACCATATCAACTCGAAAAGTTTAAGTTTATAAAGAAAAAGGAGATCCATTGACCAAATATAATGAAAATGAATTCTTCGGACATTACAGGTTTGGTTTAGCTTTTTTCCCTGTTATTTGGCAATTTCGCCTGAGCTAATTGTTTTAGTCTCGTTACGATACTTGGCGAAAGGAGCTTATCAAAGCGATACTGGTAAATAGTTTTTATGTCTTTTTTTAAATACATCTTTATTTTTATTTCACTAAGGTGATGTTCACAACATATCCCAACAATCTGTTAACAATTGTGTGAGGAAATTTGTGACCGCTTTGGCTCTAAGAAATAGAGAATTTATAAAATTCTCAACCGACTCTAGAAGTCAGGGGCGGCAGAAGGTATGGGGTGGGTGGGGTATGGACCCCACCTAAAATTTCTGAGCTTGTGGTGCACCCCACCTACTGGCTTTGGAAATATACCAATTTTTTTAAAGTAAATTGAGGAAAAAATATGTTATGAAATTATGAATATTCTTGCAATAATTCTCGATTGATTGACTGAGACTGACCAAGTGATTTGATTTATTCATCCATCGGTCAAAGGTTCAACATCATGAATTATTTTTTATCTTTTTTTCTGCTTGATTTTAGTTAGTGTCTGACCGAACCTTCGGCTTCGAATCGGGCTTTGGTCGAATTCGGCCAAAAAAACAACATTCGGTCAAATCTTCGGCTTCGGTGTATACTAGGCCATGCTACCATGCACCCCACCTAAACAAAAAGTGTTCTGCCGCTCCTGCTAGAAGTATTCAAAAACTGACAGGACTTTTTCACTATTGCCATGTTTTCCCAAATAATTGCTGCAGTCGATTGCACGCACATCAAAATAAAAAACCCTGGTGGTGAGTTTGGTTCCCGCCATAGATGCAGAATAACATTTTTTTCTATAAATGTTCAGGTAGGTATATACATATTTATGTTTTTATTAAGTTGAACATTCACGAGTGAGCCAAACGCTTCGGTTCTAAAGAAGCAATAAAAGTTTTTAAATAGAAGGTTTATTGAGAATAATCCCTCTTGAAATACACATATTTGGAATGATGTATGCGTATTCCAAGAGTGATTTTCTTAAATACATCTTCTTTGATAAAATTGTTGATGCTTCTTTTGAACGTATGATGTGCTGATTACAAAAAGGTATCAACCGTCTATATTGGAAAACCCATTCCAAAAGTTTTACGTAGAAGACGTAGAAGAAGATTGTGATGCACAAAGCAAAATTCTTGACATAGTTGCTCGATGGAGAGGATCTTCCCATGATTCGCGAATATGGCGGGAATCTGTCATTGTAAACTGTTTGCAAAATTTAGACTTAAAAGGAGGAGTTGTTTTGCGCGATGGTGGATATGCATGCTCGGAAATTTTAATGACACCGTTTCGAGTATCTGCAAAGCTAAGTCCAGCAGAACAGCGCTACAGCAAAGCGCATATTCGAACTAGAATTACGGTAGAACAATTGTTTGAGGAGCTCAAAAACAAGTTCAGGGCTTGTTCTAATGGAACTAATGTCAACTATGACACAGGTAAAGCAACCATAGTAGCAATAGCAATATTGCACAACATATCAAAAGATGGCTCAAATAGTACTTTCACAATCTTCTTTATTTAAATTAAAACATAATTTTCAATCTTATCTTAAGGTTTCTTAAACGATACTCCAACCGAAAGTTTACCAGAACCAGAAAGTTCTGAACTTGAAAAAGACGAAACGTTTCCATCGACAAGAAACGTACGTGGGACTGGATATAGAACGCAATTCATAAGAAAGTACTTTTCGTAAATTGTATTTTTGTTTATTTTCATTGAACTTCATAGGTATTTATAAAATCAAAACAAAAACTATTTTAACAAACATAAAAGGAACTTCAAAAAATACTTAATAATACAAAATTAACTAAACACAAATATTCAGACTTCAATTTTATAAGAATCATTAAAATACATTAATGAAAAAAAAAAAACTATATCTAACAAACATAAAACATCTTCAAAAACGATTAAACAAACATTATTAAAAAAAAAAAAATGAGACTTGAAAATTACAGTGAGACCTTAGAGATCTTTTTTCGGGTCTACCACGAAATACCGAATGCAAATATCTCGAAAACAAAGATCTCGAATGTTAAAATCTCGAAAACAAAAATCTCGAACGAAAAAGATCTCGAAAACAAAATTCTCGAATATAAAATCTCGAAATACAAAAATCTCGAAAAAAAACTCGAAAAATTAAATAATTTTTCAGAAAGTGGTTCAATTCGCGCTCTCGAATGGAACCATTCATTATCTGAAAAAATATTTATTTCTTCGAGATTAGTTAGTTTAATAGATAAGTTAAAAATAAAGGTTGTTTTTTTTTTCCTTCGAGACAAATTTATTCATCGTAAAATAGAAAAGGAAAGTTTATTGTTTAACAGTAAAAAAAAGGTGAAAACTTTAGTCTACAAATGCGAATGCTCAAATGCTTAGCGATTTTACCTCAGTAAAATTCATGACTATTTCTATGCATTGAGTAATGAATTTTCCGAAAGAAGATAGCAAACCAGGAAGTGGTTTGACAGAAACAAGATAGGCACAAAAAACCAGCATCCTTTGTATTTTCAGTCTTTGGTCTTGTACAGTCCAAACAACGGAAATCTTACCAAGAACTCGAAACAAAGTTGAGTCTAAGCAAAGAAGACTTAAAGTTTTAGTTGGTAAGCCGCACGTTGGCCTATACAAATAAGCTGATTGATATCTTAGCGCAGGAATCAGTTCAGGCAAAATGTAAAGTAGATAGACTTGAGATGTTTGAAGAATTTCAGGCGGGAAAATGTCATTAAAGAAAAAAATATTGAAAATAATGGAAGAAAAAGAAGAGAGAAGCCATATCGGTTACTTAAGAAGCTTGGCTCAAAACTCTTTTTTGTAAATTTAATATTTTGTTGATTTTTGTAAAATATTGTTGTATTTTGTCCAATTTTGTTGAATTCTGTTGTTTTGTTAAAAAATTAAATAAATAAAATTATGAATTAAATTACAAAAACATGTTTTCATTCAGAAAAAGAATTAAAAAACTAAATTTCAAAAATTTCCAAAAATCACGAAGGTCTTTCGACCTTCTTGTACGTTCGAGATTTTTGCATTCGAGATTTTTATTTTTTTGGTTCGAGATAACGTCATGCTCCCCTCTTTTTCCTGTATTAGCCAAAACACACAAAAAAAAACAATAAATAATAATTATAATAATATAATTATAATTATGAGGAAAACGATAACTCAGTGGTTTATAAATTATTTTCAAAATGCCTTATCTGCATATTCAATAAGCAGAGCTTTCTTTTCTGGACTTGAATTTTTATTCTCTCTTTCTTCTCCTTGAGTTAGAAAATATTTTTGTTGGCCTTGGTTTCTTCCTCTACCTGCACAATTCTTTTTGTTAATACTGCTTCTACGCAAAAACTTTAGATGCTTCTTTTGAAAGTACCAATAGCTGATATCAAAAAGTTAGCAACTACTATCTTTTTGAAATTAGAAAAAGGTTTTCGTGGAAGCAATAAGATATGTGGGCGTAATGATAGCGACACAGGACTCTACAACAAAAGACAGAGATATGGTTCTGGTTTAAGTTGAAAATTATTTAGTTGAACTTACTTTACCAAAATTTTCAGCTCATTTGGTAATTCATTTCCAATTCCACCATTTCAGGTCTCCAGTTACTGGATCTTTTCCTTTTTCTTAGAGCCTTCTCCATTACCCCCCTTGCCACTGTCCATGAGTGGCACTTGCATCAATGAGACCGAACATCTCGATATTTTCGGTGTGTGTATCACTGACCACCTCTTGTGGTCCGAGCACATACGCGATGTCGCCAAAAATGCCGCAAGATGTTTGGGTTTCTTAAGACGGTGCAAGAAATTTGTCTACCCCTCTACGGGGTAAAAATTGACGTAGCGGAGCGGCTTACGGTAACTACTACTATGAAGCTTAGAGCTATGCGATCGCGAAACTTGATTTCGCAGAAGGGCCTCCCATGGTCGACAGGTCGAAGCGGAGTAGGCTGTTACTACCAATTGGGGCATCTCCCCATCTGTTTAAAGAACGTGGCAGAATTCTTTGGGTTTGTAGAACGCCGTAAAAACCGCTGTAGCGCATACACGAGCCTGGTGTTCTCCACCAGTCACTATGTGTGTGGCTTTTATAGCTCTACAAGCCAGAGTAACTACGTTCACGGTGAGTACCTGTCACCGTTCCCCC
>CAKKXW010000001.1:73880119-73891495 GCA_920937365.1 Sphaerophoria rueppellii
TAAAAGCTGGCATTTTTCACTTCCCCTCACGTCGCATTCGTTTTGACTAGCTTTTAACTGCTGTGCCTCGTTAGGCGATAAGTCCCGTATTATATGCTTAAGGGACATAATCTAGTCAATGCCTACCGAGGCAGGCGAGGCAAGGCAAGTAATATCAATCAGGAAATTAGTTCTTAATTTACAAAATAAAGTAAAACACCTTCAGCGGCTCTTAGACTATTAGAATTTCATTTTTTCTTCAGACTTTTTTCACAGTATTATTCTTTTAAAAATTTAATTCAAAAATATTAAATTTCTCACTATTAAATAACAAAGCGATTGACAACAAAATGAAATAAAACATTTAATTCTTGATTAAAGGACTAACTATAATGAACGGAACGGAGCGGACGGAGCCATCCGTAACTGATCTAATACAGGGAATTCGTATATTATGCCCTGAATAGCGGATTGCTCCGTGTCGTCAATTTTCGATCAGTTTTGCTTACGCTGCACTCCCCTTCACTTTTTACGGTCGAAAATTTGACAGCTAACTGGTTTAATTGATTTTTCTGATGATGAATTCGATTTGTTGTTGATTTCAGGAAATTCATTTCTTGAAATTGCTTGTTGTTGCATGGCGACCGAAATACACAAATTATTGGAAAAAACATACCTATATTGTAATATTCGGCTCCGACAATTAAAACTTATTCACTTTTCAAATAAAACACAAAATCATTTTATTTAAATCACTCACAAACTTATTCATTCAACACTTTCAATTATCAAGGGCCACAGTAGTGCCCAGCCAAGTTCTCTAGCAACTTTGGCACTACACCCTTATTTACAGGAAACAACTCAGGGCATTATCCACACCCCTCTAACTTCAAACTCACATTATTTGTTAAGCTAATCAGGAAGGAGCACCTAAGTAAATTTCAGATAATTAGCATAACTAGTTTCTAAAATAAAATGTTCCAAAAATCCCGAAAACAGTAACTGACTGACTGATTCACTCACTCGCTGACAGATCATCAAAATTATGAAGCACTTCCCGTTGCATTAGAAACTTGAAATTTGGCACAGTGGTAGGTCATGTGGTACATACGAAGGAAAAAAATCAAAAAATTGAAATTTTTCAATCAGAAGGTGTGGTAGTCGCCTACTTTTACATTATTAGTTTGAAATATATGGAGCACTTTGGAGTGCTGCAGAATCAAGAAATTTGGCATAGTGATTTACCATGAAGTACAAACAAAGAAAAAATTCGAAAATTTGAAATTTTTCAGTCAGGGGGCGTGGTAGCCGCCTACTTTTACATTATTAGTATAAGTTATATGGAGCATTTGAAGTACAGTAGAATCATGAAATTTGACATACAAGTACTACGTGCATTAGAATAAATAAAATATGAACTTTATAATTTTCAGCTGAGGGGGCGTGTTTCCCACCCATTTAAAAATAAATTGTATAAAATATATGGGGCACTTCTGATCATCGTAGAATATTGTAATTTGGCAAACTATAGTAATTCTGCCAGTCAATATAAAGAAGTAAAATTTATTTTAAGATTTTTCTGCTAAGGAGGCATGGTACCCGCCCATGTTTTATAAATTAATATAATATAAAATGAACACCGTAGAAGAGTAAATAAATTTTAATATTTTACAAACAGCAGTAGCTGTACCAGCCCATTTCGAAATATGTATTTTAGTGTAGGTAAATGAGCACTTCTTATAGTTAAGTAGTTAGAGTTAGGGGTTGAATTGTTCTGTATTTATGCATTATTCATTCAAATGTTGAATTAAAAACAAGCTTTTAAATAGATTTTTCAACTACATAAACGTTTTCAAGACCCCTTATATGGATCTAGTAATTAAATAGCGAATTTCAAATAAAAACATATTAAGTTATTTATTATCCAAATGTCCAAATAATGGACGTGAAATCCGAAATACATTTGACTTGAAAATAAAAATGGTATGCAGGTAGTTCTTAGAATAACTAATTAAAAAAAGAAGCCCATTGCTGGGGTACGAAAAAAAAACAGAAGCCATTAAGGGAAAACCCAGAAATTTTAAGTTTGCATTAATGAAACACCCCTAAAATTGGGAATGGTATGAATCAGATACCTGGGCTATGAGAAAAAAGGATATGAAAAAAAGATTAAAACCCCAAAAAGAGTTGCATCATCACAGTTCTTAGTTTAGTATCCTTTTTAAATAAATTCGAAAAAATTGCATTTCAAGAGATCAAGAATTCTGAAAATTAATTACTGATAACAAAAACAAATGAAAAAAGTAGGTATAAATAACTGAGTATTTTTCGTAAATTATGACTGCATGTTATATTTCAGCTACCTACATATCGAAGCAAATTATTGTATAACAGCCCGGATAGTAAAAATTAAAAGTGCCAGTTTAATTTATTAAGGGGCACGGTAGTGCCAGCCAATTTCTCTATAGTTCGTTCAATAAAAAATGTCAGTGAAGGCCTTATGGGAGAGCTTTTTTTAAACAGAGCTGGCTGCTAAAAACTCACTTCATAAAAATTACACAAATTCGCTTCCAAATTACAAGCGCGCCGGTACTGATTTATGCACACGAATTGATTTATTTTCCCTTAAACGTTGTACATCCCTCCACCACCATAACCATTCATGTTGCATGCTGACTGAAAGCATACTGAAATTACTGATCGTATTCTTTTTTCTTCTCTCAATATGAGAAATGACAGCATTGCCATTACCCTTTGGAAGAAAACCTCAAGGCAAGAGCTTTTTCAAATCATTTTGTGAAAGAGCTTTCTGTTTTAAAGCTTTTGAGAACAAAATTTATTGAGGTGAGAGCGTTAGGTATGACCGCCTCAGTTTTAATATTTTTGAATCTTTAATTAGAATTTTGATTTTTTTTACTTGCTTGTCAGTTATACATTTATTGTTCAGAATTTTTTGTTCATATAGTTTCATGGTTTTATTTCTTTATGGAGAAAAACAGGTCAAATAATGCGGTGATAAAATGATAGCAAAATTCGTTAATATCTAAATGAAATTTAGATATCAATAATAATGAAATTTGTAAGTAAATTTGTATTGAAATAAATTTTATTGCAGTGAAAATAATGTTTTAGAGACATGTGATGAATTAAAAAGTGCAGTGATACAAAATTAAATTTCGTCGAGTCGCCCTGGAGACAAAAGTTTGGCTCAGCAAAAAACGTTAAAAACGTTATTGAAAACTAGTGGGGATACCCACCTCTTGGTGGTGTGGAAAAAGATAATCAGTTTTCCCATACAAACACTACTCTTTGAATTCCAGTGATTAAATTTACAAAGTATGGCAACCACGTCAGAGCTTTTGCTTGAAATAGACATATAGAAGCTATTGCTACCAGAATGAGAGGCATATGTCCTATCTTTCCTTCACTAACATTTTTTATTGAACGAACTATAGCAACTTTGGCACTACACCCTGATTTACAGGAAACAATTCAGGGCATTTTCCACACCCCTCTAACTACTATACCAAAGAAGCCACACATTATTACACATTTTTTGTTAAGCTAGTTAAGAAGAAGCACCTCAGTAAATTTCAGATATTTAGCATAAGTAATTTCTAAGATACAATGGGCAGGTTCAGCAGCGTAAGGCACTTGAAGGTAAGGCAAGTCAGTTTCCCTGAACGCTTATTTAATTTAAGACATTTAAAATGTCATTAATTTCAAATTCTGAAATTCACTTCGAAATTTTATTGTGAATTAAAAACGAAAAGTGCCAAGCCTAAGAAAATAAATATTCAGGAACTCCTTCGTGTTTGGAAATTTATATTTCCAATGCAAGCCTTGCAACATCCTCGTTTGCAACGCTTGCATTGGAAATATAAATTTCTGCGAAATTCGCATCTGCAAAATAAAATTAAGCAAACCATAAATATTTTAAGTTCACTTTAACGTGTGTTCTACAATTTGAAAATCTTTTCCTTCCGAAAGGCGTTTGAAAATCTCTTCGAAGTCTTCAAACTCTTACATTTGGCCATTTTGCCAAATATTGAACCTCATTTTTTATAAAAACTTTAAATTAATTAAAATCGAAGCGTATTCACCGAATAAAGTTCACCAGCGATGTGAATTTTTTGTATGTCACAAGCAAACAAACAGCTGTTACTTGATTTTAAGGCAAATATTTTTGCCTTATTTTCCAGTCTGCTTTCCAATGAAACTGACTTAAATGGAAAGATTTTTTTTGACACCTGACCAATCAGGTACACGCATTTTGCCTTAACTTCAAGTGCCTTGTGTTGCTGAACCTGCCCAATGTTCCAAAAATTATGAAACATCAAAATCATAGAGAATATAAATACCTGGAGTCGGGTGTTCGCTGTCTTTTTGCCTACAAGCAGTTCATTGACATATAATGAAAACAATATAGGACCTAAAATTGAGCCTGGTGGTACACCTCTATTTTTACATAGGAATTCAGAAATTCGATTTCTTACGAATACAGCTTGAATCTTACCGTTTAGATATGAGGATACTAAAGCAACAACTGAACTTGAAAAAATAAATTGAGAGGCAAGTTTACTACAAATAATTGATTGATCCACATTATCAAAGGCTTTCGAAAAGTCTAAAAGAACCAAAATGTTACCTTATTTAAGACATTCTGATATCATCTGTTACTTTGATAGTTGTCGTGATGCAACTATGAAGTTTTCGAAAACCTGATTGTAGTGAT
Organism: Sphaerophoria rueppellii; assembly: GCA_920937365.1. Classification (NCBI taxonomy): domain Eukaryota; kingdom Metazoa; phylum Arthropoda; class Insecta; order Diptera; family Syrphidae; genus Sphaerophoria; species Sphaerophoria rueppellii. The sequence continues at coordinate 73,884,834 of CAKKXW010000001.1, forward strand.
GAAAGTAAGCAATTAGCTTGCAAGAATGATCTCATTTGTTCTTGTAACACTTTTTCAAAAACCTTAGACAAAAATGGTAGAATGGACACTGGTTTTGGTCGTTTTTTAAAAGTTAAAATCTTAGCAACTTTCCATTGTAAAGGATAGTCGCTAATTATTATAATATAGTTAAATATATGAACTACGTAGGGAAGAACGACGGGCCAAATCATTTTTATGAACTTTGGGTGATGTTCATCAAAACGTACAGCATTCGATTGAGCAGATAATAAACATGAAACAAGTTTAAAATTACGATACACTAAAAAAACAAACTGAGTGTAAAACAAACAAATATTTCAGCACTTGAACTTGAAGCAGAGGTTTTTGATGAACATATAAATTTTTGATTAAGCTCGTCAAGATCAAGGTTGTCGTCAGGTAACAAATTTTCATTTAACTTCTTCCAAATTGTTCGACTTTGTAGGGAAGGGTTTAACTTATGGCTGGAGTATATTTGTTTAGCTTGTTTTATTTTTTGAACAACTTTCTTAATGACCAAATCAGTTGCAAATGTGAGTCTAGCCGATATATTTTCAACGATCTATAAGCTTGATTTCGCTGTTGAATGAAATTACGATCATCATCGGTAGTCGGTAAACCATTCACATTGCCCATGTCTTACAGTTTTAGTTCTGGTTGGAACATGCACATCAAAGCGAACTTGAATGTTTTTGGTAAGAAAATCAACCTGAAGGTTAACATCCGCGGCCATGCCGATTGTTTAAAAAAAAAAAATTATAGATTTTTCTTTTTATTATTTATTTATTTTTTTCTTTTTTATTGATTCTTACATGGTTTTGATATTAATTAGACAAAAAGAAAGGCCGCTGTGTTAACCAAGGGCTGCACCTTTGCCGTTTGTTTACAAAATTAATGATTCCACTTGCATTTTTAGATGGGAGTTGATTAGGTAAGCATTAACGTCTCTGGAGTTTTGGTGTTTATGCTCATAGGAATGTGGAAATTTGAGTCCACCTGAGTGGGATGGAAAAGGGGTGTAGACACTTGCCATTGGTTTTTGCACGATAAGCAAAAATGGCGTGAGAATGGTTTCAGGCCTGCATTATTGTGCGAATGTGTCGGTAGGTAACGGGAATGAGGAGGGTGAAAAAGGTTGGGCCTAAGGTGACGTCTATGATGTAACTGAAGACTAGATGAATGTATATGTAGTAACTGGTTCCATTCGATACTACGAGTGTGTTCTTCCAAAGAGTTTGTAGTCGATTGCATTTAAATCTCCTTATTTAAGCTGACAGACCTACAAGTAATCGAACATTTGAAAATAAGAAAAAGCAGATCATGTTTTGAGAACCATTTTTATTACTAACGAAAAAAACATCCAACAAAGTACTTTGTTTTATTTGTGAAATGTGTTGGGCAGGTTACATTGAAAAAAAAAACCCCAAGCGTACTAAAACCAGATTGCTATTCAGATCACCTTGTAGGCATTGTTATTTTGATAGCTTTTGTGGCTTTTCTTACAACCCAAGAATTGATCCGTGACGTAAAAGTGGCATTTTTTTCCCTTAAACGCATTTCTTTCACAAAGAAATTGAATTTATTTCTCGAAGGATTGATTTCTCTCGAATCTCATTTTGGAGACGGATTTACACATTCTTGTACACGGTTCTTACACATATAATATAAAATACCATCTGAGTTTTCTGTTGTTGTGATTACCATGTACAATAAACGATTTTACAGCTGACCAGACAACACAGATATTCAAAAAAGGGATTGATTCGTTTTTGCACACTTCTTACACGCCAAAAAACATTGAGGTTTGGTTGTAAGAAAAACCACATTTTTAACTCATCTGTGCCTTAAAGAAGAATTGAAAATTTCACTGGCAGTCGTAACCCTAGTATATACACATATATTCTTGGATAGTAGATAGCTCCAAGATGGAAATCGATTGTAGCACCATCTTGAGACCTTGCACAAAAGCAGAGTAGCAGTTTTTTTTTACATGAGTTGATATTGCACGTTGCACCTGCTACCTCCTGTGTGTACGGTGATTTCCCTCTAGGGGATACACGTCAGCAGAACCGAGCTCACCTGATATAGACCATTACTTTAGAACGTGACGAGTCAGCCTAATTCACAGCGATGAAATAAAAACTTTGGGCATGAGTAGGACTTTAACCCACGATATTCTGCTTAGCAGCCAACGCACCTAACCACTAAGCTACGGACAAAGCTGTTGTTTACTTTTACCATCAATTAATTTATATGTCTGACTCAGTTTATAAGCAACGAAATTACATATTACCTAATATCCCGCTCAGGAAGCCAAAAAAGAATCATTCTCCTTGTCCCTTTATTAATTGTGTTAAAAATCAATTTTAACCCTTTCATTTTCCCAACACACAAACTGTGATAAGGGATAACACATTCAATGAGATTGGATTCAGTCGACTAATATAATGGTTTTATTTATGAATTGGTTAAAATTGCGATTTAAATATTATTAGAAAATTGAAAACATGGAGAGTTAATATTATTTGTATTGCTGTCGCGAAATAGGGTTATCAATTATTTAGCATATAATTAATATAGAGCTTTTAAATTTCAAATGGCAATGGCAAAAGTACAGATATATTATATAGATTTTTTGTTTATATTTTTTCTTAATATGAAATAGGTACGTTTATATATTTTGTAACGATATGAGGAGCTGCGGGATAGATTGAAGAAAAGAAGGCAATGGAATAAAATGGCAGACGAAATTCTTATTCTCAATTAAAATTTGTTTAAAAAGTTCTGGTCCCCGAGAGGTTCTTTTTATGTCTTTTTTTTTTTTTTTTTTTTTTTGAGGTTTAAATCTAGTCTACACAATGTTGTCCAGAGATTACGTCTTGACCGTTGATGCCACCTTCCTCGCTCTGTCCAAAAGAAAAGACAAATCAAAATTCGCCCTTCCTTCAGCAAGTGGGCATTTTCATCTTGTATTCTATCAAATGTCCATTTCGCCGGGCTGTCACAAAATTCCATTTTGCCAAAGTGTCACAGATCAGTCACAAAATTCCGTTCGCCAATACGTCACAAAATTCCATTTCGTAACACTGCCCCCTTCTTAAGACTCATAGTGCCATCTGAGTTTGATGGTTATTGTTTCTCACCCGTGGAGAACTAAGTGGACTGTAATAATAAATAAAAACGCAAACATTTAAAGTGAAAAAAGGGCTCGCCTTAAAAAACCACTATCGATCACTTTTATTTCAAAACCATCACTAAAAAAATCACACTGCGCGCTTGTACGACCTTCCTCCTTCACGGCTGAACAAGAAGTCGTGTTCAATAGAAAAGAGAAGAAGTAGGAAAGCTTCTACTTAAACTTAAAATCACGCGCTCTCAGCGCTATCTCTATGCAATAAATTATCGTAAGAGGGCGCTCAGCGCGCTCTGTACGATACAGTTATATTAACATCGTATTTGGCTATATACGATTGATGTGGACTATCTTTGTTTTTCTTGTATCTTTTAATAGGATTCTATACAGTAGATTGGATATCTTTGTTGTAACTAACAGGGGTAACTCCCAGACAATCTGCAGCTTAGGACTTCTTTTTCCTTACCGACGCGATGCTAAGGACTGTACAACCGACCTGTTGATCAAGAAAAAAAATTAATTGGATTTGATTTGAGGTGGTACCTGGTTTTCACCGATTCCGCCGAAGTTTTCAAATTGTATCGTGCAACATAATGAACTCGTTGTAGTTTTTTTCTTAGCTCGGTGAGAAAGGTTGGTGCTGAAGCTAATTGCTCAGGTGGTATTCCATGAATCAGAACAGAAGGCAGCTTCAGTTCCCTTCCAAAAGTATAGCTGGAGTAAATTCAGTTGCTTCGTGTTAAGCGCTACGATAACCCAATAACGCGGGTTGTAAGTAAAGACCCCAAACATCCTGTTGACGGTTGCAATATTTGGCAAGATTGTCTAGAAGTGTGCGATTAAATCGCTCTGCCATCCCATCAGATTGCGTTCAAAATGGAGTGGTGCGAGTTTTCTGAGTACCTAAGGCTTCCATGGTTCTGAGAAAAATTTGCAATTCAATATTGCGACCATGATCGGACATCGGAGTGAATAAGGTGGGGAATATTATCTATAAGTGACTGTAGAACCCATTCTGTAGACTGGTCGGGAACTGCGAAGCATTCTGGCCACTTCGTGGGTAGGGGACCTAAGACGTCAATAGCAATTCTATTATTCTATTGTTTGCTTGTTAGGGCCTTTTGTGCTGTGTAGATAGGACAGCGTAGACACCAGCGTTTGACCTCCGGAGATCAAAATAATCTCCACTAGGACTGTCGTGGAGGACAATCAACACATCTGAAACATTATTCTTTGGAACGAGAAGAAGTTGACTTACCTCTCTCGAATCTAATTTCCAATGTAGTGTTATAACGCCACCTTCTTGTTGCAACTGATTTAAGATAGCCCAATACGCTTTGACCTCCTAGCTTTTTCCTAAAATTTTATCTCTGCTAGGACAAGATCCTCTTTCTCGCCAGGTTCGAAGTTTTTCCAGGACAGGATCTTTGGCTTGTTCCTCCTCTAAACTTTGCGTAGTATCTATAAAGTTAACTAAAAATAGTGTATTGACCAATAAATATTTACGTGTGCATTTTGGAAAAATTAAGTTTTGCTTCGGCTATTTTGGTCGCTATAATCGTTACAATCCCGACGTTTCGGCAGGGGTTGCTGCCTTTCTCAGAGAAGGAATTATTGATCCTCAACGGATTCCATTCCAAACTACAGTTCACTGTCGAAAACGAAAACAACAGTTGTCTATCGTTTCTTAATGTTAAAATGCACCGTATGGACACTTAATTGTCGTTTGATTGGTTTCAAAAACCAACAGCATCAGGACGTTTTATTAACTTCCGGTCAAACTAAGCCAAACACTTAATCTCTAACACGTTTCCAATTTCATTACCAAAGTTTTCACGTTGAGGGACGAAAGATTCCACTATTCAAATACCATCAAAGTAACACAAATTTTAAGCGATTACGATTTCCCCATAACAATTATTCGTGACTTAATACTAAAACAACAATGCAGACGCGCTAAACAACAAAGTGAGGATACAAACAAATAATTATTCAAAAGCATTGTTTATGTGCCAAAGCTGGATGAGAGTTTCAAGCAAGTGCTCAACAAAAACATCAAAGATGTCAGATTGGCTTTTAAATCTAACCAAACACTTAGACACCACCAAACTAAAGACCAAAATAGACAAAGATAAACACACTGACGTCATTTTTAAAATAAACTGCGAAGGTAAACCTGACAACCAAACAATTCTTGCACCAAAGATTGTCCAACCACAAATCTGACATCAAAATCAATAACCCGGCTAAAACCGCTTTGGCGGTTTTCGATGGTTACACGGTTCTTCAAATGGAAAAACACACCTCTAAGCGATATAAGCTCGAAACGCTTTACATCATGAACAACAAAAACAATATGAATCGCAAGCAAGACACACAGAATATATACATCTGTATACTGTTCCCTTGTTTCCTCATAAAAGTTTTTTCTTACTTTTACTTATAAACATAATTTCTTAAATAGAAGTGTTTTTTTTTGTACATTTTTAAAAATCAATTGTTAAATTGTAAGTTTTTTTCTTATTCTTGTTGTATATAATAGCTGCATTTTATAATTACGATGATCTGATCCGAATCAAGGGGGCGACCCATAGAATCCGTCAATGCATCAGCGTCAATGCGTACGTTGCTGCCAACGTATTTGCCGCATGGAACCGTCCCATTGAATACGTTGTAAACTTTGACAGTCTCATTTGTTTAGTGTAAAAATTATTCCCAAAACCGCAAATTGAACAAAGAAATTTAAATCAAAATATCAAAATCGTGTCAAAATTATTTTTTTGTACATAATTTTGATGATTCATTGCCTTTCCTTGTTGCTGTGGGAACACATTGGGCCTTACTAATAATCAGTCGTTAAATTCGTATTTAGTTAGATGCCTGCTTAAATTATAAATTTGAGTTTAAATGTGTATTTACTAATAACAAAATTAAACACGTCTTTTACTAATTACCGCTCTATTACTTAATCTACTACATTTGACTATAAATAGACAGCTAAAGATATGACATTTCTCCTTTTTGAAAAATAAACAAAAATTTGGTGTTTAAATTCAAATATTTGAAATTTTATAAATATATCAATGAGCTCTGGAGACGAGGCTATTTTTAACGATATTCAAATTTTGAACGACGTGGCACAATCTCGAAGAACTAAAAATTATAAAAGGAGAATAGATCCTTTTGAGGAATATGATGATACAAATTTTTTTCGGCACTACAGGTATGCACATCTTTTTTGTTCAAGTGATAATTGATGTTAAAATGATGTTTTTATAATTAAAGATTTGATAAGGACACTGCAAGGCACATCATTGATCTTGTTCGAGATGATATCTCGTCGTTTTCTAACAGAGGTGGGGCTACACGTATGGACATCACGGCTTTTTTTAAACATAGTAGTATAAGGAGTTTTCCTAGATAAGAGGAAAATATTAAAAATCAAGAAGCTCTAACACGGTGCAGCAAGTTTTAAACTTATAGCAATTTTTATCGGAGCAGAGGTCTC
>CAKKXW010000001.1:73899577-73913293 GCA_920937365.1 Sphaerophoria rueppellii
AAATAGAGGAATGCCTCTGGTGGAATGAAGCCGCTCAAGCGTGCATTCTCGAAGTAGTTTTCGTTCGGATAGAACGGCCCGAAAATCAAATTGTTGGTCGAAGTCATAGCTCTCGCAATATGGCCCCGAACAAGTTTTATCACGAAATTGTCAATTCTGTTGATCCGAGCCCCATTGTATAGAACCTCGTTTGAATAATAATGCAGATAAGAAGATTCCGGTGTCCGATACCAACCGAGACAGCGCCGAAGACACTGCCTCTCAAACACCCGAAACTTCTACATTTGGGAAGGGGCAATGTTGAACCACACTGGACAACCATAAACGATCATTGGCCCTCATACCATGTAGCAAATTACCTTCACTCTGGAGTCAAGCCGACTGCTGTAAAACAGCCGTTTCGTCAGAGCGAAGGCTCCTCTGGACTTAGTCAGAGCAGCATCTATATGTCTGTCGAAATACAGATACTGGTCCAACCATATACCGAGGTACTTCAACTTCACTACAGTTTTGCTCGTCAATGCCTGTCCGTGAGGATCAACAATGACCATCTTGCGCCAATTCTTACACGTATCTCGCGAAGCCTTAGCCAACGGAGTCCGGAACAAAATTGTCTCCGGCTTTTGGACATTTATTTTCAGTTTCCAATCGTCGCAGTATCGCTGAATCTTCTCGAAGTCACGCTGAAAGAGAATTCTAATAACTTCAACCTTTCGAGCCGTTCTGTACGCAATCAGGTCGTTGGCATACGCAATTGCGTTAGTTAAGCTACCTATAAGATCGCTGGTGTAAATGCTGAAGAGGATCGGCGAGTTCACCGCTCCCTGTTGAAGACCGTTTTTGATTTCAAAGGTGGTGGTAGAAGTTACATTGCCACTTTTGATAACAAACTTTCTACCGTTGAGCATATCATAAAGCATATACAATAATGGTTTACTGATGCCCAGTCTGGTGAGTTTTAGGTACAAACCTTCTAACCATACGGTGTCGAAGGCCTTCTCCAAATCCACCAGAACAGCACCCGTGCATTGTTTCTTGGACTTGTTCCATTGGATATCAGAAACGAGCTTAGACGCGGCATGAATAGTGTCATGACCTGCCTTGAACCCGAACTGATTATCCGGAATTATTGTGTTGTCCGCAGCCCACTGAATCAGAGCTCTATTAATGATCTTTTCGAATACCTTACTGATACTTGGAAGAAGACTTATCGACCGAAGATTTGACGGATTGGAGTTGTCCTTTCCCTTTTTCGGGAGAGGATGAACCACAGCTGTCTTCCAACGCACTGGATAATATGCATTATTCAGCGCGTTGTTGAACAGGTTTTGTTTTATACCTTCTGTTGTCACAATCAGGCGCTGATCTAGAAATTTTTTTCTGGAGGGGATCACATGATAGAAAAAAAATGAAATAAGAAAAATGACATCAAGAATAACCAAATAAATAAAGTAAACCGAATTTCTTCAATTAACAAAAATAAAGGCAGAATAAACTTATGCAGAAACTCGTCCAATTTGTTTTACTTGAAAATTCATTACATACAGTCCGTAACATTTGAATAGCCTCAAACGTGCCTGTTTTTAAGATCAGCAGTTTATTGTTGCTTTTTGATGTGGACATATGAAATTATATGATGTGTTGAAAGGTAGAGATTAGTTCTTCAGATTGAGAGATAGCTATTTCAAGTAATTTTGAATAGCTAACAGAAAATGTCTCGAGACTATTTCATTATTGTAACATTAGAATAGAATCACTTTGTGTATCTTAGTTAAAATGAAAAGAGTATTATTTTTGTGCTAATAAAAATGTTTTTCTTTATTTATTAAATTATTTTAATATTTTGTACAACCTCCCTTATTTTGAATAACATCGAAAATGCGGTCTTTTAATGAATCATACTGGCCCAGTTATAAAAATTGATTTGATAGTGAAAAAAAGTGCGCACTTTTTTCATTATGAACACAATTTTTCTTTTATCATTTAAAGAATTTAGGAGTACAGATTTTTTGATGTTTTCTATGCAGAACCTTGAAGCATAGATTATAATTTTAACGTAACGGATCTCTCTTCAACTAAATTGCATATGGTTCACATGAATCACATAGCTTGATAACACAGTTTTAGTTGGAAAGCAGCATTTGTCCAGCCTATACCCAAAAAAGGCGAATCCTCGTCTCCCTCCACTTATCTCCCGATTGCACTAACTTCCCTCATGTCATGTCAGCTCAAGAAATATCTTGAAGAATGAAAGCTTCTTAATGACCGGTAGTACGGCTTTCGCAGCAATAAGTCTATTAGTGATTTGATGGCATATCTCACCGAACAGTGGACCAAATCTTACCACCTTTTTTTAGAAAGTAAGATTGTTGCACTTGATATTTCAAAGGCATTTGATAGAGTGTGGCACCAGGCTCTTTTATTGAAAATGCGTTCTTTCGGTATTGATGGGTCACTCTTTCGTTGGATTAGAAATTTTCTTTTGAACCGTTCTATACAAGTTGTATTTAACGGGTTTAAGTCTGAAACCCACAAAATAAATGCTGATGTGCCCCAGGGCTCCGTTTTGTCTCCGACCCTCTTTCTCATTTTCATAAATGATCTCTTGTCTGCAACTTCTAATCCAATGCATTGTTTCGCTGACGATAGTACCCTTTGCTTTTCATATTCGTTCCTAGACTCACATCCCTCCTCTTCAGATGTGGAACTGCAACGGCTAAATATGCTAAGCTCATTAAACTCTGATTTGAACAGCGTTGTACAATGGGGAATAAAAACCGCGTAGAGTTTAATGCTTCGAAACACAATGCTGCCTTGTATCGTTGAAACGAGATATACCCCCTTGCCACTGTCCATGAGTGGCACTTGCATCAATTAGACCGAGCATCTCGAGATTCTCGGTATGTGCATTTCTGACAACCGCTTGTGGATCGAGCACATACGCAATGTCGCCAAAAATGCTGCAAGATGTTTGGGTTACTTAACCCGGTGCAAAAAAATTTTCTCCCCGTCTGATCTGGCTATTATCTATAAGACTTATTAGGCTGGTGCTTAAGTAACATACTTAAGCCTATTGGATGGTGTACGAAAAGAACAGTAAGAATTATCGGTGATAGAGACATCACTGATTCATTCAGTCGTTTAGACTACCGTCGTAACGTTTCGTGTCTCTCTCTCTGTTTTATCGTTACTTCTACGTAAAGTGCTCTAGAGAAATAGCAGTTACATCCCAGACTCCACATTTACAGTTAAACCTGACACCTCCCACATTCATCAAGCCTAACGGCACATTAATCCCATAACTGTTTCTTACGCCATTTTTGCTGATCTAGCATTTTCATTTATTTTTTGCTATCATATTTCGTTGCACCCAGACGAAATATAAATATTTCATAAACAAATTCCAAATTCCTAACCAACAACCAGAAGCATAGTTCAAGATAAGAACAGAAGCAGTCAGTCAGTCGTTTTCTAATCCATCTTCTTCTTCTGTAAGGTGCAGTCTAGCTAAAGACAGCGACCTCATAGTACATTCTATATAATATTAAAAAAAAAAAAAAAAAAAAAAAATATTAATAAAAAAAATAATAATAAAAAAGAAAACTGAATTTGTGTTTTATTTTAATTGCTAAACCGCGAGGTAAGGACGGTAATTGGCGCAGTCAGTGAAAACAGTGCACAAGTGTAAGCCTCTGGAAAAGGAAACGACAGTAATTCGAAAAAGAATTAATCACAGTGTACTAGAACTTTTAAGTTCCGAAAAAGGAAACGAAAGTAATTCGAAAAAGAATAAATCACAGTGTACAAGAACTTTAAACTTACGAAAAAGGAAATAAAAATAATTCAAAAAAGAATTGAAAACAGTGTTCTTATTAAGTAGTGTCCATTAACTTCAACACCCTAAACATTTCAAATAAATATAAGGAAGAATAAGTTCGACGAACGACGAAGCGAAAGAATGGCTTTCTATTATATAGAACTATGCCTGGCGGCGTTGACGCAGCTCGTGGCCACTACGAACCAAGCAACATCCGTGAGAGCAAAAATTGAAAAAGAAATCCGGTTCTTAATGCTATTCCAGGGCGAACCAAATACCTGGCCCTCTTTCCTGACCTCGGTAACAAAAATCCAAGGCAAGTTACCAACTAGAGGCGGACAAGAAGCAAGTCTTTGAAGTGATTTATGACATAAAAATACTGGGATCGCCAAAAAATATATTGGATATCAACAAACCAACGGACCGGATGCAGTGCCAAATCAACCTTAAGAAACACTTTCGATCATCAAAGGACGAGCTGTTTATCACCAGAGACATCGGAGTATTAAAAGTAAGAAGTATATGTGAATTAGATTTAAAAATAAAAACTATTATAGAAAATATAGCAGACTACGCTGCATATAGTGATAATAAGAAACGAATAACAGACATTTTTAATGGAATGTTAATAATGAAAGTAAAAGAACTAGTTTCGGGAGCTTGCTTATGCAATTACAGAGTTACACGATCTATCAGAAAACAGGGATAAAATTAGAAAATTTATTGGACAAGATGAAATTTAAAACAATCTTCTTTAATAATTCAAATTTTAGGTATAATTATCAAGATAGTAACAACAACATTCACAATAAGGCAGGTGCATATAAGGTTTATCCTTATAACAACAATAACTCAAATACATACAAAAATAATTTTAACCATAACAATGCTTACCATAGCTCAGGAACGTTTAGAAAAAATTATAATCAAACCAATTCAGATGCATATACGCACAATTATAACCAAAATAACTCAGGGCATTTTAGAAACAACCCAAGTACATCTAGAAATAACAAAGATTCAGGAACATATAGGAACAATCATAACAGTTCAGGTATACGTAGATATAACTATTATATCAACGAAGTGTAACCTTTGGATACACTTTCAGCATCATATCAGAGAGAGTTCAACTTTCTAAATGATAAGGCGGATTTATGGGAAGAAAGCCTCAAAGCAGACTTCCCTATGGCCTATATAGTGATAAAAACGAAAAAAAAAATCAAAGTTAAGAATACTTATCGATACAGGTTCAGTGACGAGCATTCTTAATCCAGAGTTATGCCACCCGAAATGCAAACTATATTGACAAAACCAATGGAAATTAAAACGGCGGGAAACACACCAATAGATATATGTACTTCAACGGAAATAAACAAACAAATTCACCTGGACCCTGCGAAAAAGTATGTTCAGAAATTATTAAAATTGGAGCATATGATAATCTTATCACAGAAACACACAAGAAATAAACTATACTGAAGTAAACACAAACCCTATTAAAACAAAAAAAAAAATTAATTAATCACTTGAATGAAGAAGAAAGAAAAGGACTATTGAACCTTATATCTCGTAATTCTTCAATATTCTACCATAAAGATAACGACCTCTCGTTTACAAATGCGATTAAGCACTCAATTAAAACAATTAACGAGATACCGATGCACACAAAAACATATAGGTACCCAGGAGTTCATCGATCCGAAGTTAAGAAGCAAATTTCAGAAATGCTGAAGCAAGGCATAATTCGCCGCAGTAACTCACCGTATTCAGCACCGATTTGGGTAGTACCAAAGAAATTAGACGCTTCAAATGAAAAGAAATGAAGAATTGTTGTAGACTATATAATTTCACAAGCGTAACATGGATGAAATTTTTGACAAATTAGGTAGGAGACATTATTTCGCAACACTGGACCTTGGAAAAGGGTTGCAACAGATTGAGATTACTGAGGAGGACATACAAAACGGCATTTTCTACCGATGACGAGCATTATGAGTTCGTTCGTATGCCTTTCGGTCTTAAAATGAGCTGGCGACATTTCATTAATCGATTAATTCTATACTTGCAGATTACATAGGCGCTTGCTGCTGGGTTTAACAAGTAATAATAATCTAGTAATCTTTTCAACTAGCCTAACCGAATACTTAATAGCACTAAAAATAATATTTCAGAGACTAAAAGAAGTTAACTTTAAGGTTCAACTCGACAAGTGTGAGTTATTAAAAAAGGAAACCGAGTTTCTTGATCACATTGTGACCACGGGCGGATTCAATAGAAAAAAAAATCAAACGAACAAAACATAGTTTTTGCCAACTTAATAACCGGGAAATAACCAAACGCCCACAGTTAACTTACTTTTCTACCCTCTGAAAAATTACTAGAACCAGAATTTTTAACTGTAGAACCCATCCACACGACCAATGGAAAATTTTGAAAAAAAAAACTGTAAAACAAATAGAAGTGATATTTTTTTTGAGACATAAAGAAATTAAACTAATTTAATAATTTCAAATTTAATTTAGTAAAATTAAGAAAAATGTGTATCATAATTAAGATAAATATGTAACTTAATTTTCCTTTATAAACAACAACCAAGTATCCGTCAAGTTGAAATCCTACGTGTCCTTGCCACTATTACCTGTTATCCTTGACTACAAGAATGGTACACATACTAGAAGGTAGTGTTGAAACAACTGTGAACAAATAAAAGCCATGTAATGTTCAAAAAGATTCTATGAAAAACATCACCTCAATTCAAATTTCAAAATAAGACAAATATGGTGAGATACATATTTTGTCCGGGAACGGGTCGTTATTCTGTATTCCAAAATTGTGTATGAACAAAATTCTGTATCTGAAGAAAAAATTCTGTATGAACATAATTCTGTATTCCATTATTCTGCTTATCATATTTTGCCGTTGCAGATCCACATCCGATGAGGAGGGATGTGAAGCTGGAAACGAATACGAGAAGCTTAGGGTACTATCGTCAGCGAAACAATTCATTGGATTAGAAGTAACAGACAAGAGATCATTAATAAAAATGAAAAAGAGGGTCGGAGACAAAACGGAGCCCTGGGGCACACGCGCATTTATAGCGGTCATTAAGAAGCTTTCATTTTTCAAGATATTTCTTGAGCTGACATGACCTTTGAAAGAAGGGAAGTTAGTGCAATCGGGAGATAAGTGGAGGGAGAGGAGGATTCGCCTTTTTTGGGTATAGGCTGGACAAATGTTGTTTTCCAACTACTCGGATCGAGCCCAGAAGAATAGGATAGATGGAAAAGTTTACGCAAGGGTTTTGTTAGCGTTGAAGAACACCTCTTCATAACAATGGTATGGATGCCATTCGGGCCAGCGGATTTGTGTATGTTGAGATCTTTTAGTACTCTCACCACAGCACGAGTGCGAAAGAAGATTTGTCCTATGGAATCATTCACACGCTCAAGAACTGGGGGAGTCATGATACTCTCTGGCAGTTTAAAGTTGGAGGCGAACTGCCTAGTAAAAAGGTTAGCTTTTGCGAGAGAGCTAACGACTGGAATATCATCATCAACGAGCGTAGGGACCGAGGAAGAAGAAGAATTCTTCATGTTTTTCACAAAAGACCAACAATTTTTACTGCTTTTGAGACATTGCAATATTTTTTGCCTTAGTTTCCGTCGAATATGGACGTTGCAGGCCTTCCTGGCTTGTTTAAACTTATTCCGGTTTTCCTCAGTAGGGTTGGCTTTGTAACAACGGAAACTTACCTCTTTAACCCTGAGCTGCAAGTAGGTTAACAGCTCATATCAAACCATGCGTTCTCTTTAGGTCTGATGCTTTTAACCCTGTTCGGGATAAAAATTCTCATTCCTAGAAGAATTAAACTTGTGAGCATATCTGCACTGGAATCTACGTCACTATCGAGGAAGCATAGTGGCCAGTTAAAGATCCTTAAAAAGTTATAGAGACCGTCCCAGTCGGCTTTCTCGTACTGCATAACTGTTCTCCTAGGAGCTCTTTCCTTAACTGGGCTTTTTTGACAAGAGAAATTTGCGGATATGACAAAATGTTCAGATCGGCCTAGAGGCGATAATACACTTATTGTATATTTATCAGGGTCAGAGGTAAGGAACAAGTCAAGAGTGTTTTCTGTTTGGCCGTCAATGTCCGGTGTTCTAGTGGGCGTGGGCTCGTTGACCAGCTGAGCGAGATGGTTAAATTCAGCTAAGATCTCAGCACACACTCCTTCTGGTGTTGTCTTGTCGAATGGAGAAACCAGGAAGAATTGTGTACATTGTAATCGTCCGTAATAACGAGTTCAGTGCGAGGATACAAGGACAGTGAGTCAAATTCGTTAGAAGTTGAAATGCTGTCCAAATTTATTTATTTATTTATTTCATCAATCAGAGTTACAAAAAATCTCTTATAGATTACAGATAGAATAAATAATACAATTACTACAACAGTACTTACATTTACATAAATAACAATCAAATGATAATAAAAGGGCAAAAATATGAAAAAAGTTTCTTCTTAAAAACATGTTAAAATCAAGAACATTACACATTGAGTTACCCTGCCTTAAACAACGAGTCATAGATTCATTATTACCGTAGTTAACTCAATGAAACCAGAATAAAATAATGAACGTTCACGAAGTTCACGTGAAGGCGTGGAAAACTTTACTAGGGAGAGCAAGAAGGGACAATTGATTTTAAAACTAATGAGATTTCTAATAAACATAATTTCAAAATAAACTCTTCTTGTTGTAAGACTTTGAATTCCTAACAACAGACACATTGTGTTATGAGATGGCATTTCAGATCTCCACTGTAAAATATTTATAGCAGTTCTTTTAAAACGTTTTTGGATTCTTTCAATTCTCAATGAATGCTTAGAATAAGAAGGGTTCCATACAATGCAAGGATATTCCAAATCGATCTCACAGAGCTGAAATAAAGTGATCTGAATGTATAAGGATCTAAGAAATCCTTTGAGTTACGGTATATAAAATCCAGCATCGAACTTGCTTTAGATACAATATAGTCAATGTGACTACTGAAAGTGAGTTTTGAGTCGAAAAAAATCCCAAGATCGTTTTTTACACTGATTCTTGAGAGCTGCAAGCCACCAACATTATATAAAAATAGAATTGAAAGTTTGTTTCAATTAAAAGACATACATTGACATTTGGACACATTTAGATGAAGCTCGTTGATATTACACCACATAGAAAGTTTGTCAAGATCATTTTGCAAATAAATACAGCCTTGAATAGAATTTATAGAGTAAAAAAGTTTAATATCATCAGCGTACATCAAACATTCACAATTTTCAATTGGAATATCGTTAACAAAAATCAAAAACAGCAAAGGACCTAAACGACTTCCCTGAGGGACACCAGAAGTAACAATGATTGGTTCAGAAACATGATTGTTAATTTGCACTCTTTGAATCCTTCCAACCATTTCACAATAGAAGAATAAAAGTCAAGTTTTTTCTAATTTGGACAAAAGTATTGAATGATTAACTTGATTGAAAGCTTTCGAAAAATCAGTAAACAATACTTACATCACATTGAGAGCCAAGTTCTAAGAAATTTGTTAAATAAATAATTGAAAGTAACAAGGTTTGTAGTAGTGGATCTTCTACTAACAAAACCATGTTGTAGTGGAGCAAAGTTTTGAGTTTCAATACTTCATTACAAATTCTGGTGTTCCTCAAACAAGCCACCTGGGCCCTCTTTTTTTTACATTTTTCATTTATGACTTCCCTTCTGTATTTCAATATTCTAAATGTTTGATGTAGGTATGCTCACGACGAAACTAACTATTTTCAAATCAATTTCTAACAAAAACAACTGTTCAAAACTTCAAAATAACCTTGACGCTTTCTTTTCTAGGTTTAATAAAAAATTTTTATTATTGAATGTTGAAAAATGTCAAGGTATAAGCTTTACTATGAATGCTCACTTACTTTTGTGACTCACGGTATACTACACATCTCAGACAAATTATTTGATGCCACACCTTCATAGTGGATTAAATTCGGGATACCAATTGAGCTTTTCTTTTCATTGATAAATTTCCAAAAACGTTAACTATCTTTCCATGCTCAAAATATAGTGATTGTTTAGAAATTTATTTAGAAAATAAAATTCTTTTTGTAAGCGATAATAATTTTCAAAAAGAGTTTGATCACCATTTGATTTTTTATACATTTTGTAAGCTTTATTTTTCTTATTATTAATGTTAATTTATCTTTTGTTATACCATTTTAGTTTTGAAGACTGATTCCTTATAAATTTTGGAGTGAATAAATCAATTGCTTCTTGTAATGCACCAATGAAAATATTATACGAAGAATCTATATCGTAGTTGTTTAAAGCAAATATTTACAGACGACTAGATTTGGGCTTCTATAAAGGAAACATCAATGGATGATGTGCTTATTTACGGAAAATTTGAACCACGAATGTTTGGGGAATCCGACGGGATTCTAAGGTCCCCCAGTCCGACGAGCTTAGTCGCGCACAACGACCCTGCCCTATTACTAAGTTTCCCTTTCTCTTACGAGTCACCCCTCGTCCTATCCCCCTCCTTTTACCTCATTTCACCTGCAAGAACTGAATTGAACATTTGCTGAATTGTGCAACTAGTTTGTGGAATGATGCCAGAGTAGATTGAGCATTATTTTTAAACCTTTGTTTTTCGAAATTTGCAGTTCTTCAAAATGAGTTTTTACAGCGATTCTCCTTAAGCCAGAAGCAGTTTTCTTATAAAGTTTTCTGTGTAGTATGAATTTGAATAATGTTATTGCGAGTAGTAACTAAATATATAAACAATATATTCAAAGTAAAAGAACGGTTCGTTTAAGATAATTTTTATGGGGTTATTTAAGAGAGAGCATCAACAGTTTTGTTTTTGAATCAGCAAATATTTGTAAACTACTATTTTCTGGGATTGTATTGTATGTTTGACTTGAAAAGCTTATAATGTATGCACAAATTTTTGATGCTTTTTTACTTACTAAGGCAACTCGTTGTTGTCCAGGATCAATCCCAAAGAAAGGAATCAAACTTGGGCCAAAAAGTTATAAGCTTCGAATAATGACCAACCTTTCCAATGTTTTATGAAAATGTATTAAAACGTTTCTTACGATCTTAAATAGCAGATTATTTCATATAAGGCTTACAATATATATACAATAATAATTCTTTTAATAAAATAACACGGTATTTGATATACGCATTTTTATTGTAACTTCAAGTTATAAGTGTACCGTCTTATAAAAAATAACCAGAACTCGAAATGCTGCTTGTCTCCAGCTTAAAACTAGAGAAAAAACGAGTCGAGCGGTCTCTAACTGATGGCTCTTGCTTGTGAGGCGCTTAGAAGAAGGGCAGCCACAGGATAAAAAGGCAAAAAGAGCGGGTTTTCTGTCTCCGATACACTGAAAGGAAAAGGATCTAAGAATAAATAAGCAGATCTCAAAATACTGCTTCTGTCTCTAGCAAAATGCACCAAACTAGAGAATAAACGGTTGAGCGGTCAACGAGTGACGGCCCCTTTCTGTGGTGCGCTTAGAAGAAGGGCAACCACAGAATAAACAAGCAAAGAGAATGGACTTTCGGTCTCCGATACACTTAGAGGAAGAGGATCGAAGTATAAACAAGCAGATCTCAACGGAGAGTTTAACTGAAACCAACGCTCCTCCGCAGCCTTTCACTGCTCCTTGGCTTTTTCCAATGCCATATCTGGAGGGTCTCGTGCGGAGCTTCCAAATCATGAACCATACGGTTCCTTCGTTAAGGTAGTTGGATCGTAAACAACGTATGCGTGACTGTCATTCTAATAAATTTCATTTTTTTCGTGACATGGTACCATAAAAATGGTAACCTTTGGATTTAAAGGGTTTTCCAATAAGAGGTGTTATTTTGAATAGCCCGCTATTTCGGTAGCCGTCACTTTTGAAGCTGTAATTTTTTGACATTACAAGTAGAAACTACGCGAAACTTAATAAAAATAGAACGATACACACTTCAACAACACATTGAAATTATTAAAATTCACTATAAAAATGGTGAAAATTTGGCAGAGACGGTTCGTAAAACTAAAACATTTTTGGGTAGTCGTGTAACACCTTGTCGGACCGCAATACAGAAATTGGTGGACAAATTAGCGATGCGAAGAATAAAACTCGTGCACGTCGCTCAAGAACAACTGAGAATAATACTGTTGTAGCCCAAAGTGTTAAGGAAAACCCAGGTTTGTCCATTCCTCGTTCTTTGGAATTGGGCGTTCCACAAACGTAATTACACCGTATTTTGCATAAAAACTTGGGTCTTAAGGTTTATAAGGAAAACTGTCGCATCTGGGGCTTGGAAAACCCAAGAGTTATTGTTGAAAAGCCTCTCCATCCTCAACGCGTGACTGTTTGGTGCAGTTTATGGTCCGGCGTGGTCATTGGACCTTACTTTTTCGAAAATGAGGCTGGAGTATCAGTTACGGTCAATGGATTGCGCTATCGAGAGATGCTTAATGGTTTATGGCCGGAATTGGATGGTATTGATCTGGATAACGTTTACTTTCAACAAGACGGCGTAACGTGCCAAACAAGCAACGAAACCATTGGTCTTTTTTGGGAAAAGATTCCGGACCGTGTTATCTTTCGAAGACTCAATCTCAATTGGCCACAGAGATCTTGTGATTTAATACCTTTCGACTTCTTCCTTTAGGGACACGTGAAAGATAAGGTGTACGCCAACAGGCCAGCGTCGATTCAAGACCTCAAAGATGGAATTTGTGAGGCTATCGAGGACATAGGCCAGCCACTTTGCGATTTGGTTATGGAAAATTTCATGAAAAGGATATGGTCCTGTAAGTGGCTGATTTTGTGTTCCATTATTAACGGCATACTTTCCTCTTTATAATGAAATAAACATCCGATCATTTATCTCAAAAAATACAATTTTCTTTGAATATCAAAATAACACCTCTTATTGGAAAACCCTTTACTATTTCCTTCACTTTTTGTTAACGTTTGATCTTACTACTCATCTATTTTTCTCACAGTGTGCTTTATTCTATTCTATAAACGATTATTAAGGAGTTAACTTTAAAAAAAAGCAAACACTTGAATTATGCTACTTTTAGCCATTTCTGTTTACACGAGAACTTGTCACGCATAATTTTCAGTGTGAAAAACATAGTGTGCTCAAATCTAAGCCATTGATAATTGAGTGCGTTTAAATTGTAATAGAACAACTTATCTCAAGTTTCTATTTTTTAAAGAAATAAACTATGTAAACATTTTGTAAATACATATCTAGTCTGCAAGAATTAAACCATAGAGAATATATAATACCTAGAGTCGCGACCTTTTCCTCCCTTGCCGAAAACACCCTTAAAATTTTTCTGAGGTGAACTCTCACAATCCTCTCTTTTTTTCGTGTCCGTGAATCTGTGTAAGAGGTGAACTGTCACAATCCTCTCTTTTTTTAGTGTTCGTGAACCTGTGTAAGAGGTGACAAAAGAGTGAGCACTCAGCCGTGACAACATTTTTTTCCTGATGCACAAACCCAAAGTGACAGACTTCCACCACAGAAAATACGAGACTAATCGCACGACTTTTTTTTTACTTGCGACATATAGAATATATGGCAAGTATTGAATTCGTAAAAAAAAAAAAAATTTGAGATGAGGATGAGATATGATATTACGATGATAGAAAAGTCGAAAAAAGTGGGTCCGGCGATTCCGTCTGTCTGTCTGTCGGAAAGTTTACAGGCATCTACAGGCTTAACTACTAGTCCGATTGACTTCAAATTTGAAAATTAGAGGTTTGAGCAAAAAGTCATATCCCAATTTTTTTATTTTTGTTTTAAGATCAAAATTTAGGGTAGCCACCAT
>CAKKXW010000001.1:73974271-73988307 GCA_920937365.1 Sphaerophoria rueppellii
ATGCAAAACTAAACCGGCACGAAACACAAAAAAAAAGAGCACTAAACTTTTTTAATTTTATTTCGATAAAACGGTTAAACAAGTTAAACAAAATAATCTATTATTATTTTATGTAACTTTTTTTTACGTAGTTTAAGAAAATGTAAAAGCCAAACAAAGGAATTGACGGAAAAAGCCATTGGTGGAAGCACCTCTAAGTTGCTATCGTTGTTCAAAAACACATAAAAAGAAAATGTTAGTGGTTCAGACACCGATAGTGATTTTTCGTCGTATTCCTCTTCAGATGATTGGAATGAAAGTGTGACGAATGTTATAACCTTTTATTTGATGAAATGTAAAAGAATTTGATGCATTTTTTTTCAATGTATTTTATTATTATCTAATAAAACAAATTGAACAAATTGGCAAAATAGCTTTATTTTAATTTTTTCAAATCACGAGAAAAAAAAACACAAAGCACGGCCAAATCAAAACGTAAACAAACATGACATTTCTCACGAGTCTGTTCTAACCTGTTCTAACTCAAAAGCAAGAACAGAAAATCCTGTTCTAAACTGTTCTAGGTTTGTCAATGAACAGGAAAGTAGAACAGATCAGCACAGAAATAACCTCAATGAACAGCAAAAAGCTGTACTTTTCTGTCTAGAACAGTCCAGCACAGCGTCAGTGAACACAACTAAATGTTTCGATTTAGTTTAGGCTTTACACGGATGTCTACAGAAAAATATGATTTTTTTTTTCTTACAAGACAAGCTTTCAGGAGCTTTTTTTTTGTCTTAGTATTCATTTATAGGAAACAACAGGAGCGAACATTTGATTTGCTTTTGGAAAAGCTTTTTTTGTTGATCATTTCTTGCCACAAAGTTACTTCCACTTTTATAATATTAATTAGGGTGAATGGCCATCTATCAGAAAAACTATACATTTAATTTAAATCCTATATCATTGCATTTATAGATTGTGTACTCTGGCGGCATCCCATTTTGCTACATACGAAAGACTCAATTTCATCACCACTTTCTTCCCTGAATTCAGAATCAATCCATCCTGAAGCTATTAAATTATTCAAGGTAAGTTCATGTCTATTTTTTTTTTTTTTTTTTTTTGTGGAACATATTAAAATTGATTATCTTGCATTTAATTTCTTATCCTCAAACAGAGCTGCCAGCTATTTATGTCAGTAGCAGTCAATCAACCAGGCATTGATTATCACGTCGTTTTAGCCCAAAATGCCCTGCAACATTGCCTTGATATTCCGGACTTGCAAACAGAAATGATTTGTATTTTGATAAAGCAAACTTCGCGCCATACAGGACAAAAATTAAGTGTTGGCGTCCAGGTAAACAAGAAACTTGGGAAACAAACGCGCGTAAGTTTAGTTTTTTTTTTTAAGTTGCTTTGTCCTTTTTTTTCTTGTTAGTTTATTAAATCTTAGTTGGGTTATTTATATTTTATCTGTTAATTTTTGTTTCAAAAGACTAGTAAAAACAATTTATGTATCGAATAAATCAAACAGATGTCTCGTCTTTGCAGGAAAATATAAATCGTCTTTTTCCCTAACCAGACAAACCCTACTATATAGTTCGTTCAATAAAAAGTGTCAGTCAGAAGGAAAGATAGGGCATTTGCCTCTCATTCTGGTAGCAATAGCTTCCATATGTCTATTTCAAGCAAAATCTCTGATGTGGTTGCCATACTTTGTAAATTAAATCACCGGAATTCAAAGAGTAGTGTATGTATGGTTACCACCTGCTGGCGATTTAAGCTAATTTAATAAAAAAAACATGTTTATCTTTTTCCACACCACCAAGAGGTAAAACACAAGGTGTTTTTTTTTTTTTTAAAGGTATCCCCGGTAGACCTTATCTCTTTTTTTTATGTTTTCAAAAACATAGATTGTTTGGAAAACAAATAAACATAATAAATTCATTACTTAGGCCGTGTGCGAATTGGATGAATTGTGGTTAAAAATGGATGAATTTTTAACCACTACTGTCATATTTAAACCTGCTCCGCAGCTAGTCTAATTCTTAACACAATTTATTCAATGCGAAGTGTCAAAATTTAATCAAACGTCAAGTTTCAACCTATTTGTAACCCAATTCGCACACGGCCTTTAACAAAAAGTATTTACAAAAAACAAAAATAAACACTTTCAAAAATTCAGTCTCAAATTATTTGCGCAAAAATTATCACTAATCTGTCAAATAGTCGCTGCTGCTACTTTCGTCATTTAAACTTATCACTAACCTTTCAACAGCTTCCTTATCAAATATGTCCATCTCCCACGTTTTAGGTTCAAAAACCCGTTCAACATGTTGGACACACCGATCCCATTTTTCACTGTCAACGGTGGTGAGTGCTGGGGTAAATAACTCTTTTATTTCTTTCATTTGAAAGGTCTTGTTTTGGCTTGCTACTATCCCTTTCACTTGGGCCCAAACCAATTCAATTGGATTAAGCTCGCAGTGATAAGGTGGCAAGCGAATAACATTGTGTCCAGCAGCTTTGGCCATTTCATCTAAGTTTCGTGGTGTGATTTATAACGCTTAACAATACTCGTCAACTCCGCTTTCACCATGTCTTCCTCGAAACTGATGTCATTGTTCCGCAACCACATTTTAATTTCATCTTTTCTTGTGGAAGTTGATGTTGCCTTGTTTAATTTTCTCGAATGGTAAGATGAATTATCGAAAACAATGACGGAGAACAATAAATGTATAACTGCATTCCAGAACCGTTTTCAGACAAGCAAGTAAAAAAAATTCAAAATTCAAATTCAAAAATATTAAAATTGAGGCGGTAATACTTAACGCTCTCACCTCAATAAATGTTGTTCTCAAAAGCTTGAAAACAGAAAGCTCTTTCACCAAATCCTTTGAAAAAGCTGTTGAGTTTTGCTTCCAAATTGTTATGGCAATGCTGTCATTTCGCTCATTGAGAGAAGAAAAAAGAATACGATCAGTATTCACTATTCAGTAATTTCAGTATGCTTTCAGCATGCAACATAAATTGTCATGGAGGAATGTACAACGTTTAAGGGAAAATCAATCAATTCGTGTGCATAAATCAGTGCCGGCGCGCTTGTAATTTGGGAGCGAATTTGTGTTATTTTTATGAAGTGAGTGTTTAGCAGCCAGTTCTGCTTTAAAAAAAAGCTCTCCCATAAGGCCTTCACCGACATTTTTTATTGAACGAACTATAGACAAGGAGCATTTTTATTTTTCTGAGTAAAAATGAAATTTATAGGAAAGAAGAGGAGTGAAAATTTAGATAGTGTGCACTTAAAGAATGAGTTAGAGCTTTTAGAAAAGTTTTTTTTTTGTTGATTTCAGATTTCAGTTTCATATATATCATTTCTCAGTTTCCGCCATAAAGTATAAGAATGAGACATTTGAAGCCCTACTCTGTATTTCGATTCGAAAGCCATTCCTATTCGAATCTAGGGTCGAATCACGGCTTCAGCGATCGAATTGTGGGCACTACCTCTCACGCTATCGAATTATCTATCGAGCAACTAGTACACGAATTTTAAATTCTGTCTTCAGTTATCGAACTGAATCTCATTCGGAACATAAAGAGTTCACGGAACAAAATAAACTTAAAATTTCTACCTTCTGAATCGGAGAATAAATAAGAGTTATTCATTTCGTTTTACTGTTTTGTTACTTTTCGAAAAGATGTATAGGGTGTCTCAGTAAGAGTGTACTTTTTAAATTTGGAATATTTTTTTTTCATGCAAGTTGCAACTAGGAAATTTTGAACGCTTCTTGAAAAAACAGCGCGTTATAATAGTGAAAACTCACTACGCAACAAAAGTGACTGTGAACGGCATTCGATACAGGAATATGATAATGGACTTCTTGTGGCCTCAATTGGACGGCATGAACCTGGACAACATGTGGTTTCAGCAGGACGGCGAAACCTGCCACACCACGCATGAAACTATTAACTTATTGCAGCAATGATTTTCAGAACACATTTTCTCATGAAATTCTTATCTCAACTGGCCGCCAAGATTGTGCGGTTTAACGCCGTGCGTTTATTTTTTTGGGGTTTTGTGAAATCTCGGGCTTATGCGAATATACCAGTAAAAATTCCTGAGCTCAAATAGGAAATACAATGTGTCATCGGTGAGATACATCCACATCTCTGTGCAAAAATCATGGAAAATTTCAAGAAAAGAGTAATGGCCTGTCACCGGAGCCGGGGTCATTTGCCATATTTGTATTCCATACTTCATAGGAACATGTCTTCTTTTCAATAGATACTATAAAAAAAAATCACAACTCTGTCACAAAATACTTGTTTTTATTTAAAAATGAAAAAGTGCACTCTTAAGGACTGTTCACATGAGAACGAACGACGACCGACGAATAAATGAAGAAATATGGTTTAAGTTACTTTACCGACCTCAAATCTTGCTGATATTTAGCAAAATGATTGAAATATAGTTTATGAAGATTTTAAAATATAAAAATTAGATCTTTAATTACCTAAAATGTATTAATATCGGAAAATATAACATTCGTCCCGAAATTAGATCTGTTCGTTGCGATCTGTCAAGTCCAATTCGTGTTCCACATACAATCCACACTCCCAACGAACAAAATGTTCGCGCGCGTATAACCTCAAAAATCATTCTTGTCTTGTGTTTTGGTTTTTCATTGGCGACGAATTAAAAACTCTCATGTAAAAGAAATGTCAAAATCGACGTATTTTCGTTCATTCGTTGGTCGTTGTTCGTGCTCATGTGAATAGTGCTTTACTGAGATATCCTATAAATTAAAATTTTACATGTCAAACCACTCAAGACTCGTTCAAAATAAACAGAGATTCGACGTAGTAGAATAAAGACTACTACAATTTTTAATTCCCAAACGTTACGTGACCAATCGAACGCCATCATCCCAAAATGGTTACTCGTTCGTTCGATCACTGATGAGACTCACTTAGTCGTTCACTGAAGCGGTCATTCGGCCCCTGATTTTAGATTCGTTTATGGATTCGTACTTTGTAAAATGTTCTAATCGAACACAAAATCATCTAGTACTATTTCTTTTAAAGAATAGATATACCGAGTATCGAAATATTTCTCATGAATCATGATGCCTGTTAAAGCAAAAATTAAAACAAATTTCAAACAAGACGAGAAAGTTCAAATTAATTTTAAAAAGAAAAAAAATAAAATTCAATAAAAACTTAGATAATAAAATCGATTCGATTGCTTTATGAATGGATGAAGAAAATAGAGATGAACGGATTGAACGAAGAATAGTGCGCGATAAACCAAATATTTATTTAATGTATGATAAAAGGTAAACATAATGAAATCGTTTCGCATTGATGGTTCTTCCGCATTTAAAGAGAACGATAGTCTGCCCCACAAATTGTTTGAAGTGTTTCTGACGACCGAGGCTTATGAACTCCCCCATAATTTCAAATTGTTTTTGTTTTGTATGCACATTTTTTACTGCAATGAAATTCATTTGCTTAAATTTTGAATAAAATTATTATTTCCTTTCTTACATTTTATGTATTTCACACAACAAAACAGAATTTCTCCTTTTGTGTCCTTTCAAAACGACTTTCGAATTGCAATCCGTTGCCTTTCTTGGTGTAGAAACAAAACTTCCGTTTTCGAACGCTAATGACATTCAGAAACGCATAGCCAGGTACGAAAAATCATTTTTCCGTAATTACTAGATTTCTAATCCGCATTAGGAATAGAGACTACAAAATATTCGTGTTCGATAATATTTTCTTTCGAGACGAATTACAGAGTAGGGCCCCTGCATTATCTCTGTTCTAAGGATAAATTGTTTTGCATTTGGTAAATGGATTTCCCCACACGTTATTTTTTCTTAATGTACATGCATACATACATCCGTATACATACATATATGTATATATTTGTTTCTTGTACATATAATTATCATCATAATTAACTGGCAACTAATTATTGTATTTAAAGTAACAACCTTTCCTAAAATTACTATAATGATGATAAAACCTGGCTCCTGCCTAAATGGCTTTACACATCCAACTTTGTATGTACAAATTTAAAAAAAAAAAATTTCAGTTTCTAGTGTTAACTTTTTGCACACAAAACGACAACAACCTGGGACCCCGATACCTATGGGGGTTTATTTTGTATCCCACAAATTAGTTCTTATTTCGCGGATAGATGGCGAGAGTGATGCAAGAAAGCAGTTGTTGTAGAAAGATTTATTAACATAAGCAAAATAAAATTTACGTCAGGGTTGCGTCTCGGTCAAAATCAAAGCTTAAACTTCAACCTTTTTAACACTTACTTACTTATATTGGCGCTACAGTGCAGGTCGGACCAGGGCCTCACCCAACAAACTTCTCCAGCCAGCTCGATCCCTAGCTAACTGCCTCCAGTTTCGCACGCCAAATTGGTTCAGGTCCTCTATCACCTGTGTGCTTGACCTGAGTTGCAGTTTTCCTTTTCTGCGATGTCCTTCCGCATTTCCATTCGCTCAACATGATCCAACCATCTAAGTCGTTGGACCTTAACTTTTCTAGCTACGTCAGATGTTGTCATAGTCCATGTCCCTGCACCATACATGAGGACCGGGATGATGATGGTCTTGTAGTGTCACTTAAGTTGCTCGGGAGAGGACTTTAGTACTCAATTGCCTTCTAATTCCAAAGAAGCAGCGATTGGTAGGAGTGATTGTTCGTTTGATTTCAGCGCTGGTGTTGTTATCTGAGTTGATAGCGGATCCCAGGTAGACAAAGTCCTTAACTACTTCGAAGTTAAATCTGTCTAAGTTTAAGTTTGCTCCAAGACATCGATGTTGGTCTTGCCATCGTTAACCGCTAGACCAATCTTCCTCGCCTCCGACTCAAGACTCACAAACGCTCCAATGACATCACGCTGTGTTCTTCCAAATATGTCAATGTCGTCGTATCCTATTAGCTGGACGGAATTTTTAAAGATTGTGCCTCTAGTGTGTACGTTGGAGCTTTGCACAATCTTTTCAAGAATGGTATTGAAGAAATCGCATGACAACGCATCGCCTTGCCTAAAACCTTTTTTGACATCAAAAGCGTCCGTTGGGTTTTTTCCGACCATGGTGGAACAGCGTGAGTTTTCCATTGTCATCTTACATAGACGGACGAGGTTTTTTGGGATGCCAAAACTTGACATTGCTCTCAATAATTGGTCTCTATAGACGCTGTCATAAGCGGCCTTGAAATCTATGAAAAGGTGGTAAGTATCGATTTGAATTTCCTGGGTCTTCTCCAAGATCTGCCGTAGGGTGCATATTTAATCGATGGTGGACTTTCCGGGTCTGAAGCCACACTGATAAGGACATATCAGGTTGTTGACGAAGAGCTTCACACAGCACGACAGACAAGGTCTTATAGGTGTCGTTAAGGAGACTTATACCTCTGTAGTTGGTGCTGTTTAAGCGATCTCCTATTTTGAGGATTGGGCATACGATGCTGAGGTTCTATGTATCGGGCATGCTTTCCTCCAACCAAATTTTGCAGATGAGCTGGTGCATGTTCCTAACCAAATCATCTCCATGTGCTTTGTATAGTTCGGCGGCTAGCCCGTCTGCTCAAGCGGCTTTGTTAGACTAAAGCTTAGGTATAGCTATCTTCACTTCGTTCATGTCGGGTGGGTGTAATTGTTGGCCTTCTACACCCAAATTGAATGGTTCTGTTTTGCTGACGGAGTTTTGCTCGTCATCGCCATTATACAGCTTGGAAAAGTCGTGTTCCCAAATACTCAGCACTGACTGCGGTTCTACTACGATGTTCCCATGATGGTCTTTACAGGCCTTAGTTCGGGGTGTATAAGCCCTTGAGGTTTGTTTCACCTTTTTGTAGAAATCCCTCTATCTCCTCGATCGCGCGCTTCTCATACTCCCTTTATTTTCTTTCTAAGAAGTTTCTGCTCCTCTCTCATTGTCTGCTCGTAGAGCTCACGAGCTGCTCGTGTCCTTCTTTGCAGCGCCGCTTTTTATTCCTCTTGTTTAGCTGCATGTGCTCGCCGGTACTCATCGTCAAACGAGGTGTTCGATGTGGTGGGTGTGTAAACCCTAGCACTTCAGAGGCGGCATCTTTGATGGCTGCTTGGCAGTGTGAAATCCGCATTCGTACCTTGGCTACAACAAGGTAGTGGTCCGACATCTAGCATAATAGAGAAGTGTCTTGCGTCGATCGCAATGTGATCAATCTGATTGGCAGTTGATTGGTCAGGAGATTTCCATTTGCCCCCTTGTGGATATCGAGATGTGGGAAACGCGTACTTGCTTCCGTTACGTCTCGCTCCACAGCGAAGTCGATTAGCCTAAATCCGTTATCCGTTATCGGAGGTGGTGTCGTGTAGGCTATGTCGTCTGATTATTCCACCAAAGATTTCTTCTCTACCCAGCTTAGCATTAAAATCTCCAAGGACGATTTTAATGTCATAGCTAGGGCATTGCTCATAGGTCTTGTCGAGGAGCTCATATAACCTGTCTTAGGTGTCTTGATCCTTTTGCTCAGTGGGGGCGTGAGCGCAGATGAGGCTGATGTTGGTGAATTTAGCCTTGGTACGGATTGTCGTGATGCGCACATTCACTGAGTTGAAACCCAAGACCATCCTCCTGAGTCCAGTCCCAGCCAACTATCCACATTCAAATAGACACTGATTTTCATACCGGTAGCAATCGCCGTAGTAAATATCGCAGTTATGTCTACTTTATAGCAGTCAAGGGCTTCCGCTATTTGTTTGGCTGCACGTTGGCCTTAAATCGTTGGCGTGGGTCGTCATCATTAATTCCGTCCGTATCCGAGGCTTGTTGGTGTTTCGGAACCATATCTTCTTTATGTGGCCGGGCAGTCACCTCGGCGAACGACCGCCAACCTGGAGGGCCAGGTCTTTAGTTAAACTCTAAGATGAAGAGCCGGCAAATCGCTCCTTATAGGCCTATGCTACGAATATGTCGTAGTAGCCCTATAAAGTGTTCAGTGTTCATCCTGGCTATAACTGTAGACGCCACCGTTGATTCTATCTTGGGAGTTCTACCTCTGCCGCCTGTTGAATAGGAGGCATGCCTTAGTTTTAGCAAACCTCCTCCCCCTCTCTCTCTCTTAGCTGCCGCCAACACTTTCCCACTGGGGTTGGAACCCAATCTTCGGTTGAAGGTACTGGGCACCCGATGTTCACAACGGGGAGGTGGAGAGTAGAAGTTGATAGACAGAGGTTTCTGTGGACACTTGTGCTTGGGTACACGTGTCTACCCTTGGAAAAACATGAATTTGTTGAAAGTGACACTATATCAAAAATGAATACAATGGTAGATTTTAATGTGAATTATAAATGGTTACCCCAAACAAAGCAATTCAAACCCCTTTGTCGATGCAACCGTGTTGTGACACAATTGGGAGTGTAGATAATAAAAATGAAAGTAAAATCAAAAATATCAACATGCTAAGAGGAGCAGAGTACATTGGCTATTCAACTGGCTAGTCTAAGGTTCAAAATCCAATGATGAGAACTAAAAAATTGTTTCAATTAACAATAAAAAAATAGACAGCACCACTAATGAAAGGAGTCTGAAGATCTGTTTGGCAACCGTTAATTCGCTATAACTCCAGCCAAAATACTTAATTGACGAAAAAAAAAGACATTAGTGGAAGCACCTCTAGAAAAAGATGTTATTATTCACATACGAAAAATTGAAGATTTTCAATGTTCCTTTAAAACTGATGCAAATAATTTCTATAATAATTAATAGTAATAGTAGAGCTGGTACTATTTCTAGAAAATGTTTCCTTGAAAAAATTCGACAATATGTATGTATTTGAGAAATAAATACCATATCCATAGCTTGCAGTGATGCGAACTTCATGGAATCAGGATTATCTATCTTAGTATAGCGAGGCCAAGGGTTCCAAACTAAAGGCAACTAAACTGAATGAAGGAACTTAAGAAATTAGATTATATAAATGAAAACGAGTCTATATTTTCTATTCATAAATTTAAACATAATTTTGGGTACCCACTTTTTTTATTTTTTATGATTTATTTGTTATTATGTATTTAATATCCGAAAAATATACTTGTCTACGTGAGAGTAATATAACTTAAAGTAATATATACAATACATACTATGTTCTTGAATGAAAATCATATATTTTCCATTCATATGAAAGGTTTCAGCTTTTCTTTTCAATAAAATTATATCCTCTCTATTGTTTGTCAAACATTAAAAAAAAAATAAGAAACGTGTTATTATTTTTCATACATATTATTTCTTACATGTAAATATTATATAGTTATTCCATATTTTATTTTATTGTTATTTTTTGTATCATGCAGATTTTATTCAGTATTAAATTATATTTTTGTTAGAATGAAATTAATTTTTAAGATTA
This sequence comes from Sphaerophoria rueppellii, assembly GCA_920937365.1. NCBI lineage: Eukaryota > Metazoa > Arthropoda > Insecta > Diptera > Syrphidae > Sphaerophoria > Sphaerophoria rueppellii. The sequence goes on from CAKKXW010000001.1 coordinate 73,984,673, forward strand.
CATTTGCTTTTTGATGGCTTTGAACCACGTGCTTTATCTTAAAGATTTATAAATAAATATATCTCATATCACAATGTATTCAATGTATTGGTACGCTTTTACATGTTTCGAAATATAATAACATCTGCAATTTACAATATAATTTTGCATGTTTGTTATAAGTTCGAATTTTCGTTAAATAAATCCCCCAAACCTTGAACGGATGTATGTACATGTATAATGTATGTAATGTAATGTAAATGTACTTATGTACATTTTTAAATATAGGTAAAATAAGATTTAATAGCCCGGGAGGCAGCTGGTAGTTAGAGTAAGTAATTTTAAGAAAGCTGAGATTTTGTCCTTTAGTTTGTTTCGTGTTGCGGAAAGCGTAAACATCAGCTTCCAAGCCAGCAGCGGCAGCGGCAGCGACAGCCACCCAAACACGTAGAATTTTGGTAAAAAGAAACCTAAAACTTTATTGGTTGTTGGTTCGTTAATTTTGATATAAATTAACGGTTAGCGATTGTACGTCAGCTTTCCCCCAAACATGTAAACAAAAAAATCCGTTTAAAAATAATTTTAGCACAGCTGAAATGTTGGGAAGCTAAAGTTGACGTTGTTAGTTTATCGAAAAAAAGTTGTCCGCTGAACTTTTAGCGGTGGAACTCAGCTTGAAGATATATCGCATATACAATGGGGCGTGTTGCACCTTCATCATTTTTCTGTAGCTTTTACAGATATCTATTAGCACAGCTAAACAAGGAGCTTCCGGGAGCCTAAGTATTCATTTATAGGAAATAGGAGATGAGATGAGCGAAAATAGATTTTGTATGCATTAAGTGAATCTGTTAAAACTTTTGGAAAAAAGCTTTTTTTTGTAGCTTTCAGTTTCACCATAAGGGTGAGATAATATCTGTATAAAATTTATTACCTGTACTATTAGTTTGCGATTTTTAAGCTTTGTTACTTTTGATATGTTTTGCTTTTTTATCATTTTTAGTATATTTTTAGTACATGCGCGTCCGCCCTGCGTCTATCTCACGGCATCAGCTAATTCTCTCTACCACTTACTTATGGGATTTTACATTGGGCCAAGAAATTGATTCTTCACGGATCTGTGGCAATTTTTTTCCCCTTAAATGAATTACATTGGAAAAAGTATTGAATTTTTTACTTGAAGAATTGATTTCTCTAAAATTTCTTTTTGGAGACAGATTTACACATATTCTCACACGTATTTTAACACATACAACGAGATATTTTTTAATATTCAAAACGAATGGAGTTTGTTGCAAGATTTGTATAAAAAATTATTTTGCCGAATATAAATTTACGAATTGTGTTTAAATTCAATTTATTAAACATTTTAAATTGAAGAATATTCAATCATAAATCTGTTTTGATACCTTTCACCCACACATTCAAAAAAGAGATTGCTACTTTTGGCTTAACAAATTACATTGAACCCAAAAAACATTGAATTTTATTAGCGATTCGTGGTGGTTGAATGTAAAATCCCATTACTTACTTACTTACTTACTTACTTACGGTGGCGCTAGATTGCAGGTCGGACCAGGGCCTCACCCAACAAACTTCTCCAGCCAGCTCGGTCCCTGGCTAGCTGTCTCCAGTTTTGCACGCCAAGTTGGTTCAGGTCCTCTACCACCTGTGTGCTCCACCGGAGTCGCGGTCTTCCTCTTCTACGACGTCCTTCTGGGTTGGATTCGAAGACTCTACGAGCCGGAGCATTATTTTCCATTCGCTCAACATGACCCAACCATCTAAGTCGTTGGATCTTAACTTTTCTAGCTACGTCAGTGTCGCTGTACAGCTCGTACAGTTCTTGGTTGAATCTTCGTCTCCATTCTCCATTAATGCAGACAAGACCAAAAATCACTCGAAGAATATTTCTCTCAAAGCAGCCCAAAGCGTTTTCATCAGATGTTGTCATGGTCCATGTCTCTGCACCATACATGAGGACCGAAATGATGAGGGTTTTGTAGAGTGTCACCTAAGTTGCTCGGTAGAGGACTTTGGACTAAGTCCAAGGAAGCAGCGATTGGCAAGAGTGATTCTTCGTTTGATTTCAGCGCTGGTGTTGTTATCTGAGTTGATAGCGGATCCCAGGTAGACAAAGTCCTTAACTACCTCGAAGTTAAATCTGTCTAAGTTGACGTTTGCTCCAAGACATCGATGTTGGTAGTCTGTTCTTGACGACAGCATTAACTTGGTCTTGCCCTCGTTAACCGCTAGACCCACCTTCCTGGCCTCCGTCTCAAAGCTCACAAACGCTCAACTGACATCACGCTGTGTTCTTCCAATTATGTCAATGTCGTCTGCGTATCCTAGTAGCTGGACGGACTTTTGTGCCTCTGGCGTTGACATTGGAGCTTTGCACAATCTTTTCAAGAATGATGTTGAAGAAGTCGCATAACACCGCATTTCTTGCCTTAAAACTTTTTTTACATCAAAAGCGTCCGTTAGGTTTTTTCCAGCGTGAATTTTCCATTGCCATCTTACACAGGCCGATGAGTTTTTCTGGGAAGCCAAGACTAGATATTGCTCTATATTCTTGGTCTCTATAGACGCTGTCATACGCGGCCTTGAAATTGATGAAAAGGTGGTAGGTATCGATTTGAAGTTCCTGGGTCTTCTCCAAGATCTGCCGAAGGGTGAATATTTGATCGATGGTATGAAGCCACACTGATAAGGACCTACCAGCTTGTTGACGAAGGGCTTCAAACGTTCACACAGCACGGCAGACAAGATCTTATAGGCGAGGTTAAGGAGACTTATATCTCTGTAGTTGGTGCAGTTAAGGGGATCTCCTTTTTTGAGGATTGCGCATACGATGCTGAGGTTCCATTCATCGGGCATGCTTTCCTGCGACCAAATTTTGTAAATGAGCTGGTGCATGCTCCTAACCAAATCATCTCCAGCTGCTTTGTACAGTTCGGCGGCTAGACCGTCTGCTCCAGGGGCTTTGTTCGACTTTAGTTTAGATATCGCTATCTTCACTTCGTCCATGTCGGGTGGGTGGAATTATTGGCCTTCTGCACCCAAATTGAATGGTTCTGTATTGCTGACGGAGGTTTGCTCGTCATCACCATTATACAGCTTGGAAAAGTGGTCTTTCCATATCCTCAGCACTGACTTCAGTTCTGGGTGTATAAGCCCTGGAGGTTTGTTTCACCTTTTTGTAGAACTTTCGAACCTCGTTCCTGTTGTGTCATCCATCTATCTCCTCGATCGCGCGCTTCTCATGCTCCCTCTTTTTTCTTTCTGAGAAGTTTATGCATTATGCTCCTCTCTCCTTTTCTGCTCGTAGAGCTCACGAGCTACAAGTGTTCTTCTTTGCAGCGCCGCTTTGTATGCCTCTTGTTTAGCTGCATGTGCTCGCCGGCATTCATCGTCAAACCAGGGGTTTCGTTGTGGTGGCCGTGTAAACCCTAGCACTTCAGAGGCGGTACTCTGATGGCTGCTTGGCAGTGTTGCCACTGGTTATCTATATTTTGTGCTGGCAGCAAAGGACATTTTCGGAGACACAATCGGAAAAGGATCTAGCAATCTCTTGCGATTGTAGCCGTTTTACGTCGAATTTCCTTCCAGCATTTTCGCTTTTTGGCCTTGATCGGGATATCTGCATTCGTACC
>CAKKXW010000001.1:73993064-74007368 GCA_920937365.1 Sphaerophoria rueppellii
ATTATTTTTATGGGATAAGCGACCTATTGTGTGCAATATCGATCGTGTGCCTATAACTTCAACAAGCAAACTCAAACGAACAACTTCAATATCCGTGTGCTAGCTATAACGTGTGTTATCCAGCGAATAGGGTATTTTTATTAATAGGGCTGTAACGCATCAACAAAGTTTCAGGTTTACTGACATTTTTTTTTTTTTTCTTGTCAATTATACGTGTTTGGGTTGCTGTCGCTGAAACACCCACCGCATATACGCCAGCAGCCGGTCACTTTGTTTAATAAAAATACTAATAGGACAAAATCTGAGCTTACTTTAAATTGGTCACCAAAATTGCCAGCTGCTTCCTTTACTTCCTAAAATGCCAGCCATTTTGCTTTTGTTTGCTTCTTTAAAACATATTTTGTTAAAAAAGAAAATGTAATTTTTAAAAATTTATTACACATTTTAACAAAATTTCAAAATGGTAGAACACTTGCAACTTATCATTTCTAGAACCAGCAGTTGAACCGCTGTTGTCCAGCATTATAAATTTGAATTATTCATTCTGTTATCAATTGCTATTCATTAGTCTCGCTAAACCTCGGTAACGGCTGAACTGATTCATCTTATTATCGTTTCGAATTATTTTTGGAAGTTCAGGAAGGGTTTGAACGACCTTTTGATAAATGCACAAATACACGTGTTATGAACAAAAATTCTTTTTTGCATACTTTTTTAAGAATAAAGACAAAGTAATCTATTTCCTTTATTCAGATTCTTAATAAAATAAATTCTGCATTGCAAAAAATACACTAGCTTCTCCTATCGTTGCTTTAAATTTAATACCACCGAAATCAAGCGCTCTGGCATCCGCAGTCACTTGGTCTTTGTACCGTAGGTTTGGTCTTATTTGCCGTCTCGAACCTGGGCACTGGGATAAGAGGGCTTTCCTGGCTGGAGCGTTGTCGTCCATTCGTTCGATATGGCCGAGCCAATATAGTCGTCTTTTCTTGGCCTTCTCGACTACATCCACATCTTGGTACAGCTCGTACAGTTCTCGGTTGAACCTTCTTCTCCATTCGCCATCGTCGCATACGGGACCAAAAATCCCTCGAAAAATTTTTCTTTCAAAAGTGCCCAGTATCAATTCCCCTTTTTACTAATCGTCCAGCACTCGGCGCCGTAGAGAAGGACTGCTTTTGTATAGCAGACACTTTGTCTTTCGAGTGAATGCCTCAAGCACAGCTCTCTTGCATCGGCCGATGATGTCAATGTCGTCCGCATAGCCAGGAGCTCGGTGGATTTGTTGAAGATAGTGTTTTACGTGCTCAGACCTGCCTTGCTCAAGTCTCTGGCATTATCTCTGGCATTGCGCCGACTAGTACATGATCGATTTGGTTGGTGGTTCGGATATCCGTAGATCGCCAATTTGCTGTGTAGATCTTTCGTTTTCTTCGTGCTACTTATCACCGTATTAAGAGCTGCAGCAAAGCCGATTAGTAGGAAGCCTTTATCTGTTGTAACTTCTTGGTGGCTGTGCTTTCCAACTAATCAGCCAAAGATGTCTTCCTTCCCGATTTTTGCATTGAAATCCTCGAGTACGATTTTGACGTCGTATACTGGACAGGCTCCATAAACTCTATCCATCAGGGTCGTAAAAATCCTCCTTGCCAGACTCCTCAGCATCATCGGTAGGGGCGTGTGCACATATTATACTGATGTTTTGTAGTGTGGCCTTGATGCGGATTACAGCCAGGCGATCACAAATTGGCTTATAAACATAACTTTAGTATAACCGCACCTAACTGTTAAGTAAAAAACATAAAAATAAAATCAATGTGTTTCAATTGAATTGAATTGGAATAAATAAAAAATAAATAAATACGTAAAAAGCCCACACAACACCATACAAACCGCGGCCAAGCAAGACAAATTTTCGAGTGAGGGAATGATGACTGCATTAAAAATATGAAAGCGAATGCAAAGAAGTGTCGAAATTGCCTTGCAAATAAATAATTTCAAGCTTTAACTACATCGAATTTTGACAAAGTGAAAAATCTTGTTGAGATAAAACCGTTCGTTATTATAGGCCTTGTTTTTCATGACATTCAATTTGTCCGTTTAGTGGACAAACACCACAAAGTAAAATTAAGTCTAAATTATTTTTGTCAAATGTGTTTTGTGTTTTATTTGTCCTGAACTCTGAACTTAATTCAAATCAATGAATAAGAACACGCAAAAATTCCTAACAAATGCCTACTTCAGGATCGGGGACGTATTTAAAGAATGCTGAAAACTTTTTTTTCCATTGCATCGGAGGTATCGGGACATCAGTTTATTTTTTAATATTACCTAGACATTTCTGAATAAATATTAAAAAGAAAAAAAAACATCTCTGTTCTGTTCCGAAAACTAAAGATTAATTTTTAATACAATTTAATTCGTTTTTTTAAGATATAATGAAATAGGATTTTATATAATTATAAAGCATGCCGTCTGCCGTAAGGATTAAATAAATAATCAAAATAAAAGACAAAAATAGGGTGGCGCGACAGCTCTTGAAGAGCCAAGGTGTAAGTGGCTTACTCTCATCAACAATTCTCTAAGTGCGTGTGAAGAATTGAGGGGATCTACAATAAAGAGTTTTCCAATAAGAGGTGTTATTTTGATATTCAAAGAAAAATGGCAGTTTTTAAGATAAATGATCGGATAATTATTTCATTATAAAGAGGAAGGTATGCTGTTAATAATAGAACACAATATCAGCCATAGGACCATATCCTTTTCATGAAATTTTCCAAATCCGAATAGCAAAGTGGCTGCCCTATGTCCTCGATAACCTCACGAATTCCATCTTTGAGGTCTTGAATCGACGCTGGGCCGTTGGCGTAGACCTTATCTTTCATGTGGCCTCAAAGGAAGAAGTCGCAAGGTGTTAAATCACAAGATCTCGGTGGCCAATTGTGATCACCTCTTCGAGAGATAACACGTTCCGGAAACTTTTCCCGTAAAAGATCGATGGTTTCATTGCTTGTGTGGCATGTAGCGCCGTCTTGTTGAAACTAAACGTTGTCCAGATGAATACCATCCAATTCCGGCCATAATAAATCATTAATCATCTCTCGATAGCGCAATCCATTGACCGTAACTGTTGTTCCAGCCTCTTTTTCGAAAAAACTAAGGTCCAATGACCCCGCGTAGTTGAAGCGTGTGTTGTTTCATTTATATTAATGGCGTAGTTTCTACTTGTGAAATGTCAAAAAATGACAGCTTCAAAAGTGACAGCTACCGAAATAGCGGGCTATTCAAAATAACACCTCTTATTGGAAAACCTTTTATAACGCCGATTCCAAACAGCAAAGTTGAGAAGCACTTTTTCATGACAGATGATACTCTTGGAAGTCTTGTCAGTTCTTCGCAAGAGGCAATGCCTGTGAAAGATGAAATAAAAACTAAGGGCACGAGTAGGACTCGAACCCACGGCATTACAGTTTGATCAAAACAAGGATTAATTAATTTAGGTGACATTGTTTAGCTATATTCAAATTTTAAAACATTTTACAAAAGTTTGAGGTATAGAAAGAAAAAAAACAAAATGAACACAAACCAAACTGGACTTTTAGTTTAGTCAAAACAAAAAAGGGCTTTTAGTTGAGCTAAAACGAAAATAATCTGCAAAGTGAGCTTTTGAGAAACTATTCAAATAATCTTTGTATCTTTTTCTTCAAAACATATTCAAATAATCATCTCGATGTTTTTTTTTTTCGTGCGCTAAACATATCTTACAAGTGACTTCCATCCACCATTCAAAATGTTTATACATTCTTCTAACGAAAGAAAACTTCGGATTTTATGTAAAACTGGACAAACAGCTATAAAATGTAAGACATTCTCATTCTCACCAAGATTGCAAAGCGAACAGATGGTATTTAAGTCAGATCTATGTGGTTTATAATTCAAATCCAGCATTTCAGTTCTGGCTTTGAAAATTAAGCTCATTTCTGAAACTGAAAACTCATTTCTTAAATGATTATTGTCACCAAGAGTTAAACTTAATTGTCGATAGATACATCTTGAAGCTGATCATAGCCACGTTCAATAGCATTCTGAAATAGCCTCCTCATTATTGTCGGTTCTTATTGAGATGGGAAAGTCGTGTGTTACAGCTAGATCGTACCAATTTTTGATTGGACTATAAACATTATCAAAACTTATCTTAAGGATCCGTTTTTGGAGGTTTTGGTCTGTTCTTTTCAATACTTTGACAATGTAGTCTGCGTTGGCTTTTGAGTTTCTCACAAATATTTGTGGTAAGCCAGACGCTATATGAATGGCATAGTTTGGTTGGAGTGTTGTTAGGAAGCCGGAAGATTCGTTTGAACATTTTCTAACTCTTTTAACTGTTCATACCCATACACTTCTTATATTCAATTCAGTAACTCTTTTAGATCTCGTCGGTTTTGGTCTTTTTATTGTTTTTACTTGTAATGAGTAATGACTGATAATTTCAGAGTCGATTATTGCAATATTCGTGGGCTAAGAATAATTGCTGCGTATATTCGCACTGTTTCGAACAGGATCTTTAACTCGTCACTATGCTTCCTCGATATTGACGTAGACTCCAGCGCAGATATGATTACTAATATGATTATTTTGGGAATGAAAACTTTTATCCCGAATAGGGTTAAAAGTATCAGACCCAAGGAAAAGTCATGGTTTGATTCAAGCTGTAAAGAGGTTATCAGGGTAAAAGAGTTAAAGTTCCGGGGTTTCAGAGCCAACCCAACTGAGGAAAACCAGAACAAGTTTAAACAAGCCAGGAAGGCCTGCAATGCCCATCTTTGGCGGACCGAATTTTTACACGACGAAAAATTAAGGCAAAAAATACTGCAATGTCCCAAAGGCAGTAAGAATTTTTGGTCATTTGTCAAAAATATAAAGAATTTTCTTCTTCCTTGTTCCAATGACGCTCGTTGACAATGACACTCCATTTGTTAGCTCGCTTGCGAAAGCTAACCTTTTTGCTAGGCAGTTCGCCGTCAACTCTTTGCTGCCAGAAAGTGTCATGACTCCGCCTGTTCTTGTGCGCGTCAATGATTTCATGGGACAAATCTTCTTTCGCACTCGTTCTGTGGCGAGAGTCCTTAAGGATCTCAACATCTGGTGTGCCCCAGGGCTCCGTTTTGTCTCCGACCCTCTTTCTCATGTTTATTAATGATCTCTTGTCTGTTACTTCTAATGCAATCAATTGTTTCGCTGACGATAGTACCTTTAGCTTCTCATATTCGTTCCCAGATTCACACCTCTCCTCTTCGGATGTGGAACTGGAACGGCAAAATATGATAAGCTCATTAAATTCTGACTTACAAAGCATTGCACAATGGGGAATTAAAAACCGTGTCAATGCTGTCTTGTATCGTTGAAGCGAGGTATACCCTCCTTGCCACTGCCCATGAGTGGCACTTGCATCAATAAGACCGAACATCTTGAGATTCTCGGTATGTGCATCTCCGACCACCTCCGACCGAGCACATACGCGATGTCGCCAAAAATGCCGCAAGATGTTTGGGTTTCTTAAGACGGTGCAAGAAATTTTTCTCCCCGTCTGATCTGGCTATTATCTATAAAACCTATATCCGTCCAAATCTTGAGTACAATTCCCACCTTTGGGCTGGTGTTGCAGCTAATTACATAAGCCTCTTGGATGGAGTACAGAGCTGTAAGAATGATTGGTGATAGAGAGATCACTGACGCATTTACTCCTTTAGACCATCTTTGTTCGATCGCTACTTTCACGGTTATTGCTCTAGTGAAATAGCCAGTTGCATTCCTCCCCTCAAACAATTCGATCGTAATACTCGCGCTTCTAGGAATGCCCATCAGTTTACCCTCGAACTTCGGACGCACTCTTAAGTACAGAGAATCATTTTTTAGCCGTACTACGCGAATGTGGAACTCTCTTCCATACTCTGACTTTCCCGGTCATTACAATGTTCAAGAATTTAAGACCAATGTACACCGACACCTGCTTTTCAACCCCTTCTCTTCTTCCTAATGCACTTACTGTGTCTTGTTAATTCTTAGATCCCAACTATCACAATATTATCGTAGCTTATTTATTTGAAGCTGTAAAGTAAGCGGCCTATCTGACGGGATAACAAGATCCTCTGTATAAAGAAGAACTTTAATATTTACATATTACAAATAAATATGGAGAATAGCAAAGGACTTAAAACACAGCCTTGCGGAACACCAGTTTAACATCCTGAATAAAAGCGATTGTGTTCTCAAGCATCTTCTCATAGAATTTAATGAATTTTGTTGATAAGCCTATTACTGAAAGTTTGTAGATCAACAACTTTCTATTGACTGTGCCGAAAGCAGCTTTCAGATCGACAAAAAAAGCATACAAACATTTCTTATTATTACCAATAAATAGCCTAGCCACTGTGTTTAACACAAAAATCTGGTCTATAGTCGAGAAGTTTGCGCGAAAACCAGCTTGGTAGCATCTAATTATATTGTTTTGCTCAACCTATTTTGTAAGCCTTACGTAAAGTAGTTATTTTCCTAACGAGTTTAAAACAGCAATACCCCTATAATTTTCTTGCTGATCCTGATCGCCTTTCTTAAATATAGATGATATTTTGGAATACCTGAAGTTTTCCGGGACCAAAGATTAAAGTGCTTCAATGCCTCGTGTACAGTAAAGTACATTATACGTTATTCAGTTCCAATTTTTGAATTAATATAAACGTTTTAAGTATTGCTTGAGTGAGCACATTGAATAAAGATAAGGACCTTCAAGAAATTAAGATTTTAAAGCATCCTTAATCTTATCTTACATTTTATTTTGTGATTTTCTTCTTCTTCTTAAGATAAGAGTAAATATGCATGATAATTTCAAACTAGTTGAATTGCTTTTGTTGTACCTTCATTTTCATACACTTCATAAAAAAGATACATACATAGATATATAGCGATAAAAATAGAACAAATACATTTTCTCAGTTGAAAAGCAAACAAAAAAGCATTATGAACGACATTTTTACAGCAACTGCTATTATGTGCCACGCAGAGCTTGTTCACTTGTGATACACAACAAGGAGGCTCAGCCCAAGCCAACGGTAGCTCTCCTACATCAATTCAGGTATGGGGGTCTGTCACAAAATATAATTCAAGAATAACTCGTTGATAATTATTTTATTCGTATAACAAGATTATGTTGTTCCCAGTTTTTTTAATTAAAATATATTTAATTTTTTGCAGGCTCCTGCTCCTCCACCCATCATAGATTGTAAATCAAACCCACCAGCGTATACTTTCGTACAAGGCTGGCAGCTTCTATCTTTGGTTGTATCGTTATTCGTTCCAAAATCTAGCCGACTTCTATGGTACTTGAAGTTACATTTGTCTCGTAATGCCGACACGAAGACTGAAACTGGAAAATATGCAGCATACTGCGAACGTGCCTTAGAACGAACGTTGAAAAACGGTGGCCGAGAAACAAAGCCCTCACGTATGGAAGTCTTATCGATCCTTCTTAAAAATCCTTACCACCATTCCTTACCTCATGCTATCCCAGTTCATATGATGAATTCCACGTATCAAGTTATATCTTTTGACGGCTCGACAACAATTGAAGAATTCCAATCGACCCTTGCTCAAGAAATAGGTACTCGAGATTCATCAAATGGATTTTGTTTATTCAGCGATGATCCAATTGAAAAGGATCTAGAACATTATTTAGATAACCAAGCTAAGCTTTGCGATGTTATTTCCAAATGGGAAACAGCCTTACGAGAAAAAGGTTCTGGGAAGTTTGAAAACTCAAGAGTTATTCAACTCACATACAAAAATAGACTTTATTGGAAACATACAATAAAATTTGAGACTGACAAGGAAAAACTGCTTTTGTGCTATCAGACTAACCAACAGATAGTTCAAGGAAGATTCCCGCTCTCGAGGGACCTAGCATTAGAACTCTCATCTTTGATGTCACAAATCGATATGGGTGATTATTCGCATGAAAAGTCAAGGGGATCTGGAAACGTGAACAATGTGGGTCTTAAAGCATTGGATAAATTTTACCCTTATAGATATAGAGATGCAATGAGTCCAGAGCAGTTGAAAGAAATCCAAGAACTTCTTATTTCCAAATGGATGCTTTTAAAAGGACGTTCAACATTAGATTGTATTCGAATTTATTTAACTTGCTGCAGAAAATGGCCATTTTTTGGAGCTGCTCTATTCCAAGCAAAGCCCCGACATTCAGACCAAGGAATGGCATGGCTGGCTGTATCCGAGGATGCTCTAAATGTTCTGGAATTGTCGTCTATGGCCCCGCTTGCTCGATATCCGTATACTTCAGTATTGACTTTTGGTGGCTGTCAAGAAGATTTTATGCTCGTGGTAGGTAGTGAAGAAAATTTGATAACTGTTGGAAACACAAACGAGCAAAAATTGCTTTTCGCATTGAGCAAACCAAAGATTCTAGAAATTACTCTTTTAATTGCGGATTACATGAATGCCCTGGGACACACGCTACCTGGCACACCTCAAATGAATACTCTCACAAGAAACGGGTCACACAGATCAATTCGTACAAGACCGTTACCTGGGGCTTGCATAATTACTGCTGGCGGAGCGTCAACAAACGCTACGACGACAGCACATAACACTCTTAACTCTCATGCAACACATACTCTCAATTCCAATCATTCGCATACTTTAAATTCGCACTTCAGTGGTATTGGTATTCATGCTGGCACTAGCCAGCAAAACACAATGAGTTCCTCCCATGGTGGTCAACCCGATATACTCAAAAGCACGCCTGATCATCAAAGACTACAGAAATAAAAGATAGCTCCTGCAAAAATCTGATTTTATTTAACATACATATTATGTATGTACATTATGTACATAAAATTTCTTGTTTCATTTCGCCAAGAGATTCATACTACAAAAATACAAAAAGATTTAATAACTTATACAAAAAACTTATGTAAAGCTTACCTAGCTCAAAATCAAATAAAGAAAAATGCTGACAATTCATAAAAACACAGCATTCTTATATCATACAAGAATCAGGTATCAGGGTTAAAATCGTTATAATTTGGCAATCATATATGTATGTGAGGCCCAAGTCCACAACAGACTGTAGCGCCACCTTAAGTAATCATATATGTATGTACTTTTATTTTTGTTCGCTTTCATTGGCGCGAAATTGTATCGAGTCCGCTAATGAACAATACAAATAGCTTCTTAAAATGACGTTTGAGTTATGACTCTGACGTCATTATAACCGTGTCGTCGTGATTCTTTATGACTAAGAATGCTGTGTACCAAACATTTCAGCGAGTCGTGTATTGTTATTTACTTAATTACTGTTTTTCCCGTGTTAAGTAAATTCACTAATTGATTTTTTTTGCTTTCTCTATTAATTCACGTTTTAAAATTCTAATTTCTGGGAGTCGTTTTTATATACAGTGGTCCACAAAAGTCATGGTACAGCATACATTTTAAGTCATAATGCTTATAAAACACCACAACTATTAAATTTTTTTATTTCATTTTATAACAATTCATTTTTATGTTATTTTTAGAACATGAAAAGGATCCACAATTGGAACATACAAATAAAATAAATAAAATTTGGTACAAAGTCATTCTTCCACAAAAGTCAAGTACACCTACATAAAGTGAAAAAACATCTCAGATTTTTTTTTATTAGAAGTTAACGTCATCCTGGACCTTCTTCCGATTGACCTCTTTATTAAATATCAGATGTCCTGCAGTATCTTGAGACTCAAAGAAATGGGCTGCTGGAAAACTGCAACCAAACAAGCCTGATACTATCAGACATCCTATCCACAACCACCGATTACTGTATCCCTACCCTAAACACCTCAAAGAAGTTTAGAGTCTTGCTCCCGTCAATCGACTGGGAGGAAGTCGATGTGACGAAAGACTTCGACTCAACTATCTTCACGGATGGTTCGAAGATGGAATGGAGTTGTGAAGGGCAATATCCTGACCAAATACACATCAGAAGCAAATCATAGGTGGATTAGTTTAACGAGTTGCGTTATATCGAGGAAAATCTGGCCCGACTATAACAAACCCAGATTAATCAATTTAATTTCCAAACCAAGGCATGACATAGCCAGGATCGTCGCTAACTGCACAGCGCATTGGCCTATAGGGGAGCATGCGGCAAAATTGGGTTTAACACATAACTCTTTCTGCCGTAGCTGTGAGAACCAGGATGAAAAAGAAACAGTCTCAAACTTTTTATGCCATTGTCCGGCCTTGGCTAGAAAAAGAGCACTCTACTTAGGTAATGATTTCTTCAACTGTATTGAGGAACTCTCAGAATACAAGATCAAAGATTTGATCTCATAGCTCAATAACACAAAGTGGCTTTAGCGCAAAGGGGTTCCAAGTACGGATGGGTCAATAAAATAGGTGGGGAGTGTTGTAAATTACCTACATATGTACTTTTTGGGCAGTATATTTTCTTGCAATATCCTCTAAATTTTCCTTTGAGAAAAATAAGGTTAATATGTTGGATGGTATGGTTGGTTGGATGGATGCAGCCCTACAGCCCCATATCATTACACCTTCACCACTGTTGTCTCAATCGTATTTTTGGATTTAAGGCAACCTCTCACTTTCGCCACTTACTTTAACATGATCATCTGAGGCAAACACATTGTACTAACATTCGTCTAAATAAATTACCTTGCTCCAGAAGTCAGGAGCCTTATTTACGTACTGTTTCGCGAAAGTAATCTTCCTTTTTCTTTTAACCTCACCGATTAACAGCTTACCTTCTAGGTAAGGCAGTAAGAATTTTTGGTCATTTGTAAAAAATATACTTCCCCGGTCCCTACGCTCATTGACAATGACACTCCAGTTGTTAGCTCGCTCGCGAAAGCGAACCTTTTTGCTAGACAGTTCGCCGCCAACTCCTCCCTCCCAGAGGACTCCTCCAGTTCTTGAGCGCGTCAATGAATCCATGGGACAAATCTTCCGCACTCGTGCTGTGGCGAGAGTATTAAAGGATCTCAACATACATAAATCCGCTGGTCCGGATGGTATCTCCGATATTATTCTGAAGAGGTGTTTTTCCACGCTGGCAAAACCCTTGCGTAAGCTGTTCCATCTATCCTATTATTCTGGGCTAGTTCCGAGCATTTGTCCAGCCTATTCCAAAAAAAGGCGAATCGTCTTCTCCCTCCAATTATCGTCCGATTGCACTTACGTCCCTTCTTTCTAAGGTCATGGAAACGCTGATAAACTATCAGCTCAAGAAATATCTCGAAGACCGAAAGCTTCTTATTGACCGGCAGTACGGCTTTCGCAGCAACAGGTCCACTGGTGATTTGATGGTTTATCTCACCGAACAGTGGAACAAATCCTTACATCGTTTTGGAGAAAGTAAGATTGTTGCACAAGCACTTGTTATTTCAAAGGCATTTGCATCTTGCTCTTTTATCAAAAATGTGTGCCTTCGGTATGGATGAATCCCTTCTTCGTTGGATTAGAGACTTTCTTTGGAACCGTTTAACACAAGTTGCATTGGACAAATTCAAGTCCGAAACCCACAATATAAATACTGGTGTGCCCCAGGGATCCGTTTTGTCTCCGACCCTCTTTATCATTTTTATTAATGATCTCTTGTCTATTATCTCTAATCCAATAAATTGTTTCGCTGACGATAGTACCCTCAGCTTCTCATATTCGTCTCCAGATTCACACCCCTCCTGTTTGGATGTGGAACTGCAACGGCAAAATATGATAAGCTCATTAAACTCTGACTTAAACAGCATTGTCCAATGGGGAATTAAAAACCGTGTAGAGTTTAATCCTTCGAAAACTCAATGCTGTCTAATATCGTTGAAGCGAGATATACCCTCCTTGCCACTGTCCATGAGTGGCACTTGCATCAATGAGGCCGAACATCTCGAGATCCTCGGTATGTGCATCACTGACCACCTTTGTGGACCGAACACATACGCGATGTCGCCAAAAATGCCGCAAGATGTTTCGGTTTCTTAAGACGGTGCAACTATTGGCTATTATCTGCAAGACTTACATCCGTCCAAGGCTTGAGTACAATTTCCATCTTTGGGCTGGTGCTCCAGCTACATACTTAAGCCTCTGGGATAGTATACAAAAAAAAAATTTAAGAATGATCGGTGATAGAGACAACACTAACTCATTCACCTCATTGGAACACTGTCGTAACGTTTCGTGTCTCTCTTTGTTTTACGGTTACTTCTACGGTAATTGTTCTAGTGAAATAGCCAGTTGCATTCCACCCCTTAAACAATTCAACCGTAATACCCGCGCTTCAAGGAATGCCCATCATTTTACCCCTGAGCCCAACTTCGGTCGTACGTTCAAGTATAGAGAATCGTTCTTTAGCCGTACTAAGCGAATGTGGAACTCTCTTCCACACTCTGATTTTCCCGATCATTGCAGTGTTCAGGAATTTAAAACCAATGTACACCGGCAATCCCTAAGTCCTAAAATCCTAAAGCACTCACTATGGCTATGGCTAAATAAGGGTAGAAACCCCTTGAGTGTGTGTTTATTAAAAAAAAAAAAAAACGAGACAGCGATGGCATGGAACACAGTTTCAGGATGAACTATGTTCTCATTGTATTTTTCAAGCTCTACCCTCATCTTTCTCGCACTTATAAATGCATCTTCGGCTTCCAAGTGCTTGTTTTTTTGTTTTATCCCGAAAAGTAATCTTTGATGGACGGCCAAAACGCGACACGCGACTTGTTTTCGTCGTGTGTTCGTTTTTAAAGCGCTTAATAACATTTTGAATGGTGCAACGGCGCGGCGTCTAGAAATAATATTTCACATTTTGGAGTAAATTTTGTTTTGATTTTGATAAAGATCAATCGCCTTTCTTCTACAACTTAACTCTTTATTTGACCTTATTCACTAAAAATTTCACAAAAACTGTAAAGGACCTAGCTCAAACATTCGTGTATATAACAATACTTACTGACGGAAAAAAAATGAATCAAACTATTATCCGTTGCACAGTTGTTTAAAAAACTATAAAGGTTGCCAAGTGTTGGTACCAGAGAGAATTCATGTGTTTAAAGTATTTCTGTTTTTTCTTAAGTTTATATATGGCAAAAATGTAACTTTTTTCTGTTATTGAAAGAAATAATAATTGTGAATGTGCTAAATTAAGTTCAAAAAATTTGAAAATTTTGCTTTATTGCGGAATATTTTAAGCATTGTGACTAAAAATGTTTGCTGTGCCATGACTTTTGTGGAACACTGTATCTATGGATATGAACGGGTATAAAAGTTTGACTCATAAAAAAAAAAATGCGATTCTCTTCAAATTGTAATTGTTTTAAAGAAAATACTTCAAATTGAAATAGCTAAAATAACTTCCGCAAAAGTAATTGGAGTGTTTTTAGATAGAAATGTGTGAGTAAAGCATTGTTACATTTCAACAATACATTGGGAATATGTTATCTTATACATAATAATACAAACGCACAAATCTTTGGAAATATGTATGTACTATAAACAAACCGCTTATTATATAATATGTGTATGTATGCAAAAATTATATACATTCATAGATACACAGTACGAAATTCTTATAGAAGTAACTATGCCCAGTTATCATTATACTCGTAATGTGTCCACAATTAGAAATAAAAAATGTTGATTGATACAAAAATAATGAAAAGAACTATCAAGACATAATTTATACAACACGTAAAAATTTCACTTTTATCCGAATAACATTATATGGATACCAAAAAACTGTAACATGACACCTAGTTTATAACGGATATTCCCATGAATACTTGTTTTTATATGATAGGTATTAGATAATAAGACATTTTTATACCAACAAAGAAAAAGAGAAAATAAAACAGATATCTACACAAACACTTATTTGTTGACTTTTTTTAACAAACAATTTACAACTTATTTAGTTAAACTATAGATAAAGAGGGAGAGCTTATTTCTCACTAAAACTTACGGAATTTCATGCAAACTTTATGCATTAGGATAACGATTTTTGGTTTTAATTTTTTATCAATTTAACCTAAATATGCCTGGAATTCGGTTAGACACACATTGGCCATCTGGATATCTTAAGCTGTTCAGATCTACAAATGCTTTACTTTTTAAGAACATTTATCTGCACATTAACAAGGATTTCAAGAGACTGTGCCAACAAAAAAAGGTTGACTGCATTAACAATATTGCAAAAGACCTGGCAAACTGTAAGGACTCAAAGGCGTTTTGGAGCATTGTCCGTGAGCTTGG
>CAKKXW010000001.1:74007868-74024447 GCA_920937365.1 Sphaerophoria rueppellii
TCCGAACTCCGTTGGCTAAGGCTTCGCGAAATACGTGTAAGAATTGGCGCAAGATGGTCATTGTTGTTCCTCACGGACAGGCATTGACGAGCAAAAGTGTAGTGAAGTACCTCGGTATCTGGTTGGACCAGTATCTGTATTTCGACAGACATATAGATGCTGCTCTGACTAAGGCCAGAGGAGCCTTCGCTCTGATAAAACGGCTGTTTTACAGCAGTCGGCTTGACCCCAGAGTGAAGGTAATTTGCTACATGGCCCTCATACGGCCGATGATCGCTTATGGTTGTCCAGTGTGGTACAACATTGCCCCTTCCCAAATGGAGAAGTTTCGGGTGTTCGAGAGGCAGTGTCTTCGACGCTGTCTCGGTTGGTATCGGACACCGGATTCTTATCTGCATTATTATTCAAACGAGGTTCTATACAATGGGGCTCGGATCAACAGAATTGACAATTTCGTGATAAAACTTGTTCGGGGCCATATTGCGAGGGCTATGACTTCGACCAACAATTTGATTTTCGGACCGTTCTATCCGAACGAGAATTACTTCGAGAATGCACGCTTGAGCGGCTTCATTCCACCAGAGGCATTCCTCTATTTAGACCAGTGTGGCATGATACAGGATAGATTGGCAGTACCGCTTATCTACCACGTCAGGCGCAAAACTGTAGACCGGCGACTCTTGTATGAACGAGGCGTCCTCGCTCGTGATGGAGCGGAGCTGCTTCGGTTCAGTAGTTCTGTGTCCGAACAGGACCGCATTGATAGGTTGAAGCAGGAGAACCAGTTTTGGTGGCTTCAAACGGCATTTGACAATGGGTAGTCCGGGGTGGGGTATTTTTGCCTTGGCCGGCTTACATATTTGTTTTAGTCTTAGGTTTTAGGTTTAAGTAGAGTAGGTTAGGTGTGGTGCACAATAAAATATAAAAAAAAAAAGGAAAGTGAAAATGAAGAAACGTAAAAGCGTAAACGTAAAAACAAAAAAAAAATTAACGACAACATTTGAATTACAAAAAAAGAAGACAAATACAAAATACACAACAGAAAATAAGGACAAAGTTTTTGTCGCGGTGGTTGTAGGTAGAATAGGTAGTTTTAAGTTTTATTTTAAGGACCCTAGTATGTAAGTAAACTTAAACAAGAAACGACGTTGGCATTAGTTTTTTAAATTTTCTAATAAAAAAAAAATAAACAAATGACATAAAATGAAATAAACCTAGTTCGTAGGCCGAAAGGTATTAATTTTAAGATTAATGAATTGCTTAGAGCGCCCGATTGGGGCCAGTAAGTTATATATAAGTAGAATTAATTAGGCTAGTTTCCCATTTTTGTCTAGCATGTAAGTAGATTTAAGTTTAAATGAATAAAAAAATGAATTTCAAAACAAAAAAAAAGGAGCGTTGGCTGTACGTCGTGGGTTCGAATCCTGCTCGGGCCCAAAGTTTTTATTTAATCTTTCACGGACACTGCCTCTTGCGAAGAACTGACAAAACTTCCAAGAGTATCATCTGTCATGAAAAAGTGCTTCTCAACTTTGCCGTTCGGAATCGGCGTAAAATTGTAGGTCCCCTCAATTCTTCACACGCCCCTAGAGAATTGTTGATGAGAGTAAGCCACTTAGGCCTTGGCTCTTCAAGAGCTGTTGCGCCACTCTATTTATTTATTATTTTTTTTTTGTTTATAACTTGCCTTTATTACTTCAATTGATATCGCACGATTGGCTTGCAACGTCAATTTATTTTGCATTTGTTGTTTGTTTCAAAAGAGGATGTAGGGAACGAAAATTATGCAAAACAATTGGAAGCGAAAACTGAAGTTGTGCATGTTTCATTCCAAAAAATTAAGCGCAAAAAAATAAAATTCAAGGAAAATATTCAATGAACTAATGAATCCCGCGAAAACATCAGAAGGTTATGTTTCTTATTACAAGGATTAGAAAATCAATCAATCAATCGGGTTCAGAAAAAGATTTCCAAGATCCTTAATCCCGGGATTGCGATTCTTAACAGGTATCGTACTCGTACCTATACGTACTGCTGTGCCCTACAGCCTACTATAAATTTCTTTAAATTTCTAAGGCGACAAGACAGCTAGATTTTTTACAGTTTAAAGAGAACAGACCAAACTCCACAGTCTATAGAACATCCAAAACTCCATTGAAGCAAAAGCCTAAGATTCAATGCATTGGACCGGTGTCCAAGGAATGACACTAATTGCTGTCAAACTATCTCTTCTACGTCATACTTTACCAAAAAGAAATTATCAAAACTTTGACGGCATTTATAAAAATCACTGAGGGGGCGCGGCGCTCACAAATTAAACAACCTGCCAACATATCAAACATCTTCAACCCTACAAGGCCACAATAAACTCCGCCGCCGCGCCACGCTCGCCGCGCCACCACGGTTGGATTGAATGCTTTCCACAAAATCGCTTTCTCAAGTACGAACGAAAGAGAGAAAAGTGTGCAATGGTGTTAAGGTAATAACTAATAAGGAAGGGAATTATTGTGTTTGGCTCAATCTATTGAATCAAGATGGCAGTAGGTAGATACTTACCCAAATGAAGCTAGAAGGCGGTTAGAATAGGACAACGATCTTACACAAGAGAAGGGAGTAGTGAAATTTCCTAAATGCTTAAATTGATGAATGTGACCATATTTTTTTTTAATGCTATAAATATAGTGTCCCATTGCTTTTTGGTTTGTACATTTTACTCCAAGGTTCTGGTAAATAGACAAACACAATTCGAAAGTGGTTAGTTTGAAATGATTCATGCGCATTTTTTGCTTTAAGCGAGGCGTTTATGTTAACAAATTAAAAACAAATTGCTCACCTAAAATCACGAGATGGTTACACCCATTGCCTTTCCCCCATCCTATGAGGGACTTATCAATATATAAATGGAAAGATGGGTGTGTATATAACATACAACCATGAATTCATAAGAAAGATGTAAACCAAAAGAAGAACAAAAACTCCGCCTTGATTCCAAAATTTCCCTGTATTTTTGTCTCGTTCTCTGTTCTTCATCTGCCAGTAACTATATAACATTCTCTTTTCATAGGTTGAGTATGAGTAGAACAGAATGCTTGTCACCATCTCTTTTTATGGTTTTCATCAACCATCTGTGTACAGAAATAATGGCAGCCATCCCATTAGTAAAAGGGCGTCACCCTGGATAGGAATGAACAGTTGTATAGTTAAATTGCATTGGAGTTCAAAGAGCCTTAACATTTTTTTGAAGTTTAGTTCAAATCAGTGAGTTGGGAGTGACGGACGCCAAACTTTACAATTTTTGTTTCTTCTGGGTTAAAATTGTCGGTTTACATAAATATGTGGTTTTCCGTATGGCTTGTGACATCGTTTCGTTTTCCTTACTTAAGCTGACAATAAGCATTTTACAATATTCTTAATTAATTCATCGGGGCGTGGTGCCTTTAAATGGAGCGTGTTTCGAGTTGAACTGTTTATTGATGTGCACAGTAAAAGATTAATTGATAAGCAAAAATATTGAAGTGATTGTGTTTACTTATTTTTTCTTAAATTCTTTTGTTCCCTGGAATGATGGTGCTTGAACAGTCAACAGATGTGATGTCGAACATACCGTCGGAAGGCTTGCATCCTACGACTGCTTTACAGTTATATGCAGCAGCAGCGGCGCAATTAGGGGCACCAGGAAATCGAGTACCCCCATGGGGACCGTTTTTGCGTTTCGGTGTACCTGGGGTGTTTGGGGGGGCTGCTGGAGCAGCAGCTGCTGCGGCTGCAATGAGCGGAGGCGTAGGTGGCGCTGGTGTACAGTTTTTGGGAAGAAGTCGTTTCGATGAAAACCCAGTTCAGAGTGCAGCCGCTCTTGCAGCCAGCTCTAATGCCAATGCGTTTGCAAATTTGAGTGGATTAAACGCGGCGATGAGAAATGTGTCGGCACAACAGACTGCAGCAGCCGCAGCTGTTGCGTCGGTGGCGATACACCATCGGCTCCTCATAACCTCGGGAAATAGGCAAATGCCCCAGGGACCTCCAAGTGAAGGATCAAACGACGATAATGGTGAGTTGAGAACAGTCCTACGTACTTACTGTGTATACCCATGATAGTACGCTCTCTGTGGAATGTCTTGGCCTAGGAAACGTTATTAACAAATTTTCTTTGGAATTAATATTTATTTTTTGTGTATGAGTTTAACAACTAATTGCCCTACATTACTTTTGATTTTCCAATATGTGAAACAATTAATTGCAATTGTTTTACTCTTCCTAAACGTATTTCTTAACAATAGAAATCAATCAATAATCAATTTTGTCATATCTATATGTGTATTCCTCAAAGCTTTGAAAGTGTTAAGCAGTCTCACTTAATATATCTCCATTTGTCTGTTGCTAATGCTTTACCTGATAATGATTACCTCATATACCTATCGTCCATTTCGAACGGATAAGGAGCAAATCGACGATCACGTGCAAAATTCATTGTGTACCTGCTGTGTACATCAAGAGAAATAAAAACTCCAAAAATTCCGTCGTCGAACCGCCACTGCAAGAATTGGGCCATCAGAACTCTGCATGATCCATTATGTATATCTTCCTTAGCTGATGAGTGGCAAATAGTGCGCTATGTCCGCCCGCGGCAAGACGTTGATTTCTGAATGTTTTGATATGAATGTTTTGATTGAAATGTTGTTGTTCGAAGTTGGACATTGTTTACAAATTATAGCAGTTTAACTTTTGCGTTAAGCTCAACCGACACTTTTTCTGTTGATCCTCTTTTGAAACATCACTCTTTTCTTATCAGTACCTACCCCTGGTATCCACCTTCCAATGTTCATTTCTGTTAGTAACCTGTATTCCTAAACTTTACTGGTTGGTTGGCGGTTGCATATGCAAATTATGATAGTTACCTATATGTGCGTGCACGTTTGCTCTGGCGAGAAAAGCACTTCCATCCAAAAACCGGATTCAATGGTTTTACTTTTAATAGTTTAAAAGTTTGTCTTTTTAATGAGTTATAATTTTAACGTTTCGTAGTGTCCGTATCGTAGTGGTATGTGCGTTGGCTGTTACTCAGAACGCATGGGTTCGACTCCTACTCGTGTCCATAAGGTTTTATTTCATCTTTCACGGGTACTGCTTCTTGCGAAGAACTGACAACACTTCCAAGAGTATCATCAGTCAGGAAAAAATTGCTTCTCAACTTTGATGTTTGTAATCCGCATTAAATTGTAGGTCCCTTCAAATCTTCAAATGAGTACAATCCAATTAGACCTTTGCTGTTCAAGAGCCGTCGCGCCACTCTATTTATTTTTTTTATTTAAATAACGTTTCCCTTTCTTAAGAACTGTTTATTTGTTATTAAACCCATGGACTTATTTATATTCTGGAACTAAGACACTTCGTCAAAAGCCATCGGCAGTCGTATCACAAATAAATATTTGATATAGATGTTGAGAGTTGAGACCTTAGAGTTCAGATTAGGGCCGCAGTCTTCTTTAGTGTACTCTGGTAATATCGGCGACAGGATACCCATTTATGGCCCAATACGAACATTGTAAGAAACGAGTTTTTAAGTTTGAACAGTGAGAAAAATAAAGCTGTTTTAGGAAAGTCGTTTATGTACAGAGAATACTAATTACAAAAAAATCATTTTCATACATTCTTGGTTTGAAATTCAAGAGTGATAATTGAGACAATTACGACGGTATTGCCTCTCCAATAACAAGGCAGAAAATAACAACAGTTGACGCTGCAGACGACGCCGACGCGTATTTCATTTAAGACTGAATCTTAAGACGAAATGTTGTTCTCATTCTAAAGCAGCAAAACAGATTTCAAATTATGTAAAAATTAAAAACTAGCAAATTTTTCTTAATCGGTGTTTTGGTAATTAAATAAAAGGTCGGACATTTAGTGGTTTGTTTTTAAATCATAAGTTATTTTTACACTGACAGCTGTCTCCCGCCCGAAATCTTGATAGGAACTCAGTATCATAGCTCTGCGAAAGAAATGAATCGCTTTGCTCTTAAACAACATTGAGATATATATTGAAAACTTATTTCCAATTTTATTTAGCCTTCAGTACGCAAGTTTGTGCAAAAAGTTCGTGAGCCTGGCATGCATGTACTCATGGTCCCGTGCGTCGTCTTACGGTGTGCACAGACGAGAATTTGCCTATTGTAGCCGAGAGTGTGACACTCGATCCAGGAAAATCATTTCGCCATCGATCTCAATAGCTCAAAATTTCATGCACTAGCCTGCGAAAGTCTAATTGTCTCAGCAATTAAAGGAACACAACTATCCGCTTCGTTGTTTGGGTCCTAGAGCAGCTTGGATTGGACAACGATTTTGGCCGAAAACTCATATTTTGTGACAAAGCGCGTTTTAATTTTAATCTCGGCGGCTACGTTATGAATAAAATTTCCGCATCTGGGGCTCATAAAACCCGCACGTTATTGTCGAAAAGCCAATGCATCCGCAGAGAGTGACAGTTTGGTGCAGGTTGTTTTTCTTCGAAAATTAGGCTGGAACAACGTTTCGGTCAACGGTGGACGATAAAGAGCCATGCTATTCGACTTTATTTCACTGAAATTAAAAGCATAGATTTGGAAGACCTCTGGTTAATGCAGGATGGCGCACCATGTCACACAGCCCATTCATCAATCGATCTTTTGACAACCGAATTCACAAATCGTGTTATCAGACGTTTTGACGATACCAATTGCCCTCCTCGGAGCTGCGATTTGATCCCTTTTAATTTTTTTTTTTTTGTGGGGAACCGTAAAGGACCGATGTTATGCTAACAATCCAGAAACGATTAAAGTACTTAAAGCCAATCTGCCAATATCAACAAAGCAATCTGTGAACTTCAGCCTTGGAAAATTGGTTATAACATATGCGATGTTGCAAAAAACGATGCAAGAAATTTGTTTCCCCTTCTGATCTGGCTATCGTCTACAAAACACACAAACGTCCTAAGCTTGAGTATAACTGTCATGTCTGGGCTGGGGCTCCAGTGACATACTTAAGTCTTCTGGACAGTATCCAAAAAAGAGCATTCAAGATGATTCGTGATCATACCATAGTCGAGTCATTTACATCGCTCGAACATCGGCGTAATGTCACATGCCTCACCCTTTTTTGCCGTTGCTTCAACGGTATATGCTCTAGTGAAATATAGCCAGTTGCCTTCCTCCCCTTAAAATATTCCACCGTTATACCCGCGCCTCCAGGAATGCCCATCAGTTCACCCTTGAGCCCAACTTTGGACGTACTGTCATGTACAGAGAATCGTTCCTTAGCCGTACTACGTGAATGTGGAACTCGCTTCATACTCTGTCTTCCCCAGCCATTATGCAATATTCAAGAATTCAAAACCAATGTTCACCGACATCTTCTTTTGCATCTCTATCCTTTCCCTAACACTCGCACTGTGCTCTTGTCATATAAAGTGTAATGAAAAAAGCCGCATTGATTATAAAAAAAAAAAAAAAAAAACAGAATGTGCTCTACCGCGAAGCCAGTCGAGGCTGAATTAATGTAAATGTTTGCTCTCAATAATAAAGCAAAAATATATGGAAAACAATTGAATCTTGTTCGGTTAGTTACATTTTTCAAAAGAAACCACTAAATGACCCACCTGCATATCACAAATACCTATTATTATTATTATTTGGGATCAAAAGCATTTTTCGTAAGCCGTGAACATTTCTAACACATCACTCGAGCTAATCTTATTAAATTAACATTTTACAATGATTGATTTACGTGAAACATTGTTTTTATTGGTCTTGCAAAGAACATTTGAATTCAAAAGAATCATGACGTTATCTAGAATACCAAACATTTCAAATCTCGAAAATTAAAAAATTAACAATATCTAATCTCTAAAAACTATATAGGTACAGTAAAAAAGTTCTAGATTTAACTTTTTTTTTTTAAGCAGTTTAACGCCCGATTTTTTGACAAAGTTCTAGCCCTTAAAACTCGGTTTCGTAAATTATAGAACTCTTTTGAGTTTTAAGTCAATTCTTTAACAAGATTTCAATCTTCCCATTGACTGGTTTCCTTCCGAAGACGATACTTATTTTGAAGCTTCAACCAGCTCATTCCAACTAGAGCTTCAATTGGTAGATAATATTATATCTTTGGATTCGACCAAGTAAGTTGCATTTACTTGAAAAGAGTAATCCTCTCACATGCATTTGATTTGGCAAAGCTGATTTTGAAAAGCTTTTGGATTGTTTAAATAAATCCGGTATAAAATACTTACCGATCTTTAACGATATTGACGAAACAATTTCGAGTTTTTATTCAGTGTTGTTAAATTGCATTAAAGAAGCAGTACCAATTAAAAGGATGATTCCCTCATATACCCCTTTCCATCCCTGGTATACTAAGGACCTCAAACATCTTCGCAACAAAAGAAATAAGGCCTGGAAGAAATACATTAAGCATATGACGGTGGAAAATCAAGTCATATGTTTCTTTGTTTGAAGAGTTTAAGAAATCTCTTACGAACTTTATAATGAATACCTAGAGTCGATGGGGCTTCTTTAAAATCAGACTCAAAGAAATTTTGGAAATTTATTAACTTAAAAAAAAGTGTGACAGTTATCCTATTAACTTCACTTATAATAACGTAACCTTGACTACTACTTCTGACATTTGTGACGGTTT
Source organism: Sphaerophoria rueppellii (assembly GCA_920937365.1). Taxonomy (NCBI): domain Eukaryota; kingdom Metazoa; phylum Arthropoda; class Insecta; order Diptera; family Syrphidae; genus Sphaerophoria; species Sphaerophoria rueppellii. Next base: position 74,016,536 of record CAKKXW010000001.1, read on the forward strand.
TTCAAAAAAATTTAGTCAATCTTTCATTGATTCTCCTGTCGTTGTAGACGAAATCTATTTCCATTATCTGCAAAACTACCCTCAAGTGTCTTTAATAGTATTACAATAGAATATAATAAGATCTTAGAATTTATGTCTCATCTTAAAGGAGACTATTCTGTTGGACCAGATGGAATACCACCCGTAGTTCTTAAAAAGTGTAGGTCAGTCTTAGCACTTCCCTTGCGTAATATTTTTGATCTTTCATTGAAATCAAGTAAATTTCCTGCAGTATGGAAGAGTCCCTTATAACTCCCGTTTGTAAAAAAGGTTATAAAAACATTATCTGTAATTACAGGCCGATTTCTAAACTCTCATGTATTACAAAGTTGTTTGAGCAATTAGTGTGTGACAATTTGTCATTCAACTGAAGAAATAGTATATGCAATCAACAGCATGGCTTTATGCAAAAACGATCCACAGTTACTAATCTGGTTATTTTTTAAAATAAATGTTTAGATGCTTTGGAATGTGGCCAACAAGTTGATTGTGTTTACACGGACTTCTCGAAGGCTTTTGATCAACTACCTCATGAGATTATCAAGTTTAAATTAAACTCTTACGGCTTCCCACTTTTATTTTCATGGATTGTCTCTTACCTTGAGAATAGATCTTATCAAGTTAAATTCAGAAATACTAACTCTAAATCATACTTGGCCAAATCAGGTGATCCGCAGGGAAGCCATCTGGGGACCCTTCTCTTTATATTAGCTATCAATGATGCACCATTATGTGTAAATAATAGTGAAATTCTCATCTTTGCTGATGATTTGAAGATCCTATATAAAAATATAACTTCTGCAAATGATCACACTTTACTTCAAAATTATATTAACCGCTTTACATTATGGTGTTAAAAGAACAGTTTAAATCTTAACCCGATAAAAAGTCAAACAATAAACTTCTCTAAAAAAACGTTCACCTTCATCGAATAACTTTGTCATTTCAAACCACACTTTAGTTCGAGTTTTCACTGTTAAGGGCCTAGGAGTTCTTTTTACACATAATGTAGATTTTTCTGAGCATATTAACGGCATAGTCAATAAAGCTAATTCTATGTTAGGTTTTATTAAGCGATGGGCAAAGGAATTTCGGGATCCTAATGTCACCTATGTTTTGTACAACAGTTTGGTTCGTCCCCATCTAGAGTATGCATTGCAGGTGTGGTTTCCTTTATGAGATGTTCCTATTGAAAGACTTGAATCTGTGCAACGGAATTTTACCCGTTTTTTTGTTAAAAGCGTTTCACTGGCTTGATCCCCTAAGTACCCTTCCATACGAAAATCGTTTGTCAATCCTTAATATGCAAACACTACAACAGAGAAGAAATAATGATATTGTATTTTTCATCAAATTATAACTAGAGTCACTGATGCTCCTGACCTTCTCTGTAAAATTTTGTTTTGCTCTCGAGGGGGAGGTTATAATCTCCGTAGACAGGATATGATTATGATCTATATTCGCCGTACTAATTATGGAATGCATGCGCCTTTGACACGTATGGATAAACTTATAAACTGGAACTCAAAACTTTTTGATTTTAATTTAAGTAAAATTCAACTTAAAATAATTTTGAAAACCAGTCTTGTTTTTTTTTTTATTTTATGTTAATTATTTATGTGTGGTGTGTTATTTGTTTTAGTTTCGTTTTATGCTAACTAACAACTAACACCAGACTAAGTGATGAGTCGGTGGTATAACACAGTCTCTGTGTTAGGAAACCATTCATCGTAATATAGTGCTTGCGCCTATACGACCAATTCTGCTAGTGTGTAAAAAAAAAAAATTCTAACGCATTAGAACTCCGATTTAGAACTATGTTATAGTTAGAATTTCGATAAAATTGGACCCTCGAATTCGGGCGTCTGGTGCCTTAGAACTTGGTTTTATTGGAATTTGTGTCTTCAACAAGCGAAATAAATTGCTCATTTCATATCAGACAACGGCCGGCGTCGACCGTTCATCCGGAAAATTGATATTTAGTTTGTAGCATTTTTTGGTAATGAATTATTGTGTTGTCAGACGACCGCGACACCGTTGTTTCGGTAGACAAAACTGTAGACACATGAGCTGTCGGTGGAATATTGACATTTGAGTTGTTGTAACTTTTTTCCAACCAAAGAGCATGGAAATCGTCTGCAGGAGTCATTTTGTAGACATTGGAATCTAGTGGCATTGCATCAGAATCTTGTTAGCAAATAGTAACATGAAGTTTACTTCGGCGGTGACGAAAGCTGAAAGAAAGCCAAAGCGTAGGAGTAAGCCACTCATCATCAACAATTTTTGAGTGCATGTGAAGGACAATTTAACACCGATTCCGAATGACAAGGCACTTTTTTCTTGACTTTATGAACACGAGTAGTATTTGAACCCCAAGTTCTGCGTAACAGCTAACACACAAAACTAACACGGGCATCACAAAAATAAACATGCATACATAGGTAAACCGTACACACATACGTATGCAAAAAAAATATGAGCGCAAATTCAAAAATTGTATGTAATTTGTTTTGAATTGAAGGAAATATCTGTCAAATATTACTGCCGGGTGACTAGAAAATTGTTAAAACTCGCTAGAACTAGGTTCTAAAAATAACGAGTTCTTAGCGCTTAGAACTCGGTTATGATTTTAGATCGAATTCTAGAGAAGTGAAGAAAGCCCGAGATCCAAATATTCTTAGAACTAAGTTCTAAAGTTAGACCGAGTTTCACTAGATCGAGTTTTAAAGGACTTTGTGAAGAAATTGGGCGTAAGCGCTTAGAACTCAATTATGATTTTAGATCGAGTTCTAGAGAAGTGAAGAAAGTTCGAGTAGGAAATATTCTAAGAACTAAGTTCTAAAGTAGGACCGAGTTTCACGAGATCGAGTTTTAAAGGACTTTGTGAAGAAATTGGGCGTAAATCAAGTAAAATAGATAAAACATTCAATTTATCAAAATGTTCATAGTCTTATGAACAGACAAATAATTTTGTAAATAAACGAAAAAACAAAAGCAAAACATATTAGCCGCGTTTTATGATCAGAATAATCCAATTCCAATCCAGTCTCAGAAATAAGAAAAGAAATTCGAGATTTTTTTGCTGGATTTTAGTATTTCGAGCAGGGCTACCTCTGACATTTTTTTTGAAGAAGTCAAAAAAAAAAGTCCTGTCTGGAAAAAAGAGTCCCATGATATAAACTACTTATAAAAAAACGAATTTCTTATAACCATTTGATTTAATAATAATAATAAAAAAAAAAACTGCCCCCTGTGCTCTGATTTTCATTTAGAGACCGGAAAAATCTTTGAATGGATATTTAACTAGATATGTTTTATTTTGAATAGAAGTGCAAATTATATACCAATCGATCGGAAATCACTCCAATAATTTTTATTGATATAAAAATGTTAAATTACACACTAATTTTTCATTAAAATATGTTTTTCCATTTTCCTGTTGTAAATTCATTTTCCTGAACAGCTGATTGTATTATGTCAAAAAATGAAACAAACCGTTCCAATGAGTTGCGTTTCAATTTTTTACAATTCCAATGATCTGCCTTTCAACTTCTCACAGTTCCAATCCCAATGATAGAATTACGACAGGAAAAAATTTCCAGACAGAAATTTTCAATGATTGCTATAACCGACCTATCAGGAAAATTCCAATAATGTGTTTCAATGATGATAAATTGATAACCAATGATAGCTATAACTGGCCTCTTAGTTTCGTTTCAAAAGCAGAGGTGTTCTTAATCTCAATTCGTTTTTAATTCGTTTCGATTTTGGTGACCGAATTTGAAATCATAAATTAAAAAATGTAAGTAATTTCACAGAAATATTCACCAAAAATTGAGAGGGAAATTCTTAATAAATTTAGATTTTAAATAGATTTTTTATATCCGTGCGTAAATAAGTTAATTTTTTAAATCAGAACAGTGGTGTATTTCTTAGCAAACAAAAACAAAAAATAAGATAAAACAACAACATTAAGTTCTTTTTTTTTTAATGTAATTAAGGCCTTGTGTGAATTGCGTTAAATAGTGTGTTAAAAGTTGACGTTTGGTTAAATTTTTACCCTTCGTGTTTAATTAAATGTGTTAAAATAGTTCTTTTCTTCTAGATTTTGGTTTCCCAGTTTTCACTTTCGGAATGTTTGTTTACTTAAAAATTCTTTTCTAGTTATCGTGGCTGATTCACCAATAATGTGGGTAGGCTTGAGCTTAGTTTGGCAAATTTCAGAGGCGGAAGATTTGTTCCTTCAACGAAGTGTGATTTTTTTTTTGTTCATTTTCGAGATAGATTCTTATCAATCAAAGGAAATATATCTCAAATTAAAGTTATGTTACTTAATACCTACATTAATTTTGAGTGTCCTCTGTTCGAAATCAAAATAAAGTTCTGTCCATTAGAAAAATGAACATATATTTTTTTCTCATTGAAGACGCACGAAAACTTCCCTGTTTAGTTAAAAATATTCTATATTTTTAGTTTCTCGACTAACTTTTCTTAAATTATCTAATTTTCGTTATTGGGCACCAAGAATGAAATTTGTGTTACCGCTAAAGATATGAAAATCGCTACTTTAAGGGTGAAAATGATAATGTTTTTAATGTATTTATTATTAAACTATAACTAACTTTGACATTTGTATTTCATTCTTTAAAAATGTTATGACAGTACGTACGAACTTATATTTTCGATATGATCTGAATACTTTGTGTAAAAAGTACTTTTTCCTAAAAAAAACAAATGATGCATAGTGCACCATGGTATGTATTGAATGCACCAGTCGTATGTTAAAAATGCACCACAAATTAATTTAAGGAATAAAAACATATTTTTAATGTCATAGATATTTTTATTTATTTAAACAAAAATATAAACGAGAACTTAAAAATAAAAATATCAATCAAAAGACCATAATCACTTAAGGGAACTTTAAAATAAAAATGAATAGAGGAACTTCAATAAAACAAAGTTATTAATGGATGGAAGTTCATTAAATGGACGGTCAAGAAGTTTATATTTCAAAGCAACTGATGAATTTGCGTGGTATAGATAGATTGTAGCTGCTGCAGTCGTTCCTTTATTTCATCTTCAGCAACAACTAGATAATAAGCTTAAATAAAATTGTCTTTTTACACCATGAACCACGATGCATTTAGCACCTTGCTTTACAACAAAATGAAGAAATTTATTCACTCTTTATTCTAAAATGTTAACAAATTTTCAAAAAAAAAAATGTTTTATCGATTTTATATAAAGAAACTCTTTTAATTTCACTTATACATACATATATTAAAAAAATAATCTTATACCTTATTTTCTTACTTTATCACTGTTAATTTATAAAACACTCCGCACAAGTGAGCCAGCAAAGAGAAACACTTTCAAACTTAAGTCTATCGGAGTAACTGAAAGTGACGGTAACATTTGAAAGAGGTATACACTAATACAGTGTCCGGTTTGGCGAGTATACCTGTGGTGCATTGTGCACCACTGCACTGGTGAAATTTATTTATTTTGAGTTAAGGAAATACCTTTAGTCGTTTTAGCATATGAGCGTAAAAAATTATAAGCTTTGAATAACTTTTTATTTCACTACAATGCGACTTTTTTCTACTGACATTCAGCCTTAAAAGAAACCGGGAGCACGACGTTATCTCGAAAACAAAAATCTCGAATGTAGAAAATTTAGAAACAAAAAAATAAAAATCTCGAATGCAAAAATCTCGATCGTACAAAAATCTCAAAAGTACAAGAAGGTCGAAAGACAATATCTCGAAAAATCTCGAAAAAAAGTGGTAATTCGAGATTTTTCGAGATTTTTTTAAAAATTCTTTTCTGCCTGTTTTTGTAATTTAATTCACAATTTTATTTATTTAAACTTTTAACAAAAAACAACAGAATTCAACAAAATTGTACAAAATACAACAATATTTTACAAAAATCAACAAAATACTCAATTTACAAAAAAGAGCTTAGCTTCTTAAGTAACCGATATGGCTTCTCTCTTCTTTTATTTCCATTGTTTTCAATATTTTTTTTTTCTTTAAGGACATTTTCCCGCCTAAACTTGAAATTCTTCACCCATCTAAAGTCCCCCCCATCTCAAGTCTACTTAAGGCAAAATGCCTGAACTGACTCCTGCGCTAACATATCAATCAGCTTGTATAGGCCAACGTGCAGCTTACCAACTAAAACTTTAAGTCTTCTATGCTTAGACTCAAATTTGTTTTGAGTTCTTGGTAAGATTTCCGTTGCTTTGACTGCACAAGACCAAAGACTTGATTACCCAATGCATAGATATAGTCACGAATTTCACCGAGGTAAAAAAGCTAAGCATTTCTTTTCAATTTACCATGAATACATTTGTCCCGAATGAAAAAAAAACAACAACCTTTGTTTTTAACTTAATAAACTAACTAATCTCGAAAAAATAAATAATTTTTCAAATAATGGACATTCGGGATTTTTTTTTCGAGATTTTTGTATTTCGAGATTTTATATTCGAGATTTTCTGTTTCGAAATTTTTTTCGATCGTGATTTTTGTTTTCGAGATTTTAACATTCGAGATCTATGTTTTCGAGATGTTTGCATTCGGTATTTCGTGGTAGACCCAAAGAAACCACTCAATTTTCGAGATTTTTCAAATTATCCTTTTATTTTTTTGACTAGTGTATCATGAATAACAAAATTTTAAATCCGACAGAAAGGTTTCGTCTTTTAGATTATTTATTCGCTTCATTTTGCTGTTTAGATTGAATCAACAAACAAATATCTGTTTATGTAAAAATTTTATGATATCAAGTTTTAGTTTTTGTTTTATTTCAATTAAATGCTAACAGATTAAGACTTATTATAGGTAATCTTATGACTTAATGAAGCTTAAAAATGCAAATAAAGTTTATATACATAATATTATTCCTAAACAAATTACAATTAAGATATAGTAAGGAAAGGGTACAAATTCATTAAATTATAGCGGATTTGTCATTCATCAAATAAATCTACAAATAACAACCTGGTAAATAAACTGACTATTCATCGGTCAAATAAATAAGAGCGTTATTCGTCAGATAAAGTCTATCTGACGATTAAAAAATCAAATATTTCGTAAGATGATGATGTTTTGTAGCCGAATTTTATAATTCGAAGCAGTACTTCCTGACATTAGCGCGTTCTTACAAATAAACAAATTCTTCAGCTTTATAAGCCTATTAGTAGGTATATTTAAGTATAAGATAAAATTGTCGGGTGGCTGCGAAAATTGAAGCAATTGTACAGGAGAGATATAAAACTTTCTTTTTTTGACGACGCAGCCGCATTGATAGTTTAACTTTCAAATTTGATTACGGGCAGTCTACGAGTTTCAAATAGCTAAAAGCTTGAAATAAAATTGATTTCAAAAATTTGTTACTTATGTTAATTATTATAAGCAGTCCCCGAGTCAATTATTATTCTTTGTGCCTTTACTTTAAAAATGTGTAAATCCGCCGTTGACAGACCCCAGTTCAACCTTTTTCTTCCATTCGACATTTTCTATTATAAAGGACGCTACAAAAGTAGTCCAATAGGGACAGCAAACGACGCCATACCTCTTGACATTTCTCTTCAGTAAGGTTTGCCATTTCATCATGGAAAGGTATACAATCCAACAACGAGTCGAAATTATTAAAATTTACTACCGAAATTCGGAGTCAGTGGTCAACACTTTAAGAGCGCTACGTACAATTTATGGTCGTCATAATCGTCCTGCCAGATCAACTATTGAGCGTCTAGTGAAAAAATTTGAATCCACAGGCTCAGTACAAGAAGTGCCCTTAGTGTCGAGAATATTGCTGCCGCTAGCGCATCAATTGCGGAAGACCCAAATCAGTCTCTCAC
>CAKKXW010000001.1:74175621-74224145 GCA_920937365.1 Sphaerophoria rueppellii
AATCTAGAGCAATTAATTCGTAAAAAAGCTTACGAAATTTCATGGCGCCCGAGCAGGGACAAATTAAATTTTATAGTTTGTTCAGTTTTTAAAAATCAAATTCGCAAAGTGATCGACATCCGCATTTATACTTGCATACATAAATAACTATAAAAGTATACACGACGCGTGTGGATTTGATTAAAAAACAATTAAATTTAAATAAAATCGGTGGAATCGCAAAGTCGTGCGAGAGTGCATTTAAAATCCCTCAAAAATATCCAAAGGATACCACCCCCATCAGGATCTATTGCTGCATATTACGTAACAGCATCCAAATCCAACAACAAGAAAGGATTACCGGAGCTCCAAAGTCACCCTAATGTCAAAGGAGTGTATGACAGACCCAAGGGAAGTCGACACAGAAACCGAGGTATCCACAAAAACTGAAAGTTTTAATATTTAATTGATTGCAAAAAAAAAAAAAATAAAATTGCAGCATTTTTGTTTCGATAATTTTATTGATTAGTGATTATGATTACTGATTACTTTAAATGAAAACACAACTTTCAGTTTTTGTCCCATTTTATCACACACATACACATACATTTATTATATTTGGTGAAACAAACAAAAGTGCGGCTTTGTTTTATTTTATTTCAAAATTTTATTGCCAATAAATTTATTACAGTGATATTAAAACTAATAATTCACTACATTATCTTAAAACTCAATTAATTAAAAAGCAAAATTGAATTGCATCTCGATTTGCTGCCGCGCCGCCGCCGCTGACACCGTCCGTCGTACACATCGATATTTATTTTGCGAAAACACTTATATTAACTTCGTGAAAATTGTTTTGAACTTTACGTTCATAAAGTTGAAAACGCGATTTGTTAATCAAACAATAATTTTCGAATTATTAATTTAATTAATTACAATAAAACAATTTATGTAAATTTAACCAAAAACTCATGTTAATAGTGAAATTTGTTTACAATTTGTTTTGACATTTGATACTGTCTTTCGTTAAGCTCTCAGCTGTCAAGAGTGGTCGTGTTCAGTGACGCAAAATAAATTTCAAATTTATTATACGAAGAGTGTGTTCAGCAAAATATTTATAGAAAATATTTATTTTTATTCTCGTTTCAAACAATTGCGATTTGAAGTAAATAACTTTCGGCAATTTGTACATAAATAGTTTTTTGAAATTAATTTCATTTTCGAGGAATTTCGTATAGAAATAAACTAATTTTCTAACGACTTTCCAAATTTTAAAAATTCAAAAACTAAAGTGCAAATTGAATAGTTTGGATAAACTAATTCCAATAAATAAATTATTTATCGAAAGTTATTAAATAAAATAAATTAATTACAATGACGGGCAAGAAACGGCAGCCATCACCAAAAAAGGACGCAGATCTAGAGCATTTAATTCATCAGCGACTAATGATTAAAAATAATATAGTTCGCATTAAAACAGGTCTTGAAGAAAAAACTTTATCGTTAAATCCAATCGAATTAGAATGTCGATTAGATATTTTAAATTCATACATTGACCAATTAATGAATTGTCAGTCGCAAATAGAATCAGCTGATCGTACTGATGATTCCCGCGGTGAATTGGAAGACATTTGTGTTGGTGCAAAAGCACTACTTATTTCACATGTCAATAAAAGACGAAAGTCGAGTGTAGTTGACTATTCTTTTAGCAACCCACACCATTCACGACTTCCAAAAATGTCTTTACCTAAATTCAATGGAAAATACTCTGAATATAAAAATTTCATCAGTCTTTTCGAAAGTTTAGTAGACAACGATCAAATGCTTCCGGATATTGAAAAGTTCAATCATTTGATTTCTTGTTTATCGGGTGCAGCGTTAGGAACAGTTAAGGCTTTTCAAATAACAGAACAAAACTATCCAAAAGCATTAGCGAGTTTAAAGAAAGTCTACGACAATAATTGTTTAATCTTTTTCGACAATGTTTCTACACTTTTCGAATTAAAAGAAATTTCCAAACCATCGGCATCTTCATTGCGAAACATGATCGATACGGTGTCCGCCATTTATGATTCGCTTCTTTCATTGGGTGATGAAAAGAATATAACAAACGCGATAATTATACATTTAGTTATGTCAAAGGTGGATGCAATCACAAGGTCAAAATGGGAAGAACAATTAGATTTCAATACACTTCCTTTATGGAAAGATTGCGAAGAAGCTCTTAATAAAAGATATCAGCATCTTTCTGCTGAAGAAGCTTCAAGTGCGAAATTCAAATCTTCCGATAAGCAATCCAAACCTAACCAAGATTCAAGTCGTTTCAGAAATCAAAAGTCTTCATTTACTTGTGTAAACCCGCAACAAAATACATCCAAATGCATATACTGCAAATCAAACGATCATTACATAACGACGTGTCAAAATTTTACTTTATTGCCTGTCCAGCAAAGATTCGAATATGCTAAAGGTGTTCCAATTTGCATTAACTGCCTTCGAAAAGGACACACAGTTTCGAAATGCAAGTTGAGTCGATGCAGCGTTTGCAATCGATCTCATCACACATTGCTGCACCAGTACGAATCAACTTTTAGTAACTTACCGGCACAAGCATCAACAAATTTTCAGGCTATGCATGCCTCTGTTTCGACTGATAAAGTTATTCTTGCCACTGCAATTGTGCAAATTAAGGGCAGTTCTGGAGAATATATGCCAGCTCGAGCATTACTTGATTCTGGCTCTCAATTAAATTTCATCACAGAAGAATTATCCCAAAGATTAAAACTTCGAAAAGAAAAAAAACTTTTGAATCTGCTCGGCATTGGAAAGGCAAGTACTACAATAAATAAGAAAATACATGCAGAAGTGAAATCAAGATTTAACGATTATTCGTTTTCTGCCGACTATTGGGTAATGAACTCAATATCTTCGTATCAGCCGGATCAAGCAATAAATACTTCGGATTGGAATATTCCTTCCAACATTCAACTAGCTGATCCGTATTTCAATAAGCCACAAAAGATTGACCTACTTATTGGTGCAGACACATTTTTTGAACTGTTGTCAATAGGTCAAATTAAACAAGGTCCCGAATTTCCAACTATTCAAAAGACACTTCTTGGTTGGATAATATCTGGGAAATACCCAAAGGGTATAAATGAAAGTACCAAGCATTGCAATCTGGTATGTCAGTCAAAAGATTTGTCAGATTTAGACGAAAAGATACCAAAACTTTGGTTATTAGAAGAAATTCCTGGAGAAACAAAAAAATATCTAACTCCAGAACAACAACAGTGCGAAAAACACTTTGTTGAAAATACAAAACTTTTGCCGATAGGTCGTTTTGAGGTAAAACTTCCCTTCAAATTATCCCCAAACTCGCTTGGGTCATCATTTGAAACTGCTAAACGAAGATTTCTCGCACTTGAGCGAAAACTATCCAAAAATAGCGATTTGAGAGACATGTATATGGATTTCATGAAAGAATACATTTTGTTGGGTCATATGTCACCAACAAATAATGAAATTCCAAAAGGCCCACACTATTTCATTCCACATCAGTGTGTTTTGCGACCGCAAAGCACAAGTACAAAGTTAAGAGTTGTTTTCGACGCCTCAAGTCGAACATCTTCTCAACTATCGCTGAATGACACCTTGATGGTTGGGCCAACCATTCAAGAGGAGCTATTTTCAACGTTGCTCCGTTTTCGTACCCACAAATATGCCATTACGGCTGATATTACGAAAATGTACCGTCAAGTTCTTGTTGCCGAAGAGCACACGAAATACCAGCTCATAGTGTGGAGGCAGCATCCGTCACAACCACTGCAAATCTTTCGATTAAACACTGTAACGTATGGTACGTCTCCGGCGCCATTTTTAGCGATACGGTGTTTAAAGATGTTGGGCGATGCTAACGAGTCTTCTTTCCCCACGGGGTCAGATGTTATTCGAAGAGATTTTTACGTTGATGATCTCTTAACTGGTGCCGATAATCTCGAAACACTTAAAACAATGAAGATTGAGATTCAAGAAATCCTCAAAAAAGGAGGGTTCCAATTAGCAAAATGGTTTTCAAATCACCCAGAGTATCTGAATACGGAGAATTCTGAAACATCAATTAATTTCAATGATTCAGACTATACAACAACTCTGGGAATTTGTTGGCACCCTAAAGAAGATAAATTTAGCTTCAATTTGGACAATAATTTCCATGATCTACGAGCTACTAAGAGAAACATACTATCAGTTTCCGCTCGTCTTTTCGATCCTCTTGGTTTGTTATGCCCCATATTAACCAAAGCAAAAATCTTATTACAAGAGCTTTGGATTGCAAAAATTGATTGGGATGAGTCGATTCCATTGCGCCTTGATACAAGTTGGCAAAATTTCAAAACTAATTTATCTCAACTTGGCGAGATAACACTACCAAGATATGTTGAAGCTCATTCGAACGCAAAAATTCAAGTTCATGGGTTTGCCGATGCTTCGGAGAGAGCTTACGGTTGTTGTATTTACATCCGTAGCCAAAGCACGGCCGGTATCAAGTCGACGCTATTGACTGCAAAGTCTAGGGTGGCCCCTTTGAAAACGAAATCTATCCCTCGATTAGAACTTTGCGCAGCGCATACTCTTGCTAAGTTATGGACAAGAGTAGAGGCAATGTTGAGTCTTGACGTCGAACAAGTTATTTTCTGGACCGATTCCGAAATTACTTTGCATTGGATAAAAACACATCCATCTACGCTTACAACCTTTGTTGCAAATCGAGTGTCCGACATCCAAGAGTGGACACAAAAAGTATCATGGAGACATGTACCAACCAAACAAAACCCAGCAGATATTCTGTCAAGAGGCTGTAATGTTGAAGAAATCAATGCGTCAATTTGGTTCAAAGGTCCACAGTTCTTATTGAACGAACAATCATCGTGGCCGGTCAATTCGCATTTTGATTTGTCTCCAGAAGATGAAGCTTTAGAGAAACGTAAAACAAATATGGTTCTAATAGCAGTAGAAAAACCTCGAACTAAACTTCTAGACTTTATAGAAGAAGAATCTTCATATACCGACCTTATTACTACGTTTGCTTACATAATGCGATTCTTTAAGAGATCGAAAAACAAACCAGAAGAAATATTTGAAGAATTTCCAACGGCAAAAGAGAGAAAGTTGGCGTTTCTAAGAATAGTTGAAATAGTCCAAAGTTATGAATTCCCAGAAGAAATTGAAAAACTTCGTAAGAAAATAACTCTTCAAAATAGTATTCAAAAACTTAATCCGTTTATTCATAATTTTCAAGACAACGAATTTTCATTTTCACTGATTCGTGTAGGTGGCCGTCTTTTGAACGCCCCCATTGAATATGATGCAAAATTCCCGCTTTTGTTAACCAAAAATTCACCATTTGTAAAAACGTACTTAACGTATTTGCATCGAAAAAATTACCATGCTGGACCTCAAGCTATGGTGGCATTGCTTCGTGAAAAGATTTGGCTCATAAATGCCAAAGAAGCTTGCCAAAAGGTTGTGCGACAATGCATTAATTGTTTCAAGTACAAACCAAAATTACTTTCACAAATTATGGGTAATCTACCAGCGGATCGATTGCGAGCGCAACGACCGTTCTTAGTATGTGGCGTAGATTTCTGTGGCCCGGTAAATACGACTCTTAAACTTCGTGGCCGGCCGCCGAATAAGACATATATTTGCGTTTTTGTTTGTTTTGCCTCCAAAGCTGTGCATATTGAATTAGCTTCTAATTTGTCGTCTGAATGTTTTATTCTCACCCTTAAAAGGTTTATCTGTCGCCGAGGACTTCCGAAGACGATCTACTGCGACAACGGGACGAACTTTGTCGGAGCTCAGACGATCTTGAGGGAAATTCAAGAGGAGATGGAGCGAAGCGCAGAAGCTATTCAACGGTACGCAGCAGAGGAAGGCTTCAGCTTCGCCTTGATACCGCCCAGGGCACCGCATTTCGGAGGTCTATGGGAGGCGGCGGTGAAAGCGGCGAAAACGCTGTTACTGCGTACCGTGGGCAACGCACTGCTCACAACAGAAGAGCTTCTCACCGTGGTAATCGAAGTCGAGGGAATCCTCAATTCAAGACCAATCACGCCGCTAAGCGCCGACCCCAACGACGGAGAAGCCCTCACCCCAGCGCATCTTCTAATAGGCAGCAGCTTACGATCGCTGCCCCCAGAACCAGTGCCGGAACGGCAAACGCGCTGCTTGAAAAGATGGCAGCTTCTGTGCTGGCTCAAGCAGCAGTTCTGGCAGAAGTGGTCCAAGGAATATCTGCTTGGCCTACAAGCGCGATCCAAGTGGGTACAGGAGCAGCCCAATCTCGCCGTGGGCAAACTAGTTCTCGTCCACGAGGACAACTCACCACCTCAGCGGTGGAAAACAGGACGAGTTATAAGGGTCGTCGAAGGGCTGGACGGCAAGGTCAGGGTCGCCGACGTCAAAACGTCCAACGGCGTGCTCAGACGCCCTATCGTAAAACTGGCCCTACTTCCCGATGAAGAATCTTGAAGCCTACAGCCTTTCAACGTGGCCGGTGTTTCGTCAAATATGAATTTTGTTTAAAAATTAATTGAATTTTGAATTGTATAAAATAGCGAAATAAACTTTAAATTTAAATTATTGTATCTGCTAAAATTTAGCTACTATTGTGAACTAAAATTGACTGGTATAAAATTCAAATATCCCGCCCATCCGGCCATATTAAATTTTGAAATATAAAGTAATAATAAGAAGAAGAAAAAGAAAAGGAAAATAAAATCATTCCATACGTTATAACCGCACTATACGCACGCATTTTTAATTATTCTCGGTTTTCCTCAAAAGGTTCATTTTTATCTTTTTTTTTTCAAGTTTTTTAAATAAGCTCAATCTAGAGCAATTAATTCGTAAAAAAGCTTACGAAATTTCATCATCGTCGCATCGAACGCAGAAAGTTCTGTGCAACTTATTAAGGAAAAGCTTAACTCAGTTTTTGAGATTAAAGAATTGGACCACACATAGGGATGTGGGGTTAGAAATTAATAAAAATAATGATCTTTTATCAATTAATAAAACACGCTTAATACACAACTTAGTTTTAAAGTATAAAATGGACAAATCTAAACCTGTTTATATTTTTATGCAAGTAAAGCTTAAACTACAAAAGGAACCATCTATCCCTGGTGAACGAGTTGCCGTAGATGTTTTAAAATATCAAGAGCTTATAGGGTCGCTGTTGCACTTAGCAGTTTTTAGTCGTCCGTATATATCATTCAGTGTGAGCAATTTGGCTCAGTTTTCGCAAAACCCTAGGAAGCAGCACTGGAATGCAGCCATGCAACTTCTTCAGTATCTTAATACAACAAAACATGCAAGAATAGAATTTCGTAAAACAGGATTTCCTCTTAAAGGCTTCGTAGATGCTAGTTGGGCCGAAGATGTTAATGATCGTAATTCTCAAAGTGGTTTTTGTGTTACACTTGCAGTTGCCGCTATTAGTTGGGAGTCAAAGAAGCAGCGGACAGTGGCAACTTCCAGTGCCGAAGCGGAATACATCGCTTTGACTGAAGCGTCAAAAGAAGCCTATGCAATTCTTTTTTTACTAGAGGAAAAAACTCGGGAATAACGAACCAATTGACGTCTACTGCGATAACCAGAGTGCGCAGCATATCGCAAAGTATGGCGGTAAATACTCGAGAACCAAACATATACACTATAAATATCATTTTGTGAGAGAAGCAATAGAAGGAGGAACAATTAACTTGAAGTATCTACCAACAGATAAAATGGTCGCAGACGCTCTTACAAAAGCTGTTCCTAAGATAAACATTTGTTTTGTTTTCAACAATTTGGAATTAATTTTGACTTTATTAATATTGAGGAGGAGTGTTAGAATAATGTTCTAAATTATATGATACTCAGTTTCATTCTACTTTGTTTACAACCTAATCAATATTAATGTCAATAATTCTTAATTTCATATTTCTGTTTTTAATTTTGTAACGAAGATGTACAAAAATATTATGTTGTTCGACAAAATTCGGGAGCGGACCTACCAAAAAAAACCGAAAACGAATAAAAAGGATAGGCGCCCCATTGTAAAGTAACCTACGGAAATCCGCTCCTGGAAAAATAATAATGAGAAACAACAAAACACCGTCCACAAGAGAAGAGAACAAAAACCAACAACCGAAGCAGCAACACGAACATGCGACAGACGACAACACATGATAGTGACTCGGGTGTGATACGATTCACACCCAACGTTGGCAGGAAAATCCACAAAGGGAAGTGTTGTCGTCGACACTAATCAGTTCTGACTCCGCTTCGGTAGAGTGAACGTTAGAGAAGTTTGCTATATTAGCATCCTATTTATAAATTTTTTGCCGGGAAGCACTATTTATTTAGAGCTACCCACCTGTATTCTGTATTGGGAATATATTTCTTCAAAATATATTCTCAACCGACGGGGCTTCTCTCCGATCCGATATTTTGCCGACCGTTTATTTTGTGTATTTTCCCTTCTGGAAAATATACAAACAAGAGTAATAATTGTTACTCGACTGTTTACCGTTTATTCTTTGATCCACTCCTTTTGAGTGTATCAAAGACAGGGCTTCGGCCAAACGTTTATTCAGTGGAGATTTGCCGCTCGCTGACAGAAGTTTATTTCGCTTACTCTTCCCTTCTGGAAAGTAAACGAACAGGGGCAATAGCTCGACCGTTTATTTCATAACTTTTTGTTGTGAACAGGAGTCTGATTTTGACTATACTCAGTTTATTCTTTGATCCACTCCTTCTGAGTGTATCAAAGACAGGGTTTCGGCCAAACGTTTATTCAGTGGAGATTTGCCGCTCGCTGACAGAAGTTTATTTCGCTTACTCTTCCCTTCTGGAAAGTAAACGAACAGGGGCGATAGCTTAACCGTTTATTTCGCAACCTTTTGTTGTGAACAGGAGTCTGATTTTGACTAGACTCGGTTTATTCAGTGGCAACACTGACAGCTTTATAATCCGACTATTTGTCTACGAGGAGCCGCGACTATCCAAGAACCGAGAGGCAAGGAGTAACTCATCGTCGCTGTGGTATTATTAGGTATTATTAGGTATTATAGGTATTATAAGTAGATCGCCTATACATGAACTAGTATAAGAAACCTGTTAGACTTAAGATATTGCTAAATAAAACGCCGTTGAACGAATAGTGAAGTTGTGTTGTGTTATTTGGTTTGGATCTTTAACTCGACGTTTGGTGCTTAGTCGAGAACACCCTGGATAGACTGAGCATACCTCAGCCCTAGTAAGCAAGCATCACAAATTGGCGCCCGAGCAGGGACCCTAGAAGATTCCGAAAAACCAAATAATAACACTCTTCGAAAGGTCTTACCGACCGGATAAACTGGCTAACCAAAACGCGATACCAACCAACTTCTCTCGCCGCCAAAGCTGTTCAACAGAAGCGATCCAGCGTGACTTGTCTGCATCTTTGGACTCCGATACATCTAGTGCTACCGACCGTCACCGCCGTTTTTCCTGTACCGATTTACCTGATTCTTTGTCAAGAATACCGACCGAAAATAGCACTATGTCCGAGACCGACAATCAAGAAAGTCAGCCTTTGAGCCCAGTGAAGAACCTGGGACTCGTGTACTTCATGAAGAAGCAAGAGCTGATCGACACTCTGACAGCACAGACGCTGGACGCGACCGGAACTGTGCAAGTTTTGCGTTCTCGTCTTTACAAACATTTGAAGCAGTTAAGGGATCATGGATCGACCCAAAATCTCTGCCAAACTTGGGAGAACGCGATCGAGCAACGCCTTAATACCGACGACGAACCAACCGACAATACCGAGTCAGAGAGAGTTTCTCGAAAGATAGACCCCACTCCGATAAATCCGCCTGAGAAGAAAACCCCAGACTACCTGCAAATTCCGTACTCAGCACCCGCCATAAATAGAGGTCCGATCATATCCGACAACGCCGCATCGTCAAGCCATTCCCGGGCGTTTCACACAACACCTTCGTTTTCGGGACCACCAGACCGGTATACATTGAACTACGAAGCTGAGGACATGAATACCGTCCGTAAATGGAATGTAAAGTTCGACGGAACGGGCAATCCCCTAGAGTTTATCGAAAGAGTGACCGAGTTAACGGAGTGTTATAACATTCCACGCCGTTATATGCTTCGCACTCTACGGGAATTATTTAAAGGAAACGCGTTGGAGTGGCTACGCGTGAAAATGGGAAGCTTGAGATCATGAGAAGATTTCCACCATGCATTTCTGCAATACTTCTTGCCGCCGCGATACCTGACCAAGCTCGAAGACGAGATATACCGCCGACGTCAGGGGCCGCGGGAAAGCGCGAAAGAGTACATACTTAAAACTCAGTACCTGATCCACCAGCACCCTTTTATGACAATACCAGGCAACCTCGACCGGATTTATGACGGATTAAGACCCGGATACAGGTTGTACGCACGCCGCCGAGATTTTCAAACAGTTGACGAGTTGATACTGCTCGTCGAAGAATGCGACGCCATCAAGAGAGACGAGAGATATGCGCAGAACGCTTCCACCCGCCAGCATCACAACCCCGTAACGACTACTCCGCGAACGCAACCATCCACCAGTACCGAGAAATACGATCGCCAGACGCATTGCTGGAACTGCAAACAGCGTGGCCATCGTAAAGAAAATTGCCGAAGGCCATTCCGGCTATTTTGTTCGTTCTGTGGCCAGGACGGAACCCTAACGAAAGATTGTTCGTGCAGACGCACCAACGCTATAGGCAACCACAACACTCCGTATCAAGACCCCCGACCGTACGTTCCGATCAAAATACAACACGACGTCTACCACGCTTTGCTAGATACCGGTTCAACAAAAACGTACATCGGTAAAGGGTTCCGAAATCACCTTCGTAGGCTCAAGACAACGTGCCATCGAGTGAACCAGAAGGTTAGAATGGCGAACGGTGTAACCGCAACGGTAAGGGAGAGATACGCATTGACCCTTACGTTGAACGGCAAGGAAATTATGGAAGATGTCACTTATTTGCCTTCGCTAGAAGCCGATGTCTTACTCGGAATGGACGTTTTGGAACCCGCCGGCTTACAGATATTCATCGACAACCAAATCGTAGAAGGTAGGAAGCCTAGTCAATACGACGAAAAAGAAGTCTCCGCCTGTTCCGTTATTTCACACCTACTACCAGACCAGAACCTAGAACTTGAAAGATTCCTTGCAGAAGAACTCCCCACTTTCGACGACCTGAGGGTAATGGCTCACGTCCCGCCGCACAAAATCCGATTAAAAACCGACGAACCATTCAAACAACGTTACTACCCGCGGAACCCTGCGATGCAGTAAGTCATAGATGAAGAAATCGACTCACTCCTAGAAACCGGTAGAATAAGCCCCTCGTAAAGCCCATACAGCTCCCCCATCGTACTTGTACGAAAGAAAGAAGGCTCTTGGCGCCTATGCATCGATTTTCGTCAACTTAACGAGGTATCTCATAAAGATGCCTATCCTCTACCATACATCTCCGCTATCCTGGACAGACTAAGAGACGCGAAGTTCATCTCCACCATCGACTTGAAGCAGGGTTACTGGCAGATCGCCCTCGATCCAAAGAGTCGGCCCTTCACTGCTTTCACCGTACCATGGATTCAATTTTTGGATCATTTAGATGACATTATCATAGTTAATCGAACTTTCGAACAACATCTACGACACCTAGCTGAAGTCTTCCGGAAACTTCGAGATGCTAACATGAAGATCAATACCGAGAAATGTAGTTTTTGCCGAGACAGTTTTAAGTTCCTGGGCCACGTGGTAAGCAGAGATGGAATCCAAACCGACCCCGACAAAATCCGTGCAATTCAGGAATTAAAAATCCCCACGTGTATAAAAGAACTCCGCCGACTCCTAGGCATTTGTTTTTGGTACCGTCGCTTCATACAAGATTTTTCGACGATCACCACCCCGCTAACATCGCTCCTTTGGTACCGTCGCTTCATACAAGATTTTTCGACGATCACCACCCCGCTAACATCGCTCCTTAAGAAGAACGCAAAGTGGGTATGGACGGAAGCACAGCAGACTGCCTTCGATGCCTTGAAAAGGAAATTAACCGAGTCTCCCGTACTTGCTTGCCCTAACTTCGACCTACCATTCACTCTGCAAACGGATGCCAGCCACTTTGGTATAGGCATTGTCCTTTCCCAGATGGAAGAAGGCAAAGAAAACGTCATTGATTATGCTAGCCGAACCCTTGCCGACCTCGAACAGAAATATGCTACGACAGAGAAGGAGTGCCTTGCCATTTTATGGGGCATTCAAAAGGTGCGCCCTTACTTGGAAGGCTACCACTTTACTGTGATCACGGACCACCACTCCCTAAAGTGGCTCCATTCCCTTGAAAACCCCTCCGGTAGGTTAGCTCGATGGGCCTTGGAGTAACAGCAGTACGACTTCGACATCGTTTATTGAAAAGGGACTATGAATGTTGTAGCTGACGACTTGTCCCGCGATCCCCTTCCGATTTCGGAATCCGACGCTTTGGCCGCTGTAATAGAAACTGGACCGGATTGGACACAGAAAAAAATAACCCTGATCGAGAAAAACCCAGACGATTACCCAGAGTTTAAAATCAATGATGGGCAGCTATATCGCTGATTCAACTCCAGCCACCCCCTGACCCGTTCGAGTGAATCAGA
Source organism: Sphaerophoria rueppellii (assembly GCA_920937365.1). Classification (NCBI taxonomy): domain Eukaryota; kingdom Metazoa; phylum Arthropoda; class Insecta; order Diptera; family Syrphidae; genus Sphaerophoria; species Sphaerophoria rueppellii. The sequence goes on from CAKKXW010000001.1 coordinate 74,188,336, forward strand.
ATGGAAGCTGTGCGTGCCTATGACGGACCGCAGCAAAGTGCTCTTTGAGAACCACGATGATGTGACAGCCGAACATCTTGGAATTGCCAAGACGACCTCACGCATCATGCAACGCTACTATTGGCCAGGAATGTTCCGAGACATCAGCAAATACGTCCGTCAATGTCATTCATGCAATAAATACAAGGCCTCGCAACAAAAACCAAGTGGGAAAATGTTCACTACCCCAGTAGGCGGACCATGGGAAACAGTATGCGCTGATTTCATGGGGCCACTCCCAAAATCTATGAAAGGCAATACTATGCTCCTTGTCTTAGTAGACAAGTTCACCAAATGGGTTGAAGTAATCCCACTACGAACCGCAACCACCGCCAGCCTGATCAAAGCCATCCGCGAACGAATAGTAACTCGTTTCGGAGTACCGAACACCTTCTTGTCCGACAACGGTACTCAATTCACGAGTAATCAGTTCGTCGAATTCTTAACCGACCTCGGCATCCAGCAACGACTCACCGCTCCCTATACGCCACAAGAGAATCCGACAGAGAGAGTCAACCGCGTCCTCAAGACTATGATTGCTCAGTATGTGCAAGAAAATCATCGGTGTTGGAACGAGCACCTACCAGAATTGTCTTTTGCCTTAAATACCAGTCGGCATGAATCAACCGGCTTCACCCCCGTAATGCTGAATTTTGGTCGCGAGCTACGAGTCCCGAGCGAGCTGACTACCGCCTTGCCAGAAGACACCGCTGCTGAAAATATCAACACCCGTCAAGAACGAATGCGCACCCTCTTCCAAATGGTTCAAATGAACCTACAAAAAGCGAGCCAAACGCAGGCCAGGCACTACAACCTCCGGAAACGGGCCTGGCGACCAAGCATTGGAGACCAGGTGTATAAAAGATCGAGAGTCCTCTCATCCGGAGCCAAATATTTCACTGAGAAACTTGCCCCACGGTACGATGGACCATACGAGGTGGTGCGATTCCTCTCGTCAGTCATCGTAATCCTAAAAAGCAAAAAGGGAGAGACAACAACTACTACCCGAGCACACATACGTGACCTAAAGGGTTTTCAAGCCGAAGAGGAAAGCACCGATCAAACCGCCGTTACAACAACCGATCATATAGAAGGAGAAAATCGAACGAGGCAAATACCCGCATGTCCAAATTATAAATCTCAATTTACGATTCACATCAACGCCGAGCCTGAAAATATACCAAGTAAGGCTATTTCTTCGAAGGGAAAGATTTTTTATCAACCGACCGTCAACGAGGAAGGAAGCACCATGAAACCATCCTGCAAAGCAGCTCGTCACGAATTACCGGCGCGATCGCCAAGTCCGGGTTATGGACGCCTCGCCCCGATGGAACGAACCAGCCATCCACGAATATCGCCCGCCAACCAGAGGAAACCACCGAGGTCTAGCGCCGCCGACCCAACGATACGCAAGCCGACCGTCCCCTCGAAAATACAGGTACCAAACAAAAATATTGAACCGGTGTACTTGGAGGTGAAACCTCGTCGGATGACGAAGCCACCGCAACAAGAAGCTAGGTCAGCCATTCCAATACGACCCAAAGCACCCGTCACCGCAGAAATGGCCGTGGCTAAGGAACGCCGCAAAACTGCAGCGGAACTTTGGCGAAACAGGAATTGGGACACTCAACCGACGCCGCCAAAACACCCGAAGACCGAAGGATTCCTACCGCCCATTCCTCCTAAAAGGATCGAGCAGAAATGCGAAGAACCTCGACCAAGTACCAGTCGCGACGCTCTCCGTCAATATCAACCACGGCAGCCTATGGTAACCCAAACCACACAAACGGTTCCAATTACACCAGTTTTGGTGGAAGCCACGGCTGCTATCCAGGAAGAAGCACCACGAGGAACCGCTAGCAAAATTCCAATGAACAGGACCGGAACCGAAGCCAGCCTCCGTTTCAAGGATAAATGCAAGGTCATTAAAGTCAGAGATTAAGACATTCCGACCTAACATATTTTTTTTTCCTTCTGCAATTGAATATATTTTTTTTGTTTTGTTTTTATTAATAAGCTAAGTTTTGTTATTATCATGAAGAATAAATTTTAAGTTGACATAAAAAAAAAAAAAAAAAATATATGAATAAAAATAATGAAAAGGAAAATATAATAGTAAAAAGAAGAAAAAAAAATAATAGTAAAAAGAAGAAAAGAAAAAATAAATAAATAAATATACATGAAATAAAAATAATGAAAAGAAGAAAAAAAAAAAAAAAAAAAATTTTTGCTCGACCACTTATCCGCAGCTAACGAGAAGTATCTCGTCCCATCAACAGAGGGGGCTCTGTAACGAAGCGTTACAAAAATATTATTTTGTTCGACAAAATTCGGGAGCGGACCTACCAAAAAAAACCGAAAACGAATAAAAAGGATAGGCGCCCCATTGTAAAGTAACCTACGGAAATCCGCTCCCGGAAAAATAATAATGAGAAACAACAAAACACCGTCCACAAGAGAAGAGAACAAAACCAACAACCGAAGCAGCAACACGAACATGCGACGGACGACAACACATGATAGTGACTTGGGTGCGATACGATTCACACCCAACGTTGGCAGGAAAATCCACAAAGGGAAGTGTTGTCGTCGACACAAATCAGTTCTGACTCCGCTTCGGTAGAGTGAACGTTAGAGAAGTTTGCTATATTAGCATCCTATTTATAAATTTTTTGCCGGGAAGCACTATTTATTTAGAGCTACCCACCTGTATTCTCTATTGGGAATATATTTCTTCAAAATATATTCTCAACCGACCGGGGCTTCTCTCCGATCCGATATTTTTCCGACCGTTTATTTTGTGTTTTTTCTCTTCTGGAAAATATACAAACAAGAGTAATAATTGTTACTCGAATGTTTACCGTTTATTCTTTGATCCACTCCTTCTGAGTGTATCAAAGACAGGGCTTCGGCCTAACGTTTATTCAGTGGAGATTTGCCGCTCGCTGACAGAAGTTTATTTCGCTTACTCTTCCCTTCTGGAAAGTAAACGAACAGGGGCAATAGCTCGACCGTTTATTTCACAACCCTTTGTTGTGAACAGGAGTCTGATTTTGACTAGACTCAGTTAATTCTTTGATCCACTCCTTCTGAGTGTATCGAAGACAGGGCTTCGGCCAAACGTTTATTCAGTGGAGATTTGCCGCTCGCTGACAGAAGTTTATTTCGCTTACTCTTCCCTTCTGGAAAGTAAACGAACAGGGGCAATAGCTCGACCGTTTATTTCATAACTTTTTGTTGTAAACAGGAGTCTGATTTTGACTAGACTCAGTTTATTCTTTGATCCACTCCTTCTGAGTGTATCGAAGACAGGGCTTCGGCCAAACGTTTATTCAGTGGAGATTTGCCGCTCGCCGACAGAAGTTTATTTCGCTTACTCTTCCCTTCTGGAAAGTAAACGAACAGGGGCAATAGCTCGACCGTTTATTTCATAACTTTTTGTTGTGAACAGGAGTCTGATTTTGACTATACTCAGTTTATTCTTTGATCCACTCCTTCTGAGTGTATCAAAGACAGGGTTTCGGCCAAACGTTTATTCAGTGGAGATTTGCCGCTCGCTGACAGAAGTTTATTTCGCTTACTCTTCCCTTCTGGAAAGTAAACGAACAGGGGCGATAGCTCAACCGTTTATTTCGCAACCTTTTGTTGTGAACAGGAGTCTGATTTTGACTAGACTCGGTTTATTCAGTGGCAACACTGACAGCTTTATAATCCGACTATTTGTCTACGAGGAGCCGCGACTATCCAAGAACCGAGAGGCAAGGAGTAACTCATCGTCGCTGTGGTATTATTAGGTATTATTAGGTATTATAGGTATTATAAGTAGATCGCCTATACATGAACTAGTATAAGAAACCTGTTAGACTTAAGATATTGCTAAATAAAAAGCCGTTGAACGAATAGTGAAGTTGTGTTGTGTTATTTGGTTTGGATCTTTAACTCGACGTTTGGTGCTTAGTCGAGAACACCCTGGACAGACTGAGCATACCTCAGCCCTAGTAAGCAAGCATCACAATTTATAATTTGTTCACTCTTTCCTCAACCTTTGAACTTTAAACATCATATTGTCGTTGAATAATAAATAACCTGATTTTTATAATTTTATATTTGTCTAATAATTTTAACAGGTTGCATATCCAAAGAGTTCGTATTTGGTTCAATCGCTGGAGCTAGAGACTTTATAAAATCATACATTTTAGTCTTCTCTGCTGCTTGTAATAATCTCATGTTGTTGCATGGCGGATATTAGAATGAAAAATCTTTGGGAAATTTTAACTCGCAAAATTTATGCTCATAATAAACAATTTGCTAGTGTTGCTGAGCTGCGAGAGGCAGTTGTGACAGAATGGAACGCTTTAGACGACTCCATATTGAAAAATCTAGTCAATAGTATGCCTAAAAGAATTCTAAGATTGGTGAAAAATAGAGGCAACAAAATTGCATATTAATTTTTTGTTAAATATGAACTTAAAACAAAGAAAAAACAAAAAACAATAAATGCGGTTATATTTTTGCAATGCATTAAAATCTGTTTTTAATTTTTTAACACCAGAAGAAGAAATAACTGTACTTTATTTTCTTCTCTGCTTGATCAGTGATGTAACTCAATAAAAAATAGTAAGGAGTCATTCCTATTGTAGGTTTTCTTTTAAATGCATTTTTCCGGGTGTGGTTATACTTATGCAAGGCACTGTGTATGCCAATTTACATTTAAAAAATTAACACAATCACAGAAAAAAATATATATTTATGTATTACATACTATTATTGCAACTAATGTACAGATATATAATAATATATAACATACAAAATTTGTTTACGCACTATTTTAACAATTAAAAATGTAAATCACATGGATAATTTTACTTAAAGATATTTACTAGATGACTTTGTACTAAGGTCCTTATTTGTATTATTGAGAGTAAATATGACCAGCTCTTCACAGCAGCATGTTGCAAAACATTCCCTCATTTGCTGACTAATGTCAGTCAACCAAGTTTTCATGATTTTTGCCTTTGTGTGGTACTTGGAAAAGTCTAGGGGACTCATAACTATTGCTTTGTCCTTAAGCATGGTTTCATTTCGGCTGCTAGACGCAGTTCCATGCCAACTTAAGAGGAGTCTCACAAGGAACGGTATGCTACTGGGGACTTATAAAAAAAAGTGAGAGCAAAATTTTTTTCTTCTTTAGACCATGGAGCATTGGTCTTGTGAAGGAATTGGGATCCTATGAACGTCTTCTGTTCCTCACTAAAATCATCCATGTTATTTTCCAAGAATTGTTTCTTTCCGTACAAAGGATAATTTTTGATTCTCTTCGGGGTGTCAGAAATCCTTCTTGGAATAAAACATATTTTTCTACCTTGCTTTGGTTAGGGCGCCTTATATGAATGCAGACCAGAAGATGGGAACTGCGAAGAAGAAACTGGAATGTTGAAGTCAACTGGTTGCAGGGAATAGTTTCGCATATAAGTGCGAGAAGCATTGTTTGGCATGTCAATCAAAGACAAAGCAGGAGTTGACGATTCTGGATGGACGTTACGTCCATAGGCAGACATAGGCAGCAAACCAAGGTTTCTCAATTTCTCGAATTTCACGAGACAATTTTTATAGGAGCACTTAACCATTTTGATAAGCAGATATGTATATTATATATGCGAAAAAATGCTATTAAAAACTTGTTCGTTTCAACCCTCAATTAGTGTGACCTGGTTCAATCAAATAAAACATGTTGCAAGAATTGATAATTGAAGTTTATATCGTAATATATTATAACTTACGAAGTTATCACAACCCATACATTAGTTAATTTTTATTCTAGAGTAAAATATTTATAATTTGTATTAAATTATATGGCTTTGTTAGTAAACAAAGCAATTACTTGAAAGACAAAATAAAGTGATCTTAAAATAGATTAGTTTGGTCACTCCACTCCTTTTCAGATTGTGAGAAAAAAAACAAGAACACTACTACATACACAGACCATCAGCCTCTTTTAAGAAAGTGTTTAGGGAAATTCCGATTTTATGAATCGTACACAAGCAGACGAATGTATTAGCGCTCTGTATTTGAAATAAACTGAATAAAATACGTTTGCATTCCTTATATCTTATACCAAAAAAAAAGGATATCACGTACCAAAACAAGAGTTTTGCGACAAAATCGATCGCATAATAATAATTCTTTGGAGAGGTTTTTATCGTTTGATAAAGTGTTAAGAGATACGGAACTAGTATTAAGTTAGGTTAAAGTGGCTGCGGATACAGAATCCGCACACCAAGATGATTGCGGTTCTCTTCCACTTGAGTACGCCACCATGACCCTTCTGACTAGGCCCATGTCGTTGTACAACCCGTAAAGTTCGCTGTTATATCTTTTTCGCCATTCCCCTTCAATACACATGGGGCCAAAGATGATCCGAAGAACTTTCTTCTCGAAATAGCCTGATTGCTCTATACTTGGTGCAGTTAAGAGGATCTCCCTTTTCAGGATCGGGCAAACAATGCTGAGGTTCCATTCATCGGGCATGCATTCCTCTGACCATATCTTACAGATGATTTTGTGCATGCTCCTATCTAGTTCGCCCAAATCCCCAGCATTGACTGCGATTCTTCTATGATGTTCACTTGTTTATCTCTGCAGGCATCGGTTCTTGCTCGATGACCATGAGCCAGCTATTTAACCTTTCGATAAAACCTCCGAACTTCATTCCTGCTGTTAGCTCTCTCAACATCCTCGATCTGACGCTTTTCATGCTATCTCTTTTTTTCTCCTGATATTCCGGCGTTAATCTCTCCTCCTTCGCTCTTAGAGCTCACGAGCAGCTCTGTTGCCGGCTCGGTTCCTGATGACATAAATGTCATCGGGGAATCACCCCAGCCATCCGCCTAGTACCTTGGCACGCTTGCGACACGCGGCTTAGCTCGTCGCAATTGGGGGGATCTTGGTACTAGACGGACAGGAACCGGCACACAAAAAACATATATCGTGCCAGAAAAGGACATCACAAAACGAAACAAGGACATCACGTTACCTTCACTCTTGCCGCGCTGATGTTGTGGCGGCGCTAGCCCACCCTACCATGGAGTCCCAATGCCAAATATTCCGGGGACTCCCCGAACGCCATTCCAGTGTCTGTCTCCGGTGCCTTCGGTCCTCTTCTAGGACATTATCCGCCGCTCGACATCCCCTGAAAATAAAAAGCCTAGCACGCCATCTTGTGGCCCTCAGCTAAATTCATCGATAAACTTTGTACGCGTTGATGACGTGGCAGAACATTACTTTATTAATTAAAAACCAAAAATAAATTACACAAACCAAACTTGGACGAAAAAATAAATAAATAAATAGATAAATAAATTAACAAAAAAAAGGTAAATAAATAAATAAAAAGGAATACTTATTAATAAATAACAATAAAAAAACAGATATAATAAATAAATAAATAACAAAAAGACAATAAATAAATAATAACAGAATAAGATATAATAAATAAATAAATAACAAAAAGGTAATAAATAAATAAATAACAAAAAAAAATTTATAAATAAATAAATAACAAAAAGATGGAAAGAACAAAAATGATGGAAGAAAAATTACAAAAAATTAAATAATAAATTAATAAGAATTAATTATACAAAACGTTAAAACCTAAAAATTAAAAGTTAATCCTAAAAATATTCTATTAAAATTTTCAAGATTTGTTTGGGTATTTTTATGTTTTTAATTTTTTTTTGTAGTTTTGTATTTGTAATTTTTTTGTACGATTTTTATGTTTTTTAAATGTATTGTTTATTTTTGTATATTTTGTAATATTTTGTAATATTTTTCTTTTATTTTGTTTTATGTTTTTTTTTTTACAAAGATCAATAAATGAAAAAAAATTCATAAGAATTTCAATTTTCCCAAGGAAAATGTGGACAACGTCACGTTCCGAATTCCCAAATATGAATTATAATATGCCCCTTTATTTTCAGCGCACAAAAAAAAATTACTACTGAAAAACGTGGATGGTAAACCTATTTCCCTAGAGTTCTAAGTAAACGCGGATTCCGCACCCGATTTCCCCCAACAACGAAGGGTTCGCGATTCGGGAACGCTCTGATGAAGCCCAGTCCCCAATGGCAAAACAAAAATGATGAACAGGACAAAAATATAAATGCACAAAAAAAAGAATAAAATTTGACATAGTAAAAAGGAAACATAAATTTTAAAATATGCGTTGAAATAAGAAAAAATATGCCACGCCAAAAAAAAAAATTCTCACCCTAACCACGCTGAAGGCAATCCTATGTGGCTGTCTTTGGCCGTTATTGACCGCTTTTTGGTTCTTCTTATCGGCCTTTTTTTGTTGTTGCCTTATCGCTTAAGCGGTCGCAACTGCTTCCACAAAACAAAAGACTGACGGCCACGACCTTTGATTGACCGCCAAATAACCAGCACTTTTTTAAAGGCCCAACTATAATAGTCGGAAGGGTGCGTACGTTGACGGATGAAAATTCCCAAATACATGCAAATCAGATATCACAGCCACAATAGCGGATTGCTCGGTTTCGTTCAGTTTTGTTTTCGGACGTAAACTCACTTTTGTCAATTTACGCGCGGAAATTTGACATTTCTCTAAAAATAATAATACAAAAAAAAAATTGTCAAAGAAAAGTTTGTGGTTTGTGGTTAATCAAACATTTTTTTTTAAATTTTGTTTATTTTATGGAAAATGGCTAGTAACGAAGCCCCTAATGATTTTATATCATTATTAATTTCGTTGGTGCAGCATAACAAACTGCTGTATGATAAAAGGGATGCCTTTTATTACGATCGTAATAAAAAAGAAAAGCGTGGGTGGAAATTGGTGAACAAACAAATAGAACATGTGAGTAAAATATTGTTTATATGTTTATATTTATGACTTATATCTTACGCAAAATGTTGAACAAATTTTCTCTAATTTAGCTTCTGAGTGCAAGAGTCAATGGACTAAATTGAGAGATAGATACGTAAGGGTTAAGGGAGCTAAGAAAGAAAGATATGCCCTCTGGAAGCGGAGCTTCTTTGGAAGAAAATGAGTGGCTTTTTTTCCAGGAAATGTTGTTTTTAAAAGATGTCACAGCACCTCGACGGTAAATTTTGTGATTGAAACTGATCGTACAAAATTTTTCATTTTGTTTCTTTTGTTACAGAACGCTATGCAATGAAAATGAGGCGCTTTCTTCGTTATCTACCCCTCGTCCTGGCAAAGATGATGATGTCATATTCGATATGCTTATCGAGGAAACTGCACCAACACTGCCGCCTAAAAAAAAGAAAACTCCATTTGATGGCCTCTGCGAGAAATTCGCCAATACTATTTCTAAAGTTGAAGAGCAGATGAAACAAACGGTGCCAGTGGGTAATGATGAAAGCGACGAACTATTCTTACGGACTGCACTTTCCATGTTAAAAGAGTTGCCCACAGAAGCAAATTGTAATGAAACACAATTTATTTCGTTTCCAAATAAAATATTTTAATATTTATAAAACGACACTTCTCAACCAGCTTTGTAATTCTAATGAAAAAATAATTATTCTTGAAACATATTTCTCTGATTATTCTGATAAGAATTCTTAATAGTAATTTCATAACAAGTAACAAACAATACAGTTAACATAATTTAGTGTTTGGTTGGTTATTACAGTTCGGCCATCCTGACTTTTCAATCGACCTCGATTGTACACACTTATTTAACAAAACAAAAAGAAAAATAGTACAAATAATTTAATTTAAATAATTTAAAACAGAAACAAACATTTCACATAGTAAATTTAACATAATAATAAGCGCTGCCTTCAAAATCCAAACCATTTTAGTCAGCTTCAATATTAGGCTCAACCCATTTCTTCAACCTACATGAATCTAAAATACCATGGTACGGAATCTGTGTTACTTGAAATCCCTCAATATCTTCAATTAAGTAACGATCATTACCTAACTTTTCATTAATGACGTATGGACCACGGTATTTAGGTTTCAATTTTTTGTTAGTTCCTACAGAAGTGTCAACATTTTTAATTACTACAAAATCACCAACATTAAATTGCTTAGCCGAAGAGTGGTGTCCATTAAAATAATTTAAATTATACACTTGTGATTTATTAATGGCTTCGGACGCCTCCTTCCGCAATTTCAATAGATCAACCCTTTTGGAATCTGCATATTTGTCGTTTAGGTACTCAGTCAGCTCATCAATAACACGTCCTCTTTGCTCAACACCAAACAATAATTTACTGGGTGAAATTTTAGTGCACGTATGGTTTGTATTATTTAAGGCGTATTCTACATTGCTAAGTTTTTGTCGCCAGTCACTGTGCTCAGGAGATTCGGTCAATTTAGCTAACATTGCTCTCATGTCTCTGTTAATGCGCTCGACTTGACCATTGGACTGAGGTGATGCAACTGAGACCTTAACATGATCAATATTATGTTTTTTGGCAAAATTTAGAAATACTTCTGAAGTAAAGCAAGTACCTCTGTCACTAATTATTCTACGTGGTCGACTATAATAGTCAAAATAGCGTTCAAGAGCACTAGTCACTTCTTTCGTTCCAGGAGTATTTACCGGATAAAGTTTCACAAACTTGATAAATCCATCTATTACTACAAAGACGTATTTTTTCCTAGAATTTATTGATGGAAGTGGTCCAAAATGATCTATATGAATTGTATCAAATGGTTCTGGTCGCTTTGATATATTATATAAATTCCTCTCGTTACTTCTGTGGGGTACGGAATTGTAAATGCATTTAAGACAGTTTTTAATGAATTTATTTAATTTTTCTTTTACATTTGGAATGTAATAATGCTTCGACAGTTGACTTGTACATTTCTCTATACCCAAATGTCCACAATTTTCATGTATTGTTCGCATAACATTTTCTTCGAGTTCTTTTGGTACAAAAAGCTGGTGATTGTTTTGCGAACCAACACGGAAAACTAGACCATTTTCTAAAATAAATCCTGGCACTTCACCGTTTCCAAGTCTGTCTCTTATTAATCGTATATTGGCATCACGTGCTTGAGACAGCTGAATATTTTTATCTAATTCTACAGTTGACACTGCAGCAATAATAGAGGCGCGACTGAGTGCGTCAACATGCGCCATTCGTTCACCTTTCCGATGCTGTACTTCGTAAGTGAAATTTTCCAATATTAAAGCCCATTTAGCTATACGAGGATTTACGTCTCGTTTTTTAAGAGTTTGAGATAGAGCTTCACAGTCTGTTACAATGACAAATGGTAACCGATCAAGAAATGTTTTAAACCGTTCAAGAGCATATATAACTGCCAAAGTTTCAAGCTCAAAACTAATTAATTGGGATTCACCGTTGGTTGTTTTCTTGGAAAAGAAAGCAACTGGATGAAATTTATTATCATCTTGCTTCTGCATGAGAACTGCACCAAAACCATACGTACTTGCATCACAATGCAATTCTGTTTGTCGCTTTGGATCATAAATTGCAAGAACTGGAGAAGAAACTAGTTTACTTTTTAGGGTTTCGAAGGCGTTGTTACATTCAATAGTCCAATTAAATTTAACATCTTTCTTTAATAAATTTGTAATAGGCCTAGCTATACATGAAAATCCGGGAACAAAACGTCTAAAATAAGAAAATAAGCCATTACATCTTTGAACTTCCTTTATAGTTTTAGGCACCGGGTAGTTACATATTGCCTCAAGATGATTTCTATTTGGACGAATACCTGTTTTATCTATGGTATAGCCAAGATATTCAATCTCGTTATAAGCAAATTTACACTTTTTTATATTTAAATTTAAACCAGCAATTCTCAATAATTTCAATACTTCACTTAGAATTTCAATATGCGTTTCAATATCATTTGTCGCAATAGAAATGTCATCCAAATAAACCACGACTAATCCTTTATCAATCAACGGTTTCAATGATAAATAAATATATCGCTGAAAAACGGCAGGCGAATTTTTTAGACCGAAAGGCATATAAACATACTCGTACTGTCCAAAAGGTGTTACAAATGATGTATATTTAATAGATTCTTCAGAAACTTTTATATGATGAAATCCATCTTTTAAATCCAAAGTCGTAAAGATACTTTTATTTGCAAAATATTCCAAACAATCATCGATTAACGGCAAAGGGAAATTATCTCTAGCTGTGTGTTTGTTCAAGGCACGATAATCAACACACATTCGAATTTCTCCATTCTTTTTTTTCACAAGCACTATTGCTGACGCGTAGGGTGAATTACTCTTTCTTATTATACCTTTTTCTAAAAGTGAATCTATTTTACTTTGCACATCAGTACGCTCATGAAACGAAAGTCGTCGTGGACGAAAGTATATTGGTACATCTTTTGTCAGAGTAATTTTCATGCAATAGTCAGTTTCTTTAACATCTATTTTAAAGTTCAAAAAATGTTCCTCAAGGGTTTTTCTAATAATTTTTGAATACAGTGGATTTAAAGACCCATTTAAATTTATTTCATAGTTACAACTCTCAACTGCACTAACCAAAGTTTCTAAATCAACAAAGTTGTACCCTATTTCTTTATCATTTTTAAAATTTGATTCATGAATAATTGGGGAAAAATCTTCTGTTTCAACTAATTTGGAATTACTTTTTCCAAGTACTTCAACTGAGTTCGTTTCGTTACTAATAGGATTTGGATTTTTTAACAATTGAAAAGATATAAGTGCACTTAGAGACTTTTTTGATATTTTTAATAATTTATTTTTATCTTCATTTTCTTTTAATTTTAGTAACAAATTTCGATTATAAATTCTTTTCAAATGACATAAATAAATATTAAATTTAAACAAAGCATCGCGTCCAATTAATAAAGGTATAACTGATTCATTATCTGGAATAACAATGAATTCATTTGTTATAATTCTCCCACGAAAAGTAATTCTACAATTAATTTTGCCAAACGAACTAAGATTTTTATTACCCATACCTCGAAAAAGAGTTTTCTGTTGTTTTTCAAAAACGAATGGTACTAAAGATTTCCGTATGAAACTATTTGAACTTCCGGTATCGAAAAGAGAAAAACATGAAATATTTTTAGTGCACTTATACCTAATATTATCAATAAAGGCAACACTTACCATTTGGAATGGTTTAATTCTTTCTAAGTCTTCGTTTTTACTATTATAATTTTCTTGATAATATTCGTCTTGATTTTCTTCTATTTCCTTGACACCAGCACTTATGTTTTTCTTTTTTGGACAATTTTGATGAAAATGTCCAATTTGATGACACACAAAACATGAATTTGGAGGACGTTGCAACTTAAGACACTGGCTTTTGTAGTGCCCGAACTGAGAGCAATTGAAGCAACGCAACTGTGTGTTACCAGCATTTGAGACTGATCCGCATGGTTTCATTGCGGTTGCAGTGTTGATTGTAGTTTTGACAGTCGGAGCATAAGTTTTCACTACGTTTTTCGATCGTTGACGTCTCTTCTCATATCGATCTAATAGTAATTTAAGTTGATTTAAAGAAGTTGCATTCATCAACATTGCAATATCGCTACTGCGATCATTTAAACCATCGATAATAAATTCTATTAAATCAACTTCGGGTATGTTAGCGTGTGAAGCGATTTCTTGCATTTCGATTACATATCTTTTAATCGACTCTGTTGGTCTTAAAGTTCGGGATTTTAACTGTTGAAGAACTTCAGAGATTGAATACACGTGACCAAATTCTTGCAATAAAACAGCTTTGAGGTCATCATACGTGTATACAGACGTTGTTCTCAAAAATAATTTTGCTGTTCCCTGGAGAACTCTGCGTATGCTCACAAACTTGTCACGTTCATTGCATCCAAAAATAGCGAAAGCTTCTTCAACGTCATCAAACCACTTCCGAACATCGTAGGTGTCATCACCATTGAATGGATATACCATTGCTTCAAAAGCTGAATATTCAAAGCTTCTTGTCTCAAGACGATTGAATTCTTCTTGTAATTTTTTTAATTCCTTTTTCTTACGAAGCAATTCTAATTCTTTTTCGACACGCAGCATCTGTACATCTGTGTTTTGTTCATTATTGATTTCTTGACGGCTTCTATGATCTCCTATTTGTTCTTGTTGATTTTCTTCATTATTTTCCGAGCTTTCTGCATTCCTTTGGGCCATCAAACGATTATACAACCGTCTAAGATCAGGAACAGTAGCATTTTCTTCGAACTGAACATTAGCTGCTGTTAATGCTTCAATCAATTCCTTTCGCTGAATATAAGACATTGTGTATTCGTATCCCACTTCTGATGTAATGAAACACAATTTATTTCGTTTCCAAATAAAATATTTTAATATTTATAAAACGACACTTCTCAACCAGCTTTGTAATTCTAATGAAAAAATAATTATTCTTGAAACATATTTCTCTGATTATTCTGATAAGAATTCTTAATAGTAATTTCATAACAAGTAACAAACAATACAGTTAACATAATTTAGTGTTTGGTTGGTTATTACAATATATTCTCTAAGATCCTTCAAAAAAGAAAGGAGCATAGACAACATTGTAATGCAGTATTCACACGACTGACAAATTGTCAATTTTCATGCGAAATTGTCTTAAATAAAATGTTGACAATTTGTCAGTCGTGTATTGTAATTTTTTATATGCTTCTGGTCGTACACGACTGAGCGATATCTGAACTAAGGAATTGTATGTTTGAAAGTTAGTTTGATAGGTCAATCTTGTAGATTTAACTTCAGATACCTACTATATGACTCATTTCTTAAACCCCCACAGGAAAACCAACGAGAAAAGAAGAAATCATAACTATTATAACTATATGCAAAATGCAACTATCTATATACTATCTTATATGAAGTACCTGTGAAGTACAACATTTAAGTTCATTTTAGTTTTTAAAAAATATGTTTGAATAAAAATTGAAAAAAAGAAAAGAAGTTCCAGTGTATATTTTGTTTTGAAGAAATTGGTAAAAGTTATGAAGACTTTCTGGTGCTATTTCTAAACTATGAAAGAGTTGATTTGACCTCAATCTCTCAATGAAAAATGTTCATCCTTTTTCTTGACCACCTTCAGCAGTTGTGGTTGGCTATATCTTAGTTTACTTACAAAAGATAGGGTCATTGTCATTAAGTTAAACGTCTTTTGGAGCTTTTCCCTATAATACTTACGTTATTTTCTATCAAAATTTCTGTATCTACGCGATTATTTTAAGTAAAGAAAAGAATAGTTTTCGGAGGAGGATTTCCTTGCAGACCAGTGTAATTAAACTAAACACGCTGTTTTTTATTTACTTTAAAAATACATTTTTTATTAAACAAATTAGATACATTTTCTTCCTCAGCACATCTTCAAGCTTCTTTATTTTTGTTTGTTTTTTTTACAATAACCTAATTACTATTATTTTCTTTCTAAATTACTGCTTGTGGTATAATTATTTTTGTTTTTTTGTTGGTTAATTTTAAGGGTAGGTATATAATATTTGTTTTTTATTTTTAAGAATAGAGCTTATAAAAGATGCAAAAAGTAATATCCGCACATTTCGTATTCTAACTCTTAGAATATTAAAATAACTAAACTTAATTAATTCAACTGTTAACAGTGACATTGCTTTGCTGTTGTGGTGGCTTTGATGTCTCTGGTTGTGACTCGACAATGTCATTTTTGGTGAAATTTTTCTGATTCTGCTACTGCGGCTAGATCACCATTAGATAGTTTCTTTGGTGCTTCATTCTCATCTGCATTAATTGCAGTTAGTTTCTTTAATGTTTCTGTTGTCTCATTTGGTTCGCTGTCTCGTCAATGCTTTTCGATTTCCGTGCCCAATTTAGCGATGTCTTTTTGACTACAAGAAAAAAAAAAAAGAATAGTAATTGAGAAAAATGTATGTCTTGCAAACTAAATGCATAATACAGACGAAAGGATGAGAATTTTAAATAATTAATTAAATGATGATAAAGTTATGCCTTATTCAGAATATTGCGAAAGTCTCGTTGACGATTTTAAAAATGTCCAAACAATAAAATTGTATGAAACGATTCTTCCTCGAATTGAATTTTTAAACAAATTCTAAAAAAGAAGAAAAGAATGAAGAAATAAATTTGCAAAAAAAAAATTACCTGATTTGAACGAATAGAATTCCAATAGTTGCATTTAGCATATCTAATACAGAACCCATTGTTGGTGGTTGCATGTGAATTGGTGGCAATACAGTTGTTAGCTTGCCATTGGAATAGATGTTGTTTATTTTCTTTTGTATGAAGATGGCTTGCTGTGTCAACAGGCGTAGGACTGTGATGATTCCTGAGTCTTTTCATGATTTTCACCCAACTAAAGAAAAATATGGCAACTAGATATTTACTCACAGCAACATGCATTGATTTTGCTCCGTAATTTAAGGTTTAGAGATAAAGCGTGTTGGATGATGCGAAGGGAGAGTTAATATTCTCAAAGTGCGTGCAGATTAAACTTATTTTGTTCTGTAAATAATAAAAAAAATTAAAAGAAGTTATTAAAAATAAAGTGAATGATAATAAAGCTCACGCTTGATGATAAGTAAAGAAGAGTATTACTTACATCAATAAAAGTGCGGTTTCTGGATGATTTTCTCCATCAAAAGAAGTAAATACAGTGTATAGCAATTAATTCTGTTTTAAAAAGTCGCAAATTTTGTCTCTCATGCCGACTGCTGCCTTCCCTCCATACTGATGAATATTAGATGGTGGTGAGATTGAGGGGATATTATTACCAACCTCACTTCTCCACAATCCATCATGATGATCCCCTTCAGAGTCATCCCAATCAACATAGTTGCTAGGGCAATATGATTCATCGTTGTTTTTGTTGAACATAATAAAGTTATGTAATGCCACGCTAGCCAGTACTATTTTATCTACGTTTTCTGGCAACATGTGTAATGTAGTGAGGAGTATGCGCCAACGTGCTACCAGAATACCGAAGGTATTTTCAATAGTACGACGAGGTCTAGATAATCTTTTATTGAAATTCTCACGGTCTGCTGACAACTGTAATCCTGGGATGGTCTCATTAAATTTTGCCCAAGAGGGAAGGCAGCATCCCCCAACAAAAAAGTGTGGAAGTATCAATTCGGTGTTTGGCAATTTGTTGGGTGGAGGAATTGGAAGGCTATGGCCCAAAAGCCGCTTACCAAATCGACTAGCTTGAAGAATCCCTGTACAAATTAAATTAAAAAAAAAAAAAAAACAATTGGAAAATAGGTTCATAAAAACAAAAGATTTAAAGTATACCTCCATCGCTTTGACAGCCATAAGCACCGACATCGACGTGGGTAAACCGATACCGTGCATCGCACACAGCCATGAGCACAATGCTGAAAATTTTTTTGTAACAAAAGTACTGGCTTCAGTATTGGGTGGACATCTTATTGGTATGTGTTTCCCATCGATTGACCCTATACAGTTGGGCATGTTCCACAGATTCCAATAGTCTGATGCTACATCCATATAGTCTTAAACTTTGGGCTCACGAACGTAAAAGGGGAAGAGAACTCTCCATACAACATCTGATGTCTCCAAGACAATCGACCTCACTGTTTCTTTGCCTACTTAGAGCACCAAGCTAGTGATTGCAGCGATATTCCTTGTGACACATAGCTTTTTTAAAATAAATAGTCAAATAATTTGTTATTAACAAAATGAATTCTTAAATACCATGCCGTTTCTGCCTGAACCACGTTTCTATACAGCAGTTCAAGCAGAAACAGAACTATTATGTAGATTAACTTACAACAAAAACACAGCAAGACGACACTCTGGGCTGATTGGCTGCCTTATAGATGTTTTTGCGAGATGAGGACTCAACATATCTAGCAGTTTATTATACACTTCTAAATTCATTCTTGTATAAATGAAGAACTGTTCTCTGTCCAGACTTTTTATTTTTATAAAAGTAACATTAAAAAAAACCATTTTGGTTTCTATCGCGGTTGATTGGACGCACACAGCAGGACCTATCTCTTTTCCTCTTTTTTATATAATCATCACATTCTTTTAATACAGACAATGCCTCCATTAAGAAGTGCATTGATTTTAAGCACTTAATTATTTTAAATTCTCTATTTTTATTCATTTTTATTAAATTCGTCTGCCAAAACAACAAAAATCACTTGTATCATTCGCGCGGTTAAAACAATTTGCCAAACACAGAATTATGACAGAAAGCTTTCCGTTCAATTATGGGTAAGCGGATGCAATTGACAGTCGGAAAGAAACGGTTCGTTCAGTTTTGACGCTACCTTCCGTTCCCGTCCGTCTATTATAGTTGGGCCTTAAGGCTTTGAATGCCGAATATAATTTTGCGGCCTTATTTGTTGGTGGTTTTTGACAATTGGGTTGGATTTCGGCGGGTGACTAGAACCAATGCTAAGACAATAAAAACCTTTTTAGTTTCTCTTAGTCCCCTATTCCCCACTACTTACAAATAAAAGAAACAAGACAAATCACTCACCCAAATAAATCACTGCAAAACACCAAAAAAATAAAGAAAACAAAATAGCACGAAATTTGCTAGGGCACTACCACCGCACAACTTAAAAACTTTACTTCTGATCAATTTAAACTTTGTCGCGTCGCTTGAAATTATTATCAACCAGCCCGAAGGGATCCGAAGCTTAAAGTTCCTTCCCCTATCTTTCCTATCTCTCTCACATTTGCGGAAACTTAAGGTCTACTACCAATACACATAAACTTATAACTACTCCTAACGTATACATGCGTCCATTAAAAGTTGCACAAACCCCAAAACCCCGAAACATAGGCAACCCTTGTTTCAAAAGAAACAAAATATTGCACCAAAAACAAATATAGCCCCATCTGTCAGCTTAACCATTTGGATGCACCTTAGCACTATCCACTTGAATTCCACATTCTCTACATTCCACAAGCACACAACAACTCTAAACTACAACCTTTGTATATGGAATTTATAGTAGTTGCAGCCTCGTGAATCGACGACAGCGACGTCCGGAACGCGATGCAGAACTAAAATTTTGTATATAGAAAAACTGACAGCGCCAAGACGGGACGACTGTCCAACCAAAAATTCTCGAGGGTGAAAATACTATAAATTCCATATAAAAAGCTACAACCACCTTCATTCATAAAATGAAACTACAAATTATATCCCAATTACAATAACAAAAACAAACAAACCTAATTTCATCATGGCTGACATCGTCAATGTAAGTATTTTGTCTGTGGTAATTTATGTTAATTCGTAATAAATAAATGTTATTCGTATCTAGTTTTTGTATCGTTTTGTCCAGTAAAGTTAGTAATGTAGTTAGGAAATGAAGAAAATGTGGAAATTGTATTACTGGTGTTAATAATTGATCAATGTTATTTCTTGGCAGATTCACTACTTTTCCTGAAAGACAGGGGTGCCGACCGGGAACAAAAGTAAGAGCATTTTTCCAGCATAGTATTTTTATTACTTTTAATTGCCCATACTAACGCTTATTCTTAATTTCAGCCACGATCGCAACAAAACACCAGATTTGGTGGAAGCTTCCGGCGACAACAGATCAACGAAATATAAAAAAAAAAACAACATTATTCTAAGCCCTCACAAAAAAAAAAAATATTGCACCTAATATCACTCATAATATCATTCATAACATTCATATCACATATCAATAAACGAAAACATGTTAACTATATAAAAAGGCTAGTAAATATTGCACTTTGGTTAACTATGGACTAATTAAAGATATATTACAGAAAAAATAGTAAATAAATAATTTAAAAATATATAAATATGAATAAAACTCTGATAAATATTGCACAAAAAAAAATATCACGAAAAAAAACTTAGTCAAAACTTAAATCAGGTACTTGAATGTATTCATGTCAAAGTATATAAATAAATAAAAAGCTCTATAATTAACCAAAGTCCATTACTTACTACCTAATATTGCACATCTACCATCACTTTTGCCTATAATTTCTTAACCTATCGTCACTGTTAAGGTCGCGTCAAGTCAGTCGGAAGTAGGGTTTTGCCTATGTTTCGAGAACTTAAACTCTATATCACAGTTCTTAACATCACTCTACTATTGCTTTAAGTCCTTTGCATGGAAAACTCCTAACTTCTTTCCTGTGAGGTTTTTAATCTCGTATAAATTTTTCTCTACCGATTGCACTATCCGACACTTTAAAAATTTCGGGCAAAGCTTAGCAGACAGATATTTAGACGAATCACTCAACACAAAATTTCGTCAAAAGACTTCTTGTCCAGGAATGAATCGGACATTTCGTGTTCGGACATTATACGATTTTGCACCTTTTTCTTGTGCCGTCAATATATTTTGCTTTATCTTGTCCCTTATACACTGCGGTCGTAAGTGTCTCGGAAGAGTAAGCAGTTCCCCATCGTTCATCGCGTTCAACTTTTGGACGAGCTCGTAACTCTTGCCGTGCGTCATCATATTTACTCCGAAAAGAGCAAAGTATGGTGACACACCGGTCGAAGAGTGTACGGAGCTCCTCAGCGCACATGCGATATCACTGAGGTGAATATCCCAGGCGCGCTGATCGTCCTTCAAGTATGAACGGATTGCAGAAAGAAGTGTCCTGTTCACTCTTTCCGAGGCATTAGACTGCGGGGAATAATTCGCAGTGCGAAAATGCCTAATACCGTAATTCTCCAGGAAGTTCTGAAACTCTTTGGCAACGAACTTCTTGCCATTGTCAGAATGGATAACTTGAGGAGCTCCATACGCGTTAAAAATCTCATTTTTCAAAAAATTGATCACACTTAACGAATTAGCTGAACGCAACGGTTTTAAAAACACGAATTTGGACAATTGATCTAAAACAACAAAAACATAAGCATTACCTATTTTGGACCTGGGATACGGTCCCAAAAAGTCAATATATAACTTTTGGAACGGTAAATCGACGACAAAATTACTACAAATAGGCGGACGAAGGACTTGATTAGACGATTTATTTTGTTTACACGTATCACACTGAGCTATAAAATTCTTAATCTGCCCCGTCATATTCGGCCAATAAAAATGCTGTCTAATGCGGTGCAATGTCTTAGCGATACCTCCATGGGCTGCTTGAGGAGGCTCGTGAACTGACTTAATGACTTCTTCAGTCAACCCCGATGGTATCCACAACCGCCATGTGGGACTTCTAAAGTTAAATCACCGTCAAGAGGAAGTGCTCGTTTGTAAACAAAGTCGTCCTCAATTTTTAAATCCGGAAGTTCCTTCGTATTATTTTTAATAGTGTCAATTAGAGTTAAGTATTCTTCAGATTGGAATTCGTCCGAGTCAAGGTCAAAAATAGTGGCTACTTCAGCCAACTCAACACTCTCTAAATGTGCCCGAGAAAGGGTGTCTGACACGACGTTAAGTGAGCCTTTTCGATGCTCTATGTCGAAGGTATAACTTTGGAGTTCTAAACCGTTAAGGTCTTTCATATTCATGAGCCATTTAAGGCTCGAATGGTCAGTGATTATTGTGCAGGCCATACCTTCGACATAGGGCCTGAACTTTTTCACCGCCATAACCGCAGCCATACACTTCTTCTCGGTCACAGTGTAATTTCGTTGGCATGCGTTTAATTTTTGAGAAAAATAGGAAATTGGAAACTCCTCGTCCTTATCGTTTCTCTGAAACAAAACCGCTCCAATAACTGACTCGGAAGCGTCACATTGAATATAAAACCGCTTCGCGAAGTCAGGTCTCACCAGCACCGGACTGGAAACAAGAGCCTTCTTGAGAGCTTCAAACGCGACTAATGCCTCTTCGGTCATGCGAAACTTCTCGTTTCTCTTCTTCAGGGTGTCGGTCAAAGGTGCAGTTAAGGAAGAAAAATCTGGAATAAAACGCCTATACCACCCTGCTAGACCAAGCAACCGACGTACTTGCCTCGTGTTCTTCGGCACCGGAAAGTCCACTACCGCTTCCACCTTGGCCGGATCCGTCTTGACCATCCCACCACCAACGATGAAGCCCAAATACTTAAGCTCCTTAAAGCAGAATTTGGATTTCTTCACGTTGATGGTGAGATTCGCTTTCTTTAAGCATTCGGCTACTTCATCTAACAACGCATTATGGGTCTCGAAATCCGGATTCATGATGAGCAAGTCATCCAGATAGACAAAAACACGTTCCCTGAGTCGTGCAGGAATCACCTTGTCCATCAAACGGCATAACCGTTGGGCTGCATTACACAATCCAAACGGCATAACCTTGAAATGGTACAAAGGTCTTCCCGGTACCGCAAACGCAGTCTTTTTTCTACTCTCTCGCTCCGACGGTATCTGCCAAAATGCTTCCTTGAGATCGACACTACTAATAAAGTAGGTGTCTTGTAGCCGACTGAGAAGCCCCTCGATATGAGGAAGTGGGTTTGCATCCTTTTTGCTCAACGCGTTGACCTTACGCCAATCCAGACAGAAACGATACTTAATAGTACCGTCTATGGCTGGTTTTTTGATAAGAACAACAGGCGAGCACCAAGGACTTTCACTTTCCTCTATAACGCCGAGCTCTAACATTCGGTCTATCTCTTGGTACAAATGAGCCTGCACCGCCGGAGAGACAGGATAGTGACGCTGCTTCACAGGGATCGCATCTCCGGTATCGATGACATGCTCCATCAGAGACGTCTTACCGAGACCGTGACGTTCATAATCCAGACATTTCCCCTGAACCGCCTCTAACCTAGCCTTCTGAAGAGGAGAAAGTTGATGAGCGTCTAGCATGTCCGCAGGCGTTTCCATTACTTCGATCGAACCAATTACATTAGGAGCGATCTGAAACGCTCGCCAGAAATCGACTCCCAAGTACAACTCCTGCTCCAAGCCAGGCACTAGGTAAAACGTAACCTCGCGGGACAGGTCTTTATATACCACTGACGTCCTAACAACACCTATAATGGCTTGACTTTTACCATCCGCCGTTTTGACACCAGACTTATAAGGCTTTACCGTTAACTTCAAAGCGTCGGATAGCGCTAAACAATTTTTCCCTAGAAGACTGACACTGGCCCCACTGTCTAATAAGCCGAAAATGTCCCTATCCTTAATCCTAACTTCGGCGTAAGGCCTGGTGTCCGTGTCAGTATCTACTATCGTCGATAAAATGTTTTTACGAGTTTCTTTCCTTAACTAATAGCGTGTCCTTAAAATTCGTGTGGATACTTCTCCTATGCTCTTTACCTTAAAAATTCGCTCCCTAGCTTCTTTGTACTCCCGTATCCTAACATGCAAAGGCTTAAAACATCTCGCATCCGACTCCTTTTCAGTATCTTTATCGTCTTTCTTTTCTCTTGCTAATATTCTAATAGTTTTTTCTAGTTCTTCTCTAGGCTCCTCGGGTTTGCTTGGGGATTCGTTTGAGAACGGCTCCCCCAACGACGTCGCGTTCCTTGGACGGTTTCCCGTCCTGCAGTTCAAACAGTTTGGACTTATCACTCCGTCCTGACCACACCTATATCAAAATATGTTGCGAGTTTTCGAGGGACAGTCCATAAACGAGTGACCCGGAGACTTGCAGTTCCAGCACGTAAGTCTGTTCGGGTCATAACTCCTCGTCCTCGGAATTTGGTGCTGAACGGCCGCAACATCCGCTTCTTGAAACTCCGGCTGCTCATCCCACTACTCCACTTCGTTGGCGTGCATTCGAGCTGGTGGTCTTCTTGGCCTCGGACCATCTCTCTCGAATAGCAAACATGTTTTCGACGTCGCGGCACGCCTCTCTCAACTGATCCATCGACCAGATCGCCTGCGGGTAAACTAAACGTCGAGTGCGCTCATTCAGGTTCCGCTTCAGCACCCGAACGAGCTCTGCCTCTGGCATCGGCATCCTCAGCTGAGATCTTAGCTTGCTGATGACCGAAAAGAACGTATCGGCCGATTCCCATGGTCCTTGTTGACGGTCCATTATGTCGCGCATGATTTCCAGATCGGACCTCGCATTCCGGAAATTGCGCATCAACCCATCACGGAGCGTGTACCAATCCGGATTACGGTAATCCTTCTGGAACCGCCAATACCATTCATACGCGTCTCCGGACAGCAGTAGATGGAAATCGCGCAAGATCTCAGCCCAGGGACATGGGTAGTGACTTTGGAGCGTCTCCAGCCTAAACACGAAGTCTTCCACGGTAAGTATTTTAGCTACGCCGTTGAACTTTAACCCCCACTTGTCTATCTTTAAAAGTCGCCGACTTCCTCCCTCGTACGCCCAAGGTGATTGCCGATCACCTTGACCTGGCGGATAACCCGGGTGCTGAGTGAAATCCCTTGACTGGTGTTGGTACTGGGATGAAACGTAGCCCCTTTCTAAGGGACGACTCGGACCAGGTTCACGACTCTCACGTTTTGCCCTATTGGAATACCTAACCCCGCTAAACCACTACCAGCTGGGGAAGAAATTGACATCAAATTCTCTTCTGGCTGCGGCGAACTATCTCGGGAGCGATCCGTGATTTGACTCCGAGTCCCCCTAGCGACTTCCTTTTTTACCGGTGTCCTTTTCAATGCACCTTTCATTATGTATTTTCTTTGTTTTGTACAATTCGCAACTAATATTATTAACCTTCCTTCCAGATTCCCTAACTACCACCAGGATCTATGAAACAAAGCTCGAGCTAACTAATGTAAATAACAAAAAAAAAAACCACTAAAAGTACTCAAACAAAATTCTTTATTAATATTAATATTGCAAAAACTATGACTCTAATTATATTTATAAACAAAAAAAAAAACTAAGCACTACGTAAATGAAAACAAAAACAAAAAAAAAATTGCAATGAAAATAACTATTAAATACCTTAACTTTAACAAACACAATAGACACTACTCTAATCTACCTATTTCCTATGTAAACTACTAAACTAAATTGTAAAAAAAAAACTAATAAGACAATTAAACGATGAATCTAAAAATTGAAAACTAACCCTATTACAAATACACCTTATAAACTAGAACACGCAAAAAAAAAATTATATCACTGACAACTATAATAAATAACAAAACTAAACCTATTGACCCTTCACCTATTTAAATAAGACTAAACAATATTAACTAAACTATTACTGATACAAGAAAAACTAAACAGAATCGCAAAAAAAATCTCACGCTTAATACTACATATATCAATTCTTATTACCACTATACCCTCACCAATGAAAAACAATAAATATATCAATTGAAATACTAACACTAACTATGATAAAAAAAAAATGACTAAACTTAACCCTTCACCAATTCAAATTCAAGCAGTTAAACTAATAACAACAAAAGAAAAACACTAACACTACACTATGATAAAAAAAAAACTGAACCTACCTTCACCAATTTACTATGTATTTTTGATGTATTAACAACAAAGAAGCAAAATAACTATATGTTAAAAAAAAAACTATGGCTAACAAAAACTAAAACTATATTCACAACCCAACTACCTCAAGACTATGCTAAATGAATAATGCTTAATTATTATTCTTGGATTATGACTATGAGTACTTAATCAAAAACTTTAGTATAACTTATTAATTTTAATGTTATGTACTGGGTGTAAATATGTATGTGTTAACGGATAATAAAGACATTGGCGCAAAATTATAGTCCGCTAATGAACAATTTTAGTGTGATACTAGCTTAAAATGACGTTTCAGGCATGTTTTAGTATCACACTAAAATTGTTCATTAGCGGACTATAATTTTGCGCCAATGGTTTTTGGTGTGTTTTAATTTTTTAAGATCGGGGATGTGAGCGTCGGCTATCCTCGAAGAGATCAGGTTGTTGTCGATGTTGAGGCGTTTCGGAGACAACCTCCGTTAGAGGTTCCATAAGAGTGAAGGTAAGTAAACATGTAGTAACGACATAAATACACACATTGAAGGGGTAAGTACACACTGGCTGCTGACTACTGGAGCTGCAGTAAGGCTACGCAATTGACGTGGCGTAATCAAGAGATATCCTCGTCAAGACATACGTCCCACTACAGGTCCTGCAGACAGAGCAGGGTGCGGGTAAACCACGGTCGTCATGAGGCGTCATCGCGATTGATGGGACATTCTCAAGAGCGATTCCGATCAAGACTTACGACGTCTCAGTGACGACGGTGGTTTTGAAACAGAATTGAGAGACATCACCGTCGCGAAGTCGATATTTCAGCCGCATTTCAACGGTTCGTAGAGAACCTTCCGTTCCAAGACATGCTGATATACGACTCGCTATGGTGATAAACAAAAATAAAAAAAAAACAAGGTAATTTTCGGTCAGGAAGCTATCATCAATGAAGGCGTCGCAAATAAAAAGGCATTACAAGAGCCATCCCCTTCTGACTTACGCCTCCATTGATGACGCTGCGAGGCCGATGAGACTAAACGATAACATGCTTAAACGATGGAAATGTTTTTAAGTTCTTTTATGATTTTTGCAACATAGTCTATTTAACGATGAAACAAAAAAAGTATAAATAAATATTGACAGTAAAAGAAGAAAAGGTGTTTTATGAAAATTATTGGAAACTAAAATTTCGAAAAAGAATTTTGAAGTCTTTCGCTAAAAGGTGTTAGAGTGTTAGCTGAATGGTTACGGCGTTGAATGACAACGCTTTTAGACTTCTCTAAAAATGTTGTAAGACCCTAGGGGCCTTTAAACACGTTGGGCGCCATTTTGTTGCCGGCTCGGTTCCTGATGACATAAATGTCATCGGGGAATCACCCCAGCCATCCGCCTAGTACCTTGGCACGCTTGCGACACGCGGCTTAGCTCGTCGGAATTGGGGGGATCTTGGTACTAGACGGACAGGAACCGGCACACAAAAAACATATATCGTGCCAGAAAAGGACATCACAAAACGAAACAAGGACATCACGTTACCTTCACTCTTGCCGCGCTGATGTTGTGGCGGTGCTAGCCCACCCTACCATGGAGTCCCAATGCCAAATATTCCGGGGACTCCCCGAACGCCATTCCAGTGGCTGTCTCCGGTGCCTTCGGTCCTCTTCTAGGACATTATCCGCCGCTCGACATCCCCTGAAAATAAAAAGCCTAGCACGCCATCTTGTGGCCCTCAGCTAAATTCATCGATAAACTTTGTACGCGTTGATGACGTGGCAGAACATTACTTTATTAATTAAAAACCAAAAGAAATTACACAAACCAAACTTGGACGAAAAAATAAATAAATAAATAGATAAATAAATTAACAAAAAAGAGGTAAATAAATAAATGAAAAGGAATACTAATTAATAAATAACAAAAAAAACAGATATAATAAATAAATAAATAACAAAAAGACAATAAATAAATAATAACAGAATAAGATATAATAAATAAATACATAACAAAAAGGTAATAAATAAATAAATAACAAAAAAAATTTATAAATAAATAAATAACAAAAAGATGGAAAGAACAAAAATTATGGAAGAAAAATTACAAAAAATTAAATAATAAATTAATAAGAATTAATTATACAAAACGTTAAAACCTAAAAATTAAAAGTTAATCCTAAAAATATTCTATTAAAATTTTCAAGATTTTTTTAGGTATTTTTATGTTTTTAATTTTTTCTTGTAGTTTTGTATTTGTAATTTTTTTGTACGATTTTTATGTTTTTTAAATGTATTGTTTATTTTTGTATATTTTGTAATATTTTTCTTTTATTTTGTTTTATGTTTTTTTTTTTTTTACAAAGATCAATAAATGAAAAAAAATTCATAAGAATTTCAATTTTCCCAAGGAAAATGTGGACAACGTCACGTTCCGAATTCCCAAATATGAATTATAATATGCCCCTTTATTTTCAGCGCACAAAAAAAAAATTACTACTGAAAAACGCGGATGGTAACCCTATTTCCCTAGAGCTCTAAGTAAACGTGGATTCCGCACCCGATTTCCCCCAACAACGAAGGGTTCGCGATTCGGGAACGCCCTGATGAAGCCCACTCCCCAATGGCAAAACAAAAATGATGAACAGAACAAAAATATAAATGTACAAAAAAAAGAATAAAATTTGATATGGTAAATATCTAAATATCATAAAAAAGGAAACTTAAATTTTAAAATATGCGTTCTGTTTGTTCAAAGAACGAAACTGGGTGGTTTATGGGTGTAAAAAGGGTGAGTAAAACTTCTTGATTTTTCCAAATAAAAGAACGACTAGCTCGAATCGATTTCTGATGCACAATAAGTAATTTCCTTTATTGTTAACATTCATTTAACCTTTACATTTATATAGTTTTGACTTTAAAATAACCTTACACAATTATATAATGTAAATATAAATAATGGATTTATTTGCAAGAGTGACATTTAATAGTTTACAATGGGTTATTGATGAAATCGTTCTAATACAAGTTGACGGGCAGCATTCAACATTCTTCCCCCCCCCCCCAGTGCACGTAGTGAACGAAAATAGATATCTCACATGAAAAAAGAGAAATGATTAATAATTTATTACAAAGGGTTATAAATTCAAAGGTGAATAAACAAATAAAAACAAATTAGCGCCATCTATTAAGTTATTCAAGTTTCTACTTAACACCCAGCCTTAGCATGTTTTAATCGAGACTCGATGTTGAGTTGTTCATAAACGTCAAATTTTCATCCTCGGTTTCATTCATGTTGTATGTAGTATTGCATTTTCATATTCATTGGGTTCTTGTGTGTTTTTTTGTAGTTTTTATATTCGCGTTTCGAGTTTTTTTTTTTTTTATTAAATATTTTACGTTGTGTTAATGCAGGTAAGTAATTATTGCGTGTTATATTATATTGTTGGCTACATAATAAGTATATTTATGTCGACAGTAGATTGCACTAATATTATCATGTGTTTGTTCTCCATATTGTATTTATTGTAATTCAGAAAATTATAATTCCCTTCTTATAATATTTTGTTGTTGCTTTTTGTTCACAGGTTGGATATTACTTCGGTTTTCGTTGCATTGGTAAGTTGTTGTTTGCGTTGCATAGCCTTGAATTTATAATCCGTTTATTTTTCTTTCAGATTTTGTTTTTGTAAAGCTGTCGAGTAAAACTGGAACTCGAGTTTTATGGTTACCATATGAGGTAAAATACATTTTCCTTGCCCTTTATGGTTATCGCCTAAGGCGAAATTAATTTCATGTTGAATTTTATTTTCATTCATTATACTTTTTATTTTTATGAATAATTTAATATTTATAATTCTAATTGTAGTTCATTGAGTTGATTTTTTTTTTTCAATTCTTATAATTTTTTTTGTTTATTTATATTGTTATTTTATTGATTTTTTGATTTGTGTGTTCTTCCTTTATAAATGAATATTATGTGTGTTTTGAATTCAGTCTTGTGAGTGTGTTTCATAATGAGTTATTTTAGTTTTAATGTTGTTGACAACTATTTATAACGTGGACTGTATGAGTTTTAACCAGTTTTTATGCATTTGTGTAAGCGCTTGTTTATTTAAATGTTGTTTAGAATTCCTGAGTGATTTTTATTTTATTTATTATTTGACTGCAATGATTCTTGTGTGTTAGTTATTTTATTATGAATGAATGACCTTGCGATTTATTTGAAGTATGAATGAGTGTGTTGAAAGTTTGAATGAATTTGTTGAATTTTGGAATGAGTTTTCAGTTAGTGAATTTGATTTTAAGATTGTAATTTTATGGATGAATTTTATATACATGTGTTCTAAATGAGAGTGACTCTTTTACGATTAATTTTTTTTTTTTTTTTTTAGTTAGGTTTTAAGAGTGTTTTTTTTTTTTTTTGTATGAGCGAGTGAATTTTGACTTGAATGTTTTTTGTTATTTGAATGAGTTCTAACGATGTTTTTTAAGAGTGAGCGAGTATAAGCGAGAGAATTTTGACTTGAATGTTTTTTGTTATTTGAGTGAGTTCTAACGATGTTTTTTAAGAGTGAGTGACTTTGAATTGAAGTTAAATTATGGTGCTTTCATCGGTGTTCGTGTTCGAAGGTAGCGGGCATATTTTAGCAATCGGTCTCTTGAATTCGCTGTGTTGTGTTTTAACTTTAACGACGCGAATGAGATTGTCTTTTCCTGGGTAGGTTTCTATAATTCTTGCCAAAGGCCATTTCGTCGGAGGGAATCTTTCGTCGTTTATCAGAACAAGGTGTCCGATCTTGGGTTGTTCTTGCTTTTGTAACCACTTCGGTCTGTTTTAAAGTCTTGTAAGATATTCTCCACTCCACTCCTTCCAAAACGTTTGCAGTGACGCTTGAATTCTCTTCCATCTGTCAAGATAACTTGTTTTTTCGTCCATCAAATCTGACTCTGGTACTATGTGGCCTGACGTGCCGATCAAAAAATGTGCTGAAGTTAATGCACTGAAGTCGTTCAAGCTATCCGTTACTGGGAGGTCTCGAGTTTAAACATGCTTCTATCTGGGTCAGAAGCGTACTGAGCTCTTCAAAGGTAAGCGCTTGATTTTGGGAAACTCTTCGTAAATGGTATTTTACGGACTTCACTCCTGCTTCCCACAGTCCTCCGAAATGGGGAGAAGCCGGAGGAATAAAATTCCATTTCGTTCCCAATTGGGTCATTGAGTTGGCTATGTCGATGTCGTCGAGCATTCTTTGAAGCTCCGAGTTGGCGCCTTTAAAATTGGTTCCACAGTCACTATACAGATTTGAACATAGACCTCTTCTGGACGTGAAACGGCGAAATGATGCGATAAAGGCTTGAGTTGTTAGATCAGTGACGGCTTCAAGATGAATTGCCTTTGTTGATAAACAGATGAATATGGCAAAATATCCTTTAAACCTCTTAGAGTTTCGTCCTTTCCAGGCTCTTACCTCGATGGGTCCAGCGTAATCAACTCCAGTGTGAGTGAACGGCCGAGACACGTTTACTCTCGGTGCTGGCAAATCCCCCATCAATTGATGCAACGCTTTCGGTTTGGCTTTGAAACAGGTTACACACTTATTTACATACTTCTTAATACTTCGTTTTAAACCAAAAATCCAAAACTTGTTGCGAACATACGAAGTAACTTGCTGTAGCCCACCATGAAGTGTTTTTTGATGAGCCTCTTCAATGATGAGCCGCGCAAGGTGGTGGTTCGATTTGAGAACAATCGGGTGCTTTTGGTCATAGGTGAGAGTTGCATTTTCAAGTCTACCTCCGATTCTTATGATTCCATGATCATCTATAAAAAGGTTGAGTGATTTATTTAGCTTTGACTTCTTATTTTCTCTGGGCTCGCTGAAGGTGTCTGGAAACATTTGTTGTTGTACGATGCGTATGAGTATTCGTAATGCAACCTCCAGTTCTAATGGTGTAATAAGCAACGTAATTCTATTCATTTTTGAAGTTTTGAGATTCTGCACATATCTATTGACAAGAGCTAGGATTCTTAAAGTTTTGTTTAGTTTGTCGTATTTGTGTAAGAGTTTTAAAATTTCGTTTTCGTTTTCGATAGTTGTGTGTACTCTAAGAACACGTTTTTCTTCTTCAGTCTCTAACTGGGTGGGTACTGAAAACTTCCACTTTTCTTGGAGAAGGGGTGGCCCTGTCCACCACAATTCATTGTGAATTAGTTTGGATGGCAAGATTCCTCGGGATGCAAAATCTGCAGGGTTAAGCTTTGTAGGAATGTGCTTCCAGGAACTGACATTTGTAAGTCGTTGTATTTCGGCAACTCTGTTGGCGATAAAAGTTGTCCATCTTGCCGGCAAAGCACTTATCCAACAAAGGGTGATCATTGAATCTGTCCAGGCAAAACATCTTGTATTCTTAAACGGAATAACATCTTGAGTGTATTTGAGAAGTTTTGCTAAAAGAACAGCTCCACACAACTCTAATCTTGGCAAGGACACCGTGCTTACGGGAGCAACTTTCGTTTTTGAGATGAGAAGATGGGTGTGTATTTGGTTTTCACCGTGTAAAACTCGAATGTAAACCACGGCTCCATATGCCTTGGTTGAAGCGTCGCTAAAGCCATGTAACTCGACGCCCTTAACATCTGCTTGGGTGTTTATCCAGCGGGGAATACGAACAGATTCGAGGTTCTTCAACTCATTTTGAAAGCAACACCACTCTTGATGAAGTTCGCCCGGAATGGCTTCATCCCAGGAGAGACCATTCAACCACAATTGCTGCATAATGATTTTCGCCTTGATAACACAGGGCGAAATCCAACCAAGTGGATCGTAAATGCGTGCAATGGTCGAAAGTATGGTCCGCTTTGTAACGTTGTCTTCAATGGTGAACTTTGGAAATGAAAAAGAGTCGATAGATGGATACCAACTTATTCCAAGAGTCTTCGAATGATCCAGGCTTCCAAGGGTGAGTGATATATTTGTTGCTTGATCTTCTTCGGGAATGGACTTCAAAAATTCCTTTTCGTTGCTCATCCATTTCCGAAGATGGAATCCAGCTGACGATAGTAATTTGGAAATTTGTTCACATTTTTCTTTCGCTTCTTCTAGCGAATCGGCACCTGACACAAGATCATCAACATACATGTCTTCATGAACCATTTTTGCTGCTAATGGATGCGAGAACTCTTCGTCGGACGCTAGTTTTTTAAGTGTTCGATTTGCCAAGTACGGTGCTGGGGCAGTACCAAACATTAAAACTTTGACCTTATAGAGTCTTGCTGGTGTATTAGGATCCTCACGCCAAAACAAAAGTTGATAGTATGCGTCGTCTGGATGGATGTAGATTTGCCTGTACATCTTTTCGATGTCTGATGTAAAGGTAATTTTATGAGTTCTCCACCTTAGAATAATCGATAAAATATCTGTTTGCGTTTTAGGACCCGTCATCAGATGATCATTTAAAGAACTTCCGTCCGAAGTTTTGAATGCGGCGTTAAAATCCACCCGAAGTTTTGTAGTTGTACTTGAATCCTTGACGACGGCATGGTGTGGTACAACATAGTGATAAGGTGAGCTTATTCTCGAGTCTTTGTGAATGTCCACTTCTTCCATTTGTTTTAATTCTAGATATTCTGCTATACATTTGTTATATTCCTTATGTAAAGTAGGATCATTTAACAGTTTCTTTGCTTGTTTTAAGAACATATTATTTTATTTTATTTTATTTTATTTAGCTTAATCCAAGCTTTGACTTAACTTAAACTTATCACTAACTTGGAACTAGTTTTTTTTTTTTTTTTTTTTTTGGGTTCTTGTTATCGATTTTGAACCTTGATTTGAGTGGGCCCTTAGGCCCACATAAAAGTTCTTTATTGAACAAGAATCCAAACATTTCGTTTTTAAGTGCGTTTGAAGCTGTTGATTTCAGTTAGGGACGATTATTTCCTTTAAAAGGCAAAGAGACTTCAAAACGCCCTCCCGGCAACCTTTTGATGTTGCGTAGAAAATGTTCTTCACAAGATTTGTCTTCTTCAACTTCGGTTTTGGTGTTCGGAGATTCTTCAATCTCCCAAAATTTCCTCAGTTCGTTATCAATATCGATACATTGAGCATAAACTTGTATTGAATTTGTTCTTCGAATAGGAGCTTTTCCCAGGATTATCCAGCCAAATTCAGTTTTTTGTGCTATTGGCGCAACAAGTCCATCAGCTCGAATGATGTCTGGTAAGACCACTTCACAATAGACATCATTGCCCAACAGAAGATCAATTCGTGCTGGAACATGAAAAGTAGGGTCAGCTAGTTTTAAACCTTGAATATGTTTGAGAGTGTCTGAATAAATTTCTTGAGTCGGAAGAAGTCCTGTTAGAGTTTTGAAAATGTAGCCTTTTGTTGCTATCACAAAATTTGAATGATTTGATTTGATTCCACATAATTTTGACAGGAACCACTCTTTCTTTGTCCTAAGACCGAGATGTCGAAGGAAGCTGGGTGCTTCTTCAAGTTCAATAATTGAGCATCTGATTCAGTTATAAATGATGCCTGAGATCCAGGATCAATTAAGGCCCTTAACTTGAAGTACGTTCCATGTGCTGACTTTGTAACGAACCCTTTTGTTGGTAGATAACCCCTTCCCTTGTTTCAGCGTCTAGTAAATCCCATTACTTACAGGACGTATAGGCTATTGCTAGCAACCTAAAGGAAAAGGGCGTTCATGCTTTGATAGCGCGGCATGCTTGCATTAAGCTCGACCTAGCTCGTCGTGGGGTGGTGTTCTTACTATCAAAGCCATGAACATTTCGCTACGTTTTATCATGCCGAAATTATTTTGTTCGAAGTAAAATTTTGGTTCAAATATGTAGAACCCGAGTTCGTCCTAAGTTGAATAAGTTAATGTGCAGTGAGGTGGTGGGAACGAGATGGAATGTCCCACGGAGGATTTAATCCCACCCTCATATGTTTATAAATATACATCCTTAGCTGAATAGACCTCCAATTGTATCAGCCCCTAATCAATACTTGCATTGTTTTACCTTTACCCTAATTCATTTCCATTGCCTCCTCGCTCCTCTTCTCTATCTTAGTCTTCAAACATGGTACGTACCATTGACCAAAGGAGAGTTTCCATCCAAAATAAATACATCTTAGATTACTGTATAATATGCAATTAACATTGCCTTTTATTAAAAAAAAAAAAAATACTACTAAATTTAATGTAAAACAAAAGATCCTAATAATACGAATGATAACCAAGGAAATGTCCAAAAATACAAAATATTCTTATATCAAATTGGTTACAGTATCAAACAAAATAGTAGAAAGTTTATTCGTATGAATATGTTTTAATATTTTTAAATTAAATCTCATAAAGATTTAAAATTTTGTTTAACTTTCAGCAACAACAAAATGACTTGATTGCTTCAACTTTAATTAATTGTTCCAATTTTTTTTGTTTTATTTAATGTAAATTTAATAGCATTTGTTTTCGTTGGATATTTTTGTTTTTTTGGTTTTAATTTAATTCTTATTGGGTTTGGAAAAAATGCAGAAAAAAGGTAAACAATAAATACCCGTTGCTTCTTCGATTCGATTTGAGCGAATGCTCTCGCTGTGCTCTCGCTCAACGTTTGTTCAACAAATTTACCGTATAATTTCTTGTAATGTTATTGTTCATTGAAACTTAAATTTTGACTTACCCGTTATCCTTAGGAGAGGTGCACCGTTCCTGAGGTTGATGAAGATATCTAAGAAAGTGGCTATGAGTTTAATTACAGTCAATTAATTGAACGTTTTATTTATGATACACATTCTCAAGGGCATTTACTCTTTCTCCCTTTTCCCTTCTTTATTCTCTGATTTTCGGCTTTCAATTAGAACGTTATATGCACGTTTTTTTTTTCTTCTATTTTATTTACTTTATTTTTTACCTTCTGATTTACTCTTTTCTTTCTTTCTTTTTCTTTTACTTTTACTTCTTTAACAGATTTAAATTGATACAAAAAACTTAATTATAATTACTAACTACACTTATGATAAAACTAATAATACTTTATGTTCATTATAAATTTGCAACGATAATTTGAAACTGGACATATGCAGGGGGTCATGCTGGGTATCATGCAGATAGTGTTTCACTGAATGTGGACTCGGGAGCTTCGTGTGGATGTTCGTTTTTTTTTTCTTTTTTTTTTTTAGGAGGTTGTTTCCTTACACCTACTATAGACGAATTTACTCTTTTTATTTTACTTTGATTGAGGTTGGATTCTTTGGTTCGTTTAGTCTTTTAGTGGGGTAAGGGACGTTTTGAACACGTGGTTATTTTTCACCAAATTTTCCTTAGTTTGCACGCGTTTTTCTATAATTTTCTTATTTTTCCGTGGAATCTAGTTTTTTTGGTTTTTTTTTTTCTGTTTTTTCGTT
>CAKKXW010000001.1:74286992-74310994 GCA_920937365.1 Sphaerophoria rueppellii
ACTCATGTACAACTACTTTGCACAGTAAAATACAGCCTATTACTCCTGAATATTGTAGCTTTCTATTAGTAGAAGAATTTTTCTAATCGGATTAGAATTTACGAAGATTTACATTTATATGGAAAAACAGCGTTTGGTGGGTCAGCTAGTATTCAAATTTAGTCTATGATACTCCTGAATATTGCTTTTCCAAACTAACTATAAGATTTTTTGCATTATTGTTGAAATTATTGCTGAAATTATCATATTTTTTATTATATTAGGGTTGTCTTATATTTTTGATTGCCATTAAAAAAACCGCTAAGCCGATTTCAGCTCTTAACAACACAATGCCGCGTAGAATGAGATCAATTTTATGACAGTATGATGAGTGGTTCGCGAGATAATTGACCTGAAAAAACGTAACGCACGTCCGCACATACGCACATAAGCACAAACGCACATACGAACACACATACACACACACACATCATCATAAAAACGCTTGCTTCGGATTCTAGTGACCTCGAAACATGGAGATATACAAACACTGGAGATTCACAAAATCGGACCCATTACAATAACTTCCTCTGGGAAGTTAAAAACACACTTTGAGGAGTTTTTAAAAACGCGTGTCTACTCATTGCAGTTGATAAAAAACAATAAAAAGTCCACATTTGGTACCAACAAATCAGTGGAGTTGTTAGCGCAATGCGTAGTGCATTGGCTTCTCAACTGGCTGGTCTAAGGTTCAAAATCCAAAGATGAGAACTCAAAAATTGTTTCAATTAACAATGAAAAAATAGACAGCACCACTGAAGATCGGCTTGGCAACCGTGAAATAGCTATAACTCCAGCCAAAAAACGGAAGTGACGGAAAAATTCCATTGATGGAAGCACCTCTAGAAGAAGTTGTTATTATTCACATAATAAAAATATTTTGAAAAGTTTGTTAACGTGTCAAATCATCCCGACCTTACGCTAAAGTAAAGTTTTTGGTGACGATCTCTGTAAGAGAAATGTAGAAAATGTATCGTTGTGTGTGTTTTATTTAGCTTTACTTTCGAAACAATCAAATGAATGGCCCTTTATAACGAAATCGTACTTTTGTATTTTCTCCCTTGCAAAACCTTTTATTTAACGAAAAATGGAAAATTGCTTTACAAAAATATACTGCCATTTAATCGATACTAATTTTTTGTTTCAAGGATAAGTCGGACTTGCTAAAGTATTGAATAATTATTGCCAATAACCAAAGATCGTTATCGACGCCAATGAAAATAGTTTTGATTTAATCAAGAGGGTGGTGTAGCGTACGTAAAAATATATTTCGAAAATTGAGCTTAATGGTTAATTAAAGTCTGTGTGTTCATAGTACCTATATAAGGATTTATTATGCGAACTGATTGAGTTTTAATAACAGGTGGTGAAAACATTGTGAACAGAAATGTTGTGTATTTTTTTTTGTTGGTAATTGTTGTGGTGTGCCTTAAAGTAGATAATTTTGTTATTATATAGTAATTAAGATTTATTTATTTATCGAAAACTGGAGAAATACAATAAGGCAAAATAGAAGACTGAATTCAGCAATTCATACAGAAAAATTAAATTTTAAGGTAGCAGAGGTGGCACTTTGGGCAATGGCAATTATGGTGTCAACACCAGAATAAAAAACCGTAAAGTAAAAGAAACTTTTCAAATGTAGGTGTGTACAAAACGAAAGAATACAGGCATTGCTATGCACCTCGAACAATCCATTATTACACGCCAAAGAGAAATGCATTTTTCCAAATCAAAACGAAATTACTTGATATGGCTCCAACAGTAAAAATCATTATTAGAGGAGTTAAATTAAATATAAACAACCTTGCATTTTCTTACAACGTTTTGAGAGGTTTGGTTGTAAACAATGCAGACGAGTTGACATTTATAAAAAAACATGTTTGGAGAAGGTGGGTCGCAGTTCTTTGATATAGACAACATCAACAACTGTCAGAATACGATGATAGCGCCAATTGCTCCAACTAGAGAAATCAGTATGTAGCAGAAACAATATCAACAGCAGCATCAATATCATAAGTAGGAAAGGGTTGCCGTCAGGGGCGGATCCAGAGACTCTTGTAAGGGGGGCGACACGACGGTGAAAATGTTGATTTAATAGGCAAAGAAAAAAAGGTCCTTAAACAAATAATTAATCGTACAAGGTTTTGAAAGGTATAACGAGTACAATTTTGTAGTCGATGTTTGCTTTGTTAAAATCTATGATTTAGTCTGTATTCAAGCTGAATTCTGAATGTTTAATAGCGCTAAGCCAACTAGTCGATCTTCTGCCATGCCGCCAAATTTGAGTTCTCTTCCTGACAGAAGAAAAAGTTCACTCTCCACTTTGCTGCACTGAACACTAAATAAACAAAAATTTGGAGATCACGCGCGATTTCCATCTTGGAGGAACTACCTAAGAACATAAATGCAAACTTCCAAAGAACAGTCCTACTTTTCAAAATCCCGTTTTGTTTTCCACAATTTAAATTCGGATGCTATTAATATCTCTTTTGGTAGTATCCGTCGCTTAATGGTTTTTTTGCGTTGGCTGCTAGGCAGAACGTGCTTCGCGGGTTCGAGTCCTACTCGTGGACATAAAGTTTTTAGTCCATCTTTCACGGGTTCTTCCTCTTGCTAAGAACTGACAAAACTCCCAAGAGTATCAATCTGTCATGAAAGGACGGCCGTTCGGAATCGGCGTTAAATTGTAGGTCCCCTCAACTCTTCACACGCACTCAGAGATTTGTTAATGAGAGTTAGCCACGTAGGCCTTGGCTCTTCAAGAGCTGTCGCACCACTCTACTTTTATTAATATCTCTAGGAGATCTAATATCTATCTAATATCTTTGGAGATAGTAAACTAAGCTGTTAAACAAAGACAATGCTTCCTACGTTAATTCATAACGCTAGTTCCTCCTAAAAATATCCCACTGAGATCTCAATGTCACTTTGACTGAGCCAAAATCATTTTGTGGAACATAATTTTCAATTCTCATTGCGATTTCTTGTTCCACTTATAAAATCATTGAGACCTCTGAGATCTTAGTGATTTAGTGTTAGGTGGAACTGGCGTTATGAATTGAAGTTGATTTTTTCAATGGTATTATGTAAGCAAAATTTTGATATTTTTAATTTTCCAGAGGAAGTTATTGTAAAGGGTCCGATTTTGTGAATCTACAATATTTGCATCAAATCATTTTATCATATGTTTTTTCTGCGATTATCTCGCTAACTACTCACAGTATTGACATGATATTGGACTCATTCGATGCGGAATTGCTTTATTAAGATCTGATTAAAAGCAGAAACACAATCACGCTTTGCCGTCAATTTTGACAACTGCGAAAAGTTCAACTATAGGAAATCTGTGTAACCTCACACAATGACGCTTTTCCTACGTACGCTTTTTTTGACAAACGTAAGGAAACGTAAGAAAACGTAAAGAAGCCACCATCTGTCTGGTTGAACTTTTGCGCGCTTTCTGACGTTTCTCATTCAAAATTTCAATTGAATTTCAATTTTCAAAAAGTGTGTTTCTGTGTTTCTGCTTTTTAAATTGTAAAATGGAAAATTTAAATTTGGTAAGAAAAATATATTAATTGGTAACAAATTATAAATTATTTAAAATATTTTGTTTTATAGCTTTTTGAAGAACAACTTATTGCTCTCGTCAAAGAGTTCCTCTATAACACAAAAGTTAAGGAATATAAAAACATCAATCAAAGGAACATGGCGTGGGACGCAATCGCTAAGGAGTTGGGGAGAACTGGTAATATAACATTTATCAACATTTACATTCCTGCATATATTTATTTAAATTTTTTGTTGTTTCAGTTGGTGAATGTCGGCAGCGCTGGAAAAGTTTGAGGGACCGCTTCATAAAGGAAAAAAAGAAAGATGGAAGCTCCCTCGGGAAGCGCTGCCGACGAAGGAGCTGTTTGGGAGTTTTTCGACTCCCTTCAGTTCCTTTCGGACTCAATGCAAACAAGAAAGTAATAGGTATTTAAAATTATTTTTTCATTTTGTTCAGAAGGATGCAGCCCCTTAATGTTACCGCCAAAATGTGGTTGCACACCAAAATAATGGAGGAGATTAACAAAGAGCTCCTTTCCTATTTAGAGCAATAAAAGAAATGTTTGTATTTGTTATATCTTTTCTTTTTTTTTCTTTCATATCGGGTCGTTTTTCTTTTTTACTTAGTTCACTTTCAGATTAAACAGTTATCCAAGTGCAAATCTTCCAGCTGTAGGATACCCCCCCTGTTCCTGAAAGAAAGGCAGCAATACGAAAGGAGAGTTGCTAGTACAGGGAAGATCTTATATAAGGTATAATTTTGTTTTATTTCATGAACTTTTCAAAACTCAACAAAGTATTCTGCTAGATCCCAACACTTATACCAACGCTTGCTGCAGTCATCCACTCGATGAGATCGAAAACGAACTAGAGGAGTTCAATCAACTGGGTATTCGTCGTGTTGTTCAAAGAATGTTCCCCAAAGTCAGATTAATATACAAAACTTTTCTCTGCCATTTTACCAGACTATGAACATTCCTCACTCAAACAGATACCTAATACCAAATCTAAATGAAGCCATGTTTTCGAAATGTTTTTTTACTTTTGTACATTGCAAATTGTCCAATGTAATTGTTTATTGTTTATTGTTTATTTCAAAATCGCTTACAAAGTAAGACATAGTCTTATAAAGTTTTGCAGCCTTTAAATTAATTTGGATTTAAATTTATTTAAACTAAAAAGAAGAAAAAAAAAATAAGAAAAAGGAAAATTAACGTTACATTATAAATATTCACAAATAATACAAAAGAAAAAGATAAATAAAATAAACAAGGCCCTACCTAATCAATGATTTGCCAAATAATTGAAAACTAAATTTCGAAACTGTTTTGCGCTTCTTGTACAAAAAATTGATTAAATTCGATTTGCGTTGAGGAACACTTTTATTTCATCTCTCATCGTAAAAGGTTCACGAGAGGAGTTATGGGAACCTATGGTTCTTCTTTTTGGCAGCGGTGCTGCTTCATTTCTCCACTGGGCTTTGGTAATTATCTCACCATCGTTGTTGCAAACATCGACTAATTCTGGAGGACAATACATTTGATCGTTCAGTTTTATAAAGTTGTGCAATACAACGGTTGCCTTTACAACTCTCTCTGCATATTTAATGTGGTTTCTAGAATCCTCCATTTGGCGACAAGAATCCCAAACGCATTTTCTATTACACGGCGGGCGCGTGACAATCGTTTATTGAAGTAAAACTTGTCAGCTTCAAGAAGTTTTCCGGGATATGGACGCATAAGGTATGGCTTTAACGGAAAAGCTGCGTCACCCACCATGTAATGGTTGCAATTAAAATTTGAGTTTGGCAGTAATTTTGGGGGAGGGAAAATAATTTCACCCGATAAAATTTTTTTCCAAAGGAGGACTCTGCAAATATGCCACCATCACTTTGGCTGCCGTAAGATCCTATATCAACTGCAACAAATGTGAATTAGCATCACAAGCTGCGAGAAGCACAATTGAATGATGGCCTTTATAGTTGTAGTATTCCGATCCGGCTCCTGGGGGATAACGAATATTTATATGTTTCCCATCAATAGCTGCTACGCAGTTGAGCAAGTTCCAAAATAACTCGAAGTCTCTAGCTATGGATCTCCAGTGAACTTCATTTGGTGGCGCTAAATAAAGTGGCATAAGCAAATCCCATAAACTGTTGCAAGTTTCATAAATTATTTTGAAGACAGTGGAATAGCCCATTCAAAACATCCCAGCCAATACTTGTTTTGGACAGCCCTGCGATAGGTATCTAGATACAGAAAATATAACTTTTTATTAATAAAAGAAGAAAATAATTATATGAGAGAATTTACAACAAAGTCAGGAACAATCGGGCTTTGGGTTGTATTGGCATCCTCCAAGAACTCTTTTCTAAATGGGCTTCCACAAGCGCTTCAAAAACTTCAAACTTGCTCCGGGTCCTTATCTTTCATTTGTTGAAAGTTTGTCGCATAAAATCCTTTTGTATCCCGACTAAGGTTGAGCTCTCGGACCCACCATCTTCTCTCGAAATGAGTTTCATCGTTCTCTTCTTTCTCGCAATATTTTTTCCGCTTTTTCAATCCTATTTTCCATTTTATTTATTTATTTTATTTTCCTCTTTTACTCTTTGAAATTTAAAAATTGAATGTTTTTTTTGACAACAGATAGAATATTTCAATCAGCTGTTTGTCATTCTGACAGAAGCGCGCTTTGAGGATTTCTCAACGTAACGCAACAAAGCGTCTGCCTAAAGCGTGATTATGTTTCTGCTTTAAGTGTTCAGCAATAACGGTTCAGCAATTTTTTAACTGGCATTAAAAATTTGAAAGTAGTAAAAATTCGTAATTTATGCACGCGAACCGCTCGTGGTGCTGATATCAAATTGGTCTCGTATTGCATTTAAGTATAATTTAAACAGTTTTATTAAATTTAAAAGAATGGTTTCTATTATGTTGTCCCAACTTATATAAACTGCAATAATTGGGCAAATGATTTTAATGAATTACAATTATTTTTTAATGAAAATGAATCGCAAAATATCGGTGATCTCAATGGTAGAATTGGTAATCTTCAGAACTCAGATTCTCTGGTGCAAAATGTTTCTCATGTAGATGCAAGTGTTAGGAACTCTATGGATGGAACTTTAAATAGATGTGGAAGGCAACTTATAGATTTCGCTATTACTAACAGTGACAGAAGAGGCGATCTTACTTGCATTTTAGGTCAAAGTCATCCAGTTATTGATTATTGTTTTGCGAGAGGTAATTGGCTTAGTGTTGTTGAGGATTTCGAGGTTGTATCTGCAAATTTCTCTGGTCATTTATCAATTGTTGCCTCTATATAATTACAAGATGTAACTTTATCACCCATTAATAGATTAAATAGATTAAAAAGAAAATCGTGCTGAAGTGTATAGACGAAGGCTTCACGCTCAGGTTAATTGGCTCTCCTCCCAAGTACATAAGAGTTGTGACCAGGCCGTTGAAAATATTTTAAAAAGCGTAAAACAAGCAGCAGTTGTGGTAAAACCTAAATCCAGATATAAATTCGTAGCTGAGTGGTTTGATTCTGAATGTAGAAAACTCCGCAAAAAATCTTTCGCAAATCTCAATCTGTGTAGGAAGACCAATTAAATTTTTTTTAAGAGTCTTTACATAGAATCCAATAAACTGTATAAAAACCTCTGTATTCAAAAAGAAAAAAATAAGTTAATGGTGTAGCAATCAGGCTTTCAAACTGTGAAGACTCAAAAACATTCTGGTCAAACGTCAGCCTCCGCTATTGATGTTGAAAAACTTGCCGAGCACTTCAAACAGTTCCTGAACCCTTTGACAACAAGTTTAAAATTTCAGTATGCCCTTTCTTTAGTTTTAATCCCAGAACTAGATGGGCCAATCACAATAAGAGAGTTGCGAGGAACTCTAGAATATATGAAAAATGAAAAATCTGCAGGAGTTGATTCTAAATCATATTAATGATTTCTTTAATAGACTTCTTGAAGAAGAAGAAATTCCAAAGAGTTTTTAAAAGCATGGATCTGTGCTAATTTTAAAAAAGGGGATTTTCAACTTCCGAGCAACTACAGGGGCATTTCTATTCTGCCATGTCTTAGGAAAATATCCACCCATCTTTTATACCAAAGGTTGACAGAATGGGTTGAAGAGAGAAAGAGTAAACTCCTTAGTATTTTCCAAGCCGGCTTTCGAGCAGGATTATCTACAACAGATCACATATTTGGTCTTACAAGCATAGTAAGGAATTGTTTTGAAAAGAAAAGAAAAACTTACGTCTTTTTCGTTGATTTTCAGGCGGCATTGGACACGGTGAACAGAGACTCTTAAATATATAAATTATCTACTCTGGGTTTATCGACTAAATTTCTTAATTTGTACAAACTCCTTATAACTGGAACCTCTGCTGCAATCATAGAGGACATATATTACCTAGAGTCCCGACTTTCTTCGTCCCTTTCCGAAAACACCCGCAAATCTCCTCTGAGGTGAACTCTCACATCCTCTCTTCTTTTCGTGTCCGTGAAACATTTAGAAAGAAAAAAAAAAACAAAGTTCACCTCAACCGTGGGTAAATTTTTTTCCTGGGCCCAAAGTGACAGAAGCCAATCGTGTGAAAAAAAAATCATTTGTTTTTGTTTATTTGTTCAAGATAAAATCAAAAATATATCGATTTTCTGAATTTATCAAGCAACGAATTGTATTTGGAAGAGGGTGAAACGCTCATAACAGAGATAAGTTTATTTATTCAATAAGCGAAACATCGAAGGAAGTACACAAAATGCTATTTGCAGACCTCCAGCAAAGCATCGATGAACTCAAAGAAATATCAATTGGCCACAAAGTCTCGTGCAAAATCCTGCGAATTGATGACCTATTTCAGAGCCTGGAAGAAGCCAAATTCAATAAGGAATATCTACTTCATTGTCATGGACATTGTTGGCAAACTCAAACACCTCATCGACGATCCCACAGACAAGATATTCAATTGTCTTGAATGCTATCAGAACATCAAATCTCGAATGTGATATGCTCTTACAAAAAATGAAGAATGCTTCCATCGTTTGGTACAGTTTAAAGAGAAGAATTTTCAAAACACCAAATCAGTGACACTGAAGACGAAAATCAACTCCAAGACACGGTCCTCGCTTTATTCAACGCCCGTTACAATCCGAAGAAAATCTGTAAATTTAATTTAAATAAAGTATAGAATCTGGAAAAGTGTACGCTTCCTTTTTTTCTTTTATAATAAACACACACTCAAAGCACCCCAAACCGTTTTCATCAGATGTCATAGTCCATGTCTCTGCACCATACATGAGGACCGGGATAATTAGGGTTTTGTAGAGTGTCACTTTAGTTGCTCGGGAGAGGACTTTACTACTAATTGCCTTCTAAATCCAAAGAAGCAGCGATTGTCAAG
This sequence comes from Sphaerophoria rueppellii, assembly GCA_920937365.1. Taxonomy (NCBI): domain Eukaryota; kingdom Metazoa; phylum Arthropoda; class Insecta; order Diptera; family Syrphidae; genus Sphaerophoria; species Sphaerophoria rueppellii. The sequence continues at coordinate 74,296,002 of CAKKXW010000001.1, forward strand.
AATGATTCTTCGTTTGATTTCAGCGCTGGTGTTGTTGTCTGAGTTGATAGTGGATCCCAGGTAGACAAAGTCCTTAACTACCTCGAAGTTAAATCTGCCTATGTTGACGTTTGCTCCAAGACGTCGATATTGGTAGTCCTTTCTTGACGACAGCATTAACTTGGTCTTGCCCTTGTTAACCGCTAAACCCTTCTTCCTGGCCTCCGTCTAAAGACTCACAAACACTCCACTGACATCCTTGTAGCTGGACGGACTTTTGAAAGATTGTGCCTCTGGTGTTGACATTGGAGATTTGCACAATCTTTGCAAGAATAATGTTAAAGAAATCGCATGATAACGCATCGCCTTGTCTAAAACCTTTTTTGACATCAAAAGCGTCCGTAAGGATTTTTCCGACCATGATGGAATAGCGTGAGTTTTCCATTGTAATCTTACACAGACGGATGAGTTTTTTCTGGGATGCCAAATCTAGACATTGATATCTATGCTGCTCTACATAAAAAGGTGGAACAGAAAATCTTGTCCTAAACAAACTGTTCTAGAGAGCCTCAATGAACACCAAACAAGAACAGTTTGGAACAGAAAATGTCTCAATGAAACACCAAAAAGCTGTACTTTTCTATTCCAAACTTTAGAACAGTGTCGCTGAACATACCTTCTCTACGTTTTGTTTTGTCCACTTCTAGTCAGTTATGTTAAACTGAAAGTAAACCATTTTAGTATTCATTGCGGTTTGTTTATTTGCTTTTTTTTACTCCCACTGGCAAAAATCAAAAAAAGGCATTTTTTTAATGAAAAAGGCATCTTTTTTTTCTAATTTAGGCATTTTTTCGTCTAAAGTGGTCGGCAACGCCACTGTGCCAGACACAGTGAGTGCATTTATATTGTGGGTTTCAGACTTGAATCCGTCCAACACAACTTGTATTGAACGGTTCGAAAGAAAGTTTCTAAACTAACGAAGAATGGATTCATCGATACCAAAGGCAGGTATTTTCGATAAAAGAGCATGGTGCTAGACTTTATCAAATACATTTGGAATATCAAGTGTTGTTCGGTGAGATAAGCCATCAGATCACCACTGGACCTGTCATTAAGAAGCTTTCGGTCTTCGAGATAATTCTTGAGCTGATAGGTATAAGGTATCCATTACCTTAGAAGGAACTCTACTATAACTAGGCCCGTAGTCTAATAAGAAGCAGATACAACACAAAAATGTTAACGTTTTCTTTGTGATATGCGATTTATTGGCTTTCATACAGTTATCTCTTATTATTTTTCAACTGCTTTTGCTTCTCTAAGTTTTCTAGTTGCTCCAATGTAAGCAGAGAAATTTCCAGCTGATCTTCTCTTGTAAACGGCTGTGCCATTTGTCTCAACCATCTTCTAGCCAAATGTATTGCCTCTTCGGTACTTAAATTACAGAAACTATCCACCAGATACCCTTGAATCCATTTCGGCAGCCGACCGCGCTTGTCTTGACGGGAAAATCGTTTATCAACGAATATCATTATACCATAATCGGTTTTGCAAGAGTACTTTTCCAACACACTGGGCGGCATGCCGCATGGCATCAAATGTTAGAAAATCGCTCTCATTTGTTTGGAAGAATCTTGGATTAAGTTCGATATCAAACCCTTCAGACACTTTTCCTTTGGTGACAGCGAGAAGTACAGCACCACGACCACAGTCACAAGCCTACAAACAAACTGTGTACAGTAAATGCAATTTATTTTTCTTAAGATTTACCTTAACATAATTCATAAGAGCGTTACTTGTTTCTGCATTGACTTATGTCTCAATGAAGAGAAGTTTGTATCGCAACAAGGTGTCCACAATGCCCTGGTCATACCAAGATGCTACCACTGACTGATTCTAAATAGAAGTACGATGTGAAAAAACAAACTATACCATCGGGGACTATTTTTGCCGTGTCCACTAGAAGTAGAAGCTGTCCATAGTTTCGTATCACGGCAGTATCTTCTCGTGTTTCGAATTTCGACGATATCGGAACAATTGAAATTCGAAACAATCTAAAAATATTTAAAAATATTAATATTTTCTTAAACAGACAAACAAATTTAAACTTTCCGGATTCCAAATTGACAATTATTGAGAATATGACTTTGATAACGTCAAATATTGGTGACATTAGCTGTCAAAGCTTTCACCACAGCAAATTCGAGACTAAAGGCGCAATTGTATGTTTCTTAAGGTTAACGCACAATATTTCGACTTTTTGTTGTGTTCTTTTTAAGATTTATGATATTTTTCATACAAATAATGGTAAATAATAATGTAATTATATGCTAAAAGTGCAACGAAACAAAGATATATATTAATTTTTCATATTAAATGAATTTGTTTGTATGTTTAGATATTTTTCAAAAATTTTGAGCTCAACGTAATCTATTTTTTTGAAATTTGGGCTCAGGATATACACCATGACTGGAGTGAGCACACAGACCTTAAAAGTGCATATGTATTAGTGAGAGGTCCCATAAGAAATGCATTGGGAAACTAACACTTATGCACTTTTAAGGTATAAATGTGAAAATTTCAGCTTGTAGGCCGAAAGAGAGCGAACCATCGAAGTCGGGACTCTAGGTAATATATGTCCTCTATGGCTGCAATCTGGAATGGAAATTCAATGTCTGACTTTTTTAATACATCTAGTGGTGTTCCTCAAGGATGTAGATTGAGTCGAATTATGTTTTCACTATTTGTTGACGACGTATCTAAAGATTTTCCTGGTGGAGTCATTGTCGGTGATACGCTTATTAAGATGGTTTTATACGCGGATGACATTTTAATTTTGGCTGATAACCACACATATTTACAGCTTCAAATTAATTAACTCAAAAGATTTTGTGACTTGTGAGATCTCAAAATAAACGCCACAAAATTATGATTTTTGAAAGCACTCAGCGGAGAAGAGCTCCCATTGAAAAATGGTTTTTAGATCGCTAACCTTTAGAAATAGTCCCTTAATACAAATACTTAGGATTTCTAATAACGTATAACCTTGATCTCCGTCATCATGTCAAGGAAAAATGTATTGCTGTCAAAACAGCAATAAATCTCATGTGGAGTAAATTCTTTTGCAATAAATATGTCGATGCTACTGCTAAGTTTAGAGTGTTTGATGCAACTATAAGAACTTGCCTTTGTTACGCAAATCAAGTTTTTGGCTATCGAAACATGGAGGAATTTGAAGTTGTTCAACGTTTCTTCTTCAAACGCGTTTTCAAACTTGCTAGTTCAACTCCTGCGTATATGCTATCCACGTAGAAACCGGTATAGCACAAATATTTCTGGGCAATTTAAAATCAAATGTGGACTATATTATTAAAGTTATGAAAACCTTCACAAAAAAATAATGCAATACGCACTCCGATCTCAATTGTCGCCTTTAAAAGAATGGTACGAATTGGCTAATCAACATAGCTTTAATCTCAATCTCAATAATACACCTTTAGACGATTGGCAAAAAGTTTTCTATAAATGCATTGTAAAGATAGATGACTCTCAAACTTCTAGCACTAGACTCATATACAACATACTAAACTTAAAATTATTATTTTAGTGAAAAATTATCTATAAAGCAAATTTTTAATGCAAGAACTGAGATGCTAAATATAAACTATAAGCCACATAGAGTAGACCTTGATCCAATAAGTACTTTGTGCAACCGAACTGCAATAGAGGGTGTGTACCACTTCTTAGCTGTTTGTCCAATGTTACAGGAAATTAGAAGGCTTTACTTTTCACAAAACATTCTAACACTTGAATTTACAAAGCAACTCTTCAATCGTAATCTAGATTGGAAACCTCTATGCTTTTTTTTTCCAAAAATTAATTTTTATTCATTAAAACTACTTATTTCTAGACAAAGAATTCAAACTAGCTTATTATATAAAATCTTATATTTAACTTACTGGCCCCAACCGGACGCTCTAAGGAATTCATGATCAACTTAAAATTAGTGCCTTTCGGCCTATGAACTACGTATTTTACTCACCTTTATTGTTTGTTTTTGTTAGAAAAATTAAAAAAAAAACTAACATTTTAACATTTTATGTGTTTCTTACAGGCTACTTAAAATTAAGTACTTAAAAATAACTAACAGCCCGATTCTCCCCATCATCACTGATACCTCACAAGTCATAAGAAGAGGTGAAATTGATTTTGTGACTTATTCGTATTCTCCCCCAAAGTCACAACTTGTGAGAGTCACAAAAACAATCGAAATTGTGATCATCTTCAGAGCAGGTCATAACGAGGAAATTATTAGAAATTTGACATTTTGAGTTTTGAGTAGTGAAACAAATGGAAGTTGAAATGATTATGGCGCATATGAAACTGATTCATAATAATAATAAATATTACATATCATTACTGAAAAAATTACTACTTATGCATTTTATTTTGCATGGAACATTTTTGGGACACAAATGTATCATGAATTATAATGTACATATTATATTGCATTAATCAAAGATTCCAAAAAGGTAAATTACATCTTTCTAGGACAATCCAGACAATATATAAATCGTTCTCTTGTTCCAACAACTTCTATGTCGACTGGGAGAAGGCCATTTTTTTAAATAAAGCTTTCACCTTGGGTGTGGTGAATTTGGTTGTGACTTTTCTTGTGAGGATTATGGGAGAATCCGACAAATGTTATCGAATCACAACAATCCTCACAAGAAATAGTCACAAGGGCTTATGACTTGTGATTCCTCACAAGGGGGAGAATCAGGCTGTAAAACTACCTATTCTTCCTAACAACTTCAACTTCTTACGAACTAGAACAACCACAGCAGCAGATCTCTATCATTTTTATTTCATATTTTGGTTATATTTTTTATTATTATTATTTATTTTTTTCTTATTTCTTCTTTTTTATATTTTATATTTGTTGTCCTTGTCAATATATGTGCCACCATACCTACTCTACTTAAACCTTAACCCAAAACCCTTAAATTAAAACAAGTATGCAAGCCGGCCAAGGCTCAAAACCCCACCCCGACTACTCATTGTCAAGTTCTGACTGAAGCCACCAGAACTGGTTCTCCTGCTTCACCCTATTGACTCGGTCCCGTTCGGACACAGCCCTACTGAACCGAAGGAGCTCTGCTCCGTCTTGTGCGAGGACGTCTCGACTGTAAAGGAGCCGCCGATTCACGGTTCTTCGCCTGACGTGGACACGTGGTAGATTAGCGGCACAGCCAATCTGTTCTGTATCAGACCGCATCTATCTAAATAGAGGAATGCCTCTGGTAGAATGAAGCCGCTCAAGCGTGCACTATCAAAATATTTGTCGTTCGGATAGAATGTCCCAAAGATCAAATTATGTGTCGAAGTCATATCTCTCGCAATGTGACCCCGAACAAGTTTTATCACGAAATTGTCAATTCTGTTGATCCGAGCCTCGTTGTATAGAACCTCGTTAGAATAGTAATGTACATAAGAAGATTCCGGTGTCCGATACAAACCGAGACAGCGCCGAAGACATTGCCTCTCGAACACCCGAAACTTCTCCATTTGAGACGGTGCAACGTTGAACCACACTGGACAGCCAAAAACGATCATCGGTCGTATGAGGGCCATGTAGCAAATTACCTTTACTCTGGGGTCAAGCCGACTGCTGTAAAACAGCCGTTTCGTCAGAGCGAATGTTCCTCTGCCCTAGTCAGAGCAGCATCTATATGTCTGTCGAAATACAGATACTGGTCGTTAATCACTGTCCGTGAGGTCCAACGATGACCATCTTGCGCCAATTCTTGCGCGTATATCTCGAGGCCCCAGCCAATGAAGTCCGGAACAGAATTGTTTCGCATTTCTGGACATTTATTTCCAGTGTGTGCTAGGCGAATTGACCGCTCCCTGTTGAAGACCGTTTTTAAATTCAAAGGTGGTGGTAGAAGTTACATTGCTACTTCTGACAACAAACTTTCTACCGTTGAGCATATCATAAAGCATATACAATTATGGTTTACTGATGCCTAGTCTGGACAGGCGTCGAAGGCCTTCTCTCTAAATCCCCTAGAACAGCACCCGTGCATTGTTTCTTGGACTTATCCAATGGGACATCAGAAACGAACTTAGACGTGGCATGAATGGTGTCATGTCCTGCCATGAACCCGAACTGATTATCCGGAATTATTGTGTTGTCCGCAGCCCACTGAATCAGATCTCTATTGATGATCTTTTCGAATACCTTACTGATACTTGGAAAAAGTTTTATTGACCGAAGATTTGACGGATTGAAGTTGTCCTTTCCCTTTTTCGGGAGAGGATGAATCACAGCTGTCTTCAACCGCACTGGATAATATGCATTATTCAGCGCGTTGTTGAAAAGAGTGGTGTAGATGTCTATTGTCTCAATCGGTAAGCTTTAACCGCTAACCTCTATGCTCCTATATTACTCATGCTCTAGGTTACCGTCACAGTTTTATATAGGTACTAGCTGATCCTGCAGACTTCGTAATGCCTCAATCGATAAGGATAATCCTCTACCACACTACCCCCTTGTGCTACCCAGTACGTTTACCCATATCCGCTACCCCGTTACGACGCTACTCTGTTACCCGCTACCAGTTATTACTACACGCTTACCGTTGCACCATTAGCCATAAACCCACTACTAATTACCCGCAACCAATCTATTTTTTGATGTTATTTTTACTATTTCTTGCTTACCAGTTCCCCATTACAAATTTTCCATTTTCCTTTTGAAGATCAGTTAGTTTTCCGAGTTCCATTCTAAAACCCATTTTTAAATTATCCAGTTTTCCATTTGAAAACCACTGCACCTAATATTACATCGAATTTTCTCTTTGAAAACCAATGAGTTTTCCGAGTTTTTTTTTCAAGAACTTTCTATTTTTCCATTCCAGGCAGACATGACAATATTTGCCATGCTTTTATTCTTAGCTATCAAAAGATTGTGCATTTATCGAGGATAATAAAGAATTTTTCAAATAAATTTACAAACCTGACACACACAACCATTCATTTTTTCATAATTATAACTGAAGAGCAACATTTTTTTGGAAGCTTGCCTACGTAATTTTCTTATTGATAAAGAAAAAGTAAGTTTGAAATAGCAGAATGTTTGTATCTATACCTTCTGAAGATTTTACAAGTATGGACCTTTTGAACGCAAATGCTTTTGCGACACGCGTGCGAATCTAATAAACCTTTTTCTTGCACTTTTTTCCAAAATGACATTAAGGCAATAAAACGGACTAACACCTGCTTTGAAAATGCTATGAATCAATTTAAGCGGAGTAAACTGCCTCTATAAATCCTTAATTTTTTTATTATTATAAATTAGCTTTTCAGTGCTGTATGGTCGGAATAACTTTCCTCCGCCGATAATACGATTAGAATTAAGTATAATAATTGTAGAAACTTAGAACGTCTTTTTCCTAGCTAGCAAACCTAGGTTATTCGTTTCATGTTTAACTGTCTGATTTCCCAAATTTTGCGTTTTTCTTTTTTACCTCTGAGCATATCACATATGACATGTGTCAAGGCGAAGCTTTAACAGATCATATTCAAAGTCCTCCGATATAAAAAAGAAACAAACCCGAGCATCGAAATGTTATTTTTGACTAAATATTTGTTTTAAAATTTTTGTTTACCTACAGTGGAAGGGCTTTGATTTGTATATTCATGGGATTTAACGTTAAATTCAGTTGCAAAATCGATTGCAGAACTATTCTTTTCCTTCGATGTATCTTTAGATGCTTAGTTAGTAGACTTGTTTCTTGACAATTTTTCCTGAATTAACCCAAATTGAACATCGCGACTTACAACAATTTGATTCTTGATCGGATTGTAGCAACGAATATCATTTCAACAGCAGTTTTGTCCAATTTTTGTCGTTTTTCAACAGGCACATGAACAAAACACTTCGACCCAAACAATTTAAAATGTTGAATACAAGGCTTTAAACCATTCCAACCCTCGAAAGGTGTCAAAGGTTTAGCCCTAGTGGGTAGACGATTTTGAACATAGTTGGCTGTCATAACCGCTTCACCCCAAAACTTGTATTCCAAACCCGCATCTAGTAACATGCAGCGAGCCATCTCAATCAAAGTTCGATTTTGCCATTCTGCTGATGGGTATATGCAGCAGTGTATTGGATTTGAATGCCTTGAGACTTTAAATATTCAACAGTTGCATTAGCTGTATACTCTCCTCCTCGATCCGACCTGATTATCTTTGGCAACATATTCTTTTAACTTCGGTAGCACTTCTGATTTTTGCTTGAGCAGATAAACTACAGTATACCTAGTGAAATCATCAATAAAAGTTACCGGATAGCGCTTGCCGCTTGGTGAAACAGTTTGCATGGGGCCGCAAACATCAGTGTGTATCAGATCAAGAGGAGCAGTTGTCTTCGATATTGATTGTTTTGGAAATGGCAACCGTGTCATCTTGGCTTGCAAACATACATCACATAGACACTTTACACCACAATCAAGCAGTTTTACACCTTCAACTAAGCCGTTTAAGAACATTTCCTTAATAACTTGTAGATCACGATGACCACAAAACCTGTGCCAATAATGAATGCAATTACCTTTATACTCACATGCTGAATACACCTTGTTCGATTCCCGTAATTTGTACAAATTCGCATGTGGGTCTGCTACAGCCACTTGTTGACCGTTTCGTTTGATCTCACAAAAGTTTTCTTTGAAGTCAATTGTAAATCCAGCATCAATTAGTTTTCGTACCGAAAACAAGTTTCCACCAATTTCTGGAATGTATAAGACGTCTGTTAGTTTCACTGAAGATACTTCATTGTTTTGATTGAGAAAATTGATGTTGCCGCTTCCACGTCCTTTAGTTCTTACTTCATTGCCGTTTGCAACACTTATTTTTTCAAGATAGTTTGGATTAAGTTCGGTAAAAAAAGATTTATTGCTTGAGATGTGACAAGTAGCGCCGGAGTCAATAATCCAGCCACCTACTTCCTTCGATACCATAAACAAGAATTCTGACTTAGGTATCTTCAACTCGATTTACTTTGTTCGACGAGGCTGCGTTGGATTTGTTTTTGTTTGACTTTGATTTCCATTTCTTGTATTTTGCACAATCTTCCTTGAAATGACCTTTCACTTTGCAAAAATAACAAGTTCCATCTTTTTTCTCCTCGGTTTTCAAAACAGATTCCTTCTTTTCATCCATATCATCCGTACGACGCATATACTCTTCCAATAGCTTTGTTTGAACTAAGGAAAAAGTAAGGTCGTTATTTGAACGTGCTTCGAGTGCAGTGACAAGTGTGTCATAGCTTCTAGGTAGGCTACTAAGAACCATAGCAACACTCCATCTTTCGGAAAGTTCCTCTTCTCCAAGGTCTCGCAACTTATTGAAGAGATCCATTATTTGGTTGATGTGAGTTTCAACGTTACCACCTTCCTCCAGCTTCATACTGCAAATTCGACGCATTAAGGATACTCTATTACCGAGGGTATCCTTTTCATGATATTCTTGAAGAGCTGACCATACTTTCTTTGCTGAAGAAACTTGCCTTATATGAATAAGTTGGTCATCTTCAACTAATAAACCAATTAGCACCCTTGCTTGGTCTTCTCCTTTTTGCCATTTCTCAACAGCGGCTGCATTCTTTGCCATAAACCTTCTTTAATAAGTAAGAGTTCGACCTTGAACATCCATGTTGAATAATTTGCATTATTCAACCTTACTATATTGAACCTTGAATTTACACCCATTCTTTATTAAATGCAAATATACCTCTTCTTTATTCTGAGCGTTCTGGGCCCATAATCTGATGGAATTAAGTCCTTTGGTGAAATAAAAACAGTTCCTTTATAAGAAGAAAATTATAAAAATGTTTTATTTAAACTGAAGTAAGTGAAAGAATGAAAAAATGTTTTCATAAAATTTGATTTTACAAAAAACTCGATAAGTATGATTTCTTTAACAAAGTACTTAAGTTACAAAGTAAATGTATATATCTAACAGTTCTGTAGATTTTTTCATTTTTATTTTATTTTATTTTATTTATTTATTTGACGATATTGCATACAAATATAAGATACAAGAATCTTTTGAATTTTTGAAGCCTTTGTATATGTTGAGTAAGTAATGCAAATAATATGATTCAAATGCAAATATATAAGATTCTTTATAAAAATATTGGTGGCTGTAATGACATTGTTTCATTCAAAAAAAGTAAGAACGTTTTAAACGTACTTCTATCAAAGTATGTACTAGAAATAGATGTATTAATTCATTTCATTGCGTATTATATATATTTTTAGATACCTAAATCGTTCTTATTGAGACAGCTCCAATCACGCGTCAGAGCTGGTACGTACAATTTTCTTTTATTTAACTTTAAATATTTACGCGATTTTTTTATCTCAACATATGGATACCTTCGCCAAGTCGGTCCATCGGTCGTGGCCCCACGCACCGTAGAAATCAATGAAAATTGATTGTGACTTGTAATTTTATTGTATGTTTTTATATTTAAAACAAATATACCTGCATTTTTTCTTCTGCAAATTCAACTAAGAATCAAATAACGTAAACACTGATTTAAAATATTTTTCAATAAGAAAATAGTTTGAGTTATTTTATTTTCCATGCAAAAGGGAAATTGTAGATTCAGGCTATAATAATTCATGTTTTATTTATTCAATAAGTAATGTCGATATGTATCTACAAATATAGGAATGCACATTTTACTGTCATTTTTCAAAAATCTCATTATTACGACATTCATCATTTTGACAGGCAATTAACATTTATATTTTCAATGAATTTGGAACTAATTTAATTTTCTCACTATACACAATATCAATTTGAAAACATTTTCTTTCGGTTTAGTTTTTCCTCTTCGCCGTTCGATATACTCTTTTATGAATTTTGGTATGTTGGCATGTTCGCTAAATTGTTTCTTGACATGAGACGTTCAATTGACTGGCAGTTTAAGGGTTATACAATTCTTATTTACAAGCAACAAATTGATAGCACATTGTCTGGTGGAGGTAAAATATCATTCACGTTTGATTCTGACTGTGTCATACAAATGTCTACATGCGCTTACATGGTTTAGAGAAGTCTCTCATTTTGCGCAAAAAGACAATTCTAGCAATATTACGTTAACTACTTTTAGTAGGAGCAGAGTTTAAGAAGGTGCTGCTATAGGGCGTGATACTTGGGCATGGCCTGAGCTTCCCTGGCTGTTGAATTGCCTTGTAATTGAGCGTTCACATCAAATTGAAACATTTCGTGCATTTAAATAGCACATTTGCATTCGTGGCATGCACATGCACACTTCAGCCTTAAAATGATAGTAACATCAGGCTGTGTGCAAAGAATTTGCGGAACACAACCTAATTCTGTGGTTAGCTTTAACTTTGCAAAAATAATTCCTTAATAATGCGTCAAAATGAAGAAGCACCAGTAGTATGAAGTAAGTACGAGGATGATGTGCGTGTCCAGTAAAACCATCGAGTTTTTCTTTTTTTTTATTGTGCCTGAAGATGCATAATTCAATTTAAATTATTCACATTAAGGACAGTCTCAATCTCATATAAGAAATTTGCTAGGCCACTTGCTTTGTGTATTGAAAAATAACATTCAGTAGACAGGTAGATAAGGTAATTGGCATGTTTGACAATAATTTCTTAAATTGGATAAACAAAACTATGTACAATTGTACATTTAGACCTTCTCTAATTATATGGGTATGTTGGAGTTCAATAAATAGGTAAGAAAAATACATTTTGTATGTCTGAGTATGTACATGTACAACCATGTCATGCCGGGGGGAGGCATTTTTGGAAAGAAAATATGTATATTTGAAACAAGGTGATATTTAAAGCCACAGAGCTTTACCAAAACGTTTTGAAATTATTGGGTTTTTTTGTATCAGAGTTTTAAAGTTGTGCGAGTGAATGTATAAAAAGAGAAAATAGTGTCATGACTCACCATAGCTAATGAAGAGCTATAGCCTCCAATAACAACGTCTAAAATTAAAAAAAAAAGTTTTTTTACACACTATCAGAACTGGTCGTATGGGTTTATTGCAAGCACCCACCATTTTACGACCAATAGTTTGGCAACCCAGGAACCGTCTTATACCACCAGTTCATCACTTAGTGTGCTGTTAATTTTATATAATGAAACTATAACAAATAACATAACACAAAAATAATCTAAATAAAATAAATAAAAAACATGACAAAATTAACATTAAACATTTTAAAAAGTGGAACACTAGTTTCTAAAGTTTTATTATATAAAGTTATGTAGTACACTAGCAGTTGCGACTTCGTCCCTCTCACCCTCGTCCATTGGCCAGAGTAGCGTTATGACTTGTGCATGACACGTGCGTGGGAATTTTGCTGCCGAGTTATTTTAAAATTGCGTTACATATACTCTAAGATATTAATTGAAATAAACTCTTAACCAATAACACATTTATTTGGATAAAGGTTAATATTATTATTTGGCAATTTTATTTGCAAAAAATATTCATTTTTTATCTTAATAAACTTACTTACTTATGGTGGCGGTACAGTCCAAGTCGGACCAGCGCCTCACCCAACAAACTTCTCCAGGCTGCTCGGTCCCTGGCTAGCTGTCTCCAGTTTCACACCCCAAGTTGGTTCAGGTCCTCTACCACCAGTGTGCTCCACCGGAGTCACGGTCTTCCTCTTCTGCGACGTCCTTCCGGGTTGGATTCGAAGACTCTTCAAGCCGGAGCATTATTTTCCATTCGCTCAACATGACCCAACCATCTAAGTCGTTGGACCTTTACTTTTCTGGCTAGGTCAGTGTCGCTGTACAGCTCGTACAGTTCTTGGTTGAATCTTCGTCTCCATTCTCCATTAATGCAGACTCGAAGAATTTTTCTCTCAAAGCAGCCCAAAATGTTTTCATCAGATGTTGTCATAGTCCATGTCTCTGCACCATACATGAGGACCGGGATGATAAGGATTTTGTAGAGTGTCACTTTAGTTGCTCGGGAGAGGATTTTACTACTAGAAGCAGCGATTAGCAAGAGTGATTCTTCGTTTGATTTCAGCGCTGGTGGATCCCAGGTAGACAAAGTCCTTAACTACCTCGAAGTTAAATATGTCTATGTTGACGTTTGCTCCAAGACGTCGATGTTGGTAGTCCTTTCTTGTCGACAGCATTAACTTGGCTTTAACCTCGTTAACCGTTAGACCCATCTTCCTGGCCTCCGTCTCAAGGCTCACAAACGCTCCACTCCACTCGACATCACGCTGTGTTCTTCCAATTATGTCAATCTGCGTATCCTAGTAGGATCTAGTCTCCTAGGTCAGGAGATTTTCATGTTCCCTTGTGGATATCAAGATGTGGGAATCGCGTACTTGCTACCATTACGTCTCACCCCGCAGCGAAGTCGATTAGTTTAAATCCGTTATCGGAGGTGGTGTCGTGTAGGCTATGTTGTCCGATTATTCCACCAAAAATTTCTTCTCTACCCAGCCTAGCATTTAAATCTCCAAGGACAATTTTAATGTCATAGCTAGGGCGTTGCTCATAGCTCTTCTGGAGGAGCTCGTAAAACCTGTTTTTGGTGTCTTCAACCTTTTCCTCAGTGGTGGCGTGAGCGCAGATTAGGCTGATGTTGGTGAATTCAGCCTTGATGCGGATTCTCGTGATGCACTCATTCACTGAGTTGAAACTCAAGACCTTCCTCCTGAGTCGAGTACCAACTACAAATCCACATCCAAATAGACGTTGATTTTGTTCCCGTTAGCAGTCGCCGTAGTAAATATCGCAGTTGTTCATTTAACGTAGGCCCGGATCATCCCATCGCATTTCTTGGATGGCAGTTATATCTGCTTTATAGGAGTCAAGGGCTTCCGCTAGTTGTTCGGCTACACGTGGTCTGTTAAGGGACCCAACATTCCACGTGGAAAACCGATATTCGTTGTCCTTAAATCGTTTGCGTGGATCGTCATCACTAATTCCGTCCATATCCGAGGCTTCTTGGTTGTTCGGAACTATAGTTTCTTTATGTGGCCGGGTAGTCACCCCGACGCACGACCCCTGACCTGAAGGGCCAGGTCTTTAACTCTAAGAGGAAGAGCCGGCCAAACCGCTCCTTATAGGGATGGGCTGTGAATATGTCGTAGTAGCCCTAGAAGGTGTTCACTAAGTAGTTCATCCTGACTGGAACTGTAGACGCCACCGTTGAATCCACCTTGAAAAGGAGGCATGCCTTAGTGGACGCATACCTCCTCCCTCTCTCTCTCTTTGCTACCGCCAACAACTTCCCACTGGGGTTGGGACCCAATCTTCGGTTGAAGGTACTGGGCACCCGATGTTCACAACGGGGAGGTGGAGAGTAGGAGTTGATAGACAGAGGTTTCTGTGGACGCTTGTGTCCACTTGAATACACGTGTCGACACTTCGACCTTTATACTGTCTCACTGACAGCAACCCTTAATTTTGATCATACAAAAAATGAAAAAAAAAACGAGCTACGCGAATTTGCTCAAACCTCTTATTTTCAATTTTGAAGTCAATCGGACCAGTGGTTAAGGATGTAATTGCATTTACAGACACACAGACAGACGGAAGGAATCGCTATATATATTATATAGTAATTCTTATTGTATCATAATAAGAAACTCGATGGTAGATTGAGCTTTTAACAATTAAATAGTTATTAGTTTCTTTATTCTTTTCTGTAACTTTGTTTTATGCCCTCCACGGGGTAAGCCTTGACGTGGCGGAGCGGCTTACGGTAACTACTACTATGAAGCTTAGAGCTATGCGATCGCGAAACTTGATTTCGCAGAAGGGCCTCCCATGGTCGACAGGTCGAAGCGGAGTAGGCTGTTACTACCAATTACCCCACAACGAAGGAGTGTTCCCACCAAGGCACTCCCACCGAGGGACGGCAGCGAATGAATTTCTTCTTTGGAATCAACGGTGGCGTCTCCAGTTCCAGATAGGCCGAA
>CAKKXW010000001.1:74311494-74387365 GCA_920937365.1 Sphaerophoria rueppellii
TCCACAACGGACTGTAGCGCCACCTTAAGTAAGTAAGTAACTTTGTTTTATGTGCTTCAAAATGTACTGACTCAAGAAGCCTGGGAGGAAAGTTTAGTAAGCTCTTGAGCTGATCTTCCCGTGAAGATCAGTGAGTTAGGTAAAGACGACTGCATTGGCAAGTCTAGAAGAACGTAACAAAAAAGTTTGTCATCATTGCAGGGCCAAAGGACATATCACGAAAGACTGTTGAAAGCTGAAGAAGTTGAGGCAAAACAACCATGTGAATGAAGGTCTAGAAGACAATATGGAACATGTTGGTAGCATTTGTTTCTCAATGGCAAATAACAAGAGCATGTGGGTTGTTGACTCTGGAGCAACCTGTCACATCAGCGCACGTGAGTTAGATTTTGTTACAATGGACAAGGCCGTTTGTGAAAAAGTAACAGTAGCAAATGGAGGATCTGTGGTTTCCAGTGGCAAAGGACTTTGCCGATAAGCTCTTGTGAATAGCAAAGGTGAAAAGGTGATCGTTGACGTGAAGGATGTATTGTTCATTCCTTCTTTTCATGGAAATCTGCTTTCGGTCACAAGTATCCAAATATTGTCCGGTAAAAAAAAATTGGAGTTGCTGACTCATCCAGTGGCCTTTTCCGACTACGCCAACCGTCTGACCAAAAGGCAATCAGTTGATTGCAAGTTACAAAACTGCCAGCACTATTGGCACAAAATCTTTGGACACCGGGACGTTGATGCTGTGAAGATGATGCAACATGGAAAGACGGTAACCGATTTTCATATTACTGATTGTGGTGTTAGAAAAAAATGCGAGGCTTGCATTCAATGCAATGACTAGGATACCGTTTAGCAAGCAATCTGAAACAAAATCCAAACGTGTATTAGATTTGGTTCACACTGACGTATGTGGACCTATGCCAACCATGACACAAGGTAAAAAACGTTACTTTCTGACGTTTATAGACGACTTAAGCCGTTTTACAGTAGTGTATCTACTCCATGAAAAATCCGAAGTTTTCGATAAGCTCAAAATTTTTCTCGAAGAAGTCAAAAACAAGTTCAGCAGGTATCCTTCTGCGGGGAGTAAACCTCGAACAATTTCAAACGTTATCTTGAGAACAAAGGTATTCGCCATTAATACATATTAATAATCGAGTTCGATCCCGTCTACTCCTTTTGAGCTTTGGGAGGGTAGAAAACCAAACATCAATCATTTACAAATTTTCGGTTCGATAGCTTATTGTTTAATTCCCAAAGAAAACCGTCGAATATTAGATTCGAAAGCCCAAGTTTTAACATTTGTTGGGTATGATACAAATTCAAAAGGCTATCGTTTAGTCGATGTAAAAACATAGAAAATTACAATAAGTAGAGACGTTAAATTCATGAAGGGAACTGAAATGACTAAAAACTATTGAGCCTGAGGTAAATCAAGATTCGAAAATATTTGTTGAAATTTCTTGTCCCAAGACAAGCACACAAGACCAAGAATTATCTTTAGAAGATGATTCTTCGTTCCAAAATCTGGATGAGAATACAGATAGTCCTAGGAGTCAAATAAGTGATGGTGAAGGCCGTGTTCGTAAGTCCGAAAGGTCAACAAAGGGTAAACCACCAGATCGACTAGGTCTTACAGCTTCAACTTTAGATTCGTCTCTGATAGAACCTAAATTTTACAACGAAGCTATTAAATGTAAGCAACGAAGCGAGTGGACAGTTGCTATGAAAGAGTAAATAGAAGCTTTGAAGAAGAATAGCACTTGGGATTTAGTTATTCCTCCAAAAGATGTAAACATCGTCGGCTGTAACTGGACTTACAAAATCGAGCGTGATGCAAAGGGAATCGTCCAAAAATATAAAGCTCGTTTAGTCGCTCGTGGGTTTAGTCAAAAATGTGGATTTGACTATGATGAGGTATTCGCATCCCGTTGTCAGACAAACTACCTTTCGAACAATGCTGTCCATAGCTGGATCTAAGGGTATGAAAGTTGTCCATATGGATATTAAGTCAGCATTTCTCAACACTCACTTAGATAAAAACATTAACATGAAGCAGCCGCCTGGCAAACTCAAGAAAAGCCTCTACGGGTTGAAACAAGCAGCGCATGTATGGAATAAGACGTTACATTATGTTCTCGTCAATGGAAATTTCGTCAAAAGAACAGCAGAACCATACCTCTACATAAAATGTTCCATCGAGGAAGGGAAAGAAGGGAAGGAACACATACGTATTAATTTACTTCGATGACATTTTAGTAGCAAGTTCAAAACAGATGGAAATTGACAAAGTTGAGAGATTACTCAACCAAAATTTTGAAGTAAGCAACCTTGTTGCTGTCCATTGTTATCTTGAAATGGAAGTTTTTCAAGATCAAAATTTGAATTTTAACATTAGGCAAAGTCAGTACATACAAAATTTATTAGCAGAATACGGACTTGAAAAATCAAAAATATCTAAATTTCCTCTTGACCCCGGATATGAAAAAACTCACTCAGAAAACTTGTTAGATAATAAAAACTACCAGAAGTTAATAGGTTCTCTCTTGTATTTGAGTGTGAATTCCAGACCCGATGTCGCAGCTTCCGTTTCTATTTTGGCAAGAAAAGTAAACTGTCCTAACCAAGAAGATTGGACCGAAATTAAACGTGTTTTAAAATATTTAAAAGGCACAGTAGATTTTCATCTTAAATTAAGCGATATGGCAATAAAAGACAAGGACCTAATAAGTTACGCGGGCGCAAATTGGGCAGAAGATAGGCTAGATAGAAAATCTAATTCTAGTTATATCTTTCAGATAAATGGTGGAACCATTAGTTGGAGTCCCGTCTACTCCTTTTGAGCTTTGGGAGGGTAGAAAACCAAACATCAGTCATTTACAAATTTTCGGTTCGATAGCTTATTGTTCAATTCCCAAAGAAAACCGTCGAATGTTAGATTCGAAAGCCCAAGTTTTAACATTTGTTGGGTATGATCAAAATTCAAAAGGCTATCGTTTAGTCGATGTAAAAACAAAGAAAATTACAATAAGTAGAGACGTTAAATTCATGAAGGGAACTGAAATGACTAAGAGCGGGTTTCTTCACTAATTCTCAACTTGCCTTTAACTCCGCAGTTGATAAACTTCGAAGTTGATATCAAACTTACAGTTGTATCGCAAGTTGAGAATTTGTTTTTCTTCATCTACTTTATTTTCAACTCCGAATTTGAGATTGAAAAGTTGACCTACTTCGATATTCAAAAATTTCCTTGGGAAATTTGTGACAGACATGACAGTTTCAACTTTTGATTTTAAATAATTTTGCCGGTTTGAAAACTTCCAATTTTTTTTTTTTTTTTTTAAATAAAAAAAGATAGAAAATTGTGTCTTACCATATACCAAATGGCACAAAAAATAAATAAACTGCCAAAAATTGTTTATACGGTTGAGGAAGAGAATTGGTTGATAATTAATGTCCTAGAGTTTCGCGATGTAGTCGAAAATAAGAAAACCGATGGTGTAACCAAATTAGAAAAGGACCGGGCTTGGGAAAGAATTACAAGGGCTTTCAATGTTGCTCTACCTAAGCAGGTAAATTACATACCTTATATTTTGTTTTTGGTCTTTGTTCATGTTTTATCCGCCTTTTAGGAAAGAAGTTTAAAGTCATTACGGGAAAAATACCAAAAAATAAAACAAATTTTGAAAAATCGCGTATTTCATTTTTCAAAAGATGCAAAACATACTGGTGGTGGGCCACCAAAACCAGAACTTCCTCCATTGAGCGAACCAATGCAGGAGTTATTCAATATGTTGATCCCATCAACGTATGGACTTTTGGCAGCGAATGGTGATAGTGATGAAATTCCTCCGAAAGCAAATTCATCAAGCCAACACATAGAATTTAATGATGTTGCGACTCCTGCCTTTGAAGTAACAATTGAAGACCAAGTTTTTGTTTTTGAAAACGATGTCGCTGGTGAGGCAGACCTGGATAATGGGCAACCCATGTGTATAAATACACCGGAAAGAAGCGAAAAAAGTACCGTCAACCCTGAGCCAACAGCAAATGGACATACCTGGGAAAGGGTAAATCCATCAAAGCTTAGGAAAGCACCAAACCCTTTGCTACAAAACAAGCGTCGAAAATATAATAGAGACGAAGAAAAATATTGTAAGATATCCGAAGAAAGGCTTCAACATTTAAAAGCAAAACACACCATTGAAATGGAAATGTTACAAAGCGAAAAAGAAAGGTTTAACGTCAGAGAAAGGTTTAACGTTAAAGGGAACGTCAGAGAGCTGCGTGTGAAGTTGAACGGGCTGAATTTGAACGGGCACGAGCCGAGTTCGATAGAGACCGTACGCTCGTAGAATTGCAGAGGTCAAAAAATCAACTCGAGTACGATCGTGAACTTCATCTACTTCGCTTGAGAAATATGCAAAATGTACCTTTGGAGCGGCAACAAACTTCAGCTTCAACAGCAGCATCAAGAAAACAATATGTTTTGTAAATGTTTTTTATTTAATTTCTAACCAATTAAAATATATGTAGGTATGTAATGTGTACATATGAATGTACATGTGACGATTTTTTAAGTTTGTGTTTTAAATGCTTTTCTGATGTTGTTGTTTATTGACGACTTAGCATGGGTTGGAAATATGATTGAACCAATCGAGAGCGGGCGTTAGCAACAACTGCTGTTGGTGCTTGAGATTGAGTGGGAGATGGAACAAATGTAGCGGAGAGCATTTCTGCAAAACCATGCATTTCTGGTGGCGGTTGTGATTCCTTTTCATCGATTGCTATGTTGTGTAAAACAGCACAAGCAATTATGATCAACTGTATCGTCTCAACTCTGCACCTTAATCCTGTTGCCAACAATGGAAAACGCCTTTTCCAATTTCCGTACGAACGCTCGACACAAGTTCGGGCATGTATTTGTGATTCATTATATAAATTTTTAGCATCGTTGGACACATTCTGGAAAGGCGTGGCAAGATATCTAGTATTTGCATAACCAGAATCGCCTATTAAAATAAAATGGTCAAAATCACCTCTTTCAAATCGATGCTTTATATTTGATAAATTGAAAATTCGTTGATCGTGGGTGGAACCCTTGAAAAAGCAAAAAACATTAACAATTTACGTATTTTTTGAATACAATTCATACTGGTATACAACAAGCAAATAGTACCTGCCAACGAGCAACAATATCTCTGATTTTCAAGTTTGCAGCGGCTACTGTCTGGACATTAATGGAGAACCATCCCTTTCGATTTCGGAAGAGTTCTGGGCCAGTTCCGCCTGGTGATTGCATGCGGATATGTGTGCAATCTATCGCTCCAATTGTTCTTGGAAATTTGGCTATTGCAAAAAAGTCTTGGGCTGCTTCTAATCGTTCCATGCGAGTCTCAGGCATACAAACGAATTGAGGAGCAAGTTTGGCAATTGCATTTGAAACTCGTTTAAGGGCGCGATGGACAGTTGCAATGCTAACTCCAATAAAATCTGCAACTGCTAATTGGATTGATCCGAGTGCATAATATCGCAAAACAATCAATAATTGTGTAATGCGTCGTAATTCACGCGACCTAACAAGGTAATATGGTGGCAGCAGTAATTAATTAAAATAAATAAGAATACCAATACCGTCCTTCGTTGCAAGGCAAAGAATTTTCAATAAGATTCAGCACCATCAATGTAGTAGGCTTCGAAAGCCGAAATCGATATGTAAAGTCGTAGTCATCCCATCTGTCTAGTCCAATACGTGGCAACATCTTGTATTGTCTTCTTTCAGTTGTTAAATATTCTTCAAATTCACTATTTTCGTCTCCAGAAGAAGACGATGTCCAATCTTCCCAAAAATAATTTCTTCGCAACATAATGTTTTCACAATTTACGTGACAATTTATGAAAATAAATTTAAAAAACAACAAAAGCCAATTCAAATTCTGACAGAAAATGTCAAGTTCATGAAGCAAACTGCTTTTTTTTCGGAAGTTGAGAAAATCTCAAGTTGATGAACTCTAGAGTTGAAAATCAAAAGTTGAAAATGACAACTTGTAGAGAAGAAAAATAAAATCACAAGTTGAAAATAAAATTCCTCAACTTAAGTTCAACTCTCTGTGAAAAAAATGGCTCTAAAACTATTGAGCCTGAGGTAAATCAAGATTCGAATATATTTGTTGAAATTTCTTGTCCCAAGACAAGCACACAAGACCAAGAATTATCTTTAGAAGATGATTCTTCGTTCCAAAATCTGGATGAGAATACAGATAGTCCTAGGAGTCAAATAAGTGATGGTGAAGGCCGTGTTCGTAAGTCCGAAAGGTCAACAAAGGGTAAACCACCAGATCGACTAGGTCTTACAGCTTCAACTTTAGATTCATCTCTGATAGAACCTAAATTTTACAACGAAGCTATTAAATGTAAGCAACGAAGCGAGTGGACAGTTGCTATGAAAGAGTAAATACAAGCTTTGAAGAAGAATAGCACTTGGGATTTAGTTATTCCTCCAAAAGATGTAAACATCGTCGGCTGTAACTGGACTTACAAAATCGAGCGTGATGCAAAGGGAATCGTCCAAAAATATAAAGCTCGTTTAGTCGCTCGTGGGTTTAGTCAAAAATATGGATTTGACTATGATGAGGTATTCGCATCCCGTTGTCAGTTGTCGTCAAGTGTTCGAAGAGGCTGGTTGCCTGCCTCTGTCTCTGTGCTAGTCTTGTTTTTTTTTTTTTTTGTGTCCCGCCCTGGTCCCGCGTCAACAGAAAAACAATTTCACCAAAAAAATTAAAAAAAAAAAAAATAAACAACATGAAAAAAAAAACACATGCAATAGAACAAACAAAAATTAAATCAGTGCCAAACAACAACAAACACACAAGAAATATAAAAAAAAAATAAAATAAATAAATGCGCCCACAAAAAAAAAGTCACAAAAGAAATACCCACTAGCCTAGCCACAAGAGCACAGTAAGTATAAATCCCGTTCTCTTTGTTTCCCATTGTACAATTGCATGGCTTATTATATGCATGGCATTGCATTGAGCTTTCACAACTCATGCAAGGTGTGTATATGATATGTCGTCAATAACAGATGAATAGATTTGCTGTTTGAATTCCAGGGTCGGATCGATTCACGCTGCCGTTAAGGCATAACACTAGCAGTGGCGCTGAATCGTAAAGATTCCTTGTATTCAATTCAGTAATTCTTTTAGGTCTCGTCTGTTTTGGTCTTTTTATTGTTTTTACTTGTAATGACTGATAATTTCAGAGTCGATTATTGCAATATTCGTGGGCTAAGAATTAATTTTCTTGCTGCGTACATCCACACTGTTTCCAACAGGCCAGCTGTATTGGCACTGAGTGAAACCCAAGTAGGTGAGAGTACTGACCCAACTGAATTTCTTATTCATGGGTATTGCTTAGTGCCTTTATTCTTCCCCCACCATGGTCTCGCCCTCTACATTAGGAATGATGTTGCTTATCAATTCTTACCACAATATGGTCGCTGTTCCAACCCTTTTTTCAATTTTATGTGGTTCAAGTTCTCCGTAAATAAGCACATCATTCACTACTGTTTTCTTTATCGAAGCCCAAATTTGGACAGAGCTTCAACTTCTCGCGAATTCGACGCTCTGTCTGACTCCATCCAAAGAATTGTATCCTTGTATCCTCACACTGAAATCGTTATTACGGGCGATTTCAATGTACACAATTCTTCGTGGCTTCTCCATTCGGGCCAGACAACACCCGAAGGAATGTGTGCTGAGATCTTTGCTGAGTTTAACCACCTAACTCAGCTTGTCACCGAGCCCACTCGAATATCGGACATTAATGGCCAAGCGGAAAATACTCTTGACTTTTTTCTTACGTCTGACCCTGATAAATACACTATCAGTGTATTAACGCCTCTAGGAAGATCAGACCATAGTATTATATCTGCAAATTTCTCATGTCAAGCTAATCCAGTTAGAGAAAGAGCTCCGAAGAGAACGTGACGTAGACTCCAGCGCAGATATGATTACTAATATGATTATTTTGGGAATGAAAACTTTTATCCCGAATAGGGTTAAAAGCATCAAACCCAAGGAAAAGTCATGGTTTGATTCAAGCTGTAAAGAGGTTATCAGGGAAAAAGAAGTAAAGTTCCGGTGTTTTAGAGCCAACCCAACTGAGGAAAACAGGAACAAGTTTAAACAAGCCAGGAAGGCCTGCAATGCCCATATTCGGCGGACCAAATTTTTACATGACCAAAAATTAAGGCAAAAAATACTGCAATGTCCCAAAGGCAGTAAGAATTTTTGGTCATTTGTAAAAAATATGAAGAATTCTTCTTCTTCTTCGGTCCCTACGCTCGTTGACAATGACACTCCAGTTGTTAGCTCTCTCGCGAAAGCTAACCTTTTTCCTAGGCAGTTCGCCGCCAACTCTTCGCTGCCAGAGAGCGTCATGACTCCTCAAGTTCTTGAGCGCGTCAATGATTCCATGGGACAAATCTTCTTCCGCACTCGTGCTGTGGCGAGAGTATTAAAGGATCTCAACATACATAAATCCGCTGGTCCGGATGGTATCCCCGCTATTATTCTGAAGAGGTGTTCTTCCACACTGGCAAAACCCTTGCGTAAGCTTTTCCATCTATCCTATTCTTCTGGGCTCGTTCCGAGCAGTTGGAAAACAGCATTTGTCCAGCCTATTCCAAAAAAAGGCGAATCTTCTTTTCCCTCCAATTATCGTCCGATTGCACTTACGTCCCTTCTTTCTAAGGTCATGGAAACGCTGATAAACTATCAGCTTAAGAAATATCTCGAAGACCGAAAGCTTCTTAATGACCGGCAGTACGGCTTTCGCAGCAACAGGTCCACTGGTGATTTGATGGTTTATCTCACCGAACAGTGGAACAAATCTTTACATCGTTTTGGAGAAAGTAAGATTGTTGCACTTGATATTTCAAAGGCATTTGATAAAGTCTGGCATCTTGCTCTTTTATCGAAAATGCGTGCTTTCGGTATCGATGAATACCTTCTTCGTTGGATTAGAAACTTTCTTTCGAACCGTTCAATACAAGTTGTATTGGATGGTTTCAAATCTGAAACCCACAGTATAAATGCTGGTGTGCCCCAGGGCTCCGTTTTGTCTCCGACCCTCTTTATCATTTTTATTAATGATCTCTTGTCTGTCACTTCTAATGCAATAAATTGTTTCGCTGACGATAGTACCCTTAGCTTCTCATATTCGTTTCCAGATTCACATCCCTCCTCTTCGGATGTGGAACTGCAACGGCAAAATATGATAAGTTCATTAAACTCTGACTTAAACAGCATTGTCCAATGGGGAATTAAGAACCGTGTAGAGTTTAATGCTTCGAAAACTCAATGCTGTCTGGTATCGTTGAAGCGAGATATACCCCCCTGCCACTGTCCATGAGTGGCACTTGCATCAATGAGACCGAACATCTCGAGATTCTCGGTATGTGCATCACTGACCACCTCTTGTGGTCCGAGCACATACGCGATGTCGCCAAAAATGCCGCAAGATGTTTGGGTTTCTTAAGACGGTGCAAGAAATTTTTCTCCCCGTCTGATCTGGCTATTATCTATAAAACCTATATCCGTCCAAAGCTTGAGTACAATTCACATCTCTGGGCTGGTACTCCAGCTACTTACTTAAGCTGGATGGAATTCAAAAAAGAGCTGTAAGAATGATTGGTGATAGAGAGATCACTGACGCATTCACCTCTTTAGACCACCGTCGTAACGTAGCGTGTCTCTCCTTGTTTTTATCGCTACTTTTACGGAAATTGCTCTAGTGAAATAGCCAATTGCATTCCTCCCCCCAAACAATTCGCCCGTAATACTCGCGCTTCTAGGAATGCCCATCAGTTTACCCTCGAGCCCAACTTCGGACGTACTCTCAAGTATAGGGAATCATTTTTTAGCCGTACTACGCGAATGTGGAACTCCCTTCCACACTCTGTCTTTCCCAGTCACTACAATGTTCAAGAATTTAAGACCAATGTACACCGACATCTCCTTTACAACCCCTTCCCTTCTTCCTAATGCACTCACTGTGTCTCTGGCATAAAAAGGGTATACAAAATCCCTTGAGTGGGTGCAAATTATAAAAAAAAAAAGAAACTACCTTTCGAACAATGCTGTCCATAGCTGGCTCTAAGGGTATGAAAGTTGTCCATATGGATATTAAGTCAGCATTTCTCAACATTAACATTAAAAACATTAACATGAAGCAGCCGCCTGGCAAACTCAAGAAAAGCCTCTACGGGTTGAAACAAGCAGCGCATGTATGGAATAAGACGTTACATAATGTTCTCGTCAATGGAAATTTCGTCAAAAGGACAGCAGAACCATACCTCTACATAAAATGTTCCATCGAGGAAGGGAAAGAAGGGAAGGAACACATACGTATTAATTTACTTCGATGACATTTTAGTACATAGCAAGTTCAAAACAGATCGAAATTGACAAAGTTGAGAGATTACTCAACCAAAATGTTGAAGTAAGCAACCTTGTTGCTGTCCATTGTTATCTTGAAATGGAAGTTTTTCAAGATCAAAATTTGAATTTTAACATTAGGCAAAGTCAGTACATACAAAATTTATTAGCAGAATACGGACTTGAAAAATCAAAAATATCTAAATTTCCTCTTGACCCCGGATATGAAAAAACTCACTCAGAAAACTTGTTAGATAATAAAAACTACCAGAAGTTAATTGGTTCTCTTTTGTATTTGAGTGTGAATTCAAGACCCGATGTCGCAGCTTCCGTTTCCATTTTGGCAAGAAAAGTAAACTGTCCTAACCAAGAAGATTGGACCGAAATTAAACGTGTTTTAAAATATTTAAAAGGCACAGTAGATTTTCATCTTAAATTAAGCGATATGGCAATAAAGACAAGGACCTAATAAGTTACGCGGGTGCAAATTGGGCAGAAGATAGGCTAGATAGAAAATCTAATTCTAGTTATATCTTTCAGATAAATGGTGGAACCATTAGTTGGAGTTGCAAAAAGCAATCTTGTGTCTCGCTCTCATCCACAGAAGCCGAATTTATTGCATTATCCGATGCATGCAAAGAAGCTATATAGATTCATCGGCTGCTTGAAGATATGAAAATTCAACAAACATTTCCAACCGTAATTTTTGAAGGTAATAAGAGCTGTCTGCGCATGATTAAAGAACAAAAATTAAGCAACAGGACCTAGCACATCGACACTAAAATTCATTTCGTCAAAGACCACGTAGATCAAAACCACATTGTATGACTTATTGTCCGAGTGAAGAAATGATAGCTGATATGCTTACCAAGGCACTATGTTGGGATGAAAAATCGTGTTGCAGCATTGTATCGAAATCAAAATACAAAGTGTATTGAATTGTACTTTTTGATTTGTTAAGTTTTATTGAGAAAAAAATAAAAAAAAATATTTTTTTTCATAGTTAAAACAAAGATAACTAACCGAACCTGGGAACCTCGTTTCGCCCGCAATTTAAAGTCGACATTTGTTGTGAAAAAAAACATGCATATAACCGTTCTGAGGGCAAAAAATAAAGAACTGTACATTTTCTCGTTATTTTGTGATGTGGTTAAGGCGTCATCTTCTGATTCTGACCCCGTACACTTTTATAATATGGCCCTGAGAAGCTCATCGTCGGCCTGGCCAATGAAGATTCTCCCTGCATCTGCGCCACAACAGGGATCCGGTCCAGGCCTCCTTCAGCCAACCAGTTCCGCACCCCAAAGCCTTAGGCGATCTGATCCATTCCATCCTTCCAGCGCAAATTTGGTCTGCCGCGCTGTATACTACTAAGAATTGTACTGCAAATGCATTTTTTTGTCATGAAGTCTATACTTCGTGGTAGAATTGATATAGCTTGTGGTTATATTGACTCCGGAATCGTCCTTTCTTACAAAGGAGGCCTTTGGCTATGTACTCAGATCTCGGATCCGTAAGTGGTTACTGTTAAGACTATCGTCTTAAACAGTAGCAGTTTCGAAGCAATGATAAGATTTTTATATTTAAAGAGCCATAAAAGACTAAAGTAGATTCTGTTGGTTTTGAGCAGCTCATCCACCTTAATAGTTGTTCTTCTACTTTTGCCAACATTTTCAGCAGTCGGCACCACCTTGAACCACTTAATTTTTCCCTCAGATTTTTTGCAGCCTGCTCGCTCTGGATAAATGGAGATTTTACAGCTTGTGGATCCCTTCCAATGTTTTCAATGTCGTCTGCGTGTGCCAATAATTGGGTGCACTTGGTGACGATTGTGATTTTAATTTATGACACATAGCTGTGCTCGCGGTGTTACCCGCGATAGCGGGGATAAAAATTAACCTATGTGATTTCTGACCTCTAAACTATCACTACCTATGCACGGGAATCTTACATTTTATAAAACGTATTCTATGTAACTCTGAATACCTCCAACAATATGTGTAAAAAGATTCTAATGATCGCTTTGGTAGTTTTTGCGTGATGCTCTGACACCCTACAGACTTTCACATGTATACATAGCAGAAGATGGACCTAACTCTCCATGTTGTCTTCAAAAAATCACAAAACCGAATGAAAAATTGAAAACGGTAAATGGATAACGAAATTAAAACAAATTAGAATGAAAACGAATAAATAATAAATAAGACAGATGATGTCTCCTACTTACATGTTACGTCGTTACCTTACGTCTCATTCAGTGACATTTAAACTTCTTGCAAAACTAGCAATTTCATTGACTTGCAAAAAATGAGTGCGCTAAGAAAAAGGATACTTGGTGATATAGATTCTGGTAAATATATTTATGGTATAGCAGAATACCTTTCCATAATTTCATAATTGTACTGAATTTAGTAAAAGTGTATTTGTGTACTTAAGGAGAGGCGAGTGTATCAAAAAAAAGTACAATTGTATCAACTTTTGCAACCCAGCATGTTCATCAAAAATCGAAAAGCTTAGAACAAAAGCTGGTGTATACAATTCGTTTGAGAAAGGGTGTTAAAGATAACATCAAACTACTTGTTTAAAAACAACTTCACTCATTCAGATTAATTAGGCTATTGTTATATTGTTTATGATTTGATATTTTCCAAATTATTTATTCTTCATTCAATAAAAATCATTGTATAAGTTCGGAACTAGTTGTTTCCATTTATTTCCATTTTCTCACTGCAAGAAATATGTCGTAAATTAAAATTGTGTGTGAATTTTATGTGAATGATAAATATAATTTGTGATATTTTCTAAAAACAAAAAGCAAATGAAGATGTTTTTGGATTTTCTTGAAGAGAATGTTAATAAGGTTGACTGATTATGTGTAAATGATTTTTCTCCTAGTACAGTATCTCAGCACGAGATAGTATTATTTTCGTCTAAAATCAGGCAAGGGTCACGCCTGATCGTTACGTGTGGGCTATATGGACCACATCCATTCCTTGTAATTTTTTGAAGGTAATCAGAGTGTCGTGTTGATTAAAGACAAAGCAACAGGGTACAGCACATCGACACTAAAATTCATTCGTCAAGGACCACGTAGATCAAAACCACATTTTATGACTTATTGTCGAGTGAAGATTTGATAGCTGATATTGCTACCAAGGCACTATGTTGGGATGAAAATCGTGTTGCAGCTTGTATCGAAATCCAAAATACAAAAGTGTATTGGAATTGTACTTTTTGATTTGATAAGTTTTATGAGACAAAAATAAAAAAGAATATTTTTTTTCATAGTTAAAACAAAGATAACTAACCAGAACCTGGGAACCTCGTTTCGCCCGCAATTAAAGTCGACATTTGTTGTGAAAAAAACATGCATATACCGTTTCATGAGGGCAAAAATTTTGTGATATTTTCTAAAAACAAAAAGCAAATGAAGATGTTTTTGGATTTTCTTGAAGAGAATGTTAATAAGGTTGACTGATTATGTGTAAATGATTTTTCTCCTAGTACAGTATCTCAGCACGAGATAGTATTATTTTCGTCTAAAATCAGGCAAGGGTCACGCCTGATCGTTACGTGTGGGCTATATGGACCACATCCATTCCTTGTTCAACGTGCCCGGTTTAATCTTCTTTTCCTTTTTCCATTTTTGATTTCCTCGTATATGAATTTTCTACTAATATCATACTTAAAGGTTGCTTAAAGATAAGCAACCTTTTAGATTTGATTATAAATATGGCTGTTAGTTATCAATTATTGTTAAAAAGCTTTACATTTCAATCCCAAAATATTCTTTTCAGAAAGGCTCTTGCCGAATTGTATAAAAAGCCAAGTCACGGCTAGAACAAAACAATGTTGAATTTGATTTCGGAACTCACGATATATATTAACTAATAACCCTCCGAGTTATTGAACTTTCTGAAAACAGCCTTGGACACAACAAAAATCAGTTTTAAACACAAAATTTTTGATTAGGAAGTGGAAAACAAAACAACGCAATCAAACTAGTGCCCGCTAAATAACCTACCTAATGCTACAAGAAATCACAACAGTTATTATAACTTCATACACCTTTCCCCCTATCATAAAATTACGACTGGTTTCCCCTACAGCTTGATAAGAAATTTTTGTTACAGGTACTTATGACTAAATTTACAAATTCTGAATTCTAATAACTTCTTCTTCTTAATATATAAAAATTACGTGTCACAATGTTTGTTCGCAATGGCCTCTTAAACTACTTAACCGATTTTATTCAACTTGGTTCGACTTTTATCTTAACTACTTATCTTTGCTTTAAGAAAGAGGAAAGGGTTGGAGAGGAGGTGCCGGTGAACATTGGTCTTAAATTCCTGAACATTGCAATGATTTGGAAAGACAGAGTGTGGAAGGGAGTTCCACATTCGCGTAGTACGGCTAAAGAACGATTCTCTATACTTGAGGGTACGACCGAAGTTGGGCTCAAGGGTGAACTGATGGGCATTCCTGGAGGCGCGGGAGGAATGCAACTGGCTATTTCACTAGAGCAAATACCGTTGAAGTAACGGTAGAATAGGGTGAGGCATGAGACATTACGGCGATGTTCGAGAGATGTAAATGACTCAACGATGGTATGATCACCAATCATCTTGAATGCTCTTTTTTGGATACTGTCCAGAAGACTTAAGTATGTCACTGGAGCACCAGCCCAGACATGGGAGTTATACTCAAGCTTTGGACGTATGTAGGTTTTGTAGATGATAGCCAGATCAGAAGGGAGAAAAATTTCTTGCACCGCCTTAAGAAACCTAAACATCTTGCGGCATTTTTGGCGACATCGCATATGTGCTCGCTCCACAAGAGGTGGTCTGTGATGCACATACCGAGAATCTCGAGATGTTGGGTCTCATTGATGCAAGTGCCACTCATGGACAGTGGCAAGGGGGTATGTCTCGCTTTGACGATACAAGACAGCATTGTGTTTTCGAAGCATTAAACTCTACGCGGTTATTAATTTCCCCATTGTAATTACCTAATATACAAAACTACTAACCGATTTTATTCAACTTGGTTCGACTTTTATCTTAATAGTTGCAATATTATGCAAAACTATCACACAACTAACAATTATCTGTGAACATCAGCTTTTCATTATACGTCAATATCTGAATAAATGCAAATCAATTCAAAAATACAGTGAAAGTGGTAAAATTCTCTATTTCAAATCTTACTTTATTATAGAATCTCTTTCCCCCTTACATATGGTAACAAGTTATTATATGCAGTCAACACCCCCTCATTTCCCTCCTTTTTTTATATAATTTGCACCCACTCAAGGGATTTTAATACCCTTGTAAAGCCAGGGACACAGTGAGTGCATAAGGAAGAAGAGGAGAGACACGCTACGTTACGACCGACGACGCGACGGTGGTCTAAAGAGGTGAATGCGTCAGTGATCTCTCTATCACCAATCATTCTTACAGCTCTTTTTTGTATTCCATCCAAGAGGCTTAAGTAAGTAGCTGGAGCACCAGCTGATTTTTTTTCGCAACAAAACTGTCAACGAAATCCGAAAAGCAAAAGCTGCTTTGTATTCAAGTCGTATTAACACAAGTACTAAACAAATCTGGAAAAATTTGAAGAATATTGGCATAACAAGCAAATCTAATGTTTATTCGGAAGAAATAAATATCAACGCTCTTAACCAATCATTTGTTGCTAACATTAATCTAAGATCTTATTCTTCAGGCTATTTACAACTAAATGAAAGAACATCTTCATCTAATAATTCAAATACGAATTCTTTTCAATTTTCTTCAATCACAGCGGAGGACCTGGTTGAAGCCGTACTTTCTATCAAATCTAAAGCTATAGGTCTTGATAACATGCATCCATCTTTTTTAAAAATTCTTTTACCAACACTTCTGCCCTTTATTAGACATATATTCAATACCATTATAACAACAAGTGTATATCCCGAACAATGGAAAGTAGCAAAAATTGTACCTGTTCCAAAGACCTCAAAAGGAGACGAATTTAGGCCAATCTCGATACTTCCATTTCTATCAAAGGTTTTTGAAAAGGTCATTCAAAAACAGATAAACGAGTTTCTTCATTTATCTAATTTACTGACAACTAAACAATCAGGATTTCGTAAGAAAAATAGTTGCATAACAGCTTTGTTAAGTGTTTCCGAAGATATAAGGAATGCCGTTGACGAGGATAATGTTACATTTTTAATACTTCTCGACTTTTCGAAAGCATTTGATATGGTTAATCACGACATACTTTGTGAAAAGCTTCTCAATTTGTTCAATTTTTCTACTCACGCGGTCAAACTCCTATTGTCGTATCTTACAAGTCGAGTTCAAGCGGTAACACTTAACAACACGCTATCTGATTTTGTATCTGTCGTTAGTGGCGTCCCGCAAGGTTCAATTCTAGGACCCATGCTTTTTTCAATATATGTCAATGAACTGCCTTCTATCTTAAATCATTGTTCAATTCGTATGTATGCTGATGATACCCAACTCTACTTAAGCTGTCCTTTGGGGCTTATTGAACACCATGTAGCCTGTATAAATGAAGACTTGTATACATTAGAACGCTGGTCATGCGAAAACGGTTTAATCTTGAACCCAAATAAATCAAAGTGTCTTGTGATTTCAAAAAACAAAATTGATTTGTCTTACTTTCCCCCAATCTTGTTAAATGATTGTCCGATTTCTTTTGTAGATTTCGCTAAAAACTTAGGTGTTGTCTTTAACCGCAGCCTAACCTGGACGAACCACGTAAATAACACCATTGGTAAATCGTATGGTGTCCTTCGAACGCTATGGTATAGTCAGCACTTTATTCCAAGACATGTTAGAGCTTTACTTGTGAAAACACTGGTTTTACCGTTGATTACATACGGTTGTGAAATTTTTGGCTATTTAGATTACGAAAGTAAAAGAAAATTAACAGTTGCTTTTAACAGTGCCATACGATATGTTTACGGACTACGACGCTACGATAGAATTTCTCAGTATTCAATGCAATTTCTTGGAATGTCATTTGAAAACTTCTTAAAGTTCCGCACAATTACCTTGTTTTCTGATATACTTTTAACCCGCCAGCCTGAGGATCTGTACAGTAAAATAATCTGCCTTAATTCAAACAGATCTCTAGATCTTGGAATTCCGCGTTTTCGTTGCCTGACATCCGAACGTCAATTTTTTGTGAACTCAGTAAGAATTTGGAATTCATTGCCAAGAGAGATAAGAAATATTAGCAACGTGAAGCAGCGTAGCACGCTCTTAATTGTGTTAATTGTTGTCTAATCATGTATTGTTTTTTATTTGTTTGTATTTGTACAATTTTGTCATTTCTTGTGTAAGTGTTCGATTGTTTTATAGATTGCCGGTCTGTTAACACAGTTTTCTGGGTTAAAGACTAATGGTCGTTAGATTTTGCTTGCTTTAAGCTCTCTTCGACTTTATCTGATAGTGTAAAGCAAGGAACGCACAAATGTCTCTGAACGACGTTGGGCTCAACTCGTCTTCTACAATATATCTTCGTGAATGTTTGTTTTTTTTTTAAAAAAAAACCAATTTAATTCCTGAAAAGGCACTTCAACTAAAAAAAAAAACGAAACTAATTGCGTCTGTATACACGATAGGAGGACTTGTTTACATCAAACGTCAGAATTGTGTTTTTGCGCTGACGATAGTTGACTATTGTTTTTATGTCAAAAAGAAAATGGCTGAGTTAGGTTTGGTTGATCTGTCAAACAAAAAAAAAAAAAAAAAACAAATCTTTTGAGGTTACATTTTTCTTTTCTTTTGATCATAACAATTGTTGTTGCTCTAAATTTATTGCAAAATTTTAAGAACGATCTTGATATATGGTAAGATTTTAAAGACAATTGATATGAGAACATATTTATTTATTTCGGAATAACCCACAGCAAGAAAAGAAAAGAGAAAGAGACTGAAGACCACCCTCCATAAAGAAATCTTCAAGCTGTTCCAAGTAAGCCAGCTCCTGATATTCTCCTAATTGCGGCTCCCAGATTCAGCGAAAAACTATCAAAACCAATATCTAGTTCGTGGTTTTATATAAATAAACGCAAAAAGTCTTTATTCTCTGAAACTATATAAACATTTTTTATTGCTGACAGACAAACATAAAAACAATGATAATGAATTCAAATTTGTATGCCGATTTTGTCCTTCATTCATTGATTTTGGTTTCCTTATGCTTGACTTCTGCGAGAGCGTCATTGAGCTTCCTCTCCGAATTGTTCTTCTCTCCTGTGATCTTCGTAATTTTCTCCTCAGTCAGCTTTATTCACCGCTGCGTCAATTTCTTCTCAAGCAGAGCAACTTCCATCTGCATACGTGCCGACAAAACCATGTCCATGTCCTCAAGTTTTTCGATGACTTTTTTTAAGGTAATCGAACGTAGACGCTGACTGTTTTGGCCATCTTTGGTGGCCTGCAAGTCGCCACGCAGTTAAAGTTGAAATAGGGGTGTTTGCGGATTGCAGTATATGCAATTCGATTGAAATTGGCGCCGAATTTTAAGTCACTTGGAAATGCGATCATTTCCTTGGTGTGTATCTCCTCGTAGTGACTGAGGATTTTCAGTTTGACTCGTGAAGCTTTAAAATTTGTAAGGGGAACCTTATTTTCCTTATATTTTTGTAATGAAATATTTTTAGTTGAAGACGATGAGAAATCCTTTGATTGGAATTAAATTTGCGGCGGCACGGATACGGAAAACTACGACGGTAAAAAATGCACCAACAGAATGTTTTTTTAGATTCCAGATTGACAGTCATTAAAAACACCGTTAAACAGAAAAAAAAGACTTTGACACATCAACCATTTTCAACTCACCTCCTGAGTAGAATTGGGAATAGTTAGAAATAGTTACGATTTGAAACTTTAACACTGACCGCAAAAACGACAATTGTGGTTACGAAACGTAACTATTGGCGTGCAAAAACGAGAAATAGTCAGCTATAGTCAGCGCAAAAACGCACTTCAGCTGTCAGATGAAAGAGGTATAAACATAGAAAACATAGCAACACTGGATGGAACTGCCAGCCATACATTATGTTAATATCAATTCATTATATTAAGAAAAATGTTAACTTGTTACACTTTATACATAGATTATCTTATTTATTTTTTGTTCTTAATTTAATCATTCTAATTACGTATGTTTGTATTTTACAATTCTCTTTATTTTCTTAACTTCATTACTATTTTTCCGATTTTCTCTCTAATAACTCTATACATACATAATATATTTCTTCCACTTATTTCATTTCCTAATTTTCTTCTTGCACAATCTTCTTCCAAAAACAGTAATTAGATTGTGGAATGGCTTATCTTTTCAACTATTTGTTATTATTTTATTTTCTTTTGTTATTATTATCATTTTCATTAGTTATTACTTATTATGTATTGTAATATTTACAGCTTGGTTATGCATTTTTGATGCTATAAGAGATTGAATCTTGCTGTATCTAGTAATTTTTATGATCATACAAATACAAATACTTATACAAATACAAGCATCAAGTAGGTATTAGTTGAAATATATGTCGGTAGAGTTTACTATTTTTATTACATGCAATGCAGTGCACGTAAAAGGGCTTAAGGTTGAATCAGAAACATGCTCCAGCTTATGCCTCGTCTACGTTACGATGGACCCGCTTCGAAATTGCTTTAAATGACAATTCTCCTCTATCATCTTCATCCCTGAAAAAACAATTGAATTTTGTTTCTGTACATTTTTTAACAACTATTGAGCTGTCAGACAAAGCAAATGTTCAGCATATTCGAACTAGAGCTTCCGTCTTGAGTCACGTTACGTTACATTACGTACGAAACGTGAGGTAAAAGCTTCATTGTGATAGAATGCATTGACTTCCTATTACTGAACTCGTAAACGTCAGGCGAAGCCGAAGCTGAAGCGTGTTTGTGATTCAGCCTTAATGATGACATAGCTTGGAATTTCTAAAGTTTAGATAGCAGAAGAGCCTAATTTTTTTTTAAATTTGCCTCACGTCCACTGTTTAAAGCTCATTCCGAACCAGTAGTTCATAGCACGTTCAACAAAATAAACATACAGATGTCGTCGCTTGAAAAGCAAACTGATATAAGTCAATTTTCTTTTCGAATTATTATTATAATTACTATTATTATTACTAAAAAAAATTCAATGTATGTACATATTTGTGAATTTCAATGAAATTACAATGCTGTATTTATGACTTTTTGATAGAAAACTATTATTATTGCGATTCGTTCTGTGTGTCTACTAAACTCAAAGTCGTAAAATTTTGACTAAAATCAGTTTGATTTTTATAGTCTAAGAAAAATGTTGTGCTTAAAAATTAATAAAAGTTTCATTCTCAATCTTCTCTTGCAGTAGCTTAGCTAGGCGTGGGCGAGTGGGGCGATCGCCCACGGCCTCGCACCTGGAGGGGCCTCGCGCGAAGTCCCCGCCCTATTAGAATAAGAGGGGTAGTCATCAAATATTAATTAACACATTGAAACACATCCAATGAAAGATACGCTCAGAAATCCCTTTGAAAATGTATGAAAATGAATTTCATGAAACATGACTGGAAAGATTACTTCACAGTCTGACAACATTTACGAAAAATTGCGAAAAATTTGTCTGCGAAATAAACATAGAGAATAGAATAAAACGATTTGTTGGACACAAACTAATTTTATTAAAACAGTAGCTTGGGGTCTTGTTAACAATTAATCTGAAGACAAAAGAACAACATCGATACTAGAAATAAGCTTCTAGGTAACATCCAAAAAGTAGACAAGTTTAAGACGAAATATGTTCATATCTGCGAACCTTGAAAACAAATCTGGCAATTGCGTTAAAGCCTACTTTCAACTTATGAAGTGAATGAGAATCAGGATTTGAGAAAACTTCACATCCGTTAGATACAATAGGCGGGAAAAGGAAAATTCAATTGGGCAATTGTTAAAAAATATAGTTGGGAACATAGTTAAACATCTCAATCCAATTTTATTTGCATCCACCTTTGCTGCCACAACCTTTTGTACAATTTCAACAAATTTTGTTGTACATCATCGTGTGATTTGGCCTCTTTGGACTTTTTCCGTGCGGCTTTCTTAATTCGCATAATCGAATAAGCCGCAAACCACTGCGGCTTTCAACAAAAACATAATCGATGCCATCGATCAAGTTCAGAAAACTGGATCTTTCGAATGCAAACATATAAAGATAAAACCTAATTGATATCTTGTTTTATTCCGTTTTAAAATCAACCCTCCAATTTCCATTGCAAAACACACGAGTTTCATATGAAAGAAGGAAAAACAATAGAGCGAACGTCGCTTTCTAGTCCCTCTACGCAAACGGTAAATTTAAGAGAAAAATGCTTAGAGCATTTTTTTAGATAATTTTAAGACGAACAATTTGTCCCTTACCACTATTAAACTACGGGCAGTAGGTCGCGAAATATTCACGAAAAACTGAATTTCGTGACCTTTCGACCACCAAATTTTTTGACTTTGGCACGGTACCGATGTCGATTTTTCACATCTTCATAACAGCACCGTAATAAAGGTCAAGAAAAATTAAATGATTTAGCTGTTGTGGTATCGAATCGGAAGGAATAATGATTATTTGAGTTTATTGATAACTTCTATAATACCATAATCCACCTTTATAAATTTAGTTATCCTAAATAGTTTATACTTCTCCGTTATTAGCCCTCCAACCGCGCACTCATTTTTTCTAACTCGCACCACACACTGGGGTGCAACGTTTCATATCATTAATAATATCGCTTAAGTTTTTCTAAACTAATAACTAAAAAAATAGTTTGAGAAACATCGAAGCAGAATAAGCTTCTAAAATAAATTACACTTCTCTTTTAGAAGATTTCAGCAGAGCAAAGAGTCGGAAAAATTTGGTTTTGTGAAATTGCAAATAAAAATAAATTTTTCTTTCCCCATAGACCCGCTTTCACTCTTTCAGTAGGTATTATACCCTAATGCAAAACTAAATAATCATTGAAAAGAATTTCGTGAACATTAATATATCAATATAGCTCAAGATAACTTTTATTAATGTCCATGAAAAGGGCCTCGCGGATTATACTTTGCCCACGCCTATATTCGGGCTTGCTACGCCACTGTTCTCATGAGTCATACAGCTTTTAAAAATGAATCTCTCAATCATTAATATAACAAATGATATTATCTGTAATAACAAGCAACTTACAAAAAATCTTCACACAGCTTAAAATTTGTAACAACCCTTCTTCGGAAAACAAAATTGAACACACCAAATTACCAACTTAATACCTAGAACACAAAAATAGCAAAAAGTCAGAAAGATTTACCAGCCCCTTAATAAAAAGGTTCAAAATAAAGACGAGAGATTCAAAGAAAAAAACAACTGATTCAAAGTGAAAGAACAATAACGATAGGGTGTTTATCCCATCTATTACGGCAAGAACATGATCCCCTTTTATCCATCATTAAGGGTGCTACTGCCTTTTTTGAATACACGTTTTACTTATCTTTTGAATTGACTTAGGGGAAATAAAAGAATACTGTGAAGGACTCTTATTTATTACTCAACTATGATCAAGATAGAAAAATAAACAAACACAACAACAACATATTGGAAAAATTAGAAAGCTCAGAAGAATGTTATTGAATGTTAAAATTATTATCCGAGAATTTGTTTTAGTTTTCTACAATATTCGAACTGGATTGCAGTAAAAAGACTGGTAGAAGAAAAATACTGTTTTCAAGAAACTGTATCTAAAAATTCTGAACTCTTGCAATAATTGTGCTTGGGTGGAACACTATCTATCTACATAAAACTATGGTTAAAGGAAATAAGGCCTTACAAGTCCGGAGCGTCAGTTACATCACTAATAATCTGATAAATTACAACGTCATTCTTCTTTGTGAGAATTTTTTTATCAGAAGAGATCACAAACGGTATTCATAAGTAGAATTTAGAAATGTTTAAATGATCGCTCCATTGAATGCCTTTGAAGGCAAACCTACAGCAAAATTCCGTTGAACGGATTCCACCTCTCAATTTGGATATTATGAAAAGGTGTCTGAGCCTGGGAAGCTTATTCAAGGTGAGGTGTATGCTCCATAAGCGGAAGCATGAAATGGTTTCGACGTGCCATTGCCATCCCTACATGCATGCAGAGGTATTTGTTTTGGCCCGACATACGATATAAGGTCAGGGCAACTTGAATTTGAAAATAAAATGTGCTACATTGCTTAGAGCGCGATCACGCTCTTTCTAGCTTCTCAATCCTTACTCCCCTCTTACTACGCAAATTAGTCGCGTCCAGAACAACAACATCAAGGGTGCTTATTGTTTCGCTTTTTTTACATGGCCCCAAACACTTCGTTTTTCACACTACAACAACTTTCGTTTAATGCGCCAAACTATTTTTTTTTTTTACTTAGTTTTTCGATCACTTCGCATTTGTTTCTTTTGTATTTTAGTTGTTTTGCATTTCCGTTACAAGTGCACTTTGTTATTTGGTTTTAGTTTATGTCGATAACGGTTGTTTCGGCTTTTGTTTAATTTGGTTCAAGGTTGTTTGGTCAGTCTAATTGGGATCGATGATAAGAATTTTAAGAGAAATTTGGCCAAACGGTAAACAATCAATTCCAAAATATCTGGTGCATAATTTATTTAATTATTTCGCCCATCGTTTATTTCGTTCTTTTTTTTTGTGGATGTAAAGAGCCCAAGAGCGTTAAAATTCGCATACACAAAAAAAATGAACGAAATAAACGATGGGTGAAATATTTCAAATCGAAGTGAACAAAAACGAAATAATAAAAGGCCAAGTGAAATTAAGACCAAAAATTATTATTTAATAATAGAATGGCAAAAGTGAACAAAAATAAAATAAACCAAAAACGACAGTATGATGAAGCGAAGTATATATTGGGCGAAATAAACGAAAACGAAACAAATAAAAAACAAAACAACAAAAACACGAAACAACAAAAATACGAAACAAGTAAACGGCGAAGCGACCTTGACGAAATAATCAAAAAACGGGATATTTTAGGCGAAACATAACGAAACCATACCCAAAAAAGTATCATACATTTATTTGCCAGCTACACTCTAGCGTTTCCTGAGTTGGGTGCAGATCATGAAAATCCGCTGATCAGACCGATTAATTTTTATTTTTGCAAATTGATCTATGCGGTGCCATACAAAAATATGCCTCTTGGACTCGCCTGTTCTTGAGCGCGTCAATGATTCCATGGGACAAATCTTCTTCCGCACTCGAGCTGTGGCGAGAGTCCTAAAGGATCTCAACATACATAAATCCGCTGGTCCGGATGGTATCCCCGCTATTATTCTGAAGAGGTGTTCTTCCACGCTGGCAAAACCCTTGCGTAAGCTTTTCCATCTATCCTATTCTTCTGGGCTCGTTCCGAGCAGTTGGAAAACAGCATTTGTCCAGCCAATCCAAAAAAGGGCGAATCTTCTTCTCCCTCCAATTATCGTCCGATTGCACTTACGTCCCTTCTTTCCAAGGTCATGGATACGCTGATAAATTATCAGCTCAAGAAATATCGCGAAGACCGAAAGCTTCTTAATGACCGGTAGTACTGCTTTCGCAGCAACAGGTCCACTGGCGAACAGTGGAACAAATCTTTACATCGTTTTGGAGAAAATAAGATTGTTGCACTTGATATTTCATTTCTGGCATCTTGCTCTTTTATCGAAAATGCGTGCCTTTGATATCGATGAATCCCTTCTTCGTTGGATTAGAAACTTTCTTTCGAACCGTTCAATACAAGTTGTATTGGACGGATTCAAGTCTGAAACCCACAATATATAATTGCTGGTGTACCCCAGGGCTCCGTTTTGTCTCTGACCCTTGTCTGTTACTTCTAATCCAATAAATTGTTTCGCTGACGATAGTACCCTTAGCTTCTCGTATTCGTTTCCAGATTCACATCCCTCCTCTTCGGATGTGGAACTGCAACGGCAAAATATGATAAGCTCATTAAACTCTGACTTAAACAGCATTGTCCAATGGGGAATTAAGAACCGTGTAGAGTTTAATGCTTCGAAAACTCAATGCTATCTGGTATCGTTGAAGCGAGATATACCCCCCCTGCCACTGTCCATGAGTGGCACTTGCATCAATGAGACCGAACATCTCGAGATTCTCGGTATGTGCATCACTGACCACCTCTTGTGGTCCGAGCACATACGCGATGTCGCCAAAAATGCCGCAAGATGTTTGGGTTTCTTAAGACGGTGCAAGAAATTTTTCTACCCGTCTGATCTGGCTATTATCTACAAAACCTATATCCGTCCAAAGCTTGAGTACAATTCACATCTGTGGGCTGGTGCTGCAGCTACTAACTTAAGCCTCTTGGATGGAATTCAAAAATGAGCTGTAAGAATGATTGGTGATAGAGAGACCACTGATTCATTCACCACTTTAGACCACCGTCGTAACGTTTCGTGTCTCTCTCTGTTTTATCGTTACTTCTACGGTAAGTGCTTTAGCCAGTTGCATTCCACCCCTTAAACAATTCAACCGTAATACCCGCGCTTCCAGGAATGCCCATCAGTTTACACTCGAGCCCAACTTCGGTTGTACGCTCAAGTATAGATAATCGTTCTTTAGCCGTACTACGCGAATGTGGAACTCTCTTTCACACTCTGTTTTTCCCGATCATTGCAATGTTCAGGAATTTAAAACCAATGTACACCGGCACCTCCTCTCTAGCCCCTTCCTTCTTTCCTAAAGTACTCACTGTGTCTATGGCATAAAAAGGGTATAAAAACCCCTTGAGTGTGTGCGTATTATTAAAAAAAAAAAAGGGCTCATGCATTCCGTAATTGGTCCTATGTCTTGAGACTTTAATTAGATCGATGCTGCGAAGGTGATAACCTCCTCCCCGATAGTATAAAAAAGTTTAGCACTAAGAAGGTCTGGTGCATCTTTGACGCCTGTAATGAGTTGAGATGAAGGAAAACTATGTTATTGTTGGTCCTTCTTTGAGACAACAGATCCTAATAAGAAGAAAAACTTTAAGGATCATGCCATTGAATACTTTTAAATGCGAAACGAGTAAAATTACATTGCTAACATGTCAATATAACCGTCATAATAAGGACTCCAAATCTGTGAAGCATATTCAAGGTGTGGACAATCAAGGCAATTATAAGAACAAAGGGTGACGTTAGGATCAAGAAATTCTTTTGACCAACGGTTAATGAACCCCAGCATAGAATTAGCTTTATTAACAATGTTGTTAATGTGCTCTGTAATATCTAGATTCGGTGTTAAAAGAACCCATTTTGTATAAAGCCATGTTGCTCACTGCATATGATGTTTTTATAGTTAAAGGATAAACTGTCACACATTATTTGTTCAAACAGTTTATATACAAGAAAGTTTAGAAATAAGCCTATAGTTAACAGGCGTGATGAAAGCAATCTTTCAGAAACAAGGAAATTTTCTTGTAATAATAATTGATAATTCAATTTATCGTTTGCTTAACACAGTAAGATACAATATCTTATAAGCTAGTGAAAAGCTATTATTAAAATAAGTATTTTTATGAGTAGTATAAAAGATAATTCAAAGTAGTTACAATTTATTCTATAACAAAGAAAAACAAACAGCCCTATTATGACTAGCAACTAACGACATGATAGTTGATATGTATCAACAAAATTAATGAATTCGTATTATGACTATCAACTGTCAACATTTTTTATCGACTTTGAATATTATTAGATTTTATCATTATTGTGAATGATTTTTTTGATAGATACGGTATTGCGGATATCAACAAAATTGATACACATCAACTTTTCTATCAACTAAAAATTCCTGATTGAAACGTGGAGGAACAAACATATTTGGGTTATTTTTAAAGGGAAAAAGGTCAAAGAGAATAAAGATTTAGAGTTCCACACATAACTGCATTTATTGTACTTCAAGTCTGTAATAAGATTTTTGAAATAGCTCAAATGGTTTCCGTTTTATTTAAGAAAAAAAGTTGTGAAGTCCTAACTGATAAAATATTTATTTCAAATTTCAAACGACAAACAATAAAACAAACAAACTCGTCTCTAAGGAAATTTTGATAAATATTCACAATCGGTCAAAAATATCAAGTTGATACTCATAATACGAAACTATCAACTATTTGATAGAAGCTATCGACTATCAAATTGATACTCATAATAGGGCTGAAAGAAAAATAAGAAGAAAAATAATTAAATTAATTCTAATTATAATTAATGCTCAAACGTTTAAAGACGATAGATGATTTCTAATTTCTATCTTCATCCTGATGAGTACCGCGGATGAATGAGTTGTCCGGATCTACTCGAAGTAGGCGTTCGTATTCTTTCGAACAAATATCGGGGTTCATGCGATAGTAAAATGTCAGAAAAGAAAAGTAGAGTACGAAGCTCTAGGAAACTGTTAAATGTCATGTTAAAAAGCTTAACTGAAAACACTGAAACATGCTCATATCTTCGTAAAACATAGATATAACGAACTGCGCTGTTGAAAGCTACATTTAATTTACGCTTGCTTTCAAAACTGCACGATTATCCCACGTCAAGAAGCGATTAAAAAGAATACCCAGATTTCTATCTGTCTCAGAGTATATAATTTGAGTATTGTTAAGGAATACCAATGGAAAGTAGGATAAGTCTAATGGTTTTCGTGATATAACGAGACAGTTTGATTTCAAAGGGTTTAATAAGACACCATGAGATTGAGACCAACGTGAAATGCTCTCCAAATCTTCGTTTATACAAGCTACGTGATGTTCAATGAGACCGACTCTGCAACTAAGGTACAACTGCACATCGTCAGCGTAAATACAGATTTTACAGTACTTTACAAAACTAGGAAGTGCGTTAATGTACAATGAAAACAAGAGTGGACCCAAAATTGACCCTTGTGGAACTCCCCTAGTAGTTAACAAGAACTCAGATAAATTTTTATTTATATCAACTGCTTGTTTTCTTCCACTCAAGTAAGATTTGATTAAATTTACAGCATTGGATGAAAAACTAAACTCATTATGAAGTTTGTTGCACAGAACAGAGAAGTCTACGGAATCGAATGCTTTGGAAAAGTCTAGTAAAAGCTAGAAACGAGATTTTGTCTTCATCCATCGATTGTCGCAAATCTTCTGTCACATTTATGAGCGAGGTAATACAGCTATGCCTCTTACGGATTGGTTTGGCGTTAGTAGATTCGTACGACTTAAATACGTATTCATTTGACTTTGTACCAATCTTTCAAAAACGTT
Source organism: Sphaerophoria rueppellii (assembly GCA_920937365.1). NCBI lineage: Eukaryota > Metazoa > Arthropoda > Insecta > Diptera > Syrphidae > Sphaerophoria > Sphaerophoria rueppellii. The sequence continues at coordinate 74,340,254 of CAKKXW010000001.1, forward strand.
TGAGATGTAAGGCAAAATGGCTATGGTCTTTTTGAATTTTTTGGGATAGGGATGACTTTTGCAAGTTTCCATTGAGGAGGATATTCACTTGTTGTAAGAATGTAATTAAAAATATGAGTTATGTATGGTAAGAGAATCGGCAAAATAACTTTTAAAAATATGGGATGAATCTCATCAACGCCAGAAGCATTAGATTTTAAAGATAAAAGGCTCTCTACTCTACTTATTTGTGTCGTTTATGGTGGTAAAGCCAAAACTTAATGTTGAGGCCCTCTCGTCCAGTCTTACATCGTTTGAGTTTTCAACGTTGATGGAAACGGGTACGGATGGTAACGAAACAAATTTACGATTTAAGATGTTGCCATCGATATTGTCAACCGCGTCACCTTTAAGTTTACCAATGCCAATTTCTCTTAAATTCTTCCACAACTGACGCTTGTTCAAAGATGAACCTAAACGTGTAGAAAAAACCGTGGCCTTATCATTTTTTATCTCTTGTACTACTTTATTCCTTAGGGAGCAGTAAACTTGTCTTAGTTCCTGTAGTCTATATCGTTTCCACCATTTATAAGCTTCATCACGTTTCTGTATAAGAAATCGTATTTTGGAGGAGAACCAAGGAGGCCTATAAACGTCAGTTCTTACTGTTTTTAAAGGAACATGAGCATCGTACAAGATTTTAATATTTTCGTTAAGGTATTGTACTTGTTCCGTTGTTGAATGCATATAGTACAAAGCTTCCCAATTTACATTTCTAGCTTGGTGTTCCAATGCATTTAAATTAATATTTCTTAAGTCCCTATACTGGAATGTTCTTAAGTATGAAGAAATATGAAAATCGAATGCAAGAAATATCAGGTCATGTCTTGAAAAACCTGGTGCAGAAAGTTGGTCATAAAGTGCAACTTTTTGAATATCACTTACCCAGAAGAGATCGAGCAACGTTGAACTGCTTCCTGAGAAATGTGTTGGCATGGTAGTATTTACTGATTGCAAACCAAAAATACTCAACCCTTCAGGAAGACTAGTATCAACTAAAATATTACTGTTAAAGTCTCCGCACAAGATAACATCAGAACCAGGTAAGAGAAACTTCTTCCAAGAAGCTTATTAAAGGCAAAAAGCTAATGCTGTTGTTTGGTCTGTATACTACTCCGACAAGAAGTTTGTTTTCAGAGCCTATCAAGTCTACGAACACATACTCAATTTTACTATCGGAAGCGGAAACACAGTGCAATTTACATTTAATAATGTTTTTAACAAAAATTGCCACCCCTCCGCCTCGACCCAATCTATCTGCTCGAAAAACTTTATATCCCTTCAGTGAACACATTTGATCATTGACATTGCACGAGAACCATGTTTCCGAGACACAGATAACTTCCACACCGGATTCCTCGAATAGATCCCGAAACTCATCGATTTTTTTCATTTGGAAGATTTGGAATACCAAATACAAATGCATCACATGCGACCATGCGGTTTTCCTGATGGTTTAAAATTAAAAGTACCTTAACATCTCGTAGTTCATTAGTAGTGGGGTCAAGGTTTTCTTGAATAGTGTTTAGTGCAGTTATATTTTCATTGACATCTGATTGAGTGTTAAATAGAGAAAATTCAGTTTTAAGAGTTGAAAGCTCGTTTTGTAAAGCGATTATGTTCGATGAATCGTTGTTTTGGAATGTCTCCATTTGACTGACCCGTTTAGTTATGCCACTGACACTTTGCTTAATATCATTTATATCGAGTTGTATTTGTTTTTTAATACTTAACTCAGTTTCTGCGATTTTCCCAACCAACATACTAATTATTGACTCACTTTTTCTTTTTAATCGTTCATCTAATTTGATCCACATTGAGTTTTCGGCATCGTCCTCCAATAAAAATTTTTGTGCACAACGATTTGGACATCGAGAAGATTCAGCATGAGAGAAGGTGGGAGTCATTTGAGAACCGTTACGTTTAGGAGGGGAGACATTATTCAACGTTTTTGAGAGAGTACCACGACAACTCGTATGTATATAAACACAATTTGGGATTGGCACAATTTGATATTGCACAAAACAATAAATTTATATAGAAAGTTTTTTGATTTTTGATTTTTTATGTTCTTAAAAATGAATGTCACAGTTTGAGTTATTATGTATGGATTTAATGGTGTTAAGACTCATATATAAACTTGTTTTAGACTTTTTAAGCTTTATATCGATCGATTATTTTTAAAACAATTGCCAGAGAACAAAAAACACGTCTACTCTGTACTGTACTCCAAGTCGTTCAAAATGCAATAACTAAAAGTTATTGCATTTTTTCAATAATATGGGAGGAATGCCGTCAGGACCAGAAGAAAAGTTTTCTTTCAGAAGGGACAAAAATCTTAGGACTTGATCAATCGCGAGCCGGCGATATTAAACGTGACTTGTTTCCTATTTTTCAAATCGTTGAAAAAATCAACGGGAGTATTATGAAAGATTGACTGAAATTATTGGCAAATACATCACAGATATCAGAATAGAGTTCAAAATTACATTATTGTAAGTGAGATTAACCGGGTAAACATCACATTTTCCCTTAGAGTTTACGAAATTCCAAAAAAGCTTAGGGTCTTGCTTCAAGGAGTCACCCATAGTAACAATATGATCATATTACAATCCTGTAAACTCTTTGAAAAGAGATATATAAACTACTTGGTTCTCTAAGGAAATAGATGATAGATCTCTTGTAATTTTTCCAGCCCCTATTTCTCTTATTACATAGGCTTTTTAGCTCTTTTGTGTACGAAGGATGACAAGAGGTGTTGGTGTGACTGATTTTTTTGTTAAGTAGGTACAGTTTCGTTTATGTAACTTGTTGTAAATCCGCTGAGATTATATTATCAAACATTTGGAGCTTAGTTTGGGAAGAACTTGGGGAAGCTTCTAAATGGGAATCATCCTCAGAAGGAACCCAGTTAATGTAAGGAAGATTAAAATCATCCAACAATCTGATCTGGCTATCATCTACAAAACCTTCATACGTCCAAAGCTTGAGTATAACTCCCATGTCTGGGCTGGTGCTCCAGTGACATACTTAAGTCTTCTGGACAGTATCCAAAAAAGAGCATTCAAGATGATTGGTGATAATACCATCGTTGAGTCATTTACGTCTCTCCAACATCGCCGTAATGTCTCATGCCTCACCTTATTCTACCGTTACTTCAACGGTATTTGCTCTAGTGAAATAGCCAGTTGCATTCCTCCCCTAAAGATATTCAACCGTAATACCCGCGCCTCCAGGAATGCCCAATCAGTTCACCCTTGAGCCCAACTTCGGTCGTACCCTCAAGTATAGAGAATCGTTCTTTAGCCGTACTACGCGAATGTGGAACTCCCTTCCACACTCTGTCTTTCCAAATCATTGCAATGTTCAGGAATTTAAGACCAATGTTCACCGGCACCTCCTCTCCAACCCCTTTCCTATTTCCTAAAGCACTCATAATAAGGGCATAAAAAACCCTTGAGTGTGTGCTAATTATAAAAAAAAAAAACAAGATTATCTCACTTTCAATGCCTGAACTGCTAATGATGTAGTCAGGAACTGAAGATGGTTAGGTTAGGTTAGGTTAAAGTGGCTGTCATGGATGTTAAAAGACACACTTAGGCCAATCAAAGGCCCATTGTGATACCACATGAATCTAGAAAGTCTTTTCTTCGAAAGCTCATTGAAACCAATTAGAGTTCCTTACGAAACGTAGAAGATTAATTATATTAATAAGTACGAGATCGTTTAGATCATTGTAGAAGTATTCTCCTAAGTGAATCATACGTTTATGAGCCAGAGCAGGACAGGTACAGAGGAGGGGAAGAACTGTTTCCTCCTTGATAAAACTTGTTCGGGGTCACATTGCGAGAGCTATGACTTCGACGAATAATTTGATCTTTGGGGCGTTCTATCCGAACGACGAATATTTTGATAGTGCACGCTTGAGCGGCTTCATTCCACCAGAGGCATTTCTCTATTTAGATAGATGCGGTCTGATACAGGACAGATTGGCGGTGCCGCTAATCTACCACGTCAGGCGAAGAACCGTCGATCGGCGGCTCCTTTACGGTCGAGACATCCTCGCACAAGACGGAGCAGAGCACCTTCGGTTCAGTAGGGATGTGTCCGAACGGGACCGAATCGATAGGGTGAAGCAGGAGAACCAGTTCTGGTGGCTTCAGTCAGCACTTGACAATGAGTAGTCAGGGTTGGGTTTCGAGCCTTGGCCGGCTTACATACTTGTTTTAGTTTAAGGGTTTTGGGTTTAGGTTTAAGTAGAGTAGGCATGCATGGTGGTACAAAACATTGACAAGGACAACAAATATAAAATAAAAAAAAAGATATGAAAAAAAAGAAAAAACGAAATAAAAAAAAAATAAAATAAAAAAAAAAACAAAAAAAAAATGTAAAAAATACAAAAAAAAAATTAAATAAAAATGATAGAGATTTGCTGCTGTGGTTGTTCTAGTACGTAGTAGTTGTTAGGTAGAATAGGTAGTTTTAATTAATTTTTAAGGTTTATTTTTAAGGACCTAATTTTAAGTAGCCTGTAAGAACAAAAATAAAAAATGTTACTATGTTAGTTTTATTTTTTTTTAATTTTCTTACAAGAAACAGCTATAAAAATTAATAAAATAGTTCATAGGCCGAAAGGCATTAATTTTAAGTTGATCATGAATTCCTTAGAGCGCCCGGTTGGGGCCAGTAAGTTAAATATAAGATTTTAGATAATAAGCTAGTTTGAATTCCTTTGTCTAGTAATAAGTAGTTGTAAGTGATAATGAATAAAAAATGAATTTTGAAAAAAAAAAAAAAAAAACTGTTTCCTCCTCCTCCTCATCCATGCAGCTTGTGCAGAAATCATTAGAAAATACGCCCAGACGCGCAGCGTGTCTTCCAATTAGACAGTGTCCAGTAATGACACCAATTAAGGAGCTTTTATACGCTCTGCTTAGAGATATCAGGCATCTGCCTGACAGGTGGTTATGTTATTCCACCTGATGTTAGTTCCCTTAATAGCACCTTGTTGTAGCAAGAGCTTACATGTAGCGATTGGTATACCAACATTAGCCCTTTGTGGTTTAATGGGTAGTATTGTACCATGTTTGGCGAGTTCGTCGGCTTTGCAGTTTCCTGGAATGTCTCTATGGCCCGGCACCCAGTGAAGGTGAATGTTAAACTGTTGTGCCATCTCCATTAGAGTCGATCGACAGTTTTGGACCGTAATCGAGTTTGTAGAGACAGAGTCCGGGACTTTATAGCTGCCTGACTATCTGAGAAAATCCGGATATCAGATGTGGATACCACGTTTTCTCTGAGCCAGGATAGGACCTCCTTAATCGCAAAAAGTTCTGCCTGAAACACGCTACAATGATTTGGAAGGCTGAATGAGAGACTTAGTTTTAGCCGTTCGGAGTACACCAACCCCATCACTAGTTTTCGATCCATCTGTATAGCAGTGGATTGCCTCGTCTTCCAGGAATGTATTATTTTCCCAGAAGGATCGGGAAGGGATAGAAGTTTGAAATTTCCTATCAAACTGTAGTTGAGGAACGGTGTAGTCTGTGTGCTTTGGAATTGATTCTAAATAATTAAGAATAACAGAGTGGCCAATGTTATTTTATTTTTTTTTATTTTTATTTATTTATTTATTTGGCTCAAGAGCCATTAATTTACAAAATACATTAGTTAAACATTTTAAAATTTATATAAACATTTTAGTTTTGCTCTTGGAATCTTAACAATTAGCTAGTATAAGATCTTGCATATAACATTATTTGATTTTTAAATCTGATGTGTTGTGGAAGGTTGTTGAAAGAGTTTAATCCCATGTAAAGAATGCTAGCCTGCGCTCTAGATGTTCTGGTTCGGATGATATTGAACTCTTCAATATATCTGAGATTGTATTGTACCACTCTTCTTGCAGGTAAACTTGTTTGTAGATATTCAGGGCACATGTTTTGTTTTATTTTGAAGACAAACACCATAGCCATCATAAAAAGTCTTTGATTGATATTAAGCCAGTTTAAGGATTGAAGCATTCTTGAAATTGATGTATAGCGGTCACATTTTAAAATTGTTCGCATGGCTTTGTTTTGAAGTTTTTGAATTCTTGATTTTTGTGAGTTGTTACAGACATATAGGAGACTTGCACAATATTCAAAATGAGGCTTAACAGTCACTTTTATTGCACTATTTTTTGAAATATTCTTACGTGTTCTGCTAAGAACTCCAAGTTTTTTAGACACTTTTTTACATATATAATCAACGTGATACCTACTATACCACTATAAATACCTTTATTGGATGTAACTTCTTCAATTTGGATATTGTTAACACTGATATTTATTTGTTGATGAGTGGATGGTTTGTTAATTATCATAAATTTTCTGTTATTAGCGTTTAGTATAAGCTTGTTCATATTTAACCAAGAATAAATCGCACTTAGGTCATTTTCAATGTTGTTTTTTAGGGAAATGATATCTTTACCCGCTATATAAACTAAATCATCATCAACAAACAACACAAGTTTAGAGTATTTTATTATTTTTTCAATATCGTTTATAAAGATCAAAAACAGAAGCACTCCCAGTATTGTTCCTTGGGGAACTCCTGTATTAATTGAAGACGAGGAAGATGTTTTGTTATTAACCGAAGTTCTTTGAGTTCTATCACTAATAAAAGTTTTAAACCATTTAAGTTCTACATTTCGTACACCATATTTTTCAAGTTTATTTATTAGGATATTATGATTAACAGTCTCACAAGCTCGTTTTAGGTCTAAGAAAACAGCTATTACACAATTTTTGTTGTCAATTTCCTTCTTCCAATCACTAAACACAAAATTTACACAAGTTTCACACGAATGATTTGAACGAAAGCCTGATTGGTGTTTACTCAAGATGTTATTGTTATTAAGATGTGTTTGTAGTTGCTTTGATGCAATCTTTTCCATGATTTTTTCATAAAGAGGGAGCATGTTGATGGGTCGCAAGTCACTACATTTGATTGAATTTATCACTTTCTTTTTTGGAAGTACAAGTGACTCTTTCCAGGTTTGCGGAAGGAATCCAGAGCTAAATGAAGTATTAATTATGCGCATGAAGACAGGACCGGTTATTTCAAGAGAATCTTTCAGTATTTTTGCATTCATAAAGTTAAAATCATTTTTTTTATTTATCACAGAAAGGGTATTGCTAATTTCTTCGGTGTCAATTAAACTAAACTTAAACTCTATATTGCACTCATCAACTAGACTAATATAATCAGAAAATATCACAGAATTATTCAGATCATTTATACTTTGAATGAAAAAGTTATTGAGCTTTTCAGCTATTATTGCACTATTATGTTCTTTATCACTGTTATTAAATTGTACTTCAGTTATTTCATCTTTATCGGTCTTCAAAACGTATTTCTTTAATTGCCTCCACATATCTTTTTGATTTTTAGCGTTGTGTATTTTTTGAGATATATATGTCGATTTAGTAATTTTTGTTATTGTTAGTCCACTGTGAAGAGGCATTGAGGCGAATAGCAGAACTAGCAGCTATTTGTTTGCTGATTATATCCAGAGGTGTCAGATAGAGTAGGGTGTCTAGTGCCGCAGATGGGGTCGTACGAAGTGATCCGCTTATACTTAGGCATGCTGAGCGTTGCACTTTACTAAGCTTATCGCAGTTCATTTTTACGTCTAAGGCAGTCCATCATACTGACACACCATAAAAAAGAATCGGTCTGATTACCGATGTGTATAGCCAGTGAGTGATTCTGGGTTGCAGACCCCATTTGCTACCAATGGCTTTCTTGCAGGTGAAAAGAGCTACCGTAGATTTTCTTATTCTTTCGTGTATGTTGCTCTTCAGTTTTCTGTCTAAGATAAGACCCAGATATTTAGTTTCCTCTGAAAACTTTAATTGGACACCGTTTATAGAAGGAGGGTCGATGTGCGGAATTTTATATTTCCTAGTGAATAGGACCAAATCTTTTACTTTAATGCATATACATTCTAGGTTGACAACGGAAGGAATAAAAACTTGGGACGAGTACAAGCTATTAGGAACAGTCCTCTTAAATTCTGGTAATGGAAGTAGAACCTGATAAGTGTTTTGGAGCAATAGAGTTGTGAACCAGTTTCTTTCTACCAGAGGCGATGAATTCTTTAATATGAGGCGGCCAAGGAAAATTGATAATCCTGTCGAATCGGTCACTTGAGACAGTAATCTTAAATGATGAAACGAAGCTGTCAGGGTTGCTTACTTAAGTTATGCTTAAAGAAGATGGTTTATTAATTCATCAGACTCAGCATTGCTTTCTTGGGTTTCTTTAGAAGTTTCAGCTTGCAAAATCTCAGTTTGAGATTCAGGGGTCTTAGAAGACAAATTATTATTTTTTATAGCGTGATCGATACCGGGAGGCAGATCGACAGCTGCTACTTGTTAGGACATCAAAACCCTTGGAAATCTTTTTCATTTCATCTTTCAGAGGCGATAGCTTGAAAGAAAGATTTGTAAGCGAATTTTTTCTATAATAAGGGCAGTACCAATTAACAAAATCGGATGCAACGATTTTATCCAAAAAAGTATAAGTAAATACCGACACATTTCGCATGGAATAAATTATCACAGGCACACAAAGAGTTGTTAGATCTTTAATTACAGTTAAGATTTGCGCAAGGCATATTGTAATTTTATTTATTATTTCTTCTTAAAAAAAAAATTGAATTATAATATTAACCAAAATAAAATAAATTATTCAAAATCTAAGAACGGAAAATAAAATAATACTCAAAAATATGCAATACATATTAGAGAAAAAAAAATAAAAAAAAATAAAAAAAAAGAAAAAAATGTTGGTCTTGCTGGGTCACTTTAAGAAAGTGAAATCAGCCAATTTCTCCAAGTCGGCCTTATTCTGCCTGGCGTTATTAGTTGCCGTCTAATCGAACTTATCGAAAAAAAATGGTTATTTATTTTTTTTAACTCTGTTCATTCCAGAGTATATCTAATATAAAGAGCAGGGACACTCTCCACATGGTTAATTTTTGTTCACATTTTTGGATCCCGTTGGTCTAACGTACGGAGATAAAACATAGGAGCAAAAAACTTATTCATTTCAACCCTCAATTAGTGTGGCCACGTTCATCCAAATAAATTGATAATTGAAGTTTAAATCGTAAAATATTGTATCTAACGAAGTTATAACAGCTCATAAATCAGTTAACATATATTCTAGAGTTAAATATTAAAAATATTTGCATTATTTATATGGCTTTGTTAGTAAAAAACAGTTGCTTGAAATGAAAAATAAAGTGACTAGTGTGGTCACTCCACCCCTTTTCAGAGTTTCAGGAAAAAAGCTAGAACACTAATACATACACAGACCATTGGCCGCTCCATCAAAAAAGCATTATGGGTTTTATATATCGTACACAAGAAAACGAATGTGTTAGGGCTTGTATGTTTTGTTATGAACTCTTTCTCTCTTTCGACTTTTTCTAAACCTAATACTTTTGAACTATTCTCTCCTACTGGAAACATTAATACATACACAGACCATTGACCGCCAGGTTGTTTGTGGTGGAAGAATGTCCCTATACTCATTATAAGATATACTCTGGTTCATTCCACCTTGCAGAACCAATCGGAGAGAAGCTCAGAGAGAAAAAGGGAGAATTCGTGGGTCTTCATTCTCTCTCGTCTGATGTAGCAACTCCACTTGTAAGAAGTTCTACGGCTACCTCCCCCGTGCTCTATTATTATTATTAATTATTATTATCTCAATGGTTGTTGTACGTTAATAGTTTCGGGGTCTCAGTCTATTTCATTTACGGTTTTTTGCCTAAGGGTGACCAATACCTACTGTTATGTACGAAACTAACAACAGTCTTTACGCAGGTTCCGTTTAACCAAGCAAAAAGAAAGATTAAGATTTTCGAATTTCAAGAACTTTATTCGAATTTCTAAACATAGGAAAGAATTATGCAAACCAAACTTCAATTTTGCCTTAGTCAACATAATATTGTGCCTATTTATCAGATGAGATCAAATTTCTGCGATAAAAGCAAAAATATATTTTTGTTTTTAGTTTAATCTGCAATTATAATATATTTTGAAAGTAATCTGAAGCCGTCTTGGGTTTGTTGATGTGTCACGAGGCTGAAATAATATTGAACTGTAAATAAACTGTTCCAGGCACGTGACCTGCATGCGTCAATCGAATTTCACGCCACAAACTTCCAATTTCAGATTAGAGTGTTAGATATATAGGGCCATACACCATACACCATGCCCATACGAAGAAGGGTGACAAATGGTGTTTTCGGTGGTTGGTATTTGATAGACACTGAGATTGTGAAAATTAGGTTTATCAAATCGAATTCATGGTTACACTTAACAGGTTTTGTTTCACTCCCATAATTTTTCTCAGAACTCTGTTTATAGGACGCTGTGAAAGATTCAAAGAAAACGCAGATACATTTTTCAATAGGTAATTTATGTTGTGTGTGATAATAACAACAGAGGAAAATAGAACCCAAAGCTTGTAAGCAATTATCAAGTACCAAATTGTTATTAAATCTTTTGTTTTGTTTGTTGTATTGGAATTGGTTGGTTAGTACCTGCAGCATACATAAAAGAAAGTCGAATTTCTATGCAGAAGTGGGTATTTGCGCTGACGATAGTTGACTATTGTTGACTAATTGTAATTTTTACACACCAACAGTTACGATTCGTAACCACAATTTCTAAATATTTCCCAAATTATCTCTAGGAGGTGTGTTGAAAGTGTTGATGTGTCAAAGTTATTTTTTTTCTGTTTATTGGCGATCTGGAATCTTAAAAGAGCAGTCAGGTTTTAACTCTAGTGTACATCCTGGGATGTGATACACCCCAGACGACTTTTAAATGCTTGTAACTTTTTTTAAAATCAGTTTTTCGACTTGGGATAAAAAATCAGGGAACAAAATTCTGTTTAGTGAATAGTTTTCATTTTTATTTTATCAAAGAGCTTCAACTTGATTTTTTGAAAATTTCGTATAAAAACAGACCTGGGGTGTTTTACACTCCAATGATCAAAATGTGAAATAAATCATTTTTTTTAATTTTTGTTTTAGTTTCCATGAATTCGTAAAATAATAATTGACATTTCGATGCGTAACATTATACTGGTGTAGATGGAAGTTCAGGGAGACATTTAGTACAAACTGTATTGATGTGGCGATGACAAATGTGTTTTTCACAAACATCGCAAGTTGATCTCGATTTCCTGTCGTCTGCTCTCGGGTGAATGTGGCACCTGGCCTGAAAATAAAAAGCTTTTTGGAAACGTTTTGTTTTTATAATAAGAAATACCTACCTGTTTTCGTGGAAGCTTCTCGTCAACTGAACGAAAAACCTGCAATTGTCTTCCCATAGTGCGAAGAGCATCGAGACTAACTTTGGATAACCTTTTTTCCATAGAGGGATGCGAACGATCGTCCAACTCCATTTCCATTAGTTCTTTTGCAAGTTGGATAAGCTTTTCGTTTCGAAATAACTTTATATTTCTTGAATGAGGGTTAAAATGGCGAAAAGTAATAACTGTCAAGCTGAAACATCCAACAAATTGTAAAATACAACCATGGGCTACCGATTGGTTTGAAGAGAACATGAATATAAAGACACCATTTGGTCAAACACGTCGACTCCTAATTTTGTTCTATTTTTGTCTAATATCATGACACGTTTATTTTTTATTCCGAAAACTGCTTTTTCAACAATGTGCTGTGTTGAAAGCAGCACAACTTGTTTCCTGGGTTATGGAACATATGAAACCAATGCCATTTTCTCCGAAAATCCAAAAAGTGAGGAATAAAGTGGACGGTATTGTTTCTTCAAATCCCAAAATGTGAACTGAAAAAGTTTTTCGATTAAAATGAAAGAACAACTAGACAGCACAACTAATAAAGGAGTCTGATGATTGGCTTGGCACCCGTGAAATAGCTATAACTCGAGCCAAATAAACAAATTGACGGAAAAAGCCATTGGTGGAAGCACCTCTAAGTTGCTATCGTTGTTCAAACACATAAATGGAATTGACGGACGCAGCCTAACTGCAGTGTTAAATAACACAAAAACAAATTGTTTCTTGTTATTTATTTTGATTTTGATTGGTTAATCATACTCATGTAGATGTTCCTTGACAACAAATGGTTTGGGAATGTCGCGTTTGTTTTTGCGAATAGTCCCAAGAAGTGTAATTTTTTTGTCCAATAACTTAAGTAAAAAAGTTATCCACTGTAAGATTTCTTCCGGTGTGAAAATATCTTGGCATCAATGACATCACAACATCGTATCCAAGGCCTAGACCTTCACTTTGATCACTACTGCTTATAAAAACGTGCGTTGCTTTTGTGTCGCCGTTGCATTTAATTTTTTCGTAGGACATCATTGGGCATTAGTAAAAACATTACTTCCTTCAACACGAGACAGGGCTACTGTCTCCGGGTCTTTTATCCATTTTCGACCATTATGGGCAAGAAAAAATACGTCATTTGAAACTGGCGCCGTTGATTCTTGATCAATATCACTTCCAACTTCATCAGGTTCAACCAAACTAACTTTCAATTGGCCCCAACATCTCTGCCGCAGTTTCATCGATGTCCTCATAGTCCGCTTTAAAATTTTAAATAAATGTATTGAAAGAACGATTTATACAGAATATCAAAACAAATTATTAACAATCAAATTCATCATTGGCAAAAAATCTGGATCTTTTTGTTCGTCATCTCCGCCAGCATAGAATGGATCAGTCTCGCCTTCTTCATCTGATTCCAAGTCATTTCTTTTTCATCATCTTAGTATATTTTTTTAATAATTTATCTAAATTAGACACTAAAACAAATTATACATGTAAGTTTCAGTTATTTAGCATGAAACTTATATGATTTTGATAAGGATTGGTCCAATTCAAATAACGACACAAGTTGATGTAGTAAGGAACTAAATATTTAATTATAATTTAATAAAATAATAATAATAAAGGAACAATATTCATTTACCTTAATCAACAATTATGTCGGCTTAGGGTTCTGTAACCCAACTTCTTGAATGATTGAAACGAATGAAATTATATATCAAAAAATATTAATTATTGAAAAGTAACGTCATTTATACTAGATATTAATAAAGCAAGTGTTTTTAGCAAAGTACGAGATGTGGAAAATGTAGTCATAATGGTGGCTAAGTTTGTGTAATAGATGGCAACAAACTTACATCCCCCTTCCCCGAGAAAATTCGTATGGTTAAGAAGATTAAGGAATCATCTTGCTTTTATGAAAAATGTTCAAGTCCCTCTTTTTACTGCCAAAGTCAATCTCGTAAATGGAGTTAGATATCTTTTTCTTAATCTTGAAAGGACCTATTCGAACAGGATCTTACTTGTTTCTATTCAGTTTGCTACCAGTTTGAATGTAAACTAAATCATTTTCTTCGTATTCAATGTCTTTAGTGTGTTTGTCATAATACTTTTTGTTTATTTTATGCGATCTGTTATATTTGTAACATATTGCTACAGATCTATTAAAATGTAAGTTTTCCAGCGTATTTTTATTTAAATCCATTGGGATAATTGAGTCATCTTTACCTGTTAACAAATAATTGGGAGAGAAACCCGTTGAAGTATGAATAGTATTGTTATAATCGGAGATACACTGTTCAGCAATCACTGACCAGGGTTTGTTTTTATTTTCATATATTTTGCAACGAATTCTATTTACTAAGGTTTGGTTAGTTCGCTCATTCTGTCCATTAGAAAATGCACAGTCTATCGCTGTGAAAATCAGATTTATATTTTTGTGTTTTAAATAATTTTTGAATTCCTTGGAATTAATTCCAGGATATTGATCAGTCAAATTCGTCTTAATGTCACCTTTTTTCTCAGTTGACTTGACAAGATCTATAAAATCTCTCGCTGTCTGTGTTTTCGACGTAGAAATAAATGCGTAACGCGTAAATTGATCTACCATTAAATGCAAATAGTTTTTTTAAGGATCTATTTCCGGTGAAGCCTCCTATTGTATCTAATGATACTATCTCTAATGGAACCGATGCTGGACCTAACTGCGATAATGGAGATTTAAAGTTGCCAACTCTTGTTTTATTTTTTATACATGTTTCGCAAGTCCATTTGCTTAGCACCAATATGACCATGCGAATCATGTATTTTCTTGAGTAATGTGATGCCATAGTCCTCTGTTAACCATACTTTCTCTCTTTTATTTAAAGTTCTGTACATAATTTTATTTTTTATTTTACAGTGTTTATCAAATTTTAACTGTTTTTGATTTTCTAGTATATTTTGCACTGTTAAGTAATTCACTATTTTTATTTGTGAATTACAACTATCATTTTCTTCGGATAGGACTGGGTTTCTCGAAAGACAATCAGCTTCTGTATTGTTAATACCCGGATTATATTGAATTTCGAATTCAAATTGTGAGATGAAATTTAAAATGTGTAGTAATTCTATGTCTTTGCATTATATTAAAATTTCGCAATGGTTCATGATCAGTAAATATTTTGAATCTTTGGCCTATTAAATAATATTGCCAGTATAATATGGCTTCTTTTATTGCCAGGCATTCAATATATATTTCTCTTTTTGCTTTCTGAGATTTATTAAGTTTTCGTGAGAAATAAAACACCGGCTTAACAGATTCATCTTCTTGAGGTTGTTTCAAAATTGCACCAACACCTTCTATGCTAGCATCCGTATAGATGTATATTGGTTTATTTGGGTCGAATATCGCTAAGACAGGCGTTGTGCATAAATATTCTTTAACTTCTTCAAAGCTTTTTTTACATTCATCTGACCATACAAATTTTAATTTTTTTCTTTAGAGGTTATGTAAAGGTTCTAAAGTCATTGCCGACCTGGGAATGTATTTTAAATAAAAATTCACTTTGCCCAGGAACTGTCTTATATTTTTTCTGGTTTCTGGTTCAGGGAAATCCTTTAAAGCTATTAAATTATCATTAATTGGCTTAATACTATTATTTGATATTCGATGTCCTAAATAAGTAACTTCTTTTTGTGCAAAACAACATTTGTTTGTATTTAACTTTAAAACAAGTTCTTGTAAGACATGTAGATAATGTTCTTTTAATGTGTTGCAAATGATCAGAATAGTTATTCGAAAATATCAATATATCATCTATATAATTTATAGCAAAAGAATCCAGGTTATTATTTCTTATTATACTTGATAAAATTCTTTGAAATATAGCAGGAGCTGATTTTAAGCCGAAAGGTAAGCATGCCCATTGCCAGTGTCCATGGTGTGTCACAAAAGCGGTTTTGTATTTATCTTTAGCCCGCAAAGGAATAGACCAGAAGGCTGAATTGATGTCTAGTTTGGAAAAGTAAACACACTTTCCTACACGAACAACAAGATCATCAATTCGAGGGAATGGTTGACCTTCGGGGACAACTATTTTATTTAACTCACGATAGTCAATACACAACCGTGATTTTTTTCCCTCTTCCTTCTTATATACTAAAGTAACAGGGGAAGCATATGGGCTATATGACTCTTCAATAAGTCCTGCTTTCAATAATTTTTTTATTTGGGATTCGATTTCTATTTTGTATTATATTATATTTATTTTCTGTTAATCTTATGGTTGCTTCAAAATTTTTAACAGTACCGATATCAAATTTTTCCTTAGCAAAAAACTATCATAATTTTTTAAAAGATCATTCAAATTATTACTATTATTTTCAATAGGTGTAATCAAGCTCTGATAACATTTAAAATTTTCATTTTCAAGCATAGGACTGCAACTTTGAGTAATTTCTAAATTTTTATTTTGACATAATCGAAACTCTTTAATGCAATTCTGCCAGATTATCAAATCTTCTTCAAATAAATCACTTTTCATAATCAAAAATGAAAATTGTTTTTGTATATTAAATATTTTCAAAGATACCGTTACTTTACCATACCCATCTGTGAGACCACTCATTGTTTTTATCGTTTGAATCCCGCTTAATTCGTTAATCAATTGTAATTTCTTAAAAAACTTGTAATTTATTAATGACACATTGGCTTTGGTGTCATAAAGCGCAATTGCAATTTTATTATTGATTATAACATTAAGTTTTATAAGCAGGATGAAATTCAGTTTTTTGATTCTAATAACCTTATATTAGCAGGTCTAACTTTTTTTCTGCATATAGTTTCTGGATGAAATCTATTGGCGTAGCCAGCTTTCTCACAGATTTGACATGGTACGAAGTTTCGTTTTTGTCTATTTATTTCAAATTCATATTTTTTGTTCGCATGCGTATTATTGTTTGATATAGGATCGAGCTGTCGCAAGCTAGACATAAGAAGTTCGATCGTTACTAATTCTTTCTTATTTAAACGCGATCTTACAAACTTCGGTAAAGCTAAAATAATGAAATTGATTTGAGAACTTATGCTCAGATCTGTATCGACATCAATAAGAAGATTTATCTTTTTTAAAGCAAAGTCTAAGAATGGACCATTTAACCAACGAAAAGAATAAGCGTACTCAATTTCAATCCATGATTTCTCTCCAAATGTATTTATGAAAGATGTCTCCCAATAATCCCAAGGTTTATCCATAGAACACGTTTTATACAAAGATGAGAACCAGTCTAAAGCAGGTCCTTCCAAGTTAATTTTTAAAGCTTCTGGAAATTGTTTCTCATTTAATTTTAATCTATGACATTCGAACATAAATAAATAAATTCTTCATCCAAGCATGAACTTTGCAACTCATTCTTTAGTGTAACGGTAATATTTCTAAATTTTCCTCTTGTATTTAGGCACTACTCCTTTGATTATAGACAGCTTCGCTAATTCAATATGCTTTTGGATTGGTTGATTCTCAATTGGAAAAGAAAAAATTTCTTCTTGGCCCAAAATTTGAATGGTTTTCACATTAACTGTAGTTTTGTTTTCCCAAGATTCGGAAGACAAACAGAATTCAACCTTGAGGTCTTCCATCTTAATTGTTGATTTGTAAGTTTCAGTTATTTAGCATGAAACTTATATGATTTTGATAACGATTTGTCCAATTCAAATAACGACACAAGTAGATGTAGTAAGGAACTAAATATTTAATTATAATTTAATAAAATAATAATAATAAAGGAACAATATTCATTTACCTAAATCAACAATTTGTCGGCTTAGGGTTCTGTAACCCAACTTCTTGAATGATTGAAAACGAATGAAAAATTGAATTGAAAAGTAACATCATTTATACTAGATATTAATAAAGCAAGTGTTTTTAGCAAAGTACGAGATGTGGCAAATGTAGTCATAATGGTGGCTAAGTTTGTGTAATAGATGGCAACAAACTTACATGCATTTACTTTTTCAATTTACTTTTTACCTTACATTAATCACATAGGGCTGACAAATATATGTACGAAAAATTTCCAAATATGTATGTAAATATGGAAGAAAAATCGTCAAAATATGGACGAAAAATATTTACGAAAACGCGTGGAAATATAGACGAAAAGTCGAATGATGTACAAAAAATGGAAGAAAAAAATTGTTTGTAAGAATTTATTCAAATCTATTACAATGTATAATTAAATATTTCCAAAAACAAAAGCATGGCGACAGTCTTCAAGCAATCGTTTGTACGCCGAAAACGACCTTTCGACGTCGCATGATGTTATTGGAGCGTACTTGAATGCTGCCAACTCATTTGGGTTCATTTCATTTATTTTATTTTCCGGTTCTATTTCCCTAACTACACCGCCTTCTAGAATTGCACCAATGCCCTCCAAAGTCTTTAGGCCGTTGCTCTTCTGGTGAATTTTTCGAGAAATTCTTCGCGTTTTTCTATCCCCAGAACATCAATGCGGACAGACATAAATGTTTTTATAGCATCGGTTAGCGGTGTTCCTTTCTCTTCCAATATTTTGATTGCTTGTGGAATGCGAGAGAAGTGGCACTTGATGAAAGCCAAATCTCTTTTCATATTTTTTTCCCGATAATCGCTTTCGCCGAAAACTCCCTGATTTTCGTAACACATTCGGCGATTAAACGCGGCTTGACTTTCCTTTATTTTTGGCATTATCGAATAGAAAAAAAATATTTTCCCGTTTAAAATATGAAGTTACTCACAAACAGATAACGAGATATAACAGATAATATCGGAGAACGAGGCGAAAAGATTTTAAAGACATTTAAATTATATGGCAAGTAGGAAAAAGCCTACTTGATTGCACCCATACAAAAATTCAAATTCAAATTCATTTTATTTTGACTTACGAAAATGAAATTGAAATATTGAAAACAAATATACAGTTACTAAAAATGAGTTCGAAATACTGAAAAAGTCTCAAATATTGACGATCCCAAAAATATGTATGGAAATACAAATCCGACCGAAATATGTAAATAAATATTTAATATTTAAATAAATATATTTGTCAGCCCTATTAATCACGCTTATTCTGACACTCTAATGAATAGCCAATTCAATAGAATTAGTCTATTCATTAGAATGAAATTTCTGTATTTTACATTCTAACGAATAATGTTCATTGTCGAATGATAGCATTAAATGAACCAGAATGAACTGGATTTTCGAAATCAGCTGTTTGAAGTTTCGATCGTATTTAGTGTGACCAAAGTAACAAAATTTAAAATTTTTCAGCAGACTCAATTTTATTGAAACAATTGGATAAAAAATAAAATAAATACCTAAAATCAAGAAAAATAAAATAAAATAAAGTTCAAAGTGCTAGTAGTGTTAATTATTCAAAAACCATCAATTACACTTTAAAGGAGAATGGGCAAATTGGTCCACCTAGCGTCCACGAATGAGATATACATCGTTGGAAAGCTTAGTTTTAGTACATCATTTTATTATATGGGCACAAATCTGTAAACCATGGGGTTCCAGCAGTACATGGCAACGAAGATTGCAATTAATGAAAAAAATAATTTAAATATTTTTCCGTTAAAATTATCAAACGGATTACTTTTGGTGACTTTTATGCAGTCCGATATTAACGAGCTTTTATACTTATGTTCGTCAACAGGAATATCATGATTCTTGATGATACTATCACCAAACAGTACCAAAATTATGCGTTGGAATCGGATAAGGCTATAGTCGATAATTAATAATCAACATCGACGATTTATAGAGCGAAAATGTTGCCGGAAGTTTTCACGATATTTTTTCATTCATTCACTAATTGTTTTTGGCTTGCGACACTCAAAATGGAAGAGAAACAGACGCGAGTTTTGTGTTGTATGTGACCATTCTGTATTGCGACAGCGACGACATTTAGTAACTCGAACCTTACTGCGATCAAGACCTTTTGTTTGGGAATACATAAG
Organism: Sphaerophoria rueppellii; assembly: GCA_920937365.1. Classification (NCBI taxonomy): domain Eukaryota; kingdom Metazoa; phylum Arthropoda; class Insecta; order Diptera; family Syrphidae; genus Sphaerophoria; species Sphaerophoria rueppellii. Next base: position 74,359,653 of record CAKKXW010000001.1, read on the forward strand.
GCAACATTCTTTTTATCCTCTCGAGGTAAGACATACATTTAGAAATTCAAAAATTGTTTGGGTCTTCACTCTTTGCTGTCCTCTGCCGTACAGATTGCCATCGATCAAGATGACTTCATGTGTCATAGTTGTTGCCTTGCGAGGGCATCTAATACTGCAAGACACTGCATTTTCGGGGGCTGTTTAAATGAGACACGACTTCGAATTCCGAACAGCATACAAGTAAACATGCTATCCTCTCATACCTTTTACATACCACCTAGCGCTCGAGTTTGTAATGAACATAAATATGTCAAGGCGTGTTCATACCACCAGCTTTCAATATGAATAACGTTATTTTTGATGATACTATCATGTAATATAATAAAATTCTACTTTGTTTATTCGATTTCGCAAAGTGTTTTTCATATTTTTTGGTCGCTTATTTTACCCATCTCCCATTGTTCTCGACAAAAAAAATATTCAAATGTTGATATACTCCATAGTATTAAGTTGTTATCATAGGTGGGGTTTCTGTTCACTAGGTGGACCAGCTCCCATATATTTTTGCCCATTCTCCTTTGGGAAGATAAATTTAAGTTTGTTGATATGAAAATTAAAAAAAAAAACTTATTAAAAGCTTTTGTATAGCTCATCATTTTTAAATTAAATTTAAATTTTTAATTTACTATATTTCTATTTGCTTTTGTCCCAAATTCATACGAACAAAAAAATGTAACTTTAAAATCTCTTTATTTGAATCACACCTGGTCACACTTTGCAATTGTCAACAAGATAAAAAAAAACAACACGCTCGCTAAAATCGTTTTGATTGTTTTTTTTTTTCTTAATGGCAATTGTTTTATTCATTGAAAATCGAAGCCAAGTAACTAAAAGAAGAGTTATGGATGCATCAAATCCATTTGAGATGGAAAATTCAAAGTAGGTGAAGTTATACATAAAATCAAATTTCTTCCCAGGTTATCATTCATCTATTTTTAGTTTTATTAGAAATTTCCGCCTTAACAAGAGCGCTTTCAGATACGTGCTGGACGAGCTTGCGACTGAAGTTCAAGGACGCACATCTTTGTCCATTCCACCGATCATAATGCTCACGACAACGTTGCGATTCGTAGCAGGAGGAGGATATCAGTTTGGGGTCGGCAAAGATTTCAACATTAAAATTTCGCAACTGTCAGTTTCTAAATGCATTAAAAAGGTTTTATCTATTTTGGAAACAAAACTTTGTCCTAAATGGATAAATGTTAAGCTTAATGAGGAGGAAAAGGAAGCAAGCAAGGAATATTTCTATGGAAAATTCAGGTTTCCTGGGGTCATCGGCTGCGTCGATGGAACGCACATCGCAATCAAACCCCCTGCAAGAGAAATAAGACATTTATTTTACAATAGAAAAGGATTTTATAGCTTAAAAGTGATAATTGTAAGTCTTTAAATCACATTTTAAAATGTTTAGGTACATTCTTTTGTTAAAATTATTTAATGACATTTACAATTTGATTGATATGCGACCAAAAAATGAAAATTAGGTTCATTGATGCCACTCACCCTGGTGCAACACACGACGCCTTAGGTTGGAAAGTATCTGCTGCGCGCTCTTATCTTCTGAACCAATATACCGGAGGACAAAGACATAACTGGCTGCTAGGTAACGAATTTTGAAAAATATAATACCATTTTATTTTCATACTTAACATGACATGATTCAGGTGACGCAGGGTATCCTCTTGAGCCTTGGTTAATGACGCCATATCGGTCAACTGTTCATGGAGTACCTGAGAGCAATTACAATTTGCAGCTATCCAAGGCACGCAACATTAACGAAAGAACCATAGGCACCAGAGAAAGCAGCTCAAATCGTTAATGTTTGCGCGGCCTTGCATAATATTTGCATCCATTTTAAGGTTGAAGACGCCGTAAATACTGATGATGGAGACCGTACTGATTTATTGGATGTTGAAACTGATGCTGATAATGAGAATGCATACTTGAACGAAGCTCAAAACATTCGTAGCCGAATAGCTGCATTATTTAAGTGAAATACGCCCGTTGGAAGCCTTTTGATAAAATCGCTGAATTATTTTAATTGAATAAAACACATATTTAGGGATCACTAACTTTTCAGTCTCATTTATTTCATTAAAAAAAAAAAAAAAAACAAACAAAAAACTCTCCATAAAAACAGAAACAAAACAATTATTCACTTTAAAATAAATGTACGTACATACATATGTATCACAAAAACATTTTTTTTTAACTGTTGTATTTAAAATGTGAGGTCTGTAGCTTAGAGGTTAGGTGCGTTGGCTGCTAGGCAGAACGTTGTGGGTTCGAATCCTACTCGGGCCCAAAGTTTGTATTTCATCTTTCACGGATACTGCCTCTTGCGAAGAATTGACAAAACTTCCAAGAGTATCATCTGTCATGAAAAAGTGCTTCTCAACTTTGCCGTTCGGAATCGGCGTTAAATTGTAGGTCCCCTCAATTCTTCACACGCACCTAGAGAATTGTTGATGAGAGTAAGCCACTTAGGTCTTGGCTCTTCAAGAGCTGTCGCGCCACTCTATTTTTTTTTTTTTTTTTTTTTTTATTTAAAATGTGGGACAGTCCTCGAAATCTATGCAGCTGATAGTTTATCCATTATTTCGCCAATTTGCACTTCAAGGAGTTTTTTCTTTAGCTCCAACTTTTCGTGCATCATGTTTTCAATGGCAAGATTATGCCGACGATTCTCCTCGTATATTTTTTTTGTGTGTCATCAGCTCTCTGTAGATATCTATTCATTCGATGAAGTTCGTTTTCTATTTTGTCTTGTCCAATTTGGAAGACATTTCTGCAAAAAAAAAGTTTCCTGCACTTCATTCCGCTTTTTAAGCATTTGAATAAGAGTGTCTTTTTTAGTTCTGTTGCGACTTGGTACTTGCTCTTCCTGGCCTTCATTTGTTACATCTAGTTCTAAAATTTCGTCAGGGCATGAAGTCATAGACTCATCTATAGATGTTGACGGATTTGTACTGCCAACGTCTAAGGTTATATTTTCCGTCTGGGTTATCCCGTATACTCTGGCACTTATTCCTGTAACAGATTGGGTAAGCGCTGTGATTCTGACGATAGCTTCCTCGAGTTCGGAAAGAGAGGATAAATTATTGTCATTGAACCCCGACTGTCTTCTTTTGATATCATTATCAACCCGTTTCTTCTTTGTTTTGGCTTTCAAATCCGCCCAGACCTTGAACCCAAACATTCGTTATCTTTAAAACTTTTTTCAAATTATTTAAATGATAACCTTTTTCCAAATAGCACCTTCCTTAGAAGGAGGTCCGTAGCTAAAGCTATTAAGCTTTACAGCAGCATCCTTTCAGAATCGTTCAGTATCCACCCGGTTTGTTGAAAATGATGTAGTTATTTCAGGATTTTCCTCCATCAGTCGGATCAAAACTTCCTTTTGCTCTCGATTTGTCCAGTTAGATTGTGACCTTTATTGAATATTTATTTATTAAATTCGTCAAAACTAATTGTTTTTATGTTTTTTCTTACAAAAATATCTGAACTTACATTTTTTTTTATTTACTCTACAGGAATTCTTTGGACGAGTTTCAAATCACAAATTTTTCTAACGATTAGAAAGTCAAACAATGCTTTGTTTTCGAATGATAAATGAACTCTCTATCGATAAAATGAACTTTCTATTTGTTCGAAATTCGAAATACAGATTATTCAAATTCAGCCTACTTTCTAACGAAAAAGAATCTCGAAATAAGGCTGAATTTTAGAAAACAATAATTTCATACTTACCTTTTCATAAAGTTTTTTGCACTTCTCTAAAAAAATCGCTTTAAATTTTGCTGAAAAATACACGTTTTTATAAACAGAAACAATTCCAATGACAACTCGATTGTAAAAAATAAGCCTAAACAATGCAGCAAAACATTAATTTAAACAATAAGATGCGCTTAAGACTGTTGGGGTGTAACCCACGATGTATAACAGATGGAGCTGCGCAAATGACATTGCTACAAGCTAAGAGAGCAGGTTAGCTGTAAGAGTATGTGTGTATTAAAAAAATAAAAAAATAAGTTTTGAGGTATTTGGAGAGTGAAGTGATGAAGAGATTGCTTAGTTTAATCAATGGCCCGAGTTTAAAATTTAAAATAAATTTACTGAAAAATTGCTATTTTTAACTAAAGAGACCAACCACTAATTAAAATAAATAACAATTAAATATTAAAGTAGCAAGGTACTTATTATTTATCATTTTAGAAGTTTCACAGTACAGCCGTAATTTTTTTTCAGCTTTCAGTGGGGAAGTGTTATATATATGGTATAACTGTTATACCTGGATGATACTTTTACAACTTTTACAACAAAACCTTTTGCTCCTATCTACTATCCAGTTATAATAGAGATCAGTGGGTGTAACACACCCCAGGCAAGAAAAGTAGTAAGTTTTTTGGGGCTGTAAACTAGGGTTAGTATCAGAAGGGAATACTCTTCTTTTCAGAATCAAATTTGTCTCGAAACGTATTCAGAATGCTTTTTTTAAACTGCCAGATTTCCAATTAAAAATGCAATAAGAAAGTATTCGCCAATCATAACCAAGTAACGTCCAAGATCATTCTCAACACATACCAGCTCAAACTCTATCAATACCACACTAAATTGGAAGACAAGAAAAACATCTGCGAACGTCGTAAAAACGGAGTTCGGAATGGATCACAAATATTCTAGTTAGTCTTTTGAAATAAGAGCATAAACCAAATCATTTACAATTGCTTAAAATTCAGTCAGGACAATCTATTTGGTTATGGAGTACTTGCCTGGAGGAGATTTCCTTAGTTTGATAAGTCACAATGGACTTATCGATGAAGACTTGGACAGTTCAATCTGGCCGAGCTGACTCTTGTCATTCAAGCTCTTCATTGTATGGGCTATGTCCATCATGACATCAAACCGGAAAGCATTGTAATCGACCCCTCTGGCCATATCAAACTGGCAGATTTTGGAAATGCCGCTGCCTTGAATCGTGACGGGCATGTGTTCAGTTCCTCGCCGGTTGGAACTACTAATTACATTGCTCCAGAACTACTTGAGACAATTTCCACCTGCATATTGACCGAATCCCAGCAAAGCGTAAGTTCTTTCAAACCTTGAGTTTTAAACATTGAAGCTGAAAACTTCAGCTATGACTTCTGGTCCATGGGTATCATAGGCTATGAACTCATCTGCGAGGTCACACCATTCCACGAGGACAATGTCCACGAGACATACTCGAAAATCCTCAGTCAATCCGAGGAGAGTCACTCCAAGGAAATGATCACCTTTCCAACTTCAAAGTGACTTAAAGGTCGGCGCCAATTTCAAGAATCTCATTCTATCTCTGGTCACAAACCCTCCCAATCGAATTTACTATATTTATTGCGATCCGCAAACATCACTATTTCAACTGCAACTGCGTGCCGACCTGCAGGCCGCCAAAGATGGCAAAAACGGTCAGCGTCAGCGGGCGGAGAATTTACAAAATGTCATCGAGGAACTCGAGAACATGGTTGAGAAGTTTAGTGAACAACCGAAGAGCGTGAGCAATATGCTTGAGAAGTAGAACGAGAAATTGGAGGATAAGTTGCCGCTGCCCGTGTGCAGATGATTGTCGAAAGTCAGTCGGCACGAACGGCAAACTAATATCTGTTGAAGGTGAAGAAGCAACTAGAAGATGCTCTGCATGAGAAGAAATTGACGCAGTGGCGAAAGGATCTGACTAAGGAGAAGATTTAGATCACCAGAGAGAAGGACAGTTCGGAGAGGAAGCTCAATGACGCTCTCGCGCAAGTCAAGCATTTTGTAACCCGAATCAATTTATTGAAGACGGAATTGGCAGTTTGAAGCGCGAAATCTAGAAGGAGCAGAAAATGTGGGAAACGGCCGAGCAGAAGAGGATGAAAAAGAAATCTGAGGTAAGGTTATTCATCTCCAAACAGATCACATATAACGTTTATTGTATTATTTACGTCGACGAACAAATTTCAAATGTTCATCATTTGGAAGAACACGTCTCTGAAGTCCGCCACAAACTAACCCCACTCAACAGAAGCATGACGTTCTCAGTTTGGAGAACAAGAAAGGCTTTCGTGAACCCAACGAAGAGTGCGAAAAGTCCTTCAACGCCATCGATGCGAATTCAGCTATCGAAAGAGCGTGAATGCAGTGAATGCGGTTTATTTGTTTGGAGCCAAGTAAAATGAGACTTTTGGAAGCAAGTAATGACTCGATGGTCTGAACATAGACTTTTCGACCTACAAAGTTGGTTATGATCCGCATCCAATACAACAATCAATCGTTGCATGGAACATTGATCTGTATACTATAGTCATATAAGTGCATAAATAGTCTAGTTTTAAATTGAAATGATTGCTTTTATGTATTCTGTCGGCAATCAAAAAATACTTTTTTTCAGAAAATAGGTAAAGACTTTCTCCATTTATTTAAATAAAAGCACGATGTAGATATTGAGCCGTATGCATAAAACCTAGTAAATACTTTTACTGAAATTTTTTAAAGTATCTATTTACTTATTTTGATATGCATAGAAACGAAATAAAAGCCGAAAATATAGTAAATACTTTTTTTCATAGCAAATACTTTTTTTGGATGAATTTTTTCAGTAAATACTTTATTCCGTGTGCATAATAACAAGCAAATACTTTTTTTCTTCAGCATTTACTCAATTTTTTCAAAGTTACAAAATAGCAACTTGAAAATATTACAGTAAATACTTTTTTCCTCAATCTTACATTTTAAATCGAACTATAAAGAACATTTGACACCAGGTTCAAAATATTAATATTTCCTTTGTTGCGGATTTTTTCATTTTTGTCGAAATGGAAGAATTTATGCGCATTAATTCGCAAAAATTTTATAAAGTAAGAAGAATCAATTCGGAGCCAAATTTTAAGCAACTATACCGTTTTGAGAAAGAAAATGTGGATTGGTTAAGTGAACACTTTATTGGTGAGTATTTAATTAAATTGACCCAATTTTAAAGTCCACGATTTTACTTGCGACATATAGAATATATGGCAAGTATTGAATTCGTAAAAAAATATGAATATAACATTACGATGATAGATAAGTCGAAAAAAGTGGGTCCGGTCGGGAAGTTTACAGGCATCTACAGCCTTATTTACTGGTCCGATTGACTTCAAATTTGAAAATTAGAGGTTTGAGCAAAAACTCATATCCCAATTTTTTTTATTTTTGTTTTAAGATCAAAATTTAGGGTAGCCACCATACGATTTTTTTGGCCAAAAACCAAAACTTTTTTTTTCTCCAAAACGGCTCCTACGATTTTTTTTTAAAACTTCCTAGAGTTTTATTTTTTTTAAATATTCATGTATTTTATGTAAAAAAAAAAGTTTGTATTGCTACAAAACGGTACCTCCCATCGAACCGTTTTTTTTGTTATTAGATTTTCTCGAAAAATGAAAGTCCGATCAGCGTAAGTTTTTTTTTTTTCGAAAGTACGTATATATTGTTCAAATAATATTTTGTTTTCAAAAAAATTCCAAATTTTTTTTTTGGATCTTTAAAAAATATACCGTTTTGAGAAAGAAAATGTGGATTGGTTAAGTGAACACTTTTATTGGTGAGTATTTAATTAAATTGACCCAATTTTAAAGCCCACGATTTTACTTTGCGACATATAGAATATATGGCAAGTATTGAATTCGTAAAAAATATGATATGACATTACGATGATAGATAAGTCGAAAAAAGTGGTCCGTCGGGAAGTTTACAGGCATCTACAGCCTTATTTACTGGTCCGATTGACTTCAAATTTGAAAATTAGAGGTTTGAGCAAAAATCTCATATCCCCAATTTTTTTTTATTTTTGTTTTAAGATCAAAAATTTAGGGTAGCCACCATACGATTTATTGGCCAAAAACCAAAACTTTTTTTTTTCTCCAAAACGGCCTCCTACGATTTTTTTTTAAACTTCCTAGAGTTTAACTTTTTTAAATATTCATGTATTTTATGTAAAAAAAAAAATTTGTATTGCTCCAAAACGGTACCTCCCATCGAACCGTTTTTTTGTTATTAGATTTTCTCGAAAAATGAAAGTCCGATCAGCGTAAGTTTTTTTTTTCGAAAGTACGTATATATTGTTCAAATAATATTTTGTTTTCAAAAAAATTCCAAATTTTTTTTTTTGGATCTTTAAGAAATATATTTAACTTTTTTTTTCCAAATTCTGTATCTCAAAAAACGGATCAATCTTTAAAAATCCAAATTGAAGTATAATATGTATATTTATATGGTTTTTCAAGACCATATAAATATACAAATTAATTAAATAAAAAACGGCTCCGACGATTTTCAAAAAAAAAATCCAATAAATCAAGAATAAGGTTTGAATTTTTTTTTGGCATTTAAATTTTTGGAATTAAATGTATTTACGAGGTACATTTTCAAATTTTAATTTTTGTAATAAATTCTAATAATTTTTATAAATATTGAGTTTTTTTTTTGTGAGTTAAGTGTAAGCTGTAAGTAAGAGTGTAATCAGAATTGCTTAAAGTATATCTTATTTTAACACTACTTTTTGCAATTTATGGAACATAAAAGTAATCATAAATATTTAGTTTAAGCATGCAGGAGCAAGTTCGTACGACCCAGTCGTGCACATTTCTTAAAGTGTAAACGGTAATTTAGAATCCATTAAAAATTTTATGTTTAGGAAATCAAACTGAAACGAGAGGAGGAGCGAATACTCACCAAGAAAGGATGAAGATTTTTTTGAGTTATATGTTGGAGATCCTGGCTTCCAAGTTGGTGTTGGTGAAGACATTGGTGTCCACCAAAGTACTGTTTGTAGAACAGCTTTTAAGTGGATAAAATTTCCATTAAATTATGAGCAGCGGTTAAAGGAAAAACAAGAATGGCTTTCAATTTTTGGAAACAAAACCGACAGCTACAGCGATACTGGCTTCTCACAGTATGTCAAATCAAAGGTTGAGTAACAAAGATGCTTTGTGATAGGTTGTTCGCAATTACTATGCTTGAACTTTATACTTCTCTCAACGCTAACAGCAAAGCAGCTTTGTGTTTTCCGCTTTAAGGGTTCGCCATTTATATTCTTTATGAACTGAGCCTCAATCAAACACCTGCCAAATGTTTTGTCGGTTGAACACCTGAGGTGATAAGCTAGATGTTTGATTAAACACCTGCTCCTGGAACTAGCCACAGATGTCCTGTCGATTGAACACCTGCACTCAGAAGTTTTTTTGGTTGAACACCTGCCAGATCTTTTGTAAAAACTCAATATAAAATAAAAAAAATATTTACTATCAATTTTAGATGAATTACAGTATTTACTTGGATGAATTCAGTAAATACTTACAGCCTTATTTTTAAACGAGTATTAAAGGCAGAATAAAGTTATTCCGACCTTAAACCGCCTTTAATACTGAAAAGCTTATTTATAAAAAAATAAACAAAAATTAGAGTCGGAATAAGCTAAAACTGTTTCATAGGAGGTTTAAAGCCGGTGTAAGACAGTCTGACTGGGTGTAAGTCCGTTTCAGTACCTAAATGTCATTTTGAAAAAAAAATTGTCAAACAAATGTTTTGTCAAATTTTCAAATGTCTGGCAGGAGCATTTTCGTCCAAAAGGGCCATTAATGTCAAATCTTCAGCACGTACATGGTTCTTAAAATTATTGGGAATAATTCTTCTTCATACTTACTTTTGCTGGTATCAATATAAACCTTGTCCAATTTAAAAAAAAAATACATTTTGTTCTTCACTTAATTTATTTTATGAAAAAATGAAAGGCAGTGTCAGTTCTGTATATTTATTTGACAAAAAATATACAAAGGTGTCAGATTTGCTTCATTTTCAATAGCCAGAGTTTAAGATCGGTCAATTTTATAGGGCAAAATTTGACATAAGCAGGGCATAACTAAAACGAGTAGGAGAATATTGTATATTATAGATAAATAAGGAATAGGAATAGGTTGATGTACTTGCTTATACTCGTAATAAGTTAATAACTATTCTAGGTTTCAAACGAGTATTAGGGAAATCTAATAAATAAGGCTGTTACAGAGTACCTTTACTTTTTTAATTTACTTTTTTACTTTACATTAATCACGCTTATTCTGACATTCTAATGAATAGCCAATTCGATAGAATTAATCTATTCATTAGAATGAAATTACTGTATTTTGACATTCTAACGAATAATTTTCACTGTCGAATGATAGCATTAAATGAACCAGAATGAACTAGATTTTCGAAATCAGCTGTTTGCAGTTTCGATCGTATGTAGTGCGACCAAAGTAACAAAATTTAAAATTTTTCAGCAGACTCAATTTTATTGAAACAATTGGATAAAAAATAAAATAAATACCTAAAATCAAGAAAATAAAATAAAATAAATTTCAAAGTGCTAGTAGTGTTAATTATTCAAAAACCATCAATTACACTTTTGGGAAGATAAACTTAAGTTTGTTGATATGAAAAATTAAAAAAAAAAAAACGTATTAAAAGCTTTTGTATAGCTTATCATTTTTAAATTAAATTTAAAATTTTTAATTTACTATATTTCTATTTGCTTTTGTCCCAAATTCATTACGAACAAAAAAATGCAACTTTAAAATCTCTTTATTTGAATCACACCTGGTCACACTTTGCCAATTGTCAACAAGATAAAAAACAACACGCTTCTCTAAAATCGTGTTTTTTTTTTTTAATGGCAATTGTTTTATTCATTGAAAATCGAAGCCAAATAACTAAAAGAAGAGTTATGGTTGCAATCAAATCCATTTGAGATGGAAAATTCAAAGTAGGTAAACGTTTATACATAATATCAAGTTTCTTACCAGGTTATCATTCATCTATTTTTAGTATTATTAGAAAATTTCCGCTTTAAACAAGAGCGCTTTCAGATACGTGCTGGACGAGCTTGCGACTGAAGTTCAAGGACGCACATCTCTTGGTCTATTCCACCGATCATAAATGCTCACGACAACTTTGCGATTCGTAGCAGAAGGAGGATATCAGTTTGGGTTCGGCAAAGATTTCAACATTAAAATATCGCATACGAAACGAAGTAAATACTGAAAAACTTGAAATCAAAGTATTTACTTTGATCTTTTAATGTAAATACTTTGTTTTTATGCATATCACTCATTGAATTGATAGTTTTTCAGAAAATCTGAAAGCAGCAATTAGGAGAATATCGGGAGTTGGCTTACTTGGAACAGCTTGGAGAGTTCTTATTTCAATTGTCTTTAAAAACTTACCAATTAGGTTCGCAATTAGTTTAGAACAACTAAAATTGTTGTCTCTTTATTTCAATTATTATTGTAATATGAAAACACTTAATATCTCTGCCTCTCTATATCTCTATGTGTCTATCTATATGTATAATGCACATATCTACTGTAATGTTTATACACTTTTTATCTCTGTCACTCTAATATTGTGTTATAGCTGAATAATTATGTAGCAATAGTTTTATTTGTAGTTGTAAGTAATTGAGTATACACTCTTTACCGCAGGGGAAAATCTAGTGGTTAAGAAGAGAACTTCGTTAAACATGGAGATCGTACAGCACCTATCAGAACCTAGTAGTTTCTCGAACCTATTTGAGTTACATAAATAGAAAAGGTGAGATCGTCGGAAAAAGCGAATCTGTATCAGCGATAGCAAAGATCTTCGCCATCATGTACTTGTGAATAGTAGATAGTACAGCACCATTTGACGTTGCTGGCATCAGTATCAATGATGAACGGTTATCCGGAAGTCGAGTAGGTCAGCACTAGTGCATTACACAAGCGTTGCTCGAGCTCTTGAAAGCTGCGCTCGCACTCACTTGATCATTTAAGCTACTTTCCCTTTTCCGTTAGCTGATGTTAACACTTGGCGATCTCAGCAAAGTTCTTGACAAAGCGCTTATAGTAGGTGGCTTGACCCAGAAAGCTTCGGAGTTGATGCTTGTCCTGTGGTGATGGCCAATTTTTCACGGTGTCAACCTTATCAGGATCAGCCTGAACTCCTTAGGATGAGATGATATGTCCCAGATATTTCACTTCGGTTGAGGTGGGCTTCTCGAAACACGGCTCTCAGATTCGTACAGTACTTGTCAAAGGTTTTCCCGTATACAATGACGTCATCCAAGTAAACCAGGCAAGATTTCTATTTTAGTCCTTGCAAAACGCATTTCACCACAACATGTTTCCTGTTGAGAACACTGTCTTCTCTTTGTCTTCAGGATGGATTCCTACTTGCCCGTATCCACTTTTCAAGGCCAAAGTTGAGAACCATTGTGCTCCATCCATCGCGTCCAGAGTATCATTGATCCTAGGCAGAGGGTAGCTATCGTTGTTGGTCACATCATTCCACTTTCGATAGTCCACGCAAAAGCGGGTTGATATATCTTTCTTCTTAACCAGGGCAACTGGAGACGCCCAAGGGCTTTTAGAGTTTTCGATCAGACCCTCTTCTTTCATGGTGGTTATCAGTTCTTCAACCTCAACTTGTTTGGCTAGTGGAAGGCGTCTTGCAGGTTGACGGATCGGCTTTGCATTCCCGGTGATCCGATGTTGAAGCAGTTGTGTTGCATGACGAAAAGATGTCTGCAAATTTCTCGTTGTTGATAACCAAGATTAGACAACTTGAGAATGTTGGTCTTTATGGAACTCAGCTCTTCGTTCTTCAAGGTGTGCCTTGCCTCTTCTTCGCTGATCCTTGTTATCGCTGATACAGATTCGCGTTGTCCGACAATCTCACCTCTTCTAAGCTTAACTTCGTACCGCTTGATAGTATTCGCACGGGAACCATGTTCTTTTTAGGTCTAACAAGAGTCTTCCCAATGGTGACTTTTTGGCAGGACTTTACAGATGCTGGTTCCACCATGAGGTATCAATGGCTGCTAGGCTTACCCTTCAATTTCGTCCACACGAATACTTCTGAAAAAGCAGGCGAAGTGAGATCTTCTTGATGACGGTTTTTACGGATAACGAGGTCTCATACGAGTGGATCCCATAGATCACCGGAATCTCGATGTTTCGATATTTCAGGACTTGGTTCCCGATATCCAATATCATTTCGTGATCTTTCATGAAATCAACGCCGACAATAAACTCGTCGCAAATATCTGCTACCAGGAACAGGTGAGAGAATTCCAACTCTACCGGATCTTAAGACGAACCTCACCATACACTTTTGCAGCCTCTCCAGTTGCAACCTTAGACGTAGTGCAGCATTGGTGTTGTAGGAGGCCATGTCTTCTTCAATGGATGCCGTGGCCCGGTGTCGATGGTAGCCACACATTTGTTACCGTTTATACTTGCTTCCACGGTCAAGCTCTTGCTGTCGCGTTTGGTTTGAGAAACCTGGACGGAAACAGCTTTGGAAACAACGTTGTTGGTGTTACTTTGACCAGTTGAATTACTTCTGTTTCCAGAGTGTAGGCATGCTACCGCGATGAGGAGGTAATCTGCATTGTCGCTGTAAATGCCAAGTCTTATTGCAGTTCCAGTATCGTGCTGGTCCGTCTCGCTGACTCCTTTCCACAGTAGCCTTCCAGCAAGAGCATTCATGGACCTCTAATTCTCTTACGCGGTGCACGTTTTGGGAAGTCTTTTTCTGCGGCTTCCATAGACAGAGCGAAAGCCAATGCTTCTGGTAGTGCTCGCTTTCGCGGCAGTGCGAATAGCCCTTTGGAGATTTATATCGCCCACAGCTCTCACAAAGGCTTCCACAGCAAGTTGATTTATTTTCTCATTGCCAGTTGTAAATATAAAAGGTGAACCAATCGCTCGATATCTGCCTGAAGCTGCTGTAGAGTTTCACCTCTTTTCTGTGCCATGTGGCTATCCCCAAACCGCTGTTCGATTGCGTTTACCAGAACTTTCAAGTCACCACACTTCTCTGCTTGGATGGTTTGTAGCAGTTTAGCAGATGCTCCTCTTAAGGCAAGTGAAAGAGCAATGTATTTTTCGTCATCATCCCAGCAGTTCGTTAAAGCTGCTGCTTCAAATGATTTCTTGTAGATTGACCACGGAATCTGACCATCAGAGCTTGTAGGATGCATTTCTCTCTTCCTTGAGAACTCACCAGAAGGTTCTCGAGCTTTCAATTTCGTACTTTTTCTAGTTCCTTTGTAAAGGTGTCGATTTGTCCGTCAATTTTGTTGATACGTGCATTTCGTTTATCGACTCGTCGAGAGTATTGATTTTCTCTTCGAAATCGGCAATCCTGACTTCTAGAAGATTTTTCTGTTCGTCAAACCGCTCCCGAACATAATTGCTTTGAGCTTCTAGTTGTTTGAGTACATTCTCTTGCTCTGTCTTTTGCTCGTTTTTTTGAGCTTGTAGCTGTTCGACAACAGCACTTCTTTGAGTCTGTAGTTGCTCCAGAAAATTTTTGATTTGAGTTTGTAGTTGTTCACGGAAATCATTCTTATTCTCTTCAAACTTCGCTAGAAGAACAGACATAATGTTAGATAAGGCGGCATTTGCATTTACCTCTTCCACTTTTGCTTCAAATTCGAAAGCAAATGTATTCGGGTCTTCATTTTGCTGCTTATTCCCTTTTTAAATAAAACACAAATTCACTTTATTCAAATCACTTACGAACTTATTTATTCAACACATTCAATTATTACTTTCGAATACAGTGTCTTTACTTTATTCCTTCGCTTCCAAGTCTCTATATATATAACTACAATCGGTTAAAGAAACTACTAGGTTCTTGTTGGCGCTGAATGTTCTCGATGGTTAACGAAGTTCTCCTCTTTGCTTCATAAACCATTCAGCTATAAAACAATATTAGAGTGATAAATAGTGTATACACATTACGGTATGTACAGTGTACACATTGCAATAATATAGATAGATATACAGATACATATATATAGAGGTAGAGATATTAAGTGTATACATATTACAATAAAAACATTTTTTTTTAATACAAACAAAATTTTGAAATTTCTTTGAAATCAAAATATTATTTGGGCAATATTTACGTACTTACTTATAGAAAATAAAAATAAGCCGATCGGACGGAATCGGCGGACGCACTTTTTTCGACTTCTCTGTATCATCGTAATGTCATATTCATATCTCACCAAAATCTCAACTTTTTTTCACGAATTTAATACTTGCCATAAGCATATTTGAAAGTCGATTCGATATTCGACAGTCATTCTGATAAGTCAGTGTTTAGCTCATAGAGGAGGTATTACCTAGAGTCGCAACTCGTTCTCTTTTCTTAAAAATCACCGTCCAAAAAATGTTTGCAATTTACTCTCTTTTCTTGTGTCCGTGAATCTGTGTGTATCCATACCAATGCTAATGTGTTGGTTCGCCACATTTGAAATGCATTGAGAAACCTAACATTCTCATTGATATGGATATTTTATCAAATTTAATTTTTTAGGTCGAAAGAGAGCAAAATGCCTTGAGTTGCGACTCTAGGTAAACCTCCTCTGTGGTTTAGCTCTTGCTCCCAAATTGGTTTCTCAAAATATCTAGAAAGTGTGCCAAGTGCCATGAAAAACTTAAAAGATCAGAAAGTGTTATAATAGCTGCGTTTTATTATCACAATGATCCAGATCAGATCATTGATTTATATGTGTAACAACAACAAATTGAAATCCTGCTTTTCACTTGGATCAATTTTTGTGATCCAAAAATTAGTTCTTCTTCCGCACACAAGTTGAAACGTTGGCGTATATTTTCAATAAAAACTGTGCTGCCACTTTCACACATTCATCTATCCGGTAATGAAATATTTTTCAATTACATAGCAAAAACTTTTCCCCTAAAAAAACAACATAATAATCGTTCAACAAAATTATCGTAGGGCAACTCCGATCTAATTGTCAGAATGAAAAAATTACAAACAGCTGCCAAATGATAGAAGCTGTTTTATTTTCTTGATCTGATCCGGATCAGATCATCGTAATAATAAAACGCAGCTAATATGTCAACTTTTTTGCGGTATGAGTTTTCATAAGAACTGTGTGAATTCAAGCCCAGATGAACATAAAATTTTATCAAGTTCAAACAATTGTTTCTATAAATGTGCGTCGTTTTGCTGAACTCCTTGAGTGCGTGTTTGATTTGAAAGGAGAATTCATGTCTTTTCGAGATATAATAAAAACCAACACTATAAAACCTGAAAACGCGCTCTTAGTTCCAAGTAAATACCCCATTGTGTGACAAAGAGAATTCAATCTAAGATTCTATTGAAATTCTCGTCAATAGACCTAATAAAAAAATAAATAAATAAATAGAGTGGCGCGACAGCTCTTGAAGAGCCAAGGCCTAAGTGGCTTACTCTCATCAACAATTCTCTAGGTGCGTGTGAAGAATTGAGGGGACCTACAATTTAACGCCGATTCCGAACGACAAAGTTGAGAAGCACTTTTTCATGACAGATGATACTCTTGGAAGTTTTGTCAGTTCTTCGCAAGAGACAGTGTCCGTGAAAGATGAAATAAACACTTTGGGCCCGAGTAGGATTCGAACCCACGACGTTCTGCTTAGCAGCCAACGCACCTAACCACTAAGCTACGGACACTACCAATAGACCTAATACAAGTGATGAAATGCCCCAATTACGCTTGCAAAGTGAAATATCCGTCAATAAGGAGCCCAATCTCCAACAATTCCTTAGTAAATCAAAGACAACTAAACAGAAAACAGAGCTTTTTGCTCTGGCCAACATATTCAGCAACAATTAACCACAGTGAGAAATGACTATCAATGTGAATTCTCAATTTAAAAACAACAATAATAGCGGACCTTATAATCTCAGTGTTTTCTTTAGTACTAGTTCTAACTCCCCTCTGAGCGTAATTCCAAATATTAAATGGATTCATATATCCAAATAAAAAAACAATACAGATCCACAAAAAATTATTGATTATAAGTTGATTTATAAGTTAGGTGACCCAAATAAGGCCCACCTTATTCTTTTTCCTTAATAACTTTCACACCTTGATAAAAATGAACGCAAACTTAATATATTATAAACAATAGTTATATTATGCATAGGAAAGCAGACTTTTAACTTTTAGATTCTGAAACTAAAATGTATTTTTCGATCATTATTTATTTATTTATTTCAATACGTTAAATTCTAACGGTTACATAAAAAGCTTACTAACTAATTTAAAAATAACAAGGAAAAAAAAAGTTTAAATTAAGTAATCAGCTTCATGAATTAACATTTTGATCATTTTGAAAAACCTTGCGTTGGGCCTTATTAGGAACCCGTGTACCCGTGTACATTATTCTTTTAAATTTCACTGTAGTTTTTGCTGAAATCAAATATTTAATAAAGTAAATTGAAAGAAAAAGGCAAAATCTGTTATTATAATAAATTTAAATTGATTTTATTCATAAAAAAAAATACTTAAAAATCTTAAAACTTAATGAATTTCTTTTAATTAAAAAAAAAAACCTTCATGACTTATGAATCTTAAAACTATAATAGAAAATTAAATTAAAAAAAGAAAAAAAAACAGCCTTTTGGAATTAAATAAAAAAAAATCAAACTTCACATCCCCCTGGACATTCAAAAGATTCATCATCAGCCGTTAAACCTTCACAAAGCTCTTGGTACCAAGCACCACAAACCTCACATTGTCGCACATCTTCCAACTTATCAATTATGCAGGCGTAGCAGTACCAAGCTCCTCCAGTGCCATGATTTTGTGTTGATGATGTTGAAGGTTTTTGTGGGAGTGTTGGGCTTGATAATCAGGATTTTGTTTTGTCCTCGAAAAGAGCTTTGGTCACCTCCTGGCCCTTAAAATTGAGGTCTTTTTTTCTTGGTGCTGCTCTATTGACTTTCGTGAATTTGGGTTTAGTAAGAATTTTTGCAAAAGACATCTTTTCGGCAGATTTTCTTGCTCCATCTGCTCCATTTGCTCAACGGCTTGCAGCATTGCAGCTAGCCCATACGGCGTTTCCGGTTGAATAACGTCAGGAACTCTTTTTGTTTGAATAAAAGTGGTAAGTGGCACGTTATCGGAGTCTGCATCCGAGTTGTAGGCGTCTGGTACAATTTGATCCTGATCTCTCTCTGCCATATTGTCTGTGTTTTCCGGGTATGATAATTCAGTTAAAGCTGATGGAGCGCATGCTGTTTCTGAAATGCTATCTGAGTCGAAAGGATACAATCCAGTTGCACGAAAACCTGCTGTTATATTGTCATGTGTCATACAATTGGACCACACACTTGACAAAATGACATTGAAACTAGTTTTGTTTAACTAGTACTTTGTGGTAAACTTCAATAAATCTTGATCGATAAACTGACTGATGATGACTGATAATGGCAGTGCCTATGGCGTTGACACATCCTTCAATGTCTACACTTTCGGCGTGTTCATTTGTTATTTGGTGCACACTCTTTGCTCCTTTTAGTGCCAGGATATTCTGTTGGTGGTGAAGCGAAATTCTGCAGCCTTATTCCTCCATGTTATAAATACATTCTGGCCTGCTTTCAATCATAAGCCTTTCTAAAAGGATCTTCACTTTTTTTAAAACGATCACTTACGATTGTTTTATTGAGCTTCTGTGCCCTAGCGGGGTTCATCATTTGAGCTTTTCGTTTGGTTATATCAGGGTGTCGCTTCATAAATAAATTCAACCATTATTTTCCAGCGAGATTTTTAGATTTGTTAAAGGTATTGACCACGTTATTTCTTTGCAGAATGCAACGGCTTGATATCTCAGGATTTTGGTGTGAGTGGCGTACCAACTTCAGCCAGCCTAACGATTCTCCTGGACAAATCCTCTCTCTTGTTCAGAAGACAAAATTGATGGACGACCTAGTTCCTTTCTGTCGATTCACTTTTTAAATGATTCCGAAGAGTTCTTCTTGGAATTTTAAACCGCTTGGAAGCCTCATGCTGGGATAATAAGCCTCTTTGAACTGATTTCAAGGCCTGGTCCATTCGTTCTTCAGTCCAAGAAGCTCTTTTTTTTCTCATTAACCGTTTGTCTGGCATATAGACGGAAATCCACCGAAATAAAAAATGAAATTTTTCATATACAGTAGATGACGGATATAAGAAAGTCCAAAAAACCAGAGAATTCCTTTCTTATAACCGTGTTTTCTTATATGTAATAAAAAGTGGATATAAGAAAGAAAATTTCTTATATAAATAAAATATATATAAGAAAGAAAATTTCTTATATCAATACAATTGCATATAAGAAATAAAATTTCTACTATAAGTCATAGCATGTTTGAATAGAAAATTTCTTCTTAGCAAATTTTAAAACAAAACCAAATAAAATGTTAACATGCATTGCATGTACAATGTACATCCTTTATTTTAAGTATGTAAATCATAAATAAATACATAACATAAACAAAATAAACATAAAATTATTTGTATGTACTTCTTTCAAAATCACATTGAACAGGTAGTATGGAATCAGCTAGTATTATCAAGAACGGTGTTTCCGATTTTTTGTGCTACATCAAAACCAAAAAAAAAAAA
Organism: Sphaerophoria rueppellii; assembly: GCA_920937365.1. Lineage (NCBI taxonomy): Eukaryota > Metazoa > Arthropoda > Insecta > Diptera > Syrphidae > Sphaerophoria > Sphaerophoria rueppellii. The sequence goes on from CAKKXW010000001.1 coordinate 74,379,175, forward strand.
CAAAACAAATCCCAATACCAAACTTATGTAAAAAATGTGCACGACTGGGTCGTACGAACTTGCTCCTGCATGCTAAAACTAAATATTTATGATTATATAAAAATAATTAGAATTTATTAAAAAAAATTAAAATTTGGAAATGTACCTCGTAAATACATTTAATTCCAAAAATTTAAATGCCAAACAAATTAAAACCTAACTCTTGATTTATTGATTTTTTTTTTTTGAAAATCGTCGTCGTTAAATTAATTTGTATATATACAATTTTTCGAAAATGTCTTAAAATTAATTTGGGTATGCAGTTTTCAAGACCATGTAAATATACATATTACTTCAATTTGGACTTTTTAAATTGATCCGTTTTTGAGATACAGAATTTTGAAAAAATAAGTTAAAAATATTTTTTTAAAAATCCAATTTTTTGAATACAAAATATTGTTTGAACAATAGCTATATACGTACTTTCGGAAAAAAACTTACGCTGATCGGACTTTCATTTTTCGAGAAAATCTAATAACAAAAAAACGGTTCTATGGGAGGTACCGTTTTGGAGCAATACAAAAAATGTTTTTTACATAAAAAAATAAATGTTTAAAAAATAAAACTCGCTGAAGTTTAAAAAAAATCGTAATAGCCGTTTTGGAGAAAATTGAAATTTTTGGTTTTGGCCAAAAAATCTTATGGTGGTTACCCTAAATTTTGATCTTAAAACAAAAATAAAAAAATTAGAATATGAGTTTTTGCTCAAAACTCTAATTTCCAAATTTGAAGTCAATCGGACCAGTAGTTAAGGCTGTAGATGCCTGTAAACTTAAAGACAGACAGACAGATGGAATCGCCGGACCCACTTTTTTCGACTTCTCTATCATCGTAATGTCATATCTCATCCTCATCTCAATTTTTTTTTTACGAATTCAATACTAGCTATATTTTCTATATGTCGCAAGTAAAAAGCAGCACTGTGCCAGGTCTCAAGATAAGATGGCACTACAATCGATTGTCAGGTCGCGGGTACTAGCTAGATAGAAATACAATGAGGGTGGGTTCAGAAATTTTGTGGAAGTTTACACGGTGCATCATTTGCATATTAACACTGGAAAATTTCTTATACACGTTTTATTTTCTATGTAGTGAACAAGATTTTACATCAGAAGAAGTTTCTTATATCAGTGTTTTTCTTATAAACGTTTTTCTTTTATGAGATAAATTTAACACACAATTTAATGAGAATGTGCATGGTGTTTTGAAATGTCTGTCTTATATCCGTGTTTTTCTTATATGAGACTTTCTTATATCCGTCATCTACTGTACTTAATAAGGGCCAGTCATATTTTTAATGGCCTTGTTAGGAACACGAAAGACTTTTGTTTTTAAAATTATAAGCAAAACTTGCAATAAATAAGGCTACAGTTAATATATTCGACGAAAAAAATTAACAATTGTACTTACTTAATCAAATACGTGGAAACAGTAAAATTTTATATACTTTTTTTTTATAAAAAGCACGTACACGTCACTAGGAAATTTTCAATTGTCTGCCAATTTTAAATCGATCGAAGCAACTGGTTGCTTTCTTTTGTATGATTTTGATGTAACGGCTCTACGAACACAAAGAACAAAAGTCCCGTTACTTGTTGCCTATGTGTTTTTTTATGCATTGGGCCTTATTTGGGCCACCTACCTTATCACCTAAATTAAATGTTTCCCGCTCTAATTTAAAATGTTATAGACTGACAAAATAAGATGCTGATTTTTATCTAAGTTACCAATTGTAAATTTTAAACTAAGTTTCACAGGTGATAAACTGTTTTTAATTATGAACCCAGATGTTTGGCCTCTTAATATTAAGATAAAATATTTTCTCCACTTGCAGAAAATGAAAAAAAAATAGAAAAAAGACAGCGAAAATGCAAAAAACGATCAAAAATAACACACTGCAACATCGATACAATTGCTCCAGCTTTGAATTCATTACATTCTCATTCTCCGTCTCATGCCACTCATTAACATCTCTTGTATCATAATGTTGGAGGTCTAAGAAAAAAATGCAATCTTTTTTCTTCTCTCTCCATCTCTTTGCTATGATATCATGTCATGGCATTCACTGAGACTGAGACATAGCTCTCTGAGTGTCATTATATCTCTGAAATGTTTGAGTCTCAACAACATTATATTTGTATATATGTCCAACTGCAACTGATATGACCCTTGGAGGAGGTGTTTTCATCGCCGTTCGAACATCTATGTTATGCTCGGAGATTGAATTGCCGTGTAATGCTTTTAATTTATTGTTTGATGTCGATCAGCTTATTGTTCGACTAAGTATTGATCACACTCATGACATATTTATTATTTTAAGCTATATTCCCAGTGGCGATTCCTGGTCAAATTGGGTGGGTTAGCTACGTTCTTCGCAAAAGTTTAATTTACTACTAAAAAAAACAGTTTTATCCATTTAGACAACAGATATCATGTTTAATATGTTATTTAAATCGGAGTAATTACAACAAACAAAATAAACAAATAACATAAAACTTAACATTCACAACAGCAAACAATAAAATAAAATAAAAATAAATAAATAAAATTCATAAAATTCAGTCTAAAATGAAAAATAATGTTTAAAATTAGCGATAAATAAAATCCATTCTGTTTTTAATTTTTCAATTAAATTTGCATTTTACTGCTTCTTTAATAAAAGGAGAACGTTAGTTGTAAGGCTTTTAAAAATTCAGATATTATGCTCTATTTCAATTGGATTCAAGAAAATCACATTGCATTCTAACATCATCATTAATCATAATTATTTTGGAGTCGTTCTGAAGGGTGGCGAGACGAGGTTCGCAGGGCCGGTTAGTGAGCTAGTAAATTTTATATTTTAGATTTAGGTGGGAGCGATGATTAAGTTATTAAATAATATTCAATCTCATATCATACACCCTTTACTAACGAAATTTATTTTACCACACCAGGAACTATCGTAAAGTTTTCAGAATATGTTCAGAAACCTCAAAATCTAATTACAAATACCTAATGTATGTTTATCAACTAAAAAGTTAATTTTAATCGGTCCAGGCGTTAAGAAGGAGTTCAGAAGAATACGTTCTTAGAAATTACTTATATGGCAAAATAACGTTTGCTGGGTCAGCTAGTAGAATACAAAATATTCTATGGCTCTTTCCAGGTTCTAAGTTATGGGAACATCCATGAAATACGTCACGCTTTATTAAGCTGTTTTCGACCAACCCCTGTAATTAGTTGAAAGTATGCGTTCTATTTTGTTCTCTCGTTTGCTCTCACATTGGCCTTGTTGCATTTTTAATTGAGTTAGGCGACTTGAATAGGAAATTCAATATTTCTGCCATTTTCTGCTCATAAAACCGAAAATTACCTCAACAGCATTAATAAATGAAGCATTTCTACTAAGCTTATGTCGTAAATTGTTGCTTCAGACGTTCTTTGAAAATAAAAATACAGCTACCACACGCTTACTGCTTTAACAATATGAACTCTCTCAATCAAAAAAGGAAGATCGGCGAGAAATAAATAAAATGAGTTCTATTATTACGGATTCTACTCTCCGGTGGAACCCTTTATTTTCAATATTTTCAAATTTTGTATTTTTCACACGACGGCAGCCCATGTACGTTAAATAAATGAAAACAGTGCTTATGAATTTTATTTTGATGATTAAAGGTAAAATACTCTGTAATTATATTTTTTTCTGTATAAATTAAAAGTTTTTCTTCACAGAAAGTTCCGTGGAAACTTTTCTTAACATTTTTTGTTAAATACAATTTTTAAATTTGTCTATTTTCATTCGCACTAGTTTTTGGTACAATTTCGTACAATTTGAAAAACAAATTCAATACAATTGAAAAACCTCGAATTCCATCCCTGATCATACAGCCGACAGCGACAGCCGACTCGTCTTGCGTCTTGCCTGTCGTTGTTGTGTTCTCGTTTCATAGTTAGCTGTGATTTTTGCGCTAACCCTCGAGTTCATTTTTGAAGGCATTTATTCAAATGTGTTCATTTTCTGTTTATGAAGATTGTATGAAATCTGTTAGCGCAAACTTTTGAGCTAAACCTTGTTTCATGATAGATTTTTGCATGATAGTTTTGTTTTGTGTACGAAACGACTCGGATCTGTTTGTGTTGGGTTGGCTTTTGCCTGTAGTTGTTGCGTTCTTCGTTCCATACTCAGCGTTAGCTGTGATTTTTGCGCTAACCCTCCTGTTCATTTTTAAAGGCATTTATTCAAATGTGTTCATTTTCTGTTTTTGAGGATTGTATGAATTCTGTAAGCGCAAATATTGGAGCTAAATATTGTTTCATGATAGATTTTTGAATGATAGTTTTGTTTGTATGCAATGAAAAATACATATTGGTAGGAAATTCTGTTTTGTTGCTATTAAGTACCTACAATAATGTAACGTATTATTCGTTGTCGTTTATTGACTTTTGAATAAGAATAATGTATAATATATTAGAAATAAAATTAATAGGTGTTCTAAAATTATTGGTTTAGCGCCGCTAAACTAGCCAACTATGAGGAATCGCCCCTGTATATTCCAGCAATTATTTCTTTTGAATTGTATAAAATGCGCATTGATAATTGCTTTCCTATTCAAAGTCAATTAAAAGAAAATCAAAAAATTATAATTTAAGGTGATTTTGATTTGCCTTTTATTAATTCGTTAAAAGTTCCTGATAAAAACGTTTAATACCATTCAACATTAAAAATGATTGCGAGAGTGAGGTTGCAGACACCTTAGCTAGCTCATGGCTGAATCAAATAAATTGTTTTCCAATCCAAACAGTCTTGACAGATACTTAAATTTTATTTTTTGTGGATAAGGAGCTCTGTGTGAGTATCGACAGCCCCACTCTACCACCGTTAAAGAATTCTGATAACCATGTTCCTCTTTCTTTGACATTTTTTGTTTACATAAAAAATACACAACATAATCTCTGTAATGATTTCAATAAATGTAATGTACAAGAACCAATTGATTTATTCACTCCAAAATTTATAAAAAGTCAATCTTCAAAACCAAAATGGTGTAACAAAAGATTAATAATAATAAATATTAATAAAGCTTACAAAGTTCAGACAAAATTAAATCGTGATCAAACTCTTTTTGAAAATTATTATCGCTTACAAAAAGAACTTGATTTTCTAAATAAATTCCTATAGGTACAAACAATATACTTTGAGCATGGAAACTTTGCTTCAGAAAGATAGTAAACGTTTTTGGAAATTCATCAATGAAAAGAAAAGCTCAACTGATATCCCGAATTTAATCCACTATGAAGGTGTGACATCGGTTGATTTGTCTGAGATGTGTAATATTTTTGTTAATTTTTTTTGTTCTTTTTATAAATCTTCTACCACTTATGTCACTGATGATAGTCACACACAATCCAACATTGTTGATATTCGCTACTAAGTGTTACTTCTCAAGAGGTTCAAAGTGAGGTCTTAAATTTAAAAAAAACGATTCACTTCCGGGTCCTGATGGAATAATATTATTATTATTATTATTATGGTTTTATTTGTATATATTTATATTTACAATTTGAAAATCAAAATAATATATGGACATGGCAAGATTGCCGTCTGCCAGAAAATAACATTTGCTTTAAAAAAATAATAAAATAAATAATTGGTAGATTTTCATAAGATTTCATGTTTTACAAAAAATATAATTTGCTGTTTTACATTCGCTCAAACAGAAAAGAAGTAAATGATCTTTGTTAACTATTGATTTTTGCGTTTTAGTTTACGTTCGTATAAATTAATATTACAAAATGTTTTAGAAATTTGTTAATAAATATTTAAAAAAAGAAAAATAAAATTAAAAGGTTGAGAAGCTTCTTCGATAATTTAAAGCATGGTCACAGAACATAAAGAGATTTGTCCACCCAACGGATCCGTTCATTACGCCAACCATTTGCTCTCTAGAGAGGACACTATGTTCAAAATAGCTATGAAATGGTAAATATCGTCACGCTCATTTCTGTTACAATAATTGCAAAGGAGAGGTAGATCTGAGCGATGAGGAATAAAATTCAAGTTCAATATCTCAACCCTTGCTCTGAAAATTGTACCTATAGCTCTCACAGAAAGACTATTATTGAAATAATTTGTCGCAGTAGTATTTAAAGAGTGGCTTAGATTTTTATATATTTCTCTTGTTGACGATGATGATGCTCTATTTAAATGTTGAAGATATATATTTTCATCAACTTTTGCGATAACATTCGAAAAAATATCATGCCAGTTATCTGTGTTAAACTCATTCAGTTCAAGAGACACATTATGCAATCGGGCGAGTTGTGTCCATTCCTTAAATGGCGATGCTTCTGTTCGCAAAAGAACCTTCATGATAGATGTGTGAAGATTCGAACTTGGTTTACTCATTACTCTTGTTAGAAAATCTGCATGCAATTTCAAATTTTTAATATAAATCGGTGCAATTCCAGACTCAACGTGAATTGCATAGGTTGGAGTCAAATTAGGTAACCGAAATAATCTTTTGAAAAAGAGGCGTTGTATCAGCTCAAATTCTTCAAAATAGGTGTGACCAAAAACTTGAATACCGTAAGACAAGCAAGTGTTAATGGTTGCTTGGAAAACTCGGTATTTAGAACCTAAGTCTATGTTTTTGTTTGAGAAGAAAGTTGGCCACATTATGTTGAGAGCTACTTTAGCTTCTTTACTCTTACGCTGAACATGTTTATTGAAGCTACCGTTAGCAGACATCAACACTCCTAGATATTTGAATTCTTGTACTATTTCAATAGGTTGGTTGTTAAGGAACCACTTTTCTTCTCTCAACCTTCTACAACTCCGTGCCTCAAATACCATTATCTTTGTTTTCTCTGAGTTTATTTTAAGGTCCCAGATATTGCAGTACGTTTGCACCCTATTGATTTGTAGCTGGAGAGAAAATGGGTTATCCGCTAGCATAACCAAGTCATCCGCGTAAAGAAGTACTTTTATATGAATATCAGAAAAACAAACTCCACCGGGTAAATTATCTGAAATGTCATCAATGTAGAGGGCAAACAAGATAGATATTTAGAAATTTTCTATGATATACCGAGTGAAGCCACTTTGTAAATGAGAGCTTGTCGATTGTTGACGGTATCAAATGCAGCTTTTAAGTCGATGACAAGCATACATCTTCTATTTCTTTTGAATAAATTTGTTAGCTATACTCGATATTTCGATAAGCAAAAACATGGTCAACCGTTGAAAAGCCTTCACGAAAACCAGCTTGAAACATACTTAAGCGATTGTTTGATTCTACCCAATTGATAAGTCTTTTGTATAAAATTCTAGCAAATACTTTCTAATAGAATTTAATATTGAAATACCTCTGTAATTCTCAGTTAGTCTAGCATCACCTTTCTTAAATATTGAAAATATAACAGCTTTATTGAAGTTCGTGGGGATGCAACCGGAATCGTACAAGTTGTTGTAAAAAGAAAGAAGATATCGCATGTATTCTAAAGATGAGTTTTTTAGAAATTCAACGGGAATGCCATCAATTCCTGGGGACTTATTGTTTTTCATGTTAAAAAGAGCGAGATCAGTCATCGAGGACTAGTTGCAGAATCAAGCAAATCATCGACTGTGTCTGGGCAAGCGTAATGAAACGAGTGCAAGTCATCTTGACATGTCAACAAGGATCGGAAATGGGATGCCAGCTTGTAATACACATGGAGACATACGATTATTTCACCCAACTCCCTGACATTATACCAACAATTCTTTGAATCGTTACACTTTTCTAAGCTGTCGCTAAATTAAGTGTGTAATTTAACTTTTTAGCCTCGTAGACCTGTTTGTATATTTTGTTAGCTTCCAGATATGCAGACTTAAAATGGTCTAAATTAAATCTTCTAAACAACTTAAGGAAAGCAAATGATTTTTTTCTGAGCCTCATACATCCGGAATCAAACCATTTATTTCTGGGTTGCAGCTGCTTGGGACTACTAATACGGGAAGCGGATAATCTAACAATTTCGCTTATTTGTTCTCCTAATTGGTCAATTGCAGAGGGACTTGGGGTTGGCAGCGACCCAACGTAAAGATTTAATCTTTCACGGAATCTCTCTCCCTCCTGAGGTATCCATTTAAGCCTTGGAATTTTTACTAAGCTTGGGTTATGTGTTTCAA